>JANBPO010006516.1:22436592-23066639 GCA_024336825.1 Amorphophallus titanum
GATAAAAAATTGAAAGATGGACGCGATGCCCTAGGAGGAGAGATAAGAAATCTGAGGGTCCTGGGGGAATAAGCTGAGAAGGGATGCGGTGCCCTGGGAGATCCGGAGATTCCGGGGGAACAAGACGTAAAAGGACGTGATGCCCTGGGAGAAGGGAACACTTCGGAAGATCCGGAAGTGGATGTGTGAAGGGATGTGATGCCCAAGAAGAGAGGGATAGAACACCTGGAGGTTCCAGGGAAATAGCAGGAAAAGGGGCGTGATGCCCCAGGAGAATTAGGGAGAGAAAATCGGGAGGGACGCGATGTCCTGAGGACGGTGGGTTAGAAGAGGAAGAAGGATCCGGAGGTTCTGGAAGGCGAGGAAGATACGGGTGTGAAAACTTGAGGAAGAGGGAATGCAAATGTATGCGAATGTAATAGGATGGGTGCGATGAAGGCATGGATGCGACAGAATGCATGAGGTGCAAAGAATACAAAGGGCGAGAAGATGAGATCCTCCTTCTTACCCCTGGAGTGGCCCATGGAGAATCGATGATAGGCAAAAGTTCGGATGAAGTGTAATAGAAAATGGAGAGGGTAGCGGAAGGCCCCTTGGCGGAAGCATGACTGCCCTGCCGTAGTAATAAAAGAGTGCAACCAAGCGGCCTGATGGATAAAGTAAAAGCCCATGATGAAGCTTCAATAGTAAATGACAACTCCCTTGGAGAGTGAAGAACAACAGTGTGAGGGAGTTTACAGATGGGAATGGGAAGCATCATGTTGCCCTAGGGTTACGGTGTATAAGGAGTTTTGAACAAAATGGGCATTCGCCCCTTGTACAGAAGAATGGAATCGAGGTTGAAAATTTGAAACAAGGGGTGCCTTGCCTGGCCCTGGGTCATAGATTTATACAGCATCAGTGTTTGACATTCTCTTTTGGTGAGCCGCGACGGAGACTTAGCCTCTTCAACCATGCTCGGCACAAAAATGTAGATTGGCATCCGACAAATAAATTCTTGCAGCACGGTCGTAGCCACATCCTTCTTGTTTGACTCTTGATTACCTTCAGCACAAGTATTAGCAGAAGCACTCCCATTCCGAGTGGTAGGAGAAAGTAAGGTGGAGGCGGAGGGCCCCATGGGTGGTGGTGTAACGAAAGGTGTTGGAGAAAACACGTCAAGCTTTTCCCCTTGCTCGGGAGTAGTCGGGGTTGGCTCGAGTGCAAAAAGGGGCGGATCCTGCTCAAAATTAGCCATAGGTAAAGGTGAAGGGATAGGTAAGGTCAGGTTTAGAGGAATTTGCTTTGATGTTATAGGGATAATGGAGGCTTTAGGTGGCGAACAAGGAAGTGTTATGGTTTGAAGCTTAGCGGGAGGTTCGGTAGAGGCCAGTGGAGTGAAGGCAAGCTCGGATGGCTTGGTGAAGGTTAAAGGTGTAGGAATTGGTTGGGATGTAGCGGGTGGTCTGGCAGGAGCTGGTGTAATGGGGGTTAATGGTGTGGTAATTGTAGGTGTAAAAGGGGAGGGTTTGGTGCGTTGGAAGCGTCGGATGGGACGAGAGGTATTAGGGATAGGAGACGCCTGGTGTACCGGTGTGGGTGATTGGAGTATCGACTCATCATCGTAACATCAATTGGTCTCATAAACGCGGATTAGGACAGTGGCATCGTCCTGAGCAGGGGGGTCATCGGATGGCAGTGGAGGTAGTGGAAAACGAAGGAAACTCGGAAGGGGCGCCTTCGAAACTTCATCATCTTGTGCCGTCTCCAAACCTTTATCGTCAAGAACATCAAGTGGATGCCATGGTGGAGGTGTATATGTGGGTGGAGTAAAGTGTTGTGGTGGATTAAATAAGAACGGAGGCGTGGAGTCATCATATTGTGGAGCATTTTGAGGAGGTAAATGCGAAGGCGGAGAGCCATATGAATTAATGAGGTGAATGGGTGGAGGATGGATGGTGTCCACTTGGTTATAGATATCTTGCTCACACATGTCATTGATGCCATTATCTTTCCTCTCCTTCCAATCCTTTTCCATCTTGGTGATGTTATTCAAAGCATCATAAAGGGGATTGACTGGAGTAGGAGAAGGAGGAGTGGGCCGCGGGCTTATGACCCTCTTCAATTGTTCCTCCATTGAAGCAATTCTATTAAGAAGATTTTGCTAGAGGGGTGTAACATGAGGATGGAGGGTTGGCATGATTGCCTCGAAGGAGGGTTAACGGGCCGACTTACAAATGGGGCTGGACGGGCCGGGTTGCAAGAAACGTGCGGGCCTTGGGGCCGTGGTGAAAGAAGAGGAATAGAAGAAGGCAGGTGATGACTCGCTTGAGGAGAAATGTGAATAGAAGAGGGAGGCGGGTGATGGGCCACCCGAACGGAGCTAGAAGGAGGATGAGAGGAATGAGATGTACCCTCAACAATAGCCTTAAGAGCTTGGATTTGTTGAGGGGTGAGATGATCTAATGCATGAATGATCTAGGAGACCTTCTCATCGTGCAGAAGAGATGGTTTCGAGGAGATAGTGGCTCGCGACTGAGACAAGGGACCATGAGATTGGACATTGTCCATGGGTTGGGCAAAATCATAAGAATGAGAGCGTGGTCCTTTGAAGGAATTGCAGTGAGATTTAAAATATCGAGGATCATGAGATGTGCTAGGTTGATCATCCTCATGATTATAAATTGAATTAGACATGTTGGTTTTCTTATCAAGGTAAGCAATTCAAAATAATTCACAGAGATGGCAAACAAGTTGGAATGGTCACCTTTGATTTCTTTTATTTGAACCTTGGTGAATTAAGGATTTTTAACAAAGTTGATGTGATCACTCAAGGTTATGAACCTAGTTTCAATATGGTTTCCTTCAATGTCAACTACACTTTCTCACCATGCATAGGCCATCTAAACTCCAGGAAACTTCAAAGGTACAACCCAAGGACCGTTGGGTTAATAGGTCTAGTGGGCTGTCCAGAGTTGGTGGCCTCGAGCCACCGGTTTACTTCGCGTCACTCGCGATGAGTGCGTGCGTGATTTTCTGTGTTCACGTTTAGTGAACCCCCACTAGTCGTAGCTTTCCTGCGCACGCGGGTGCAGACCCACCTGGGAGTGGTGGAGAGCGTGACCCGAGTGAGATGATTTTTAGGCTGGTTACCGTAGGGCCCCTTGTCTTTGCCGCCAGACTCCGATGGGGGGGGGACCAGCTAGAGGACCCGACCTAGAGCAGATGGTCTGTGTGTGCACACGTAGTTGGGAGCAGAAGACACGCGCTGACGAGCGTGACCCCAACTAGTCCTTGTTGTGAGTTCCTGGTTACTGTGTGTGACCTTGTCTCCGCCTGGGGCGTGGTAGCTGGACACTTGTGACGCGGTGTAAGACGTTAGGGGATGCATCCAGTCGTTCTTCTAGTGGGCGGTGCTCCCGTCACGTGACGTGAGTTGTCGTGTCCCGAGTTTTCATTCTTGTCTGCGAGACGAGGTCTCGGGTGTTATTTTCGGGAGCATTCCCATAGCCGAGGTCTGGGATTTCGGTGAGCGTCACCGAGGGTTCTCCCTAGTCGGCGTAGAGTTCACGACAGCGAGATCATGTTTTCGGACTATGTAGTCTCAGCTTGGGCCCTGCTGTGAGGGCAGGCCTCTACGACCGAGACATCGCGGCGTTTCCTAGTAGTGTGGCTAGGGTGGTTCGTGTCTGGTAGTCTCTCGATCGTGAAATTGAGATGTCACGTGCGTGACGTGGTTGTCCCCCGACGGGAGACCAGGTCATGCTTTTCTGTTGCTGGTAGGAGTAGCTGTAGTGCCGAGTTTTGACTGGCCACCGGTTTACTGTTCCTGCCATTACTATTGTTCCTTCTGCGGCTAGCGTAGCTTTCCTTTCCGCCATTGTTTTCTCGATTGGGGTTCCGCGGGATCCCTACTGAGCTAGTGATAGAAGGCTCACCCCTGGTTTTCAGGTGCGGTGATTCTTCCTCGGGGTTCGAGGGAGCGGCGTGGAGGTTCCTAGTTGCCAACCTGCCGGGCTGAGTGTTCACTTGGCGTGTGGTACGTTTTACTACTTTAGATTGTACTTTCTATTGGACTGGACTTTGTTGTAGTTAGATTATTTATTTCTGTAATACCCCAAAATTTTTATTTAAATTTTACCATACCCCCTCACACCTAGGGGTCGCCCCCATACATATCCACTCCATTTTCCCTCCCATATACCCCATTTCCCCCCATCATCTTCAACGTTCAGCTCCTAGTTCACAGGCAGCAGTCAGGCTCCGAGTTACAGAGTCTTCCCCGGATGCATCGTGCATCTTCTGGTGGCATATCATATATTGTTGGAAAGCTCATCGAGTCAGCTTCGCAGGCGAGGTGGTTTCACGTCCATCCAACATCGGGGTTGTCCGAGACAGTCGTTCTCCCTCAACTGCAAAAGACAGGTCCTGCCAGCGACCTGAGCGCCTTCCAGAAGCTACTCTAGCCTCATATCCCATCTTCTGATCAAGCCCCTTGGAGAATCCTTACGAGGGTCATCCAGCTTTCAGCCAGAGGTGGTCCCGCCCCATTTAGAGTTCTCCGTCGAGAGCACCGGCGTCGACAACCCACGCCTATCCTATAGTCCAAGGCACCAGTGACCAGAACAAGCAGCCCACCTCAAGGAGTACCACAGTCTCGTCTGCCATCTTTAGCCTGAGCCCTTTGGAGGAGTTCATCAGAGGTCAGTCAACTTTCAGTCAAGGTTGGTCTCACCTCTTTCTGATCTTTCCCCTGAGAGATACGCCCCCGACAAGCCTCCCCTGTCTGACCGGCATCCCGCACAGCGCGACTTCGCAAGAATCAGTGGTACCAGTGTCTCACACCTCAGATTGGGACCATTCTAGCTCTGAAAGATCCCTAGGACATCCCTCTTCGTGAAGACTCTGGCCCCGCTATGTCCCGGCCTCAGATCGGATAGCTACATCATCAGAGAGTTGAGTCCAAAATTATGGCCCTGCAACCAGCCCGACCCAGTCATCATCCAGGAGCCACCACGGGCATGATCGGGTGATTCAGGAAGCAAATTTTGGTTTAGAAGCACTAGACTGAGTCAGCTTTCAGTCAAACTTGGTCCTGCCTCGATCTGATATTCCATCTGGGAGTACGGCCTCGTCCAAGCCCTCTCTGGTCTGCAGCAGAGAAGCCCGGCGCAGTTCTACGGAATCTACCGTACCCGGTGCGTCCGAGATCAGAACGAGCCAGCGTTTCTTCCAGTAGCAAGCTAACACGTCAAGCTTTCCAACGCATCTAGTCCCATCCCCAGCGGACATTCCAGCCAGGAGTTCTGTCCCCGACAAGTCACTGGTGGCAGACAGCAAGGACAGCAGAGGAGAGAGAGAGAGATAATGAGAGAGAGAGAGAAATATCAAGAGAGAGAGAGTGGACAAGTAATTGTAGCCAAATTTTTCATTCAATATTCATTAGCCTTCAAATGGAGAGAGTGGGGTCCTATTTATAGGGATCCCACAATTTACAATAAGTCCATGGGTTTTGGGACAAAGATAAATAACCGAGGGGGGTGGGGGGCGCCCATGGGCCTAGCCCAATGAATTAGGCCCAATAGCCTACTTAATTGACCCTATGACTCAGGACTTAGGTAAATAACCCTTATACCTAGGTACTCGACTCAAATAAAAGAAAAATTACATAGTTTATGACTCAAATAAAATATGAAAATTACATGACTCGAATCAGAAAAATATGACGGACACAATGGAACCATGTCGAAGAACAACGGAGCTGTGGAAAAAATGTGAAGGGCGAGAGATGCCCCCATCAGTACAACAGAAAAGAAGGAAGGGGTTTCTTTGAGAGACAAGATGAGGAAAGCATACTCCTTTCCCAAGGAGAAGACTGGCACACTATTCAACTGGGCATATAAGTTCAATAAAGTAACATTGCCCGAGCCAAAGAGGCCCGCCGACACTGCGAAGAAGGATGACCCGCTATTCTGTCTGTATCACTGGGCATTGGGTCATGCTATAGAAGACTGCTATGTCTTCAAGGATGTAATGGAAAGTATGTTCAAGTAAGGTGAGCTGCAGTTGGGAGAGTATCGGGTGGACCCTCCTTGACCTCATGAACCTTCAGCACTAAGGATTGCTGCAAATATGATCTCCATTTACCAGCAGTTACCCGAAGAGGCTGTCGAAGAATGCACTAGACACACCTATGAAGCATGCTTCCTCGCCCCATTAAAGGATCAGGGAGGATGGCAATCAAAGCCGATCAAGACCAAAAAGAGGGCACCTGCTGTCGGAGCACCTGATGCATCTATTCGGAGCACTACTCTGAGGCCAGGTCCACCTCCAGTGATGTCGGTCTGGCGTGTAACTGAGACGAGGCCGATCATCAGAATCCCTACCCACAACCGGAGAAGACAAACTCCACTTCCTGCATGTAAAGAAATAAGTCCAGAGGTAAAATGTCTTCAGCAATACATTAACGGGCTCGATAAATATGAACAGACTGAGCCGAAGCCCCTGTTGGTGAAAGATTGTATACTCTGGGAGCAACTGGAAGGATTGGCCATTGTAGTTCCTAGCCCATCCCCTCCCCTCGCTTGGCCGGCTGAAGGCCCCTCCCTGCGTGGAGGTAGTTTTGGATGTAAGACTTTAACCCCCACCCCATGATCCCCCCTCCTACGTGAGGTGTAGTGCTGTACTCCGCTCTCATTTTCAGGTTAAGCTTCACCGCCGCGGTGTGCGGGTGCATCCCCTCGCCTCCCCGCTCGCCCACGTCTCCGAACGGGATCGGTGCCTTCACACCGGTCAGGTAAGTGCTGTTACCCTTGGCTGGTTACTTCACTTTACTGTTTAGTATTGCTTTGAATGCTCGTTGGCCGGTGAGTGAGAGCCCAGACCCACACACCACATCTAGTGTGCTCACCGCGGGAGTGAGAGAGTGCCACCACCACACCCCACTCCCCCGGCATGCCAGACCCCACTCTAGTTGGGAATCCCAGACTCTTAGGGGTCAGCCTAAGCTAGCTTCAACCCTTCGAACGATTTTGTTCCTCCTTGGACCCTTGCCATTATCGCCCGGTCGCCTTCGGGGGATTGTGTGCGCCGTGAGAGCAAACCGTTTGCGTGAGTCCGTGGCCTACATTATATGCTTGCTGATATAGGTCCAAGGGATGTCATTGCATCTCATACATCATAGGGCTGTGCCACATCATTAGTGGAGGCCGGTGGCTTGAGTTTAAGCCCTCACCCGAGCCGATAACAGTGTTGTGGATGCTCGCAATTACGTGCTTGTACTCGGAGTTGGCACTGCAGGGGGTGCTGGGGTGCCGACGACCCGAGGCCTTGAGCCTGAACCGGGGACTAGCGAGATTGGAAGGTGGGGCACAGGGCTTTCGTTCCACACTGGGGCCGTCACGTCCCATAGAGGTAGACCCGTACTGGGAGTCAGCATCGTCAAGTTGTAGGGAACATGCCCCCACGACGGAGCCGAGGGATGCAGAACCTAACACGGATCACTCACGCCAGGCGTCACCCGTGAGAGACCCTGGGGTTGCATGCCCAGTCTAGATGTTGACCAGCCTCGAACCGGGGATTGATGGCCTGGGTGAGGCGGTTGCACGTTAGAAATTCGGGTCGGAAGGCCCGAATGAGATACGGGGGAGCCCTGCCCTGGGGTCAGGAGACCCGTGCGAGGAGCTGGCTCGACTAAGGCTCGGGGCTGACGGCTGGAGTGAGGTGCTAATAATGGGGGCATCCCTTGCCCCTGCACATTTTTCTGTTATGCTCTTGAACATCTTAGATAGGTGGTTAGTATAGCGCAACCGTCCCTGACCATTATGGTCATGGGTTTTTTGTGAATTTTTCACGTTTGGGTGTCTTTAACGGATCCCTGGTGGACCGTCATTTCACCCTTGACCGATGGTTTGACTGTTGACCGTTGACTAGTAAGGCGGTTAGCATGGCGGTGTGGGGTAGATCGGTTATGGTGATATAACGCCCCTCACCTGGTGCATTATCTCATGCATTAAATGGTGATTTTCTGTGGATTCTTGGTGTTCGGGTGACCTTAATGGACTCGGACCCATGGGTTATAGTCACATAGCGCACCAGTTCAGGTGCGTTATGCTATGTGGTTTCTGGCTTCAGCTCATGCGAGTATAATGGCCCTGCGAGGCGTGTCATACTCAGCATAACGCCCCCTGCCTGGTGCATTATGCTCTGCATTTCTAATTACATGACATTGTTCATTTGAGTATAACACACTGGAGTAGATGCGTTATACTGTACATAACGCCCAATTGCTGGTGCGTTATGGTCTGTATATCTATGCCTTGTGTTCACCTGAGCATTCGGGTGAGCATAACCGATGGAGGGAGACGCGTTATGTACGATATGACACCCCTGCCTTAATCCGTTATGTAAGGTAACGGTCCCAGCTTGGTCCGTTATGCTTTTTGGCATTCTAAAAAGAACATGTTTAGTTACTAATGCATTCAATAGTGCATATTCGCCGTGTTTAAGTTATTTTATAAAACCATGGCATTATTTTATACCCCAATAGAGTGTCGTTCCACCCGGGAAAGGTGGAGGGGTGATTCCCGTTGACGATTCTTAAGCTAGTTACCATGGGCCCCTGCAGTTACCGTTGCGTCCTACGGGTGGGAAAAACTAGCTAGAGACCTGACTCTAGGCAGGAGTCAGTGTGTGCATATGTGGTCGGAGGCAGTAGGACTGACGCTGACGAGCGTCACTCCGACTAGTTCTTGTTTTGGTACTATTTATGCCTCTCGCTGGTTGTGTTTCGCTGACCTGTGAGTTGCCTGAGACGCAGTGTAAGTCGTCAGTGGACGCGTCTGGTCTCTCACTTCTAGTGTGTCTCTTCCCTTTCCTATCACCGGGTCAGCTCAGCTTTCTTCTATTGGTGGGGTTAGTTTTTGACGTTATATCTATATTGTATTGGCATATAGATTAATTGGCATATAGTTAGAAAAATGTCAGAAAATAGCTAAAAAATCTGTAAAAATCAACAGAACTGACAGAATCGGATCCGTGTCCGAACCACTATGGATCCATTTAGACACAGGCGTTACACTTCCCCTACGGGAGGTCACCAATGAAGTGGTCACCAGATTCGTCTGACATAACATCATTTACTAGTCTGGTACTCCCAGTCGCATAATCCCAAACAACAGAACACCATTCAAGAATAGGGCCGTATATCAACTGGTGGCCAAATTCCAAATCGACTAAAGGACCACTTTGGTCTACAACTAGCAGGCCAACAATTTAGTTGAAGCCTTCAACAAGACAATCTTTAAGCTCCTGGCTAGGATTGTTAGCCACTGTTAACGTGACTGGGGTGAAAAGGTCTTTGAGGCATTATGGGCCTACCAGATGATCTACAAAACCCCCACGAGATGTTCACCATTCTTCCTTGTCTACGAAGCAAAAGCTATCATCCCCATTGAAATCTAGTTAGCTTCGTGCCGCATGGCGGTGCACACCTGCTTGGTTGGTCACGATGAAGATGAACACCAGAGAAGGCTAGAAGAGCTTGTTGATCTGGAAGGCAAACGGCTCAAAGCCTTCAAGCACCTGTAAGTTTACCGGGCCCGCATGGTGTGAGCCTTTGACAAGCTCGTCAAGTAACGAGCCTTCAAGCAAGGTGACCTCGTCATGATCAAGGAAAAGGAAGTCATGGCAGGCCACTCCACTGGCAAACTTCAGCCAAATTGGCGAGGCCCATACATCATTCACAATGCCTACGAAGGTGGGGCATACATGGTCGTTGATTACAAGGGTCATAAACCTTGCCCACCTCTCAATGGCAAGCGCATAATGCTATACTATGTTGTGTCGCTTCTGTTTTAGATGAGTGGTTAAAGGGGAGAATGTTAAGTCTCCCAGTGGTTAAAGGGGAGAATGATAAGTCTCCCTTATATGTGTTGACAAGGTTTTGATGCTGGCAATAAAGTTTGCTTGTTTGATATTTCTTGATGCTGGCATCTATTTATGATTTGATTATGATAGCCACTGGTCAAAGTCAACACTACTCTTCAAGATGTCAACAGGTCAACGCCGGTTAGCAATTGCATTAAAGTTTATAGATCAGTGTGATGTGACACGACCTAAGACGTAAGCAAGCAAGCACTCAAGCAATCCGAATGGGCCGATGATGGCGGCCAACTCTCCGTGGATGTACAGTCCACTGCTAAGTAAGTCCATGCATCTTCTGGCCTTAGTCAAGACAATCAAACCCCGTGCATACCATGCCAGAAGCAGCCAAGTCCTTGCACATTTCTACTAAGTCCATGCATGTCCTCATATAGTCTGTGCATGTCAAACCCCGTGCACGTTTTGGCACTAGTCTATTTGCTGATAGGGTTGCATCCCAAGTCCCTACAGGTCTTTACATGGTCCGTGCAAGCTAAACTCCGTGCATGTTTTGTGTTTCAAACAAACTCCTTGCATGCCTTCACGGACTCCATGGAAGACAAACTCTGTGCATATTTTTTCCTATGTGCAACTTGCATTTAAGTCCGTGCATGTTCACTGGAAACTGCATCCGTGCATCTTTCATCTAAAACCTACATCCGTGCACATTTCTATCTCTGCTTCTCAGAACACGCATCCGTGCATGTTTTACCTTAGTTCACAGAACATGCATCCGTGCATGTTTTGCCCTGCTTCACAAAGCCCTCAACGTGAAATCAAGTCCATGCACATTTGTCCATTGTGCATCCATGCACTTTGTCTGTTCAAGTCCTTGCATTCTCCTGTAAGCAAGTCCACGCACGTTGTGTACATTTCACTCTTATAAGTCCATGCATGTTTGCACGGCCATAAACCTGTTGCACAGTGTGAAGTCCGTGTACTCCATGCACGTTTCTATGCTAGCTAGAAGCAAACTCAGTGCACCTTAAGTCCTAGCTCGAAACCTACCCCATGCAGGTTTTTACATTCCAACCACATTTCCCTTAACTTAGCCCGTGCATGTTTATCTCTTTGCATCTGAATCTCATGCTTTCCTATGCTGACTAGGTGCTTGTTATAATGACAGGGACCTCCTGTCTAACAGAAGCGATGTTCGAAAAAGGCTAAGGAAGGGCACGTGATCCCAGGAGATAAGAGGCCAGGGCTCTGACACGTGGCACAGAGCTCTGATCGGTTCTGGAAGATTCCCAGGGCGGGAAGCGTGGTCTCCACACTCCAATCCCTCAAGTCTGCCCATATATATAGAGGTGGAGCTCGTACGCTAAAAGAAGCCGAAGAACAGAGAAAGCCCTGCTGAACAAAAGTCTAAGTGAGAGTGAAGAAGAAGAGCGAAGAGCAGGAGAGAAGAGAGCCTGTTGAAAAAGAGAAAGAAATTCAGAAAGATCAGAAGAGAGTCATTTCGTCCTTCCCACAACCAGCGCGCCCCTCCTCCACACCAGCCCTAGCCGCCCTCTCCAGCACCCCACGCCCCTGCCCTCTATCCCTCTGTAACCCACGTCCTCCACCCCCTGCTCCGTAAGTCCACAGCAGTCCCGGAGCCACTCCGTTGACGCTACGTCTCCCCGTGGAGTAAGAAGCCCTGCTCTGCTACTCTCTGCTACAAGCCTACAGGTAGAGACTCAGTTGGCAGACCTCCCGATGGCATCCACAGCAAGATTAGACTGGAGGCATCTTTAGAAGAGTCATCCACCTTCGACTCGGCCACGCTCCAGAAGTGGTCCCGCCTCCGTTCGTCAACGGTATCAACCGCTACAGGTGTTTCCGTGCAATTGCGCCCGGACTACATTTGTTCCTGTGTGCCACTTGGCAACACCGACACTGACTGCACCTGTGGGAATTGGCCAGAGCTCCCTTCACGAGAGTTCTTCTTCTTCGAAGCTCCGAAGAACCAGAGGTAGTCCCACCTCATTTTGACAACACCTCCTCCCGGGGCGTCCACTCTCCCTCAGTCGTGCCAGACCCAGAGCCCTCTGTTCGCCCAGGATAGTCTGCTGTAAAGTTGGCCCCGACACTCCCTCTTCCACTCAGTTTCAGGTCGAGCAGTCTTCTGAAAAATTACAGCTTTCGACGATACAAAATCAATGCAAGTGGTTTCATCCCGTTCTGATGTCAGCACCAAAAATTCCACAAGGGTCGTTGTCGGCCTATCCTGCTGTTCACCCAGGAACCTGACGCTGATCGTCTGGGTGACCCCGACCTGTGAGATGATCTGATGGCCGCCAGCTTTTGAGGGTTTGTAGTACCCCCTGTCTGCTACGCCCATGAGTTGGTCACGTTACTTTTGTAGTTCTACAGCGAGCGCACCTATCGACGTACCTCGACTACGACATCCAGTCCTCCGAGGCAGAACAGCGCAAGCCATCGGCTGCGACCTCCTTGATGCGGGACAACTAGGTGGCCTAGGACTCTACATGAATATGATGCCAAGCGGACAACTGAGATTAGTGAACTCGCGGCTAAAGTGACTAGCGGGACTCAACACCACGGTTCCCCGGTGGGGATTATGCCAACGAACAAGCAACTACGCGCTCGCGGGCGTCCCTAAGAGGGAGGCGCGCCGATCCGCACGGTTGTGAAACCGGTTGGATCTAGGGTGGTCAACTCCACACCGTGGTCGAGCACTCAAGGAGTTCCTACTCTTTCACCCGCCGACGTTTGAGGGTCAATCTGACCCGGAGGCAGCAAGAGCTTGGTTGGATGCTGTCGAGTCCACGTTCCTGTCGATGGAGTGTGCGGATGATGAAAAGGTCATGTTGGCGACCTATCAACTTCAAGGTACTGCGCGCACCTGGTGGAGTTCGGAGCGGGAAGTTGCCTTCCATTCTCGGCCGCTCTGACAGATATCATGGGTGGAGTTCGTGGAAGCTTTCGAGCGCTCTTATACTCCCGCCTGTCTCAAGCTTGTGAAGGTGTACCAATTCCTAGAGCTAACCCAGGGAGACTTGTCGGTGCAACAGCATCGTGATAAATTTATTGAGTTGGGCAGGTATGCACCCCATATTTTTATAGATGAAACCTTGCGGACGCAGCAATTCTTGCGAGGATTAAAGACGGAGCTGAGCCTGCTGCTATTTGCTACTCGAGTGTCAGAGCTAGACGCAGCTTACCAAGCAGCCGTCGCTATGGAGTTGGAATTAGCCAGGACCTGGGGGCTACCTCAACTCGGTGCGGCCCAACAGGCGGTACAATTTTAGCCACCGTACTTGTCGACTACCCTAGGAGTTCCTCCGGCTCTTCCTTCCGTTGGTGGCGCTTCCTTCTCCCAAACTAAAGGCAAGAAGCATAAGTTTAATAGGTTCAGGAAGAAGTTCATTCAGCAGGCATCTTCGGGTGCTACCTAGCAATCTGCTCCCTCTATTCCTCAGCGACAAGGTTCGGCACCCGGTCAACTGAAGCAGTGCTGGAGGTGTGGTGGTAGCCACCCCGGCAAACCCTGTTCGATGCCGGTGGTTTATTACCGTTGTGACCAGCCAGGTCACATTGTTCGCGACTGCCCAATGAAGTCAGTGCCAGTGCAACTTTCACAACCGGTGCAGCCTCAGCAGTCTCAGTTCAGGCTTCCTCCACCACCCCCACCTCAGCCATTCTATTCGCAAGCTTCTGCGTCTTCCCAGCAATCTTCGGCAGCGGCGAGAAAGCAAAAAGGGAAGATTTCTCACATTACCCGCGCGGAGGCTGTTGCAGCTCACTTGGTCGAAGGTACGATCATGCTTTATGGTCTTGCAGCTCGCGTATTATTTGATTCTGGTGCTTCTCACTCCTTTATTTCTGAGGATTTTCTTGCATGCATTGAGGAGCCCACTACTGAGGTCACATAAGGCAATCGTTATAGAAGATTCCAAAAATCTATCCACAATGACTGTTGATGAGTTAATTGGCTCACTAATGACTTATGAATTGAACTTGAAAAGAAAGGAAGAAGATGTGAAGAAAAAGAAGCCCATTGCACTGAAGGCAGCCCACATCAGGTCCACTTCCATTATCAACAAGGATTCGATGCAGTGTACATTAGTTGATGGTTGTGGAGACTACAAGGGCGTCAGAGTGTGGAGTGGTTACGCCTGCCAGATCGTCGTCGGAGAAGACGATAGTATCCTTGAGGCAGTCCCGACTGGCTAAGTCGTGACGGCTCCTATGGCTGCAATCTATTTGGTTAACCCGAGCGACATACGACCGGCGTCTACTCGAGCTATACCCTCCTGATGCTGACCCACCAGAGATCATCATGATCTCTTTCCCGTTGGTCGGTTATCGATGGGAGATGGTGTTCGGTCTCTTTGTTGTCGCCTCTCAGCTGCCATGGCGATAAATTTCTCCAAGAGTCCTCACCGGACCAAATCCTAGAGTGCAACTTTGAGCTGGACGTAGTCGGCAGTGTCATGGCCATGGTCGCAGTGGAAGCGACAGTACCTCCTCCAATTCCTTGTCTTCAGATCGGACTTCATCTTTGGGGGCCACCAGAGATAGGGCTCCTCACGAATCTCCATGAAGATTTGTTCTGGTGGGGCCGTCAATGGGGTGTAATGCCTATATAGGCCCTTCTCCCTCGGCCCCTGCTGGTCGCGACGCTCCCAGTCACGACGTTCGCGCTTACTCCCCCCCTCCCGCGAGGGGTCGACTGATCTCTTGCAGTCGGAATGACCGGACCCGGCCACTCGACTTAATGCTGCATTGTTCTCCTCGCAACTGGCATACTTCTGGGCAAGAGCAAGGAGCTCCATCAAGGTTGCCGAGGACTCCACTTCGAGTGTTCGCCGGAGTATGGAATCTCGGGTGCGTTACGTCAGCGCGGTCATGACGATGCTGACATCTAGGCGAGGAATGCGGAAAGCCTCCTTTCGAAAACGGTACACGAAGTCCCACAAGAGTTCCTAGTGCCCTTGCTTGATAGTAAGTAAGCTTACCGCAGATTTGATTTCCTTCTTGCAATCAATGAAGCTCTCCTTGAATAATTTCTTTAGTTACTGGAAGGAAATGATGGTGCCGGCACGTAGTGACTCAAACCATGTCCGAGCATTTTCCCGCAGGGTCGTGACGAACACCAAACACTTCACAGCTTCCGAGACCCGATGGAACACCAGGTTGGACTTAAAGTTGTGCATGAAGTCAGTGGGGTCGATGGTGCCGTCGTACGAAGTAAACGTCGACAAGTGAAACTTTGGGGGAATCGGTGCCTCCATGATCTCTCGAGAGAATGGGGCGTGGAAGTCCGATTCGTCGTCGATGAGCCCCCTGGTCCGCGCTGTCTAGAGAATATCATCCAGATAACGGACCTTTCCTTCAAGTTTGTGCTCAACCTCCTCATAGCGTCGCAACCGCCGCGGCATCTCCGAATTGGAGTGCAACGGGCTGTCGGGACGTCATGCAGGTGGACTATGCGGGCGCTGTGAGTGTGTGACGGAGACGTGAGAATGATCATGCACCCGGCGGGACTCCACAATGGTGGGTGCACCTCCGTTCTGGGGGAGCCCCGTCGGAGCGCGATCCTACTCCACTTGTCGATTGAGGAGGTCATGGCACACCTCCGTCAGCATCTCTATCAACTCATTCGCGGTGGGGTTGAGTGAAGCCACGCCGTGAGGCGGATGAGTGGAAGAGGATGCTTCCTATGACTCTCGTCGAGACCTCGAGGCTGGTCGGGAACCTTAGTCCCCCTGGCGGTTGCTAGTGCTGCGATAGCTTCCTCGAAGTGCCATGGCTTCCTGCTCATTTCCCACAAACGGTGCCAAAAAGTGTAGATGCCAGAAAGTGTTCCCTTGGCCTCATACCACACCTTTAAGATTTGTTTATTGTGGAAGAGCAATCGACCTCCCGAGGAAACCTGCAATCACTAGAAAATGGTGTCAGAAGTAACCCTAGGAGTTATCCCAAGGGACAACCCTCCGACACTTAAGTCAGAGCGCGTAGAAGCAAAGAGAAAGAGCGTTGGAGAAAGGGGAGAGCCAGAGAAAGAGAAACGAAGGAGCCAGAGTGGAGGAGAGAGTGCCTAGAGAGTGCTCGGAGAGGCATGGGGAGAAAAACCACAAAGGAACCTCTTTGACCCTACTTCCCATATGGAGATCCCTTCTGTCACCGCGTGAGGGATCCTCGCTCTCCTCCTTGGCGTGGAGCTCTGCTAGCACGAGGATGCCTTCCTCTCTGTCTGCGTCTCTACATGTGTATGTGTCTGGGGTTGTCTATGCATGTGTAAGTCCGTAGGTGTATGTGCGCAGGTGTCCCTTTGGGTCTGACTGGGGACCTATTTATATGGGTTGTCGTGGTGATGGCCGTTCTCCGATTGGGAAATGGTGTAGATCGTGGAGTAACGTCTCCTTGATCGTGGGGGCTACCCAATGCATGCTTGCATGTTCTCGGAAGGTCGCGGGGATCTCGACGGCGTGGGTGTGACTCAGTTCACGCAGGGGAAAGCCCCGTGATGGCGGTGGCAACATTTGTCCGTTGGCGAGTTCTACGACATCCGAATTCTACGCGCCCAATAATTCTGCTCGTGAGCTAGCGACATTTCCTTGGGCCTCAGTTGGGTTGCATTGAATGCGTCGAATGCTAGAGGAGTGGTCCGTTACGGGCGGCTCGGCCGATCCGGGCTGTAACGTGCCTGTATATATTGGGCCGCACTGGACTTGGAGAACATTCCCCTCCTCAGTCCTCAATCGAACGACTAGATTTACTCCCGGCTACCGTTGTATTTGCTTCTGGTCCTCAATTGGAAAGCTAGATTTACTCCCGACGATGATCGGACTGTTGAATTTGAGTTTCATTATGATTGGACCCTTCTAGGACACATTTGTAATTTTTGACCCTTTCTGAGTGTTTATGCAATTTTTGACCCTTCCTGGATATTTTTGTAGTTTCCAATTTTTTAGGATGTTTCTACAGTTTTGACCCCTTCAGGATATTTCTGCAGCTTTCTAATTCTCCTAGACTTATCTGTCATTTCTTGACCTTCTAAGATATACCTATAATTTCTCGATTGTCTTGGACATCGCTGTCATTTCTTGATTGTCCGAAGTGCTTCTGTCATTTGTTGACCTTCCGGAGTAACCTTGTCATGTCTTGACTTTCTAGGGCATTCCTATCATTTCCTGACGCTCCAAAGCATTTCTGTCATTTGTTGACTTTTTTGGGCGTTTCTGTCATTTGTTGACTTCTCAGGGTATTTCCGTCATTTCTTGACACCTCTGGGCATTTCTGTCATGTGTTGACTTCCCAATGTAATTTTGTCATTTCTTGACATCTCTAGGTTTATTTGCAATTTTTTGACCCTTTGTCTCGAGGTTCGAGGGAGCGGCGTGGAGGTTCCTAGTTGCCAGCTTGCCGGGCCGAGTGTTCACTTGGCGTGTGGTACATTTTACTGCTTTAGACTGTACTTTCTGTTGGACTGGACTCTGTTGTAGTTAGTTATTTATATCTGTTATCCTGCTTTATTTCCTATTTCTGTGTACACCACACCTATCCTTTTAGCCCTTCCGAGCCCTCCAGCTCGTGAGCGGCGGGCCAGGATTCGAATGGTATCGGGCCTTCCCGGTATCCAGATCTTGGGTCGCTATAGTTGGTATCAGAGCTATAGTTGTGAAAGTACATAAGAATTCAGGATATTACAGTGATCAGAGTCTGTAAGGTCTAGTGCAGTCGGCAGCTAGCATAGGGTTTTGTATTTATTTTTCGCTTGGTTTCTCGCGTAAGAGCTTGAGGGTGCGACATTGGCACTGTGGAAGTGGTTGCTATTTTCATCTGAGTGCCGACGTGGGGCTCGAGGATTGAGGTCAAGAGCTTTTTCCCTCATTGGTGGTGACCCCGATGATGCTGTGTTGGGCAGAGGTTGTCGGCAGGTGTGTTGCTGCGGTGTGGCGTTCGAGGAATCTGCAGCGAGGTCAGGTGGCTGGTGAGGATTGTCCGCGGTTAAGTGGCCGTGAGTGTGCTTTGAGGGAGCTATCATTGGTGTTGGCCACCCCAGTCGAGGATTTAAGATTGTGGTTCGACTTGGCAGAGCGGGCGCTCTGGTCGAGATTTGCTTGGATGAGCGGAGGATCTTTTGGATTGGGCTGTGGTCACCCTGGATTTGGTTTGTGAGCGTGTGGTTGTGTGTAAGAAGCGTTGCCCATTCCCTAGTGTGTAAGGGTGTGTTGGCGTTGCTCCAGAAGGATGCGTGCCAGTTGGGTGGTGTTCGTGAGAATTCATGACTTGTGTTGTGTTTCCTAAGGTGTTGTGAATCGGAGCTTGCTGAGTTGCAGAGAATGTGTTGAACATCGGAGGAGTACTTCCTCGGTGTATGGTTGTCTCGGATTGTGCGAGACGTGTTGTCACCGTGCCGTTGCAGGAGGCATTGTGATTTGTGGTACTGGCTGGATGGAGAATTAGGGAAATGTGCTGGCGAGGTTGCCGCATGAGTACCCTGTTCTTGTGTTGGAAGTTGTGTTCTCGGATGAAAGTGTGTTTTGGAGAAGTGATCTCTGGCAGATTGTGGGTCCCGGTTGGAAAATGAGAGAGAGCAAAGAAGAGAGAACGAGATTGAGTGAGAGAGAGGCGAACGAAGAGAGAGAGAGAGAGAGCGGCAGACAAAGAGAGAAAGAGACGATGGGAGAAGAACAGGGGAGGGTTACAGTGAGGGAGGGAGAGAGAGAGCGACGAAGGAGAGAGAAGCCGCAGCTGCAGACGAAGAGAGAAAGAGAAGAAGAGGGAGAGAGTGAGAGAGAGGGTGAGGAAGAGAGGCGGGCAGCGATGTCTGGCAGAGTGCTCGGAGCGGCTGGTCGCTGGCGGCGTCGACCGGCAGAGACCGCTTGGCTCGCATGTGCGGTTGGCAAAGGGGCGATGATGGCGGCGGTGCTGCATGCAGGGGAACACAAAGGCAGTGGCGGCAGCGCCTGCTAACGAGCCGTGGCTGACTGTTCGGCGTCTGGCCGCCAAGCGTTTGAGCTGGCCGGAGTGATCGACAGCGGCTGGCCTCCTTGCTGCTGCAACTGAAAGGCAGGGTCACCCGACCGTAGCGGGATGAGAGCAGGGGGGGCGAATGGTGACCATCAGAGTCCGGGTGGCGAGCGATGGACTGCTCAGAGCGGTGGAGAAGACAGGGACGTGCCTGCGTGCAGGGATGAACGCCGGAGGAGGTGATGGCGAGCCTGGCAGCGAGCAGTGGCTGACTGCTCAGCGGTTAGCGTGATGACGGGGAAGATGAAGCGTCGACGGAGGCTGGCATTGCGTGGGGTTTATAGGAGGCGGCAGCTATGGCAGTGGTAGTGGGTTGTAAGGCTGGGGGAAGGTACGTGGTGGTGCTGGAGAAGGTGGAAGGGAAGCAATGGCGGCACTGTAGTGGTGGGAAGGGGAGGAAGTGGGATGAGGAAGCCTGTGGAGCAGGGTGCGGACGACAGTCGGCTATGGCAGTGGGGCTGCAGCTTGTTATAGGGGAGAAAGAAAGACAGGGAGGGGGGAGAAGAAGACGATGCAAGAAGGAAGAGGGGGGTGAGAGAGAGGGCTTCGCGCCCTGGATTGGGCTTCACACCCAGGGGCGTCACACCCCACCATTCTCCGGAGAAAGAAGATGCCAGGCTTCTCACCTCGCGGAAACATTTCTTTCCATTCAATTATCCCTTCCGAAAAGTACAGTGCTTAAATAGAAGAACCTACCTTTTAAGACTCTGCCTATGGAACTTAAGAGATTTTGAACATCTCTTGATAATATAAGAAACACCTCACATGCTGCTTATGTAGCAACCCTAAAATTTTAAAATAAAATTATAAATAGTGACTTAGATCCGGTCGCCATTTTATTGAATAACGGCCCTTTGAACAGGCGTCCCTTAACCAACTAACGACCCTTTATAAGGCGTCAATTCTTTTCGAACAACGGTAAGAATCCTTCTTGGAATAAAAGAAGTAATTAACGCCCTGTAGGAAGGCGCTACTTATTAAAATGAAGACTTGGTATACGGGCGCCAATTTACTAACTGACGCCCCAGGACAGGTCGCCAATTAAACAGCGCCCACTGACAAGGCGTTATTTCACTGCGAACCGTAAAACGGAAATCAGCTGTCGTGTTCTGTTCGAACAGGGAACTGAGATGGGATATGGAACTATATGGGTAAGAATTAAACGGGGAAAGGATTAAGATGGGGAAACAACTATTCTAATAGGATTCTTTCCCAGGATAACTCAACCCCAATCAAACTCCAACCAACCGTAGGTTTTCTGAGCCTATAAATACCTCTGCCCTCAACCTTTGAACCTCCTGTTCGTCAATCTCTGCTAAGTTACGGTAAGGAATATGTGACGTTTCTTTACTATAGTTTTCTTCTTAGTAATTTCCCTTCGGGTGTTCCTACAGGAACAATAGTGGGAGAAAGAAGCTGAACGACTTCTTCCTGCTTTCTTCTTCCTGTTGCAAGCTGCCACAGCAAGGAGAGCCGTTCTCTTGGTGTGGTATTCTTCCTGCTGTTTCCTCCTCCGTGCTGCTGCAGTAAGAGGGAACCAGTAGTCATCTTCATCCTACTGCTGCTGTTGCTGCTGCTATTACTCTGTTCATAACAGAGTATCATTTCTTCTTCCCCAATTACCCAAATCATCACCCAATTAGCATCCAAAAGAGGTAGGATCTATTTCTCAAGTTCTAGATTAAACCATAAGTCAATAAGATCATGCATGCATATAGTACCATGATTCTGTCACGTTTTATAGACTTCTGATTTATCGGTAAATAGTGACCTAACCCAAGGTGCTATTTATGTTTTTAACGCCTGCTGATGCGGGACGGACACGGGATCCGACTCTATATGATGCGGACCTTGGACTCTACATGTGGACACGACCAGCAACATGCTGATATGAGGGGCGTGAGGCCCGACACTTAAGAGCTCCTAGGGCTACACGTCGCTAACAGAAGGCAAGCTCACTCGTCTGAGCCTCCAGTAGGTTCTTGGGATGAGATGAAGGAAAGGCTTAGGCGCAAGTACCTTCCTACCACATACCGACAGCATCTTATTGATAGGTGGCAGAGTCTCACCCAAGGGGACCGATCCGTGTCTGAGTACATCGCGGAGTTTGATGAGTACTTTTTGTGATGTGGTGTCATGGAAGAGAGCACCATGCTTATCTCACACTTCCATCGTGGCTTGCAGCCCCACTATCAATACGGACTATTTCACCGTAATGTCACCAAATTGGAAGACGCATACCATGTCACTCTCGAGTTGGAGCAGTTTGAGGTGGAGTTCGCTCCCGTCCAACACCAGGGGGTCACTTATCAGCGTGGGACCGACCCTCGTACCACGCCTACCTCCTATAGCCGATATCTAGTGGTCCGCCCCCTGGAAGCCCCTTGGCAGGACCCCACCACCGCTCCCAGGCCCCGCACTTTCCCTCCGAGGGATCCTCCCCTTCATCCGCAGGCACCTGTCCCTGCCCCTCGACCTTATCCGCCCGCCGTGCCGACTCGGCCCCTTCCTCCCACACCCCCAGTCCATCGAGAGGACAAGGGCAAGGGGCCTATTATTGGTGGAACACCTCAGGGCACTGGGACACGAGACCGTTGCTACACTTGTGGTGGAGTCGGCCACTTTGCCAGCAAGTGCCCCCCCAAGGAACACTTGTCATTGTCGACACACGGCCCGTGATCCGAACCCCGAGTTGGTGCCAGTTAGTTATGAGCCGGACCAAGACTTGGCCGAGGAGTTCGTTGACGAGCTATTGGAGGGCGAGCAGGTTGACATCCCTGATACCTCGTATCAGGAGGACGTGCATTTGGGTGTAGTCAGGTGCATCCTAACCCAACCTCAGGTGATTGACGACTGGTGTCATACCACCATCTTCTATACATTTTGTAGGCTGGAAGGGAAAGCCTGCAAGGTGATTATAGATAGGAGGAGCTGCATCAATGCTATCTCCACAGGCATGGTCAAGCACCTTGGTTTGACGCCCATGGATCACTCTACACCCTATAGAGTCTCTGGGGTGGATTCCACTTCCATCTCGGTCAGACTACGGTGTCTGGTGCCACTGTAATTCCAGTCCTACCATGATGCGATCTGATGCGATGTACTACCTATGGAGGTGGGTAGTATCATCCTTGGTAGGCCTTGGCTCTTTGACCGAGATGCCACCCTTCAAATGGAACTTATGCTCAGACCTTGAATGCATGCTACAAAATGTGCACAGACTTCAGAAGGCATGATGCAATATGTGCGTAGACCTTACAAGGCACATTTAGAAATGTGCATCGACCTTGTAGACATAGCGTGAAACAATGCACAGACCTTTCAGACTTAAGCGTACAAAGTGCATCGACCTTTATAAGCATAACGCAAAATGTGCATCAACCTTCTATATGATCAATGCAAATGTGCATCGACCTTATATCAGACAAATACAAATGTGCATCGACCTTTTATCGATTGTGCACAGACTTATATGCAATTTACAAAAATGTGCACCGACTTGTATGAAGGCCAAAAATATGTGCACAGACCTTATGTGTAGTTAAACCAAAATGTGCACCGACCTTGCTTGTTGTCGTGCAAATGTGCACTAACCTTGTAGTAGATGTGCACAGACCTTGCTATGTGCTAGCAAAAGGTGCACCGACCTTCTATGTGCATGAACAGTAATGTGCATTGACCTTACGGTCTCATGTGCACAGACCTTCTATATGCAGCAGTAATGTGTATCTACCTTACGGTCTCATGTGCACAGACCTTCTATATGCAATAGTAATGCGCATCGACTCTGGATTGAATGTGCTCAGACTAAGAATGCGCTCAGACCTTAGTGTAGCTAAGGTAAAAACATGCACCGACCTTAGTATGGCTAAGGCAAGACACGCATCGACCTTAGTGTAGCTAAGGCAAAACATGCACCGATCTTAGTCTGCACCATACGAAAATGTGCGTCGACCTTTGTTAAACCATGTGAAAACATGCATTGACCTTGACACTCTAACTTAAGACATGCACTGACTTAATGAGAAAATAGAAGGAATGTGCATTGACCTTTGTTGTTTGAGTCCTGAATATGCATCGACCTTAGTGTCTAGGTGCTTATATGTGCGTCAACCTTTGTTTTGACACTTAGACAAAAATCAACATTGTTCAAATGATGGTATATATGCATTTCAGATTTAACATGATTCATAGCTTATCATTATCAAAATCAAGATTCCAACAATCTCCCCCTTTTTGATGATGGCAACTATGAGTCATGTATGTTTTCATACAGATAATATTTCACACAGTTATTTCTTTTAACACTTAATCGAGTCTTTTATTCATGTATGATGCAATGTTATATGCAATACTGACATTTCTGTGTACATTAAGCTATTGAAAACAAACAATCTAAACTTTTGGGAACAGGGGATAGACACAGACTAGATTGAAGATTTTTCATTTGAAACAGCTTGTGACAAGATCAGAAGGTAATTCAGTCACAAACATGGCGCTCCTCCACTGGACCGTCATATACCCATACATAATCCCTAGCTTAAAGGGCATGGCGGATCACTGGGGGTGCGTTATATAAACATGGCGCACCTCCACTGGTCCGCTATAACTACCCGAACATTTGTTTTATATAAATTAACTTCTCAGAAACCATGGCGGTCGACTATGGGTGCGTTAAGTCACCCGAACGTGGAAAATCCACAGGAAACTCCGACCATAGCGGTCGCTCGAGGGTGTGCTATGCCAACGACCTATCTACAGAAAACTTAGGCATAACGGACCTAAGATAGTCTGCCATTTGACTATAATGCACCTTGGGAGGTGCGTTAAGCTCATGGCGGTCACTGGTACGATCGCCATGTGAGCTGGGTGACGAGTGGGCTATTTATGAAACCGCGCCATCCCCCGGTCGATCGAATGGATGGGTTTTGATTACAGAACTTGAAAAAAAGCTAAAACCTGCCCAGCCCACATACATACAAGCCCACAGAAGCTAAAACATGCAATTAAATGCATATAAATAATTAAAATCATAATTTAACCTATTTTAGGGTAAAACTAAAAAATGGATGTAACTAGGCCAAACGGCCGTGCATGGGCGTGCATGTGGCATGAAAATGTTCCTAACGAGGAGGTGAATCCATCTCCCTATCTCGATCGTCCCGAAATCAGCGTTTCGGCTACATGCGGGCGAAGAAGGAACCGAGCTCCACTCGCTCCATCTCACTCCACCGTCCCTCGAACCGCGCGATGGAGGGTGCCAACGCGTTCCTCTCATCACACTGGTTCCGGCAGTACCTCCCGCGTCGCAGTCCGGCCCTGAATTGGTCGAACAGGGAAGGAGAGAGAAAGAGGGTGTGCGTGGGAGAGAGAGAGAGAGTGAGAGAGGGTTTTCGAGAGCGAGAGAGAGTTAACGTGAGAGAGAGAGAGGGTTGGGGAGAGGGTTTTTAAATTTTATTAAATATATATATTTTGTTTAAAAATGTATTTTAACACTTTAAACCCCCATTTTCCTCTAATTAGATAAATACCCATTTTATTTATTAAAATACACTAACTCTCTCAGAAAAATATCAAAAAATAGTTGCATGCTTCTTCTCAGTTGCTGGATTGATCTCCATTTCAAATTTGACCGCTGCAAGGAGGCGCGAACTACTTCCAGGATCTTCCAACAAAGCCCGCTTTACTACACGGTTGATGTATTGGGCTTTGGCGGGAATGTAGTGAATCGCGTTCCTCGACTGAAGACACGCGGAGACTGGCGTACTCACTTCAATACTATGGCACATGACATATTTACTCACGCGTCGGCATGTTTACTCCCTTGCGAGCTTCTCGCAAGATCGTCTTCTACTGCGGAACTCCGACTTATTGGTGCAACTGAATTTGTCATCTACAACGTGCACCGGTGTTATCCACAAATTGGCCTCCCTCATCATTCTTTTCCCACACCCTCCGACCTTCCTTTGATCAGGGAAAGGGAGCAGGCCACAGAAGGTGACGCAAAGGAGGTGAAGGTGATTAAGGCATCGTGGAAGGCAAGCGTCCCATGGGAGGTGACGGTACAGATAGAGGAAGATCGAGAGTTGTGGAGTGTTTATGTAACTGAGTTAGGAAAGTTGAGGTCTATAGTGCCCAGCCTTTGATGTAGTCCTTTTGTTTCAAAATAAAAAATGGACTTTTGATGCTTTGATGTGTGATTTTTGCTCGCCCACATTATTCCCCTTTTCACATTGTGAAACGGTCGGCTCTAACCGGCAGTGGAGATTCGAGATGCCCTGACTTGTGCGAGGAAGGCCGAGGAGGAACGTGTTGCTTAGGTGATAGAGTGTGATGCCCGAATGGCGGAGCTGGAGGAGGAGCACTGGCGTCACGAGAAATCGTCTCGAGACGTGCTGGAACTGATTTCTCTTCACATGATGAGGCGAGATAGACTGCGAGAGGGCGAAAAGAGAGAGGGGAAGGAGGGCGGAATGACATCGGGCTGGGACGAGAGGAGGACACTAGAGACCCATGTGTTGGAGCTTCGGTTGATCCTCGGGGTCGCGAAGCAGAGGCCGGAGGATGACGAAGAGTGCTACCAAAGGGGAGAAGAGAGCGTGGTGCGCCAGGCTCCTTCAGTAGAGGAGCACCATGCCGCCAAGGCTAGGAAAACGCTGCGTGGTGAGGCGAGCACTGCCTTACAGAGCTCTATAAGGCCTCCTAGGGACATCTATCTTAGGAGGGAGGGGAGATGACCAAAAGGGTGGTGATGAGACTTGGTGACCTGGTGACTTGTGTGTACACCCGCCCATCGGCGTGAATACACCGATCCCGGTCGGAGACGAGGGCGAGTGGGGAGGCGTGGGAACGCACCCGCACGCCGCGACAGTGTAGCTTTGACCTGAAATAGAATTTGTTACAACACTACACCTCACGCAGGAGGGGGGGTCTTGGGGTGAGGGTTAAGTTCGTACAACTAAAACTACCTCCACGCTGGGAGGGGCCTTTAGCCGGCCAAGCGGGGAGGGGAAGAAGTAGGCAAGAAGCTTCAAGGAGTGTTGGAGACGATTCTGTCCCCTCTCAGGAACAGAGGACAGATAGTCGCTGCTGAAATTGTTGTGGTCGCTCCTGAACTCCTTTGTTGACAAGACCAGTGGCAAATCTTCCCTAACTGACCCAGAAAGATGCCTGATTTTTGGCGGGAGCTCTGGTGGCTGGCATTGGTTGGGGCGAGGCTGTGAACATGGACTTTATTTCCTGCTCCTGACTGTCTCAGAACTAATATAGAAGGAAGATAAAGCAGCCACGAGCTCTCCTGAACTTCAAATTGAGCGCGGTCAGTGGCTTTGGAACCGTTTACGAGCTGCCTTCGAGACGAAACCCACGGGGGTGCCATCCGATGTTGGAGCAAACCGCAACAATCCAAACACTGACAGGGTGTCAGTTCAGTCCCAGGGTGGATAGAACTGCGCACTCTAAGGAGAAAAGGGAGAAGAAATCACTCCGGTGGCCGAATGGGGCTCCTCTTCTTGGTGATGAAAGAAAACTCGTTGTAGAAGGTCCCAGCCAAATATCGCCTCCAGATCTTCAGATGGCTGATCGTGGCAGCTTCTGCAAGCAGCCTCGGGTTGCTGGCCGGACCCCTTCTACGTAGTTAGAGGAGATTGTCTCTCCCGGACAGCCACGAGCTCGGAACAAGACGAGACGACCGTCGATGCGAAGAAGACTTGGAGACGCTTCTATCGGTAGCTCTTGCGCCTCCTGAATCACACTGATGACGTCGCAGCTCCCTCTGCAATCTTCAAGTTCTCTGGACTGTGAACTGGTGGACTGTAGATTGAAGATGATGGGGGGGGGGAATGGGGCTCATGAGAGTGGAAGTGGGGTGGAAAGGTATGGGGGTGGCCCCTAGCTGTTAGGGGGTCTTGGAGGGGGCAAATTAAGGTGAGAGAGGGGGAGAATGGGGGCTGGAAGGTGGTTTACCAGGTGGAGGGAGAGAGAGCTACGAATTTGGGTTGCCCATGGGTTGATAGCAAGGTAGTGGTAGACTGTGAGATTGACTTTCTCCAGCTGGATTTCTGACAAAGGTAACTCCAAGAAGGTAGATTAGATGTGACATGGTGACAGGGACAAAAGTCAAACCTGAGTAGTCCATCCAGACCTCAAAATTCGTGTATTTAGACATTTGCGATACCCATTTTCTCTCTCTGGATTGCCCAATTGATTTGATAGTAGGCAGACTTGAAAAGCTTTCGGGAGAGCATAGAGGTAGACCTTCTGTGAGACATGTAGACTCTTCTTCAGACGGTCTGGCTTTAGTGAGGTCGATGCAGTTGGATTGTGCTCACTGAGGCATTTCATCGAATAGTTCCTTGTGCTCACTGAGGCATTTGATCAAACAGTTGCTTCTTCTTCATTGAGGTCGATGCATATGAGGACTTGAGTAGTGAGGTCAATGCAGTTGGATTATGCTCAGTGAGGCATTTCATCAAACGGTATGCATGTGCATCGACCTTGGTCTCTACATGTGCACGAACCCTAAATATGCACAGACCTATATGTGCATAGACTCTACATGTGCACAGACTTGGATGCATCATATGCATAGACCCTAGACATGCTTGGACCTATATGTGCACAGACTTAAAACATGCATCAACCTTATACATGAACAAGGTAAATGTGCATTGACCTTATATGTTGTCTAATATAATATGCATCGACCTTGCTATGCAATAGGACAAATGTGCATGGACCTTGATGTGTTAAAGGTAAACATGCACAGACTTATACACATTGAAGACAAACATGCACAGACCTATATAGCAGTGATGGCAAAACATACATCGACCTTGTGGCAGTGATGGCAAGACCTGCATCGACCTGACTGGCTAAATGGAGAATGTGCACCGACCTGGTAATGCCATAATACAAATGCGCACCGACCTGGTATGTGCTATAATGCAAATGTGCACAGACTTTGCATGCTGTCGTGCAAATGTGCACCGACCTTGCTGGGCGCAGATGTAAATATGCATCGACCTTACTGGTCCAAAATGTAAATGTGCATCGACCTTATATGCCAGACTTCTACATGTGCATCAACTTGGTATGCCACAATGCAGATGTGCATCGACCTCATATGCTAGAGAATGAATGTGCATCGACCTTACCTGGCAAGTAGAAGATATATGCACCGACCTTGATAGTCACATATGCACAGACTCGGCCCCCATTGCAATGTGCCAAGTAGGGGACTTGGCAACGTGCGCGTAGCAAGAGGGCTCAACAGGCTCATCATCTATAGACAACAGAGTCACCGATAGAAGATGACGAGAGGCAGACATGGCACGCACCACCATAGTCTGAGTCACCATGGGTGACTGCGAGATAGAGGCATAATCTCCAGGACGTTTGCCATAGAAGGGGAGGTTGGCGACATCGGAGCCCATATTGGCAACAAAATAGGAGCTCACAGACCCACTGAGATCCTAGATGGAATGCCACCAGTTGGGGAGGAAGGTGTCATCAGAGAGGACGGTAGGGAGCCTGCACCACTTGTAGATGGCCCCAAGGAAAGAGGGACCACCGGTGACGACAGGGCCCCTACGGTTGGTGAGGCAGTGGCAGACAGTGGCAGAGTGGCTCTGGTGTACACCCAGCTAGCTGAAGAACCCTGGTGGGTTGTTGGTTATGGCGATTGTGAGCCCACACCCTCAGTGGGAGATGATAGAGGCACAGTTGAAGATGACGATGACACCACTAGCACGACATCATATATAAATGGCCTTGATAGCATGATGTAGAGGCACAAGCAAAGGAGTGGAGGACTAAGAGGATGGACTCTTCCCCACATTAGAAACACCTGGATAGGCTGGTTGTCGGTTGGCGGGTGTAGCAGAGGATGATGTCTGTGCCGGTGCCACAGGCATAGAGGGAGATGACATAGGGGCAGGAAGACTGGTGGACGGTGATCCCGCTCCAAGAACACGTACAATTGGTAAGACACAACTAGACATAGAGTAAGAGGGACTCGGGTTAGGAGCCCCTTCAGCGAAGCAAAACCTTCATCGTCAAAAATTACATGGTGTGAGATGCATATCCTTCCTGTCTTTGGGTGCAGACACGGGAAGCCATGGTGATTAGCACTATAGCCCAAGAAAACATATAGGTGGGAGCAAAAATCATACTTGGTAGTGGAATACGGACATAGCCAAGGGTAGCATGCACAGTCGAAAACTCTAAGGAAGCGGTAGTATGGGGCAATTCCAAATAGTCACTCTAAGGGTGAGTGGTGACCAAGACCTGATGAGGGCAGCTGATTAATGAGATAGATGGTAGTGGTCACCGCCTCAACCCAATAGGTTGATGGTACCAAAGAAGTCACAAGCAATACAAGAGTGGTCTCCACAATGTGGCGATTCTTATGCTCCACAGTCCCATTTTGCTCCGGTATATGTGGGCAAGAAATTAAGACGGTGTGATATCCCATGTTCCTAAAGGTACCAGGGTAGAGAACGATACTCCCTACCCCAAATGGGATGGAAGGCTTTGATTTGGGAATTAAAGTTGCATTATACGTGACGTTGAATCAAATAAACACATCCAACGCATCATATTTGCAAAAGAGAGGAAATAATCAAGTAAATTTACTATAATTATCCACAAAGATTACATAGAACTGATGCGAAGAGGATGACACCGGGGACATACCCTACACATTTGAAAAGACTAACTCCAAAGGTTTATTTGAACATCTAGTAGAAAAGCTAATGGAAACAAATGACTCTTTGCTTATTGGCAAGCGGAACAAACATGACTCTGACTTGATCTAAGATGAGGAAGACCATCCTTAGACACGACTGCTAATGCTGTGCGCATCGCCGGATGAGCCAAGTGCTCATGCAAACTAAAGATGATGCTCAGTCACAAACAAATGCCCTAGGAGGAGAACCTAGAGATGGAAGTTGAATCTGATAGAGGCCATTAGTGAGGCGCTCGGTGAGAAGGGCCTTCCTCGTAGCACAATCCTTAACCAAAACAAAGTCACGATGAAATTCAAAGACTGCGTTATTATAAAATGTTTACTTTGCTTCGGTTTGTTTTGGGATCTAATTTCGTCTGATTTGAATTTTTATAAAATGTTCTCTAAACCAAATCAAACTAAATCGTGAACACTCCTACTTTGATTTAAGTCAAGTTGATTTACATATATATTAATTAAATTTGGGTTTCAATTTGAAAATATTATGAAATGAGTTCAAACACATATACCACTCTTCCCAATTTATGGGTGCATCTTGTGTCTAAATTGGTCAAGCACTTCATAGTGCCATTAGATATTCTACACTTCCATCCCCAGGCCCACCGATTAATGAAAATCCAATCTCGTTTTATCTTATAAAGAGTGAACTTAAGCCAATTTGGCCAAACTACTCAAAGATCACTTGACGTTCAATTTGGATTAACCTGGTTGAACTCAAATTAGTCGTTTAACTCTAAAATTTTAACACGGTGGGAGGTTTAGACATTGCATCATATTTATATTCATGGGACAACCGGCCCAATCTACATCACAATAGGCATGGAGATCATAGGAGAATCACGATAGTAGAGAAGACCATGATCAATCGTACCTTTAAGATAACACAACATTCATTTGATAGATGACTAATATTCTTCTCTGGGGAAATGCATAAACTGACAAGCTCGATTAACAACAAAGGGCAATATTCGGGCGAGTGAGAGTCACATATTATAGAGCACTAGCCACACTATGATATAGAGTGGGGTCAGCCATAGGACCAGACGAAGAAGTGGTACTCGTTCCAAGTTGATACCCTATGGCCATAGGTGTGGAGATTGGTTTTACCTGTTCATCTTGACTTCTGTAACAAATCAGTCACATACTTGACTTGAGAGAGAAAACACCCTTGCCTATGTGGAAGGATTTATATGCCAAGAAAGAAGTGAGCATACCCCATATAACAAATAGCAAATTTAGACCGAAGAGACTCAATAAGAGAGGTAATCATGGTGGGCTAATTTCCCGTAATGAGAATATCATTCATATAGACAAGGAGAAATATGACAAGATTAGTATGCCAAAGAAATAAAAGAGAAGTGTCTATGGTTGAGCCATGTAATCCCAAGGCCAATAGATGGGAGCTAAGATGCTGAAACCAGGCATGAGGCCTATTGTTTTAGCCCATAAAGAGATTGATGTAGTTGACAGACATGCAAAGAAAATTGGGAATGAAAAAGCTCAGGGGTTGCTCCATAAATATTATCTCGTCAAGAACACCATGAAGAAAATCATTGCTAACATCAAGCTGATTTGTCGACCAACCAGAGGAGATGGCAAGAGCAAGAATGACATGAATAGTAGTGATCATTACCACTGGGCTAAATATTTATGTGAAATTAATCCTTAGTTGTTGGTGAAAACCTTTAGCCACTAGACGTGCTTTGTGTTGGTTGATGGAGCCATTGGGGTTCCTCTTGATCTTGAGCTTGAACATCAACTTACACCAAATGACATTCATAGAGGGTGTGCACAAGACCAGCGATCGAGTATCATTCCGAAGCATAGCATCAAACTCGGCCCCCATTGCAATGTGCCAAGTAGGGGACTTGGCAACGTGCGCGTAGCAAGAGGGCTCAACAGGCTCATCATTGCAAATAAAAGAAACAGAGGAACAGAGAAACAGAGAGAAGAAGCCTGGGTGATTTTCTCCTTTGGCTTTGATCGACGTGTGGGATGAAGCCTCCCAAAAGAATGAAGCCTTTAGACGTGGGGAAGACTCCTCCTTTAGCCTAGAAACTGGCAGCGTCTCCCCTTCTGCTGAGTTGTTGATCCCCCTTTTTAATGAGCCGCGGGGCTCTATTTATAGGGAGAACTTGAAGAGTTTGAACTCGAATGGAATTAGGAAGCACCAGTTTTAGTTAGAGGTAAACAGGGATGGAACTCTCCCAGTCATGGAAAGTTATTAGACTCCTTTCCGTAGTGGAAAATGGTTCAAAACGGAGAATGAATAGAGTTCGGGAAGCTTTCGAAAATTTGGAGAAAATGACGACCTGAAGGAAGTCGCTAACTTAAATGACGCCCTCCCACGCAGTCATTAAATCAAATGACGACCTGAGAGTAGCCGCTAATTCCTGAATTTATTTATAGAAATAAAATAACTTTCCTTATTTGAAACATGTAAATAATGCCTTCATCCATGTCGTTAATTAAATGGACGCCCCCCCTCATGCCGTTAATTCAAAATCTTAAAAAAAGGTCATTTCTTATTCCTCATTATTATTTTCTCATTTTTTAGGTGGAGGGACATCCGACCGTACTGACTCCATTTCCTATTTTTTTGTATTTTTCTGAAACTCATAAGGCCACCAAAACACCCATGAAAGAGGCACAAGGTTATGTTATTAAAATATTCCCAATTGAATCTGACGCCTCCTCACAGAAGCGTCATTTCTTTGTGACACGTTGGAAGGTGCTTGGACTTTGGGAAAATATACAAGGACTTGGAGAAAACATGCATGGACTCACAAAAAACCGCATGGACACACAAAAAATCACATGGACACACAAAAAAGTGCATGGACACATAAAAAACACCATGGACACACAAAAAAGTGCATGGACACAAAAAAGTGCATGCTTTAGACATTGGGATGCTTTAGACGTTGGGAAGGTTTGGATTTTTAAAAGATGCCAAGCAGGATAAAGTTGATGCACGTGCATTTAAAAGAGCGCCCGCCCCATTGACTTTTTTTTCTTTTTTCTTTCTTTTAAAATTTATAAAAATTAAGGGCCTCACCCCAAGGCGTTACCATCAAGAAATGACCTTTATCAGGTCGTTACTTTAAAAGAAAACGCCGAGGGTGATAATGTCATTCTCACAATAGAGGGAGACACTTGTTTGCATTTCACAGGCCATGATTCAGAGTGGATAGTGGACACTGGTGCTTCTTATCATGCAACTTCTAAAAGTGAGCTCTTTACATCTTACAAGGCAGGAGATCTTGGAAATGTGAAGATAGATAACACTAGCTACTCAAAGGTTGTTGGCATTGGTGATATGTGTTTACAAACAAATGCAGGGTATGCACTAACTTTGAAGGATGTGTGGCATGTTCTTGATTTGCGTCTCAATCTTCTCTCTGGTATTGCTTTAGATAAGCAAGGTTTTGAGCACAAATTCAATCAAGAAAAATAGAAATTGACTACAGGATCATTGATTGTTGCCAAGGGAAATACTTGTTGTGGTCTTTACAATACTCATGCAAAAGTGTGCAAGGATTTGTTGAATGCTGTCCAAGATGATTCTTCTCCAGATTTATGGCATAGAAGGCTAGGACATATGAGTGAGAAAGGATTGCAACTTTTAGTGAGGAAGTCTTACATTCCCTCCATGAAAGGTATGACTCTTAGTCCTTGTGATTATTGTTTATTTGGAAAGCACCATAGAATTTCTTTTCGTTCTTCATCACAACGAAAAAATTACATTTTAGATTTGATTTATTCCGATGTATGTGGTCCCTTTGAGGTGGAGTCCATGGGTGAAAATAGGTACTTTGTCACTTTCATTGATGATGCATCAAGAAAGGTGTGGGTCTATTTGATGAGGAAAAATGATCAAGTGTTTCAGTCATTTCAAAATTTTCATGCTATGGTTGAAAGAGAGACAAGTAAAAAATTGAAATGTCTCCGCACAGATAATGGAGGAGAGTACATTTTCAAAGAATTTACATATTATTGTACAGCTCATGGCATAAGTATGAAAGGACTGAACCAGGCACCCCACAACATAATGGTGTAGCAGAAAGAATGAATAGAACCATTGTGAAAAATGTGAGATGCATGTTGAGGATGGCAAAACTACCAAAGAGCTTCTGGGCTGAAACTATTCGCACTGCTTGCTATTTGATAAGTAGGTCTCCTTCTGTTCCTTTGAATTTTGAAATTTCAAATAAGATTTGGTCAGGGAAGGAGGTATCCTACAATCACTTGAAAGTGCTTGGATGCAAGGCATTTGTGCATGTCCCCAAGGATCGAAGGCGGAAACTTGATGACAAAGTCACTCCAGGTTGAGTCCACTCAGCCAGGTGTGCAGCATCACCTTATCCCTCAACCGATTGGGCAGTTGCAGCAGGTTTATCTGTCGAGCGTCCCTGGAGTTCCTTCCGTTGTTCCCGCTGCCGATGGTGCTTCTTCCTCTAAGTCCAAGGGTAAAAGGTTCAGGGAATTTAAGAATAAGAGGCGTGAGAAGCGGCGTATCCAACAGTCTTCTGCCGGTGTTGTTCCATCATCAGTCCCATCTTCTCAGCAGCGTCAGGGACTTGCTGTCCGTCAACTGGGATCGTGTGCGAGGTGTGGTGGTAGCCACCCTGGCGTGCCATGCTCCTTGCTAGTGGTATGTTTTCACTGTGATCAGCTGGGCCATGTTATTCGAGACTGCCCGTTCAGGCCGAGACCAGTGCAGTTCTCTCCATTCGCCCAGCCACAACAACCCCAGTTCCAACCTATATCGCCACAACCTCAGCAGGACTCACCAGCGTCTCAGCTTCCTCGTGCTGAGCATTGACGTCCTATCTTTTGGAACCTGCATTTTTATTTTTCGATTAGTTAATTTGTGTTTTAATTATTCCTGTTGCTTGAGTTTTATGTGATTCAGTTATTTGTTAATTGTTCATTATGATGGTGCTGTTTGTGTGATTGTGGTTTTCTCCTCTCCTGTCCTTGTCGTTTCCCCCATTCTACTTTCTTCCTCGTTTCTTTTTTCCCTCTGTTTTCCTCGACACGGGATGTGCGACCGTGCCGAGTTGACCGAGGTAGAGACGCGATGGAATGTGCTAGAACATGATGAAATGATGGATGAGGTGGACGTTGACAGGATTCGTGGGTGGATCCTAGACTAACGTGGCTTGATTATTGTATCGCCTGTGATTTTCTTAGAGGTCTATTCCTCTGCGTGGGCCCAATGGCTTGTCACCTGCAGTGTCGACAGCCCTGTGAAGTAGTCCACGTTGTGCTTTATGCCTTTCAGTGGAGTAGTTGATTCTACTCTTTCCTTGTTATATCCGATTGTCTGAATTCGTAGATTGTTTGGTGTTATTGCTCGATGGCTATCTTTTATGCTGTTTGCACTGTTTGAGAATTCCTTAGTGTTATTCCTGTTGGCATTTCCCTTCTGGTCGGGATTTGCTGGTATTAAATTCTTTTGTCAATTGCTCAGGTTGCAGTTGACCATTCGAGTTGTGGCGATGGCCGTACATATTGTTACGATATTTTGAAGGAGAGGGGTCTGCGATCATGCCAGGGCCTCCACCCTGGGTACCAGATCGAACGCTCTCTTTGGTTGGTGCTGGACTCTTCCGATTCATCATCAGAGAGAGAGAACGCCACCATCATGTGGATCACATTGACCGGATGGTGAACCACACGTGCTACCTTGGCTGGTATAGACCACGTATGTGGCTATGGAAGATCGACGAGACTACTGTTCATTTGAATCAAGCCGTCTCAGATTTGCTTCTGTGCCTGGGTCTTGAAGACGTAGCAATCTTCAAGAGAATGACCCAGCATACAGTGGAATAGGCAGTAGTTGGAATCGTTAGTTTTCTGGGCTTCGTCTGGCTTGTGGACTTCAGGCAATTCAACAATCCTTTGAGCCATGCAGAGGTCAAAGATCATCTTCATGTGTTCCTTCTTGAAGGATAAGGGTGTCTTCATACGCTCTGAGAAGGAGAGAGCAGTCAGCTTATCAGCTGGCCTTTTGTTGGGATTGCTTGTTCCGACTTCCTTGCTGGCTTTGGTAGCGGGGGTGAATTCGATAATGTTCACCTCCTTGCCGGACTAGCATTACCGCGTCTGCTTACCCTTTGTTGCAACATAGCTTGGGTTGTCGGTGAAGAACATTTCTATCTCGGTGATTGCCGAGTTGAGCTGGTCAAAGCCCTTGACGTTGGTGCCGAGAAGCTTTTCGCTGACCTCGGCCGTCAAGCCTCGATGACAGATAGTGATGGCATCCTTCTGGACTGGTGGATTGACGCACCTTATACTGAGGTCTCACCATTTCTTGATGAAGTCAAGGGCACTCTTGCCCTTCTTCTGTCGGAGGGAGCAAAGCTCGGCTAAGGAGACTTTTCACTCGACCATTTGGAAACAGTTGAGGAACTTCTTTTGGAGATCGGCTCAGTCAATGATGAAATTGGGCTTGAGGTAGGAATACCACTGGAAGGCCGTTCCCGTAAGTGAGGTGGCAAAGTAGCGGAGGAGGTAAGACTCATCCAATGCAAGCTCGCCCATGGCCGTAATGTAGTAGGCTAGATGCTTGTACGGAGGTCCCTGTCTATCAAATTTTTGTAGCTTCGGTGGTTTGGCGTACTCTGGGGGAAGCTTCTTAAGCTGGTGATGTAGTGGATAGGGGACATTGTAGAGATCTACAGTCGCGACCCCTTCTCCAAACTGGGCAAGCTTGGTCTCAATGATCTGCTCGGTAGGGAAGAACAACCCAACAACTACCGACACAAAGCATGAAAGACAGAGCTCAGAGGAACAATGTCAGATCATTATCACAAGGACACGCTCGGGAGTGAGCACGACACTAGTGAACACAAGTCTAACACCTCTGAAACAAGGCAACGTCGCTTACGTCTCACAGGAAAAGAGACACGACTGCCAAAACAATAGACATCAAGGAAATGGAACGGCAAGAATGACAGGGACACAGAGCATCAGCTTACACAAGGAAACATTGTCCTCTCAGCTGACAGCCTGACAGCATCATCAGTTTCGGTGCTAAAGGCGACAGGGAACACCTGGCACACAGGACACCAATGACAGATACACGGAAAGAACGACAGCAAAACAACAGTGTTGGACCATGAGCAAAATCGAGTCAATCCTCAGCCGGATAACACGTCTGACCGAGTTGCGAGCTAATCTCACCAGGAAAGGAGAGTACAGCAACGCTAACTGACAAGACAATGGTCCACGATAGAGGCACAAAACCATACAGAAACAGCATGATAGCACCTGCAGGATCCAGGCTCTAGACAACACACAGAATCGCGAAACACATCTGCAAGCAGGGTCACATCAAGGCATAATAGCAACTGATCACCCGACTACAAAGAACGAGTCATGCGTCAGACTACTCACCAAGGAAGACCCACGACACGAGAAAGCAGCACAAACGACAATCTCAGGGAATGCTTCTCAAGGACCACAGACACACCTCGAGAGCATAACACCTACGAGAAGAGATGCAGAGTAGAGGGTACTCAATCAGCAGACAAGCCGACAAATTTCCCAACACTTGCAAATGCCAATGCCAACACCAGAAATTACCAGCAAGAGCATGGCGACAGATGACATCAAGGCACTGGAAGCCAAGATGAAGTCACATCGAGAAGAAGTAAAACCTCTCGACCAGTGAGAATCTCACCATAATGATCCTCGACCAGTGGGTAGCCAACCCACACACTTCTGCTGCGCACTCCTGACAATGCATATAGGCATTAGGAAAGACTTCAGAGATCGCATCTCAGCACACGTACGGCGGCACTGCAACTCATCAGAATCGCAATTGATACGCCACGAATACTGATCCAGCGAACAACCGAGCACAAGGAACCTAAGTGCAATGGAAGAGGAGCACCAGCTTCAGCACAAAGCACATGGAGAAATGCTAATCTCAGCTTGACCCTCTCTCACACAACCCACGATGACCACTCGGAAGTGGAGTACTCCGGGGTCGGGCGCTCCCTCACTCGCTCAATGGAGGAACTTTGTGGATATTAAACGAACAAGCACTAGCTATGGAGCAAAGTATAGAGCTTATCTAGTTGGTTTGTAGAAACCAACTCCACTCGAAGATGAGGGCGAGGGGGGAAGTGTGGGTTCCCCGTACACTGCGTCATGGAAGCTTCTCCTGATTAAACTTACATGCACTACTCCCCACACAGGGGGGTTGGACTAGGGGAGGGGAACTTAAATTACACCAAAATACTACCTCCACACAGGAAGGGGCGTTAAGCCGGCCAGGTGGGGTGAGGGAAAAGATCACTAGTTAACCGAGTGAGCCACTCGGCCGGTTCTGCCAGCTTCTAGAATGGGCTGACCAACGGTCGCTGTTGACGGCTCCACGGTCTGTAGCGAACTCGGATGACGCCGAAACCAGTGCCAATACATCGCTATCTGGTTCAGGAAGTCTCCATAATTTTTGGGGAATGACCTGGAGATGTCGCTGGTCGTGGCTGACTCTAGGGCAGGGCAGCTCTGCTCTGACTAGATCTGTCCTTGGGGCACAGCAGCAGGAAGTTGGCACCGTCACGAACACTCCCGGAGTCGGAATGGTGCGGGACCAAAGCGAACGCGTCCGTCTATGAGTCTTCTTCAATCTCCGACTAAGAAGGCCTCCAGGAGAGGTCGGAGCAGAGAGATAGAGGGTGAATAGTAGCAGAGTATCAGTGCTGGTTCTCTGTGGACTGACCTGTGCACCCAAGAGAGAAAATTCGGAACGAACAGCTCCGGCCTCCGAATGAAGCTCCGTCGACTGGGTTGGAAGGAGGACTGGTAGGAGGACGCCTCGGCCAAGTGGCGCACCAAGAGTGGCAGGGATGTGGTCGTAGCAGCTTCTGCACCGGTGCTCTGGTCTGCCCACGGATGCCAGATGCGCGCTCCGCAGAGAACAGACCTCCCGAACAGCCACGGATTTGGATGAAGGCGGGATCACCTCGCAGACGAAGCTGACAGGAAGAGCTTTCAGGCAATATAAGGTGATCCCTCTGGAACTCCGAACTGCAGTGGAGACTGGCGCTGTAGCAGGAGGGAGCTCTGCAGGGCTTCAGCAGGGCGCAGCAGTCAGTTGGGAAAGTGATGGAAGAGGGGTTTTCTGTGGTGGAGGGCAGAAACCAACCCCGTTCGAAGACGAGGGCGAGCGGGGAAGTGTGGATTCCCCGCACACTGCGTCGATGAAGCTTCAATTGTTTTAAAAGTACATGCACTACTCCTCTCGCAGGAGGGTTGGACAAGGGGTGGAGAATGTGGATTACAACAAAAACTACCACCACACAAGGAGGGGCGCTAAGCCGGCCAGGCGGGGTGGGGGAGAAGACTACTACGGTACCGAAAGGCTGCTCGGCCGGTTCAACCTGCTTCTGGAACAATCAGACCGACAGTCACTGTTGATGTCGCCACAGACTGTAACGAACTTGGAAGACACCGAAGCCAGCGCCAAATCTTTGCTGACTGGTCCAGGAAGGCTCCTAAATTTTCGTGGGAGCTTCCGGTGTCGTCGCTGTTCGTGGCTGGCTCTGGAACCGGACTGATCTGCTCAGACTGTGACTGCTCTCAGGTCACCGCAGCAGGTAGACGACGCCACCTCGATCACTCCCGGAGTTGAAATGGTGCGGGACCAAAACGGGCACGTCCGTGAATGAATCCTCTTCGATCTCCAGCTAGGAAGGCTACCAGGGGAGGTCAGAGTAGGGAGATAGAGGATGTAGAGTGGAGGGGTGTCTGCTCTGAATCTGAGTGGACTGACCTGCGCACCTGGGGGAGAAAATTTGAAACGGACAGATCCGAACTCCAAACGAGGCTCCGTCTGCTGTGTTGGACAGAGAACAGGTAGGGAAACGTCCCAGCCAAACGGCGCACCAAGATGAGTTGAGGTGTGGACGTAGCAGCTTCTGCACCAGCGCTCTGGTCTTCCCTCGGATGCTAGATGCGTGCTCTGACGAGAATGGACCTCCCGGACTGCACCGACCTCAGATGAAGACGGGATCACTCTCCAACGAAGCTGACTGTAAGAGCTTTCCGTCGATGTATGGCACGCCTCCAGAAGTCACTGGATGACCCCGAAGCAGGCTCTGCAAGTTGGGCTTCTGCTGCTGCCTGTGAACTGGGTGTGCTAGGTGGTGATAGAAGTGGTAGAGGTGGAGGAGGGGTGATGGGATTGTGGTGGGGTGAGTGGCTAGTGGCTGTGGGAGGTGGGGGAGGTGATGTTAGGGTTGGTGGAGGGGTGTAGGGGGGCTGGAACCACAGCTAGGGGAGGGGGTGAGAGGGGGCGGACTAGGTGGAGAGAGGGGAATGGGTGGGGCGCCAATGGGTGGAGGTTGTTTTGGTCACTCCAGCTTAAGTCCGTTTCAGCTCCTGATGTGTCTCGCTTCGGTTGAAGTGCTCGACTAGATTTCGTGTTTGAGAAGTTGCTCGAGCGAGCTAGGATTTTCCCTTCCTGGTGAGCTTTTGTTGCTAAGCTTATTACTTCTCGTCCCTTCTGGTGGAATCTTTTTCGAGACTTGCCTTGGAATTATTGTCTTAGTAATACTTCTATCCTGTGCCTGCTTAAGTGTGGACAGTTTTATTTTGAGTCTGATCTGCTCCTCGCTTATTGGTTGCTTAGCCTTGGACTCCATTATGGTGTTGAGAGCTGTAGCGTACCATGTTCGTCGTGCCGTGTCTAGCGACCGATGTGTTGAGAAGGCTCATTTGTCATTTTAGGATGTAAAGGTAAGCTGAGATTAGCATTTTTCCTTGTGCTTTGTGCTGAACCTGGTACTCTCCTTTATTGCACTTAGGTTCCTTCTGTTCGGTCGCTCGCTGGATCAGTATTCGTGGCGTGTTAATTGCGATTCTAATGAGTTGTAGTGCCACCGTATGTGTGCTGAGATGCAATTGCTGAGGTCTTTCCTGATGCCTATGTGCATTGTTAAGAGTGCGCAATGGAAGCGTGTCGGTTGGCTACCCATTGGTCGAGGATCGTTATGGTGAGATTCTCGTTGGTCGAGAGGTTTTGCTTCTTCTTGATGTGACTTCATCTTGGCTTCCTATGCCTTGATGTCGTCTGTTGCCATGCTATTGCTAGTAATTTTCTGGTGTTGGCATTGACATTTGCGAGTGTTGGGGAATTTGTTGGCTTGTCCGCTGATTGAGTACCCTCTACTCTGCATCTCTTCTCGTGGGTGTTGTGCTCTCGAGGCATGTTTGTGGTCCTTGAGATGCATCCCTTGAGATTGCCGTTTGTGTCACTCTTTCGTGTCGTGCGTCTTCCTTGGTGAGTAGTCTGATGCATGATTCGTTCCCTGTAGTCGTGTATCTGGCTGTTGTTATGCCTTGATGTGACCCTACTTGTAAATGTATTTTGCAGTTCTGTGTGCTGTTTAGAGCTGGGATCCTGCAGGTGCTGTCATGCTGTTTCTGCATGGTTTTGTGTCTCTGTCGTGGACCATTGTCTTGTCAGTTAGCGTTGTTGTACTCTCCTTTCCTGGTGAAATTAGCTTGCGACTCGGTCAGACGTGTTATCCGGCTGAGGACTGACTCGAAGGCGGCCTTCAAGATTCTATTTTCAGCATATGTGAAAGACCCATTCTCTCTTCCTGGAGAATTCTCGGGCAGCATGGGCCGCGGCTCCTTCCTCCTCATTCTCTCTCATCTCTATGGTGATCAAACTCAAGCATATGAAAGACTTCTATCGGCACTGGAACCAATCCACTTTTCGTAATGTTTTTGCCAATGTGCAGGTGGCCGAGGAACACTTCACCTTGGCACAAGAAGCTCTTGACAGCCACCCCTCCGAGGCTCACCATTCTGCCTTCCTCCTTGCCAAGGAGGACCTAGATCAAGCTCATATTAAGGAAGAAATATTTTGGCGACAAAAATCTCAGATCAAGTGGCTGACCGAAGGTGACAAGAACACAAAATTCTTTCATGCTTATGTCATTTCCCACCGCAACCGCACCGCCATCTCTTAGCTGCGCACTGAGGAAGGAGTTGTTCTCAACCATCCGGCTGCCATGGGTGACTTACTGGCTTCACATTTTGCTGCGGCCCTCTCCTCTACACCACAGCACATCCACCCAGAGATCCTTGCTGCCATTCCACCTGTCCTTAATGATGAGGATAACGCCATGCTTAGTGCTGTGCCCCCTTCCGAAGAGGACAAAGGTGTGGTCTTCAGCATGTCTTCCGATAGTGCACTGGGCCTGGACGGCTTCATTGGCCACTTCTTCAAAACTTGCTGGGATTTTCTTGAGCAAGATGTCGTGGCAGCGGTCCAAGTATTTTTCTGTGGCCATCCTCTCCCTCGCAGCTTCACCTCAACCCTCATCGCCCTCATTCCCAAGGTTGACACCCCGAGGAGCTGTGCGGACTTCCGGCCGATCAATTTATGCAACTTCATGTACAAGATTATCTCTCATGTTCTTAGCGACCGGATGGCACATGTCCTTCCTCGCTTGATCTCCGAGGATCAAGGGGCATTCGTCAAGGGTCGTCACATCATTGAAAACATCTCCCTTACTAGAGAGCAGGTTCAGCACCTCAACAACCGTTGCAGAGGCAGGAATTGTTAGTGTTGGTGTGCTACAGGCTAATTTTGGGTCGAGTAGGCCCAATAGTTGTACGATCTTGTTCATTAGTAATAAAGTGGTCTTTGAGCGTAAATATGTGATTTTATATTACTTTACGATGTCCCTAGGATATGTGGTTGTAAAGTCATCTCGAGATGAGATCTCGATAATGAGACTGACTCGCCCCCTCCCATCTCCTTCCCCTCAACCAGCGCGCCCCCCCCACCCTAACCCTAGCCAACCTCTCCAGCACCCCATGCCCCTGCTCCCTCTCCCTCTGCAACCCACGTTCGCCACCCCCTGCTCGGTGCATCCACAGTAGTCCCGGAGCCACCCCGTCGTCGCCACGTCTTCCCGTGGATTAAGAAGTGCTGCTCTGCTACTCTCTACTACAAGCCTACAGTAGAGACTCAGTTGGCAGAGCTACTAGCGGCGTCCACAGCGGGATTCGGCTCAAGGCGTCTTCAGAAGAGTCATCCACCTTCGAGTTGGTCATGCTCCAGAAGTGGTACCGCCTCCGTTCGCCAATGGCATCAACCGCTACAGGCATTTCCGTGCAACTTCACGTGGACTGTGTCTGTTCCTGTGTGCCACTTGGCAACGCCGACACCGACTGCCCCTGTGCAAATCGGCCAGAGCTCCCTTCCCAAGAGTTCTTCTTCTTTGAAGCGCCAACGAACCAGAGTGGTCCTGCCTTCTTTTGACAATGCCTCTACCTGGGGCGTCCATTCTCCCTCAGTCATGCCAAACCTGGAGCCCTCTGTTCACCCAAGACAGTCTGCTACCAAGTTGGCCCCAACACTCCCTCTTCCGCTCAGTTTCAGGTTGAGCAGTCTTCTGCAAAGTTGTGGCTTTCGACGATACAAAACCAACACAAGTGTTTTCATCTCGTTCTGACATTGGCACAATAGATTCCACCCTGGCCATCATCGACCTATCCTGCTCTTCACCCAGGAACCTGACGCCATCCATTTCGGCGACCACGACCGGTGAGGTAATCAGACCGAGGGTTCGTAGAGCTCCCTGTCTGCTATGTCCACGAGTTTGTCCTGTCACTTTTGGAGTTCCACAGAGAGCGTGCCGGCCGACGCACCACGACTGCGCCATCCAGTCCTGCACGGTAGAACTGCACAAGCCTACAACTGTGACCACTGCCTCCTTCCAGCAACATCGGCTCGATGTCAGACCTTCAGGCATCCTTCAGCATCCCTCAGGCTTCGACCAGGAGTTGGCAGCACCTCGATCGGACATCCGAGCTAGGCGTACGGTTGACAGCTTGGTTTCCCCTCCCCTCGATCCCCCCCTCCTGCATGAGGGTAGTGCATGTAACGGTTTCCCATCCCCGTGATCCCCTCCCTGCATGGAGTGTAGTCATTGTATTAGCAGGGGAAATCGGTCCACAAATTTCTTCTGCATATCTGCCCAATCAGTTACTGAGTTGGGCTTTAGTCGGGAATAGCATTGAAAGGCGGTACCCGTCAGGGAAGTGGCGAAGTATCGCAGAAGATAGGACTCGTCTAGTGCCAATTCACCCATGACAGTCATATAGTAAGCCAAATGCTCATGCGGCGAACCTTGCCCATTGAACTTCTGTAGTTTCGGGGCTTTCGGGCAATCTGGAGGGAGCTTTTTAAATTGATGGTGAAGGGGATATGGCACACTATATAGATCTACAGTAGCTACACCTTCACCGTGTTGGGCGAACTTTGTCTCTACGATCCGCTCGATCATCTGTCTCTGAGCCATCAGGCTTTCAGCAGGGGTGGCGAAGAACCGCATGTTGGGCTCTTGTTGTGGTACCTCAACCTCCAACGCAATAGGCGGCCTAGCTACAACGGTTGATGTGTTGATCGTGGCCGGAGCAAGGGAAGGTTGTTGCTCTATACCGGGAGGCGCCGTCGCTGGCTGGACCAGGGTCTCCTTCTCACGCAGGAGTGCTTGCAACAAGTTTTTGAGCTCTTGGTTCTCGCGTCAGAGCTCTTCCAAGGTGAGGGCTTGGACCTCGCCGATAGGACCCTCCTCATGCAGGGGGTCGCCATCTCCACTGATGTTGTGAACGTCTTCTTGATGCTCCTCTTGCCGTGTTGGGTCAGGCTGTGATGCCCCGATAGGAAGGGTTGGCTCTAACCGAGCTACAACCCGAGAGACGTGCCTCGACCTTCTTATAGCTTGAAGGGGTTGATTGAGGTCTTCTTGGGTGCTCTCCGGCTGTTTGTCAGTGGAAGAAGCACAGCAAGTGAAAACCCTGACGGTGTCGTCTGTGACCTGGGCCACTCGCTTCTTCCTCGATGGGTGTCCCCCTGGCTTCGGTGCTCCCCCTAGCCTGTCAAAAATAGACACTCGAGGGGTAGACTCCTGCTCGAAGCGGTCCTCGCCTGAATCCCCCAGACTGGCCCAGGTGGAAGTCAGACTTACTGGCTTGGCCATTCCGCGGCGCTTCTGCCCTGGTTGCCGGTGAGCCTTTACCCCATAACAGGTTGAAGACTCACCCTGCAGATGAGTGAAGGGATCTGCGCCGGCTGTAATTCAAACTGGCAGAGGGTCTTTTCTGATCTGGCCCGCCTGATAGCTCGGGCCTCCTCCTTAGTGACCCAAATCTTCTTCATTTGGAGTTGTCGCTCCTCAGTTGAATTGCCCTCAGATCTGACTCTGGGGGGCTGCCGTCTTGGGCGAAGGCGCGGCGAAGTTTTTCACCTTCGCCCCCTCCTCCCGAACTTTCCGGAGGAGCTCGAATTTGTTGGAGGTGGGAATGCTAGGGACCTGTCGATCCCGGGGTATGATCGGCTCGCCTCCTTCGAGCCTAATGCGGACGTCTCCAACAAGCATAGTCTTGCCGGACCGTGAAGTAGTAGCTGCCGGGCGTGCTTTGTTGCGCGCACGGCGTTGCCCCCGTTGAGTAGGGGCGGCCGTCTCAGAACGGCTTCCATGGTGACGACGGCGGCGCTGTCCCCGTTGGGGAGGAGCGACGTCGGCAGTGATGTGGTTGACCAAGAACACTCGGCCAACTGGGAGGGCTGAAGGCCAGACACCTCCAACCATGGGTTTCTTGATGGCCTGGCTGCCCAAGCCTATAGTTGACATCGAGGGCCTGACACCCCTAGACGTGTTGTAGTATTTGGCCGACCTAACTCGGCCTGTTGCAGAAGTAGCAGGCCTGGCACCCTTAGAGGTTGTCCTCATTGCGGCCAATCTGACTCGGCCAGCTATAGAAATTGAGGGCCTAACACCCCCAGCAGATGTCTTCTGAACCAGGCGAACCCAGCCGACAACACGAATAGAGGGCTTGGCACCCTCAGCCGTCGTCTTCTTGGCCGATGAGGCCCGACCAGCAGCAGGAGCGACTGAGTTGCCCCCGGCGACCGGCACTACCCCTAAGAAGAAGGGAGAGCCGACGATTGGAGGGAAGTCGCCAGGTAGCCAAACCCGGCGTGGTTAGCAACAACTTGTGGTCCATAAGTCACCGCTGCCATCGTCCTCGTTGCGATGCAAGTGAGCGCTTGAAACAGCAAAGCGAAATGTCCTCTTCTTCTCGTCTTGTAAGAGGAAGAGAGGGATAAGAACTTCGGAGAGGTTTAGGTCTTATCATATGTTGACAAGAAGAAGTAAGGCGGGAAAGATCTCACAGGACGTGCCAATCTGTTTTAAGACGAGGTGGATGCTCCCTTTTTCTTTTACCCCGGCCTACTTTGTTATAGAGTCTTATATGTTTGTTCCGGGTTTAGGACTTCCTCTGATCATGCAATGGACTCTCTCTAAGAAGATAATGGTGCACATGTAAGGGCTACATAAGTGCCCAGTTCGATGTACATTTCATGGGGTGCGCATCGTATCAGACGATGAGGGTTCGAGTGCTGGATCTTCCCCCACTGACCGCGGTCAGTGTTCATTTACATCGGCATCACGTCCAAACACCCTTGTTTAATTGTCAACGGTAAGACCTGAAATGTCTCTCCGAGGTTCTAGTTAAGGATACATCCTCATAGGTAGTCTGCATCGCACTTTTAACTCTCAATGGGTAACCGTAAAGTATGTGAAGGGTAGGGTTTGGCTAGGACCAGGCTGAACTGGGCGGCACCCTATCGTATTTGAAGGTGATTGTGAGCTCGGGGGGCTCAAAAGTGCCCTAGGGAGCCCCGTTGGTTACCTGGACACTGGGGGTATTTTGGTAATTACCACGTCCAAGGGTATTCTGGTAATATTATCTCTCTGGGGTTTTATTATAGCTCGGGGGTGACTGTCAGGCAAGGATTGGCTTTGGCAGACTTCGAGGCTATTCTTTTAGAGCCGTGGAGAATCATAAGGGCATCCCAAGGACGGAAGGGCGTTTTGGTAATTTGGCACCACCTTGTACGAGGGGATTTATGAGAGGCACTGGGGCCGGAAGATCATTTATAGGCATTTCCCAAGTACGGAGGGCCTGTGAGGTCATTAAAAGGTTGTGCATACACCTTTCACTCCTAAAAGGAGGCATGTGCAATTTCACTCATAGGAGGGGTTTATTTGTATTTTTTTTAGCTGGCACGCGCCGGGGACAGCATCACAAAACCTTGCAAATTTTCACAAATTCCATTACAAATGTTGTCGACGAGTTGTCAACTGTACATGATGTCATCACCCTCAGACGGGTGTATGTTCGATTCTAGTATCCTCGAGAGGGGCATTATAGTCATTTCACTTTTTTATGACAAATGAAATTCCCCTCGTGCCCGAGAGACATAAGAAGAACAAGGTCCGGAGGGTCGTCATTACAAGGTCTGCATAGGGATGTAAATACAAATCCCGCGTAGGGGCTTATCAACTGAGCCCACGTAGGGGCATTAATACAAAACCCACGTAGGGGGGCGGGCAGACTGCTGGCCAATCTGCACAGTGCTAGGAAGCAGCAGGAAGACGAGCCCGGTATGTCAACTTCTGCTCGTCCACCAGTCACAAAACTTGGCGTGGATGCTGTTAAGAATGTCCCATGGACGCCGGCCGAGTGGCGACTGCAACGGAGCACTGTGGTAGTCTTGGCGAATTTCGAGGCAGACCCTGCGCAATCTGGACAGTCTACTGGCAGCTGGACAGGGGACCAAAGATGGGGCTGGAACCGGGGCTTCCTAGAGGCGAATGTGGCGGGGTTTTATCTGGTGGATAGATGATAGACGTGGGATGACTGGGTAGCAGAGGCAGGTTGGTGTGCAGTGGAGGTTTCAGGCGTGAGAAGGGCAAATATACTGGTCTCAGTTCTGCAGTTCAGCACAGTCAGAACTGAGGAGGGTAAAGGTGGACGTGGCAATCAAGGGAGAAGGGTTTTAAAAGTCTCAAGAAAATTCTGGAGAGGGGTTGAGGATGTGTGTAAAAAGTTCTCAAGATCTCAGGTCGTTCTGAGATGATTTGGGGGTCGTCTCTTTTGAGTGGCTTGAACACTGTCCCGACAGGCTGCACAGGGGCAGTCTGCATGACCAAAAGGGCTCCAAAGAGAAGTTTTTACTCCGAGTGAATTTTGAGGCGAGGCTTTCATGGAACATTGGAGAACAGGTAGAGGAAGAAATGTTGTGAATAAAGTTCTCGGGTTTGAGGATGGGAACAGGGGCTACTAGCCTGATCTTTAGAGTTCAGGTTTTATGCAGGTTTGCACAGGGGCAGCCAGCGCAGGTAAAAGGCTTACAAAGGAGATTTTCGCAAATGGACGAATTTTGGCATGGATCTTGTGGGAGTGTCTTGGGGACAGGGAGAGGAAGCAAAGTCAAGAAGAGGGTGAGGGGATATGAGGACGGGAAGGAAGGGTTCCAACCTGATCTTTCTGACCCATTTCTGCAGACAGGTGCCCAGGGCTGGGTGTGCAGGGCAGCAACGTGTCTTCACCAAGCTTGCAGCAAGGCATTGATCTGAGCACGCCCGGCTTGAGGAAGAAGAAGGGGAAGTCGCCTCCCAGCAGCTGTGGTAGCAAGAACCTGCAAGAAGGGGGCTAGGGCATCACACCCAAGAGGAAGAGGAAGAGGGAGAGGAGAGATAGAGGGTGTCACACCCTAGAGGGGAGGGGAGGAAGAAGAAGGAAATGCTCTCGCACCATGTCTGGTCCGTTATGTACATAACGCCCCTGGAGGAGTGCGTTATGTTCGCTTTCGTGACTTGGGACTTAGCGCACCTCTGTTGGTCCGTTAAGCACTATAACGCACCAAGGAAGGCCCGTTATAGTTCGGTTTTTGTTGGGAGTGACGGGCAGCTAGGTTGGACCATCCATTCTCCCCCGCACGACTGTGGGTTAGCTGTGCACCCGTGAGTGGCCAATGATGGACCATTCATCATCTGACGCCTAGCCGGTGGTTTTTCGTGCCGATTCGAGTCCTGCGTGAGCAGACCTCTATCCACATGCTGGCCTGTGGTCTGACAGATGCTGGACATCATGTGGGGCACCGTGAGGGGTCCCGGGATGTGACGTCTTCGACTTACGTCACCATGAGTCGGTATCATACGAGGAGCGATCCTTGTAGTCGTTTACTTTCGGAGTCAGTTTCTGTGACTTGAGGGTCTGTACTTCCAGTGACCCATCCACTAGTCGTAGCTTCCACGGCACGCGTGTGTCAGCCCACTAGGAGCACTAGTGTGGCGCACCCGAGAGAGATGGTGAGTAAGTTGGTTACCGTAGGGCCCTGCGTACCGCCGAGTCCGGGCTGGTGGGGAAATTACCAGCTAGAGGACAGACCTAGGACGTATGGTCTGAGTGTGCACACGAGGCTGAGGGTTTGGACCCGCACTGATGAGCGTGACCTAAGCTAGTCCTTGTTTTGTGGTACTTCTTGTTACTGTGCATGTCTGAGTCTCGCACCCAGGACGTTGTAGCTAGACACTTGTGACGCGGTGTAAGACGTCAGGGGACGCATCTGGTCGTTCTTCTAGTGGGCAGTGCTCCTGTCACGTGACGTGTGTTGTCTTGCCTCGATTTCCATTTCTCGTCTGCGAGACGGGGTTTCAAGTGTTGTTTTTAGATGTGTTCTCGAAGTCGAGGTCTGGGATTTTCGGTGAGCGTCACCGAGGGCTTTCCCTAGACGGCGTAGAGTTCACGACAGCGAGGTCGTGACTGTGTTTCCCGACCGTGTAGTTTCGGCTTGGACCCTTTAGAGAGGGCAGGCCTCTGCGATCGAGACGTCGTGTCGTTTCCTGGTAGTGTGACTAGGGCGGTTTGTATCTGGTGGTCTCTCGATCGTGGAATCGAGATGTCGGGTGCGTGACTTGGTTGTCCCCCGACGGGAGACCAGGTCGTGTTTTTCTACCCTTAACCCCCTCTCTCCCCTCTCATTTCTCACCCTCCCTTCTCTCTCTCGTTTCTCTCCCATCTCTGGTCCGTTTGGCGTGGGGCACACACCGTTGTGGTGCAGGCCGAGGTGGGGACGCGTCAGGGAGATCGGTTTACGGGATAGAGCGGCGGTTGGAGCGTGGCGGGCGTGATCCCTTGGTGGATTCCGAGAAGGCGTCGTTCGCATCCCAGGTGATTTTTGGCATGGTTTAGTCGCTTCAGCATGCGATTTCTTCGGTGGAGGTAGGGAGATGGATCACCCACTCGTCCTCTACGTTTTCCCTGTCCCTGCACGTCGTTTGGTGATCGAACGATCGAGATTGGGCTCATTGGAATTTCGTGGGTTTCATAGGCTTCATCGAAAATCGGCGACGATTTTTAGATCAGCTGGAGCCAATGGACTCCTGGGAACGTCAACGTTCCATTGATACCAATTTTATCTCGATTGGTGGTCCCATTTGACTGTGGGGGGTCCGGGAAGTCTGGTTGCTCTTTTTGGGTGATTTCGTTAGAATCGCCCGTTTCTTGAGATCCGTGTATCGTTTCGACTCTGGATAGAGTCCATGTGATTGTATGCATGTCCATGGCTGTATCCCCTACGTTTCGGCGTGAATAGGGCATGGGAAGGCCAAGATTGGGCCAACCCCATGGTTTGCTCACCGTCACGGTTGGACGATCGAACCAGGTGTCGCACATGGTATGAGCAGCCATGCCGGGACCGTTTATCCTCGTGGAGTCTAGGATCTTGTGCGGCCACACGATAGACCGCACAAGGGATGGGCGGCCTCGTAAGGACCGCCTATCCCCACTTGGGCTGCAAGCCTTCAGCCGCCTGTCTTTCCGTTGGGTTGAGCGGCCAGCATCTGACCGTCCATCCCAGTTGACCCTTGGTCAACAGTTGAGTGTCGGTCGCGTTAGGCGGTCCGGTCAAGACCGTTTTGACTGACACTGTAGTAAGTCGGTTTCGTTCAATGGTCCGGTCAAGACCATTTTGACCAAGAACTAGGCTGGGTTGTGGGCTTGAGCGGCCAAGGTTTGACCGCTCATCCCCTTGGGCGGTCCTGCCCTGACCATTCATCCTCTTTAGCCTTTAAGGGTCTGTCCATTGTGCGGTTGGTCCCCAACCGTTCATCCCCCTTTAAGCGGCCCAGGATGGACCATTCATCTCCTTGAGCGGCCACTGCGACCGATCTTGCCGATGATGACAAGGGTCGAAAAGGTAGCGACCGATCTTGTCGATGATGACAAGGGTCGAAAAGATAGCGACCGATCTTGTCGATGATGACAAGGGTCGAAAAGGGTAGCGACCGATCTTGCCGATGGTGACAATGGTCGAAAAGGGTAGCGACCAATCTTGCCGATGGTGACAAGGGTCAAAAGGGTAGTGACCGATCTTGCCGATGGTGACAAGGGTCGAAAAGGGTAGCGACCGATCTTATCGATGGTGACAAGGGTCGAAAGGGTAGCGACCGATCTTGCCGATGGTGACAAGGGTCGAGAATGTAGCGACCATTCTTACCGATGGTGACAAGGGTCGAAATGATAGAGACTGATCTTGCCAATGGTGACAAGGGTCGAAAGGGTGGCCGGTCTTGTCGATGGTGACAAGGGCCGAAAGGGTAGCGACCGATCTTATCGATGGTGACAAGGGTCGAAAGGGTGACCGGTCTTGCCGATGGTGACAAGGGACAAAATGGTGGCGACTGATCTTGCTGATGGTGACAAGGGTCGAAAGGGTAGCGACCGATCTTGCCGATGGTGACAAGGGTCGAGAAGGTAGCGACTAATCTTGCCGATGGTGACAAGGGTCGAGAAGGTAGCGATTGATCTTGCTGATGGTGACAAGGGTCAAAAGGGTGGCCGGTCTTGCCAATGGTGACAAGGGCCGAAAGGGTAGCGACCGATCTTGCCGATGGTGACACGGGTCGAGAAGGGTAGCGACCGATCTTGTCGATGGTGACAAGGGCCGAAAGGGTAGCAGCCGATCTTGTCGATGGTGACAAGGGTCGAAAGGATGGTTGGTCTTGCCGATGGTGACAAGGGCCAAAAGGGTGGAAGAAGTAGAATGACGAATGAGGGTGACCTCGCTACTACATCACCATTTTTTTCTTTCTTCTTTTTTTTTATATATCACATTTCTGACTTAAGCGCCCTTTTGGATTTTCGCCGAAGCTAGCCCCCTCTTGCTTTTGCCCACACACCCTTTCAGGTTTTCACGTGGCAGGATACCCAATTTTGCCTACAATGTCTTTGCGGGTTTTCGTCGTAGCCGGGTTATAGCCCTTTTTGCCCTTGCCCTGACGTAGGAACAAGGCCGGTGGGGTATCTTTATTTTTAACCCAATTTTTCTTTCTTCTTTTTTATATTTTGTATGCATTTGCAGGAAGGACAAATGTGGGAGGTTCCGCACGAACGGACTTGAGGACCCGCTCGTCCTCATCATCCCTTTGTGGTCGGTGACCACGCTGGCGTCGGCCATATCCCTCGTACTCGTTGTCGGACTCATAGTCCTCAAAATGGAGGGCACGTGGCTATTGCTCCTCAACCCTATGTGGTGTGGGCTGGGTCGCGGGTGCGGGCTAGGTAGCAGGCGCGGGTTGGACAGCAAGCGCCTGAGGGGCCAGAAGAATGCCGGGTAGGTCCCAGCGAGTGGTTCTCTCAACACTTTCTATCCTTCCAACCATACCTTGGATGGATCGATCAGAAGCCTCGGCACGGTCCTCCATGGCCTTAAATCGGCTCTCCATATGCACAGTATGCTCCCTAAGAGTTTGATCAGACCTGTCCATGTGCTCCATGAGTTGGAGCATCAAGTCCTCCAGAGAGTGGCCCCCCGTGCTGGCACCTCGGGGTTCACCCATAGTGTCAGGGCGATAGTACTGGGCACCTCCATGGGTGGTCATACAAGGAGCCTAAAGGGAGCTAAGGGGTGACCATCTAAACCTATATGGATGGACCAATGTAATTTTAAAACACTTATTTTTTGAAAATGACTACCCTAGACTCAAACCAGCTCTAATACCAATTTGATGCCGGATGACTATGGGACTCGACTCGAAACTGAGACTCTAAGTGACAACGTGACTCTTTGGACGACGCGACCAGCAATGACACACAAGACTCAACACCTAACTGGGTTCCTGAAGGGGCGAACGTGCCCCAAACAGAAGTACTTGCTCACAGTCGTCCCCAGGGAGGGAAACGTGTCGATCGGCATGGTTGAGAAATTAGCTTTGAGTCTCAGGTGGTCAGCTTACTCTCGTGCTCAGAACGAGTCACGGGACACGTCACGCTCTCTCAACTCACAGCGGTGACGTAATAAGATAAGGTTAGGAAAGTAACCTACTCACATGCAGTAGCTTCTAGAGTATATACTAGCTAGCAAAGTGACAAACAGAGGGGGCGGGTGTACCTCCACACTCGGGGCATGGGGAAGACTTCCCGGCCGAGATCCATGATTCCCGGTACAACAGTGAATATTAAATTACAACATTCATTCTACAGCCCACTCCATGTAAGGAGGTAATAGGCGACATGTGGGGTCCGGGAGCACTAATCTCGGGTTGGCGGGCAGCAGTCGGTGGCGCTCGGGTGGACTGCTACTACTGTGACGAGATGCTCTCAGAGCAATATTCTTCCCTTTCCTATCACTTCCTTCTCCATTCCTCTTGAAGTTCATCTCGTACGTCATAAGGGCTCCTATGATTTCAGTCACAGACATGGTCGATAGGTCCCTAGACTACTCTATAACAATGGCCTTGGTGTGCCATTCAGGGGTTAGCGATCTCAAGATCTTCCTGACAATATCCCCTTTAGATATTTCCTTCCCAAAGCCCCTAAGACTGTCAGTGATCAACGAGAGCTTGGCATACATCTCTGTGATGTTCTCCTCTGCCTTCATCTTAAACAATTCATACTCAGAGGTCAAGAGATTTACCTTTGTAGCTTTCACCTGAGAGGTACCTTCGTAGATGAGGGCCAGTTCATCCCACATCTTCTTAGCCGTCTTGCAAGCTGAGATCCGAGCATACTCCTCTAGGTGAACTACACATTGAATAATGTTTAGCACAGTCCAGTTGAGAGCTGAGAGTTTTACCTATTCTTCTGACCAAGCGTCCTCATTTGGAGGTAGCTCGTAAGGTCCTGTGGTGATTACTCTCCACAGTCTATGGCTCTGTGCGCGAATAAAGACCTTCATCCTGTTCTTCCAGAAGAAATAGTTAGTGCCATCGAAAAATGGAGGAAGACTAATGGACTGTCCTGCAGCCATGAAGCTATGAGGATTGTTAGTTCCAGTATTACCATAGCCGTTGGACCACATTTAGGGCAACCTGCTCTGATACCAATTGATAACTCGGGAGAATGGTGAGCTAGAAGGGGAGGGGTTGAATAGATCACGGATTAAAAAATTCTTGCGCGATACAACCACACACACGTCGAAGACTAAATTGGAAAGATAAGGAGCGGATCTAATTAGCAAACGATCGGGCAATTGATGCTCACAATTGGTAGGAGAACAACTCAACAGGCAAACCACAGAATAAGGAAATGAGCTTTTAAGGTGGTTCGATTACAATTTTGCAATCTACGCCCACCCCTTACTCAATCGAGTAAGACTTCCTTTCACATAGTAATGTATGAAAATGCAGACTCAGTTTACAGACAAACGCTGACGAATAGCTTGCTCCTCGAGGAACACCTTCCTCGACATTCTGTCAACCAGAAGTGATGCGGGACGGACACGAGGAGACGACACTATATGGTGCTAACCTCAGACTCTAGAGGAAGACACGACCAGCAACACCTGTATATGATAGACATGATGATATATATATATATAAAATTGGACTTTCTTGTTATCACCTGAGCACTCGCGTGGTTGTGTCTTCTGTGGTTGTGTGACTGAGGTTTTTTTTTCACGTTCTTTACTTGCCCTGCGCTGTAGCTGTAACTCATCACAAACAGGTTAATTCATCCGATCGACTTGGTTCCTTGCCCAATTAAAATGAACACTTGACCTTAATAATGGGTCAAGGGGCCAAGCCTTTAATCAACAAGGCAGAGAATAACGTAAAAAATTGGAAATGCAACATGCAGGCACACATATGCAAACGAATAATAAAGATGCCCAGGCAATAAATGCAATCATACACATGAAACAACCCATTTTATCGTTTTCTTCTTTTATATTTTTTTCTTTGTTTTCATGAAAAACACGCCTTAGGAAAGACCGTTAGTTGAACAAGACACGCCCTAGGCAACGGCGCGATTTAAAGATGGATTTGTAAGTTATTTTCAAAAGAGACGCCCTGAGAGGAAGACGTGAGTAAAGAAAAAAGACGTCCTATGGGAAGGCGTGAGTTTAGAAAAGACGGTGGGAGAGACGGTTAAAAGATGCCTTTGGAGAAAGGCGTGACTAAAGCAAAAGACGGAGGGAGAGACGGTGAAAAGACGCCTTGGAGAGAGGCGTGACTAAAGCAGAAGACGCCTTTAATAAAGGCGTTACTTGCAAGTATTTCCTAAACAAGTTTATACAACCTTTCAACCATGGACTTTTACTCAGTCATTATCTAGGATTCATTAATCATTGTTGAAATAATTAAAATGGGGTTGACGTGATAACAGTTGGCTTTTCCTAGAGATTTTCACAGCACATTTCCCTAGATTTGTCTTGGCCTTTTTGTTGGTTCATGACTCTAAAAGAAAATGATGGAAGAATGTGTAGGAAAGCCCATTAAGAGTTCGGGGAATGCTTAAGGCAAAATTACCTTACCCACCCTATGCCTGTTGGGGTTCGGTCTTTGGCGTAGGGGCGCTTTTATTGCCTTTTTGGCCTCTTTTGGGTTGCATGCATACGCCCAAGGTTTTCCTCGCGCGGACTTTGCCCTCTTGACATGCTTTTCTTTTCAATATTGCTTTGGATATAGACTTTAAAGAACAACCTAATTGTACTTGGGCTTCTCATGGCATTTGTCCCCTTTTGGGCCTTGACTTCCACCTACTAGGGCGGTGACGTCTTATGCTGCGCCTACTAGCGTCTTGTCCACGTCACCTACCGCAAGGACTAGGCCGAGACAAAGACACTGTCAGAACCAGAACAGTACCATAACGTGAGCGACTAGTCAGGGTCACATCTAACGACGTAAGTCCAAAGTCCCTGACCACATGTGCACACACTGGCTATCATCTAAGCTAGGCCTCTAGCTAGTATTCCCCCTTAGAAGGACGCTAAGGTTGACGAGGGGCCCACGGAACTAGCCTAAGAACCGTAAATCAGAAAAGTGCCCCGCTACAAGAGCCGTCACATCGAAGCGTGTCGTAAGGCTACGACTAGTGGAGGCTCACAAGATATAGAGACTCAAAACATGAGTGCAGAAGTACAGACAGGCAAGAGAGCACTATCGCACGTACTGCGAAGTACCAATGGTAGCACAGCCACTGTCGACAACTCAGGACAAGGTAACTAGACCTACTCACGTAAGGATCCTTGAGTTAGATGACTCAGAGGCAAGATCATCACAGACAGCGGAACAAGCCGCCAATCGGTCTAAACCTAAGCCAGAGAAAATAGTGCTCCATAGGAAACGACTCACGAAGACCCGAGGAGACACCAAGAACCCTCAGCACACCTGGACACGTGAATCGAGGTAAGATAAAACCTCGAGGCATCCAGAACACTGTCTCGAACTGGACAGAACCATCGAGACACAGATAAGGTCACCTGTCAACCCCTGGTCTCACCGGGTTGACCTGAACCAGACACGATGCAAGACACACAGAGACACACACAGCAGGCACAAGCACTCCTGACTGTCCCATCATGGTCACTGCCCTCATAAGATGTCAACAGACACTCACGGGTCACGGGCAAACCACGAGATCGAGCCAAGACAAGCAAAAATCAGAGCGGTGGACGACAACAGCACTCTGGGCAAAGCGAACCATCACTCAATTGCTAGGCGAACCCGACAATCAAGAGGCAGTCGCTACGCAACCAGGGACAACGACACTGGCAGTTCTAGACTGAGTCGTTAGGGTACTGTCATAGTCAAGGAAAAGACCACACCCAGTCTCATAAACCAATCGATCCAAAAACCACTAACACATAGTGTAGCGCCCGTGTCTTAATGGATCCGTAGTGGTTCGGACCTGGATCCGATTCTGTCAGATCTGTCGATTTTTATGGGTTTTTTGACTATTTTCTGGTATTTTTCTGGCACTCTCTCTCTCCTTCCCACGGTGAGACGAGAGGACCTCCCCCCTTTCTCTTCTCCTGCCTTTTACGTCGCCGAGCACCACCACAGTGGTCGTTGCCGTCGTTATCGTCTTCCCCTTGCCAGGGTGAAGAGGCCGCCGCGAGAGGCTCCCCTCCTCCTCTCTTCCCTCTTCTTCCTCTTCTTTCTCCTCTTCTCTCATTTTCCCCTTCTTCCTCCGTTCTCTCTTCCTCTTCTTCTTCTTTCTCTTCACCCCTCCTTCATCTTCTTTTCAGTTCGGGGGGCGGCGGAGCCCTAGGCTCCTTCCCTTCCCTCTCTTCCTCTTCTTCTTCTTCTTCGTCTCTTCTTCTCCTTTCCTTCTTCCTCCTCTTCTCTTCCCCTCCTTCTCGGGAGATGACGGGGTCGTCAGTGGTGCCGGATTGGGAAGGCACAGAGTGTGCCAGACGCAGGGTGTGAGGGAGCGCCGGGTAGAGTGGAGCTAGACGTATCAGGGAAGCAAGGGCATGAGTGTGCTGGGATAGAGTGGCACCAAGTGTGTCGGGGAGCGAGGGCACAGCAGTGTGCCAGGTGAGGGGCACGGGTAGTGTGCCGGGATAAGTGGGGGCACGACTATGCCATTGGAAGGGGGCACGAGTGTACCGAAGAGGGAAGCACTCAGGTGTGGCGTGTGAGGCCACCAGGGGGTGTGCCGGGGAAGGACCACCATGAGTGTGCCAGGCCAGCACGACTGGGGTGTACCAGGGAAGGCCACCTCGAGTGTGCCGGGCAAATGCGACTGGGGTGTACCAGGGAAGGCCACCTCAAGTGTGTCAGGCAAACGCGACTGGGGAGTGTGTCGGGTAGAGGCCTTAGGGTGGCGTGCCAACGAAGGGCACTTGGTAGTGTGCCGGCGAAGACCGCCAAGGGGTGTGCCGGCGAAGGGCACTTAGGACTGTGTCAGTGAAGGCCGTAGAGGGTGTACCGGGCAAGGGCACCCAGGGCTGTGCTGGTGAAGGCCGCAGGGGGCGTGCCGAGGAAGCCCTATCTGGTGTGCTGTCGAAGGGGGAAACGAGCACTTCTTCAGCCAAGGACTCATGGTGTTTGCCCCTCGGGGCCCACCGTCTCTTTGTTGGGGCCGTCACTCCTTGTGGACGTGCACCCGTGTTTTCCCCTTACGCCTCCGGCCTAGGGGAAACTCTGTCGAAATTTCACTAGAAATTATTGGGATCTTTGGATTGGCCGATCCGGATTGGGATCGGTCGATTCTGCATTCCATGACTCTCACAGCCCACAGACATAGCTGTGTTTCTAGGATAATAGAGGGATCGGACATCAGGTTAGCAACCAGCTGTAAATCATGCACAAATCATTCAGATCCCTCCCCCCCTCAAAAATAAAAATTGAAAAGAAAACAAACTTTCTAGCAGACCTTACGTTAATGGGAAAATGCTTGTTGATGATGATTTCTAAGTGTATTCGTAGCATAAAATACCCAAGGTGACAAGAGCACTAGTCACAAATGTGAAAAAACATCTTCAAACGTAGGATGGACAAATAATAGCATGAAGTCACAAGCTCCCAACTATTGCATCCCATCCAATGATTCTCTAAAGACATGTTTAGTGGACACCCCCTTTCGTGAAATCCACGTCCACATATGCCCCAAGATAGTACACATGGATGATGCTCTAGGTTAAATATTGATTATATTATGACAACAAATGGCATGTAACCAACATTTGAACATCAATCTTGAAAAATACTTGAACATCAATCTTGAAAAATACTCGAACATCAATCTTGAAAAATACTCGGGCATAAGCAGAAATGTGTGATAAGGATAGCCAACCATTTTAATAAACACTTCAGCCAAGCATGTAGCCAGGCTTATCTGTCTAGCTCCACTAGGTTTGTCTCATCCTTATCTACAGTTGCAGCTAGCTTAACAAGCAAGCCATCCTTATAGTAAAATATGGTTTAAACTCTAAACTAGAAGGTTGAAAGTGATTCAGCAAAGATTGAGATCAGCTTTAAAACATGGCAGGAGACAATTCAGAAAGCAATGATACACATACCCCAGAATATTTGGTGCGGAACGGTCCATGAGACGCCACAATATATGGCTGGAAATAGCTTGGTACAGATGAGTTTGCATTTGGAACAGTTCCATATTGCTGGAAATATGCAGGGACTGACAGCGAGAAAAACAGGGAAAGCCCAACAATTATAATATTCCTAGAACTTCCAGCCTCACTGTATCGGAGGTTAGATAAGCCTAGAGCTGCAAGCATGGCCCACATGAAGCAAAGGAGGCCAGCAACCATTACATCAGGAATTGAAGCAATGAAGCCTCCAACTTTGCCTGTATACATGAAGCACGTCACATGCCTAAGCAGCAACATAACACAAGTAATGCAGAAAGTTACCGAGAAGAAAGAACCTAAAGCTAGTCGGACAGCCAAAATAGAGATCATTTTCACAGCTTTAAGTAGTACTGTGACTGTTTCAGATAGTGATGTCCTTACCTACAAGGGATAAGAGTATCAAAATGCCAGCACCAACCTCAACAGCTCTCCGGCTTCCCATTTTTGTAACAGCTATTGTGTGGACATTTTCAGTAAGGGTTGTGGACCCTGTTCCGATCCCCCAAATTCCAGCTAGAACACTAGAAATGCCCTCCAAACCAATCCCTCGGCTGAGCACACCAGATGTTGGAGGTCTTGAAGCCACCAGTAAAGATGATGCATGGTATGATCCAACCTTCATAATAAACCACCACAATGAACAATCAGCAAATGTTAGAGCAATAGCTATCTTATTGAAAATAATACACGGATTAACAAAGTAAAGCTGCCATAGGACTAAAAAGATCCTTAAAGATGATGAATCAATACAAAAAGAACCAGATTCTGATGGCAAGTACTCACTACAGTTTCTGCACAAAATATATTGCCTTTTGGCCAAATCAGCTCTATAGGAAATTTGAACTGATGCTATATGGCAAGAGTGATAAAGAAAAGATCCAGAAAGATGAAACCTGATGCCAATAAAAAAAATAATTATCTATTGTTGAAACGAAAACATCACCTAAGGGTGCCTTGTACTTTTAAGCTTCTAATTCCCAATTGCCGGTGTTCTATATTTTGCGCCATTTCTTGACCGTGTAAATCATCATGCCACCCTATGTCATCAAAGGTGCCTAAGACATTCACTAGGCATTGTGGGTGAGAAAGTGCCTAAGGGATTCACTAGGGATCGCCGGTGAGAAAGGCATGATAAGTCACTTCAGTTTGGCCAAATGCCTGAAGTATGGTACTAAAAAGTGGCCAAACCAGACAGGAGCTGGTTGAGCAGGATCAAAAGCAGTCTGGTTCTGATGGGCAATAAATGGCCAGAACCAGCATAAACCAGCTTTGGAACAAGAACCGGAGCCGGCCAAGAGTGGTCTGGTTCCTAAAACTGGTTTTAATTCCTCCGCCTGATGTGCCTGGCCTGCTTAGGCATTCACCTCCGCCCACCAAGCCTGCCTGGCCTGCCTCAGCAATGGACTGGAGATATAATGACCCAGCAAATAAAAGGGCTCCCAAGAGGGCAAAAACACATTCAAGGTTGAGTCCCCCAATTGCTTATCTTCCCTACTCAGAAACTCTCATCCCTTCCCATGGTCCCTGCTCTCATCGGCCGCCACTTGAACAGCAATAATGCCTCTACGGCAACCTCAACAGCAGACAATAACCTCATCAACAGTGATCTCAGCAGTGGATGTGCCTGCAAGCTCATTTCTGTGGAAGGCCTCATCCCAAAACCTCATCCAAGTACTCTATCAACCTTCTCTCATCCCTCATCCAGAACTCTGTGTGTCTGTAATGTTCTCTATGCTTTTTCATTTCCTTGCATTTAATATGAATCTCGTAATACCTGATTACTTCTTTTCTCTTCGTAAAATGTCACCACAAGTGCCTTAACCATCAACCTGGGCATTTGAGGCGAAGGTGACCGTTTGTCATCTCAGTTACCTCGTGCCTCTGAATACATAGAGAAGACCTATAACCGAGTATTTTACTGCGGTAAAATAACAAATTGCTTGTTCTTCGTCCTATTATCTGGTAATAGTTCTTGACGTGGGCGCTTCCTATGGCCTTCCTAATGTAAACCCAAGCCTGACTTGGTAACGGGCACAAGATCCTCAGGATGCCAAATCTGACGCCACCTTCCTTCGCCATACCGGATCCCGCTCTGGATTATGCTCCCCTCCATAACCACTTTGAACTCGTTGAGTTTCCCTAACTACAGACGACACCTCTCAAGCTCTTCCACCCGCAATCGTGATCAGAGCGAAACTCCCGAAAGCACACTTCTCTGGACGGCAGGGCCTATAAAAGGCACAGTTTATCAACGTCGCAAGGTACACAAGAATTGCTGCTCCTATTCCATTAATTCTTTTTCTCCTCCACCTATCATTGACTTAAGCATCAGAGGGTTCTCCCAGAGCACCCCGCCCCAGGTTGAAAAAAAATTTCTTCGCAAAAGAACAATCGGCTTCAACATTTTGGTGCCTCTCGCCTTCATCGAGGTCACTTCCTCCTTGCACTAAAAGAAGAACCGACACCCGACGCTCGGCTCAACGCTCGACTCGTCTCCTAGGAACTTTGCCCGCCACCGTCCAATCTCCCTTGCTCGGCCCCAACTACAAGTTTAAGTGTTACACAACACTTTGGCGCCCTTTGTGAGAATCGAGTCAATTGACAGGAAGCCATGACAACTTCCCAAAAAACCTTAGAGCGAGCCAACACCGACACCGAGGCCTAGCACTCATTTATCGAGCAAACTCTCGCCGAGAAGTCTCAAAGGACTAGTTCGACACCCTAATCGGGCAAGTTGACCATTTAAAAGAAGATCGTCCAGGGCCTTGCGCCACTTAAGGACATGATCGGTGCCCTAGTGAACCAACTCGCACCAACTCCTCCGCCTGCGGTCCAACCCATCAACATAGCGGCTGGCCGGGGTGATAATAAACCCCGGCACAATCGAGCCATAATGCTCCCGCTACGTCAACCACCGCTTCGCTAGAGCTTCGTGCCAACGTCGCGGAGTCAACTCACTCCTCTTCCCCGCGACTAGCCAAAGGGAACACCTCATACGTGCCCTCAGACTCTCAACCCCACCCCAAGGCTCTCCTCAAGATGGAACGGCAAATTAAAGACATGAAGCGAGAAATGAAGGAGATGATCGCCAAGGTGGCCAAGCAAGCCAGTTCTTCTGCCAGGTTGCTTTGTCAAAGATCTTAGCTGCAATTCACATTGGAAAATTAGAGCTCCAGTCCATGAAGCCCTACGACAGGACTTCAGACCTTTCCAAGCGTTGGAAAAAGTTCGACACATTCCTCACCCTTGCAGGAGTCAACCTAGATTAAGACGCTCGTGTCAAGTTCTATAGCAAGCTCATAGCAACTTGGTCGCACCTCTCTCTCTCACTTTGCCAGGTATGCCCGACCATAAAGGCCTCTGCTTGCCTCATGACGTTGAAGCAAAGGAAGAAGGCCTCACGTCTTACCTCGGGCAGTTCCACGTTGAAGCCCTCTAGGTTCAACAACTGGACATCTCAACAGCCGTCACGATAATGCTCAATGGGACCATCGACCTCAGCCTTCAAGACTCCCTAGCCAAGGAGCCACCAACTTCTTTCCCAGAATTGATGACCAAGGCTCAAAGATACAGCCAAAAGGAGGACATCCTCGTATCTCATACAGGGGGCAACCTCATCCAAGAGGCATCACAAAGGCCAACAGAGGACCACAGAGATAGGCGCCCCCAAAGAGACAAGCAAACGAAGATTGATGGCACCCGTAGGGAGACTTCTCTTGCCTTGTTGTTCCTCACAGCCAGATCCTGATGGAAATCTAGGACAAACCCTACCTCCGACTGTCCACTCAGATGCCTGACAATCTCAACTATTGGGACAAGACAAACTATTGTGAGTTCCACCGGGACCACAATCACACCACCAATGAGTGCACTGTCCTTCAACGCTAAATCCAACGACTGATCCAACAAGAGTTCCTCAACCCAGGCCTCACCAACGATCGGAGGAAGCGCCTAGTGAGTGAACCCGAGCTAGAAGCTGATGAGCCCCACCATAAACTCAAAGGCGCCATAATGACTATCTCTGGTGGGAACGCCAGAGGTAACAATGGTGGCCGTAAAAGAAAAGCTCATGCTCGAGAGGTCCTCACCATTAGATGGCCAGACCAGGTGAGGTCAAGGGGAGCCACCGCCTTCACCTACGAAGACCTTGATGGAGTCAAGCCCTCACGACGACCCTCTTGCCGTCTCTGCCTAGGAGCATACTGTCCTAAAACACTCGGAGGTACGGTCGTCCTACGAAGAACGCGGGAAACCTCCGCACCTATCATGCAAAATTCTCTGTACTCATCCATTTAAGTTTATTATGAAATGCAACAATTCTTCCAAATGTACCATTATACTTTCATGGCCTTTGGTGCAGTCAATTGACGCTCTTAACCCAGCCATCAACCTTCGCGACCTTCGGAGTGGCCAATTGACGGTCTTAGCATGGTCATCGACTTTCGTGACTTTCGGTGCGGCCAATTGACAACTTTAGCCTGGTCATCGACTTTCATGACCTTAGGTGCACAACTGATGGCCTTAACCCGGTCACAACATATTGCAACCTTCACCCTAGCCGATTGGTGGCCATAGCCCAGTCTCCTCTCAGTGGATTGAATAACCTTCAACTAGCCGATCAATGGCCATAACACGGTTTCCTCTTAGTGAATTGGATAACTTTTGGCACAGCTAATCGTCGACCCTAGCCCACTGAGCGCTCTACAACCTTCGGCCTAACCGACTAATAGCCATAGCCCAGTTTCGTCTCAGTGGATTTGATAACTTGCAGCCAAGCCGATCGTCGACTCTAGCCGAATTAGCGCTCTACAACCTTAGGCCTAACCGACCGACCACCATAACCCGGTTTCCTCTCAATAGAGTGGATAACCTTTGGCTTAGCTGATCATCAACCCTAACTCGGTTAGCGCTCTACAACCTTTGGCCTAGCCGACCGACGGCCATAGCCCGGTTTCCTCTCAGTGGATTGAATAACCTTCAACCTAATCAATCATCGGCCCTAGCCCGATTAGCACTCTACAACCTTCAGCCTAGCCGACCGACGGTCATAGCCCGATTTCTTCTCAGTGGTTGCGGTTTCTTCTCAGTGGATTGGATAACCTTTGGCCTAACCAATCGTCGGCCCTAGTCCAGTTAGCGCTCTACAACCTTCGGCCAAGCTGACGGACGGCCATAGCCCAATTTCCTCTTTGTGGATTGAATAACCTTGGGCCTTAGCACGGTTACCCCTCAATATGTAACCTTTGGCCTAGTCGCTGAGCAACCACAACCCATTTAACCCTCGTAACCTTAGGTGCAGCCAATTATAAGCCTTAGCCTAGTTATCGACCTACATGACCTTAGCTGCGGCCATCGTAGGTCTTAGCCTCGATCATCGATCTCTATAACTCTCAGGCACGACCGAACAATGGCCATGGCTCCCATCATATGCGCGGCCATACAACCGCCTCAACCCCAATCATCGCTCTGCGAACAGCCCTATGCGCGGCCAACATACGCCCCGTTTCGGTTATAACTCAATACATTACTAGAAGCACGGCCTTAGCCCCCGTTAGCACTCCATGCATAACTTCGGGCACAGCTTCACGACGACCACAACCACAATCCTTCTCGTCAACCTAGCCGATCATCAGCCATGGCCCGGTTATCTTTCAGCATGTAACCTTTGGCCTAGCCGCTTAACAACCATTGCCCGGTTACCTCATTGCACGACCTTAAGTGTGGCCAATCATAGGCCTTAACCTCGGTTATTACTTCTCCTTTGCATGACCTTAGGTACGGCCGATCGCAGGCCTCAACCTCTATCATCGTTGCTCTCTTCATGACCTTGGGTGTGGCCGATCGTAGGCCTTAGCCTCCGTCATCGAGCCCTTCCTCGCAATCAACAATGTTGTCAGTTGACGATCCCAGCCTAGTCACCGCTTAGTAGGTAAACATCTTTCTAGGCACGGCCGAGCAATGGCTTAACCTCTATTAACATTCTCTCAAGCACAGCCAACCGGCTACCTTAGCCCTAATAAGCATTCCTCTAGGCACGGCCAACAGACGACCTTAGCCTCGACCTCCATATAACCTCAGGCGCGGCCAAAGCAACGGCCTCTGCCCCAACCGACTCCCTTGAATCAGCGTTAGGCCAGGTCGATGGATGGCCTTAGCCTTATCCATCACCGCGTTCATAGCTTTGGGCACGGCCGAGCGATGGTCTCAACCCCACCTCTGTCCTATGCATCACTCTGGGTGCAGCCGAATACCGACCTTAGCAACAGTTCCCTTACAAGCATAGTCGATCATTGGCCCTAGCCTCGACTACCTGCCTTGCACATGATTTTGGGTCCAACCGATCAATGGCCTTGGCCCATTCATCGTGTTCTACCTATGGGCCCAACCTAGCGATGGTCTCAGTCTTGACCCTAGTCCTAAATATGACTTTGGGCTCGACCAATCTGCGACCTTCACCCAACACTCTCTCGCCTTGTTGACTTAAGCTCGCACGAGTAACAGTTTTGGCAAAATCAAAAACCATTGAACACAGAGATGAGTAGACCGGTTTGGGGCTCATGGTGGCCGCTACCACCGGTGGGGAGGGGTTCGCCGTCGTCCGGGAAGACGACGGACGAACGGTTCCCCACGAACCACACATCCAAGGACATGCGGCTCACATAGAGCCGCCCAAAATAAATACGACCCATGGGTGGCTGTCCAAGTGCAGAAAACAAAGGGGAAGAATGGTGAGGGGGTCACCATGCAACAGATGAGCGGGCCCGCTCGAATACGAAAGGGCTGAGAACCAAACGGCCCATGTAGGTCTGTGCAATAGGAAGAGTGGTCCATGGGGAATCTCCCTTCTGACAAATGTGACATTTTTATTGTTTTCATTTATTTGTTGAATGAAATGTTTAAATCTCTTATTAAATGTATGCAATGAATGAATGAATGCAGGGAAAGCGTAGGACTCGCATCTCATGGTTGCAGGTCCAGGCTGTGTATTTAGCACTGCCTGACTTCCAGCGAGAGTGGCTAACTGCGATGGGGTTTGCCCCATTCCTGAGTATTGAGGTGAGCCGGTTTGACACTGCTCTCCTTTATGCACTGCAGACCACTGGGACCCAGTAAGTCGCACGTTCCTTTTCCCGTGGGGGCATATGGTCCCCACGTTGGAGGACGTGGCCAGACTCACTGGCATGTGAGTGCACGGGACTCCGGTTAGTGGGAGCACGTATCCCGACTACTACGAGATGGCCTAGGAGCTCCTGGGACTGGACTTGCTACACCCTGAGTGGCAGTCCACCCTCCTTACTCAGGCGAGGCTGTAGGATAGCCTCAGGCTACAATGAGTGGGGATAGCGACGGGGGAGCAGCCGAAGTAGCACCTCCAGAGACTAGTGGACCTGGCCAGACTAAGAGTTGCGACAGAGCTGAGAGCGGAGGCAGATAGAGTGCTGAGGAGATTCTTGATGCTGCTATTTGGACGACTCCTCTTCGCGATGCGAGTGGACATGATGAGTTGTCGACTCCTTCCACTACTCGAGGACCTCGACCACGTGGGCGACTACTCGTGGGGACCTATAGTCCTCGCCTTTTTGTTTGAGACCCTGAGTTCGACCAACCGTCGGACCATGCTCGGGGGCTTCTTCCCTCTTCTTCTGGTATAGCCTAACCCTTAGACTTGATTATGCAATGTCTAGATGCTTCTACATGCTGACGTGTGTTGTGATGCAAGTTTGGGCCTACGTGAGGTTACGAGTATTGGGGAGAGGCGAGGAGACCCACCCAGACTTGCTGCCTATTGCCTGGAGGTGGACCGCACCTCGAGAGACAGGAGCTCTTAGGAGACAGGTCCGGGATATTCAGGATGACCTGGACGCTCTACCGTACACCTCAGTATGATCCTAAACTTAGACTCTTAATCAAATGCAATTCTATATGATGATGCTGATGATGTTTCCTATCTTGTAGGTACGGTGGACACCTTACGTAGAGGAGGGGCAGGAGGGCCAGCCCTGGGTGGTAGGGGCCCTCGCCTTCTCTGGACGAGATGTGTGGCTTCACTGCATGAATGTGGTGGATCCACTCTACTTTCGACTGGTGATGAGGACGATCGGCATCCATCAACTAGCGGTAGAGTTCCCGACACCAAAGAAGCCGGGGGAGTGTGTGGGACGGACCACGCGGGGTCTGGCGGCGGCGTTTGATTGGACAACGAGGAATGCTATGCAGATCGTAGATTGGATGGCACTTGGGCAGGTGGTGACCGCCCGAGCAGACAATGACTCGGCGTACTACACGGCATACGCCAGACACTATCGGGACCAGGTGTTCTGAGGTGCCCACTGACCGGTACGACTCTAAACTCAAACTCCTATTATGCTTATGATGGTGTACTGACATCTGGACTTCTAAATTCAGATCGACCCTAAGGGACGGATCGCGGAGCTAGAGGGGCTTCTACACTCTACGATCAGGGAGCAAGACGAGGCTCGGCAGGCCCTGGCCCTACTAGTGAGTCTTCTAACCCTTAAACTTAATTATGCATTCTGATTATGATTATGCTATGAAATGACTGACTCCTTAATGCAGTGAGGCAAGGAGACCCAGCGACAGGGGGCCAACGATCATTCCACTTCCACATAGACCCCAGCCGACCGAGCGGAGCGGGAGGCAGAGTTTCGACAGATGGTGGCCCGGGTCGAGACCGCGGAGGCCACGCTCTCTGAGAGGGTACGTTATCTACACTTTCCCAGTTAATTATGCTTCATGAAATGCAATTTGACTAACCACGATGCATGTATGCAGGTGACCGAGCTGACTCGACTGAGGAAGGAGCTCAAGTAGAGCCGCGCGGCGGCTCGGGAGGAGGTAGCCAGTCTCCGAGAGGAGATGGCACGAAGCCGGCTGGCAGACGCGGTCGAGACAACACTCCTTCAACCGGAGTTGGAGCGACTGTGGGCTAGTGCCGAGGAGCTGGTCCGTGTCTGAGCGAAGCGTGAGCGTGCCCTGATAGAGGTTTCAGGGCTATAGGGGGAGCTCAGGGCATTCCAGGAGATGAGCTGGGAGCGTAGCAGAGCTTCGAGTGCTAGCCATGGCACTTACTGCAGCTACTTTACGGGTTCCTCCAGCCGTCGGAGGAATGAGGAGGAGGAGCGTCGCCATCGACGCCCGAGGGAGGAGGATATGAGCTCTGCGATGGCCCCGCCATCGAAGAGACAAGAGGGTGGAGGAGACAGCGATAGGCCCGAGGGAGTGGCCTGACTTTTGTACCCCAGACACACTTTGTACATGATGATATGATATGATATGATATGATCTTTAGTTGATTTTCTTTTGTTATGAATGGATGTGAATGTTTGAATGCAAATGTGACTGACTGACTTACAACTGACTCTAGGGAGACACGAGAGAGACGTACTGACTTACGAGAGAGTGGCGAGGAGAGGGAGACGTTTCGACTTGCGGGAGAGAGAGAGACACTGACTTAGAGTGAGAGAGAGACGTCGACTCAGAGTGAGGGAGAGACGTCGACTCAAAGTGAGAGAGAGACGCCGACTCAGAGTGAGAGATAGACGCCGACTCAAAGAGTGAGAGGGACGCCGACTCAGAGTGAGAGAGAGACGCTGAGTCGGAGAGAGGGAGAGACGCTGACTTAGAGTGAGGGAGAGACGGGAGGGTACAAAGTAGTGTGGCAGGGGGATGAGCGGCTACAAAGTGGCCACCCAGGAGATGCACAGTTCGTGTGGGACCGCATGAAGGATGTTTGACCTTGACGAGCGTAGTAGGTGAACGGTCCTGGATCGACCATGCAGTAGAAGAATGGTGAGGGTTAGACCGTGCAAACCCCAGGATTCGAACTGTCTAGAAGCAAACAAATGGTCGTCTGATGACCACTTGATAGGAAGGGCGGTCTATCGCAAGACCGCGCAACCCCACGCACTGGGAGTCTGATCGGGACTCTCTTGGAGAGTCCCAATCTGAGGTATGGTGTTCTAATCCAACCCCCTCATGGGACCACACATCACCATATACGGTCAAGGGTAGACCGTTTATGACTGGGGGTTGGGCGGCCTGTCCTGGGCCGCAGGGAGTTTGTACGGTCCAGTATGGACTGCAGGTTCTTTGTGCGGCACCCTAATGGCCGCTCTTCGTATGCTATTTTCTAAGTTTTGTATGGCCGTTCCTGGGCCGCACGGGGTTTGAACGGCCCGATGAGGACCGCATGATCTTTGGACGGCCCCCTAGGGACCGCCTTTCCAATGTCGGTTCATTGGTTTCATGCGGTCGCCCATGGACCGCACGAGTGTTGTGTGGCCTACTATAGACCGCATGAGTTTGTGCGGCCATCTATGGTCCGCCCATCCTACGGTGGTTGTCAGGGTATGAACGGCCATGCCTAGGTGTGGACCGCATGTTCTTGGCTGTGCGGACGGTTTGAGACCGCACATCCGTCGTCTTCCCCGTCGACGGCAGAGGTCTTCCCCACCGACGGGAGCCCCCTTAGGCCCCTAAATCGGCCCCTAAACATGCATCTAAAACCCCCCATGCATGCATAGCTTTAATGATCAACGGGGAGGGGTTTTTTTCGTGGCCTACCTCTGGCTCCCGTGCTATTCTCCCCGATGTCAACGGCTCGGCGGCGAGTTCCTCCAGCTTCGATGCCTCTTCGGTTCCCTCCTCCGCGATGGGTCCTTCCACGGTGGCCTCTCCGATGACGGACGGTGCGTTGGGCTCCTCCTCCACGGCGGCGGGGGCGGCGGTCGACGTCTCCTCCTCCATCGGCGACGGCGGCATCTCCTCCTCCCCGGATGATCGTGGGGGACGGTGGGCTTGGGTCTTCATTCTCATCAGTGGAGGGAGAGAGTGAGTGGGGGGGTTTGAGAGAAGAGAGTGAGTGGGGGGGGTGTTTGCGTTCGTTCGGTGGCCCTTCTTCTCCCCTCCCTCTACCGGTTACGGTGGAGGAGGGGGGAGACGAAGGGTCGTTCGCGTTTAAAACCTCCCAGGGTTGTGCGGTCTTACGATAGACCGCACTACTTGAGTGGTCTATAATGGGCTGCACAACATCTCAAGTCGTCCTGGTGTAGCGCGGTTGGGGATTGACCACTCTTACCTTTAAGCGGCTCATTGAGGACCACATATCTTTGGAATGCATCTTTGAGAACTCTTCCCATGCACATCATTCTTGCTTGATACTTTGGATGTTTTAATGATACAATCATAGCCCAGCCTCGCTCCCCTCCAGCTCCGCTAAGCGGGACTCCGTGGCAGCCAGCTCCGCCTTCAGGGTCGACGCAAGTTGCACGCTCACCTCGGCCCCCGTCTCGGTAGTCCGCCACTCAACCCTAGCGAGCTCTGTCTCTCACCATTGCTACTCTAGGGCCTTCTCCAAGGCCTCAGCTCTACTCTTCGCATCTCTTAGTGGAGTAGCGCAGTCCTGGGCAAGCGACGCAGTCGCGTCAGCATGCCTCTCTTGCTCAGCGACCGCCAGCACAAGCCGAGCCCACTACCCCTCCAGCTCTCAGACAGCCACTAGCCATCGAGCCCTCTACTCCTGCGCCTCCAGAAGCCGTAGGTACTCTACCCAGATGCCGACTAACCCGAACATCCAAAGCTTGTGTGGGAACCCAAGGCCATGATAGCCATGGGTGCACTCCCTTAACTGCTTTCGGAGCTCCTCTGGAGAAGGCAGGGGGTCACCTCCTGCATAACCTTGAGCATGCTGGAGCAAAGCCGCGCCCACGCTGGCGTCCAGCAGTGGCTCTGGTGGCGAGACAGATGAAGGCCACTCGATCCCCAGCTCTAGACAGGAGTGGCCTACTTCAGCCAGCACACCAGAAGGACCTGTGCAACACCACCAAACATAAAGAGGGTCAGCAACACTCAGGACTTCCCTATGACAAGGCAAGGTGAAAAACCTGAGAAATGTCCTAGCCCTCACCTGCGACGGCCCCCGCTGTGCCTGTAACACCCCCGCTCGGGGTCGGTGAGGGTAGTCCATCCCCCACCTCAGCAGTGTCTCCTGCCAGAGTCGGAGAGGGCAGAGGCTCCTCTGACATCCAGGTGTCACCAGTAATCACCGGAGAGGTGAGAGGCTCCCCTAGATCCACCTCGATGGGAGTCGACATGCGCTCCTCGGATTCCAGCCCTGGACATAACACAAAATGTCAGCCCTATCATAAACCCTGAGTCAAAGCCAATAGAAGGGGGCGAAGGAGCTACATGTACCTTCCAACGCTGCCTTCATCTCAGCATCTCTGACAGAAGAAGCCTCGGAGGAGGAAGAGCTCGGGCTTGAGCTCTCGTTGGTCTCCATGGCCGTACTGCCGCTGCCTGAAGAACTAGATGAAGCCCCTGGTGAACCCTCAATCACGGGCAAATCAGAGGCACCTGCACACCAGTAAGCCGAGTCAGGCTACTACACCTATCATCTTCAACTTGTAGTCTGGATTCACAGGCAGCAAGCAAGGGTCTTGGAAGTAGCATCATCTCCAGTCCTTAACCAAGTTTTCTGGTGGCAAGTCTTAAACTTCTGGAAAGGTCGTCTAGATAGCTTTCCAGATGAGGTGGTTTCGTCGTCATCTGAGCACCGAGCTGATCATGGCAGCCATTCTACCTCGATGCACAAGGCCACTTAGGCAGCAAACTAGAGCCTCAGAAAATATTCAACCATGGCTTCTCCTTAGGGTATCTTGCCATCAAACTTGGCTGGGAACATCCTCCACCAGTCTTCTTTCATCCCCAAGAAGTGGAACGAAGTTTGGATCTTGGCATCAAGAGTTCTAAATTTTCTCCCTAAAGTGCGCCAGGTTGGTTCCCAATTCCTGAACTATACCACTCCCACCATTCTGGCTAGTTCGATCATCCCTGACATCAGCGGAAGTTGCCGTTAGTCCTGTATGAAATAAGGCTTGTCCACGGTCATTTTGGTACTAGTCCCGCCTCCAACCGAGTTCGTGACAGTCCGTGGCGACTTCTTCTTCTAGCAACACCACCCTGTGAGTAGCTTGAACCCAAATAGTGTGGCTCTGTTCCAAATCCAGCACCAGCCATAGACCATCCCCGAGTGAATCAAGAAAATTCAGGCATCTTCCTAGATCCAGTGGGAGAGTTTTGGCACTAGTCTCAGGTCATTTGGAGTTCCGAAGTGTCCGTGGCAGTGCCCTCTTCGTCCAGCTGTCCAGTGTTCCAGAAGTAGGCAGAACTGATGTCGTCCATCCATTTAGTCTCCGTTCAGTCTTTCCCCTCCCCTCGCTTGGCCGGCTGAAGGCCCCTCCCTACGTGGAGGTAGTTTTGGCTATAACCCCTTAACCCCCACCCCAAGAACCCCCTCCTGCATGAGGAGTAGTGCTATACCCATTTTGTTTTCAGGTCAAGATTCATCGACGCAGCATGCCGGCGTGTGCCCACGCTTCCCGGCTCGCCCACGTCTCCGATCGGGATCGGTGTCTTCACACTGATCAGGTGAGCGTCTGGTTCCCCTCCTTACTGGTTTTTGCTTTGCTGGTTTAGTATCGCTTTAGTGCCATCGGTCGGTGAGGTGAGCGCCCGAACTCATACTCGATCAAATTGAGTGTCCACCGCGGAGCGAGTTGAGAGAGGTATTCCATAACCCACGCCCTTGGCGTATCGCCTGGAGTCCTTCTTGGTCGGAGATCGAAGGCGACTCAGAGACGGACGATTTGGTTCTGGTCCCGCCCCAATCAGTTTCCGGGAGCTTCCGTACCAGTGCCATCTTCCGGCTGCTGCGCTCTGGAGGCAGAATCCGACCAGACAGAGAAGCCCTGCTCCAGAACCTACTGCGACTAGAGACAACTTCGCACTGCTGTCAAAAAATTTTGAGAGCTTCCAGAACCTGTTAGGAGCATTTTGGCACTAGTCTCGCCGTTATCCGAGTTTGCCACCGTCCGTGGCGCCCCCGACAGCGACAGGTGGTCCGTGCGTTCTGCAACTGGCAGGTTCGGCCACGCCTCGCCTCGGCCATCTCCTTGCTCTCTTTCCCCTCCCGCCTGGCTGGCTTATCGCCCCTCCCTGTGTGGAGGTAATGTTTGCTGTAAATCTTTTAAGACCCCATCCCCTAGTTCAACCCCCTATGTGGGGAGTAGTGTTGTAACACTCTTCCTGAAGCGACAACGACGCAGTGTCCGGGGAGCCACACTTCCCCGCTCGCCCCCGTCTTTGATCAGAGTTGGTTTCTTCAAACCAACTAGGTAAGCTCTACTATTGCTCCATAATCCCTTATCTTGCTCATTCCATATCCACGACGCTGCTCCGTTGAGCAAGAGAGAGAGCACCCGACCTCGGAGTACTCCACTCCCGAGCGGTCACCGTGAGTGTGCATGCGAGAGACCTAGTGCCCTAACCGGCACCGGCCAGCCCCGTGAAATGTGGGCTACGAACCTTGGGAGGGCTACCTTGGCTTTGCTGGCCTCCTACTAGCAAGGGCCTCGGTCCACCACCTTTACTCAATATCACAAGGTCACCCGGGGTCGTGTGTGTGTGACGGCGGTTTCGGCTCCTTCCCAGGATTTGCTCGTTGTATGTGCTTGCAACATAGGTCCAAGGATTCATATCATCATCTTGTTGTCCAACCCACTATTGTGTCACATCAAATGGTACCAGAGCAAGTTTTAGACTTGTCTCTACAAGCCTAGGTCCTAGGACAATTTCCCTACCATTTCGTGTCGGTCACCTTGTCATTTTGCATGTCCACCCGTAGGGGCACCATATATCGATCCGACCCGTCTACATCCAATCATCCCATGGATCCCAATTTCCAAGGCAACCAAAACCTTCCTATGGAGGCTCCCCAAGCCCCTATGGCACGACTTGAGGAGAAGACTGCCCACAGCAAGAACACTCTTGGCCACCTCATAGCGTAGTCTTAGCCCTCATAGGAGGTCGAGAGACATCCACGGGATAGCGGGCAGACCACAAGGTCAAGCCAAGATGCACGGAAACTAGTACGTCAGGAAACGACGCTCGGACACCATCCTAGAACACAAACCTAAGATAGACTGACACGGAACCAACCATTACGGTCAACAAACAACACCAAGGGAATGGGCGGTCACATAGTGGCCGCTCTAGGGGATGAACGGTCTAGGGAGGGCCGCTCAAGTGTCAGACAAAGGAGGATGGATGGTCAGGAGAGAACCACCCAAGGGGATGAGCGGTCAAGTCTTGGCTGCTCAAGCCCACGACCCAGTCCAGTTCCTGGTCAAAATGGTCTTGACCGGACCGCTGAACGGAACCGACTTACTACAGTGCCAGTACAAATGGTCTTGACCGAACCGCCTAACGTGACCGACACTCAACAGTTGACCAAGGGTCAACTAGGATGGGCGGTCAGATACTGGCCGCTCAGCCCAACGGAAAGACAGGCGGCTAAAGGCTGGCCACCCAAGTGGGGATAAGCGAACCCCACCGGGCCGTACATACCATGTGCGGTCTATCGTGTGGCCGCACAAGCCCTGAAACCAGCGAGGATGAACGGTCCAAGGCTGGCCGCTCAAGGGGATGAACGGCACCTAGTTCGACCATCCAACCCTTACGGCAAGCAAACCATGGGGTTAGCCCGATCGTGGCCTTTCCACGCCCCATTCGCGCCGAAACACAGGGGGGTATAGCTATGGACACGCATACAATCACATGGACTCCAACCAGAGTCAAAACTGTGCACGGATCGCAAGAAACAGGCGATTCTAACGAAATCACCCAAATGGGACAACTGGACTTCCCAGGCTCCCCACAGTCAAACGGGACCACCAATCGAGAAGAAATCGGTGACTATGGAACACTGACGTTCCAAGGAGTCTATTGACACTAACCGATCGCAGAACTATCGTCATTTTTCGACGAAGCCTACGAAACCCCAATGAGCCCAATCTCGCTCGTTCGAGCACCAAACGACGTGCATGGGCAGAGAAAATGTAGAGGACGAAGTGGTGATCCATCTCCCTACCTCCACCGAAGAAACTGTGCGTCGAAGCGATTAAACCACGCCAAAAATCGTCTGGAACACGAACGGCACCTTTCTGAGTGTAATGAGGAAGTTCGCAATGTAAAGTGTCAAGTGGATGCTATGTTGGGATTATGTTTAAGTTGAATTATGTAATTGGGAATGTGGATTATTCAATTGTTATTTAGCTAATGAGGTTGTTTTATGTTCATGGTGTTGTGATAATTCTTTTGCCTTTGTGTGGCGTGTCTGGAAATGAGCATAATATAGTTAATTGTTTCTACTGCCAGTCCCAATATTTCACGTCAAGGCGTGACCCGCACGGTGGGAACAGCACCTTCCAGCACCGAGAAAACTGTCACTTCCTTCAGGCCAATGCCCCCGACACACTCAACGAGTGTCACGTCGAACCATAATCACAGCATCCCTCGATGCACCACCGTTGAAATTCCTCAGACTGCAACACGTCATGCCAAGAGTCGTAACACCAGCCATAATCGACAACCAACAATGCACATCCTCGAGTCCCGAACTCATCGCAGAGCCTTCACATCTCAAGTCAACTCCAGGGCGAACACAATCCATACACACACAGAAGCATAGGAGCAAGAACTTGCTGGGTCAACCTTGCCCAATCTTGCCTCGAAATTTATAAAAATAGTCGGGACCGACATGTCATTTCTGACGTCATAGAGCACGACGAGAACATGAGGCACGATAATCAGCAACTCAACAGAAGATCCTCTGCTCACCCGAGCGCACCTCTCGATTAGAGCACCCGCTCCAACACCTTAAACCACGACCTTGACATCTCAGGGGTTGGACAATCGCAAACTGGGGTGGCCAAAACCAACAGTAGCTCCCTCAGAGCATGCTTTCGGCCACATAACTACGAACAACCCTCGCCAGCCACCTGACCTTGCTCCAGATTCCTCAAATGTAGCACCACAGCAACACACCTGTTGACAACCTTTGCCCAACGTAGCACGACCGAGGCCACCACCGATGAGGGAGAAAACTCTCGACCTCAATCCTTAAGCCCCACGCTGGCACTCCGATGAAACAGCAACCACAATCACAGCGCCAACGCAGTGCGCTTAAGCTCTCATGTGAGAAATGAAGCAGAAAATAAACACAAAATCCTTAGCCAGCTATCGATTGTACTGGACCATATGGACTCTGATCACTGCACTATCTTGAATTCCTATGTACGTCCACAACCACGCTTTGATATCAGCTGTAACGACCCAAGATCTAGATACCAGGAGGAGCCCAATACCATTCGAATTGCAAGGACTTAGTTCCAATAAGAAACATGCACGGGGTTAGACATGCACGGACTCTGTGAAGAAGTGCAAGGACTTTATGAAGCCGTGCAAGGACTTTATTTCAATAAGAAACATGCACGGGGTTTGACATGCACGGGATTTGTGAAGACATGCAAGGACTTTGGTTAGTCATAAAGTGCACGGACTTTAGTGTGCACGGACAAGACTTAGACGTGCACAGACTTCGTTTTGATCCAAAGAAGAGAAAGTGTATGGACATTGAGATGCTCGGACTTTAGCTCAACACAAAGTGCACGGACTAAAATGAACATGCACGGACTTGGTTGATGAAGAAGTGCACAACGTGCACGGACTTCATGTGAGCATGGATGCACAATGTGCACGGATGCACAATGTGTACGGATGTAGTTACCCTACTAAGTCCAAAACATGCATGGGCACATGTTTCAAAATGAAACATGCACGGACATTGGTTTAACTAAGTGCATGGGCTTTGTGAAGCAGAGTCAAAACGTGCACGAACTTAACAAGAGTGTGCACGAACTTAACAAGGGTGTGCACAGACTTGTAAGAGTAACATGCATAGACCTGTTTAAGGCATCCATGGACTTGGAAGAGTGTGCACGGACTTAACAAGAGTAACGTGCATGGACTTGGAGTGTAGGTCATGCATCAAATGCACAGACCATGCACGGAATTTAAGCATGCGAGACGGTGGAATGTGCACGGACTTTATGTGTGTGCACGGACCATGCACGGACATTGCTGAAGTGTGGCTCGAACTCTATATAGCTAAGGCAGATGTGCTCTGACCTTGCTACAGTATATGCTCTGACTTGGATTAAGCCTAAAGAGTGTGTGTGCAAGGACTTGCTACAGGAGATGCACATACCATGCACGGACTTAGCCTCGACGGCGTGCAACATGCTCGGACTTGCATCGAGTATATGCACTGACTCTAAGTGTACGCTAAGACATGCACGGACTTGTCATGCGACGCTCAGACCCAAACCTGAATGGACATTGGACAATGTCCACGGGCTTTGAAGAGACTACATGCACTGACTTAGTATGCATGGACTTAGTGTATGCATGGACACAACGAGTGCATAAGAGAACGAATGTGCACGGACTTTGCAACAGAAGAACCAATGTGCACGGACTCAATTTTTTTACTAAGTCCAACACATGCATGGAGTTAATAAATGGTATTAGATTCTTTTGTCAATTGCTCAGGTTGCAGTTGACCATTCGAGTTGTGGTGATGGCCGTACATATTGTTATGATATTTTGGTAATCCTAGATTAAATCTGGTCAGCTCCTGACATGTTTCGCTTCTGTTGAAGTGCTCGATTGGACCTTTTTGGCTGAGAAGCTGCTCGAGCGAACTAGGCTCTTCCCTTTTTGGTGAGCTTTTGTTAGTAAGCTCGATGCTTCCCATGTCGTTTGGTGGATCTCTTTGTGAGGTTGGCCTTGGAATTACCGTTTCAGCACTGCCTTGTCCTGTCTCTGCTCAAGTGTGGACAACTTAATTTGATTCTGATCATCTCCTTGTTTTACGGTTGCGTAGCTATGGACCTAATTGTTGTGTCAAGAATTGTTGCGTACCGTGTCTCGTCGTGTTGTGCCCAACAGCCGACGTGTTGAGAGGCTCAATTGTCATTTGCAGGATGCAAAGGTAGGCCAAGATTAGTACTTTTCTTGGACTTCGTGTTAAAGCTGGTGCTCTCCTCTATTGCACTTAGGCTTTTTCTGTTCGGTTGCTTGCTAGATTAGTGCTCGAGGCGTGTTGCATTGTGATTTTCTGGGATTGCGATGACGCCTAATGTATACTGAGATGCGAAGGCCGAGGATCTTTCTGATGTCTTTGTGCATTGTTGAGTGCGTAGCGGAAGCGTGTGGGCTAATGACCCACAAGCTAAGGATTCTTTTCATACAATTCTGTCTGGTAGAGAGAATTACCTCTTCTCGATGTGACTCCGTCTTAGCTGCATGTGCCTAGACGTTGTCGTGACCGTGCTGTTGTCGATCATTTCTCTAGTTGTAGTGTTAGCATTTACGACTGTTGGGAAAATCGTCAGCTTCCCTGCTGATAAAGTACCCTATACTCTGCATTCCTTCTTGTGGGTGTTGTGCTCTCGAGGCATGTTCGCAGTCCTTGAGATGCATTCCCCGAGATTGTGGTGTCTCTTGTCGTTTTATGATCAATTTCAACTGTTGTAGATTTTTCCTTGGTGAACGGCCTGATGCATGACTCGCTCCCAATAGTTGTGTGCTCAGTTGTCGCGCATCTTGATACGACCCTACTTGTAGTGTGTTCCGTGGCCCTATGGGCTGGCTACAATCCTACAGGAAAGAAGCCCCTTGAATTGAAAACTGTCACATTCTGCTCTGCCAAGGGCAAGGAGAAACTTGGCTAGGGCTCGGGTCTGAAGGCCCGAGCGGATTGTAAGACTGGGGACCAGAAATCGGGATGCGATCTTTGCATCAGAAGTCAGTCGAGACTGACCCCGGGGACTAATGCTTGCCCGAGCTGGAACTGGTCCGGAACCCTTACGTGCACTGGTGGTAGGAGAGCCGAGCCTGACGCTCGGCCTAGCTGTCGGGACTGGTAGCTGGCGTGGCACCCTGGTGGCACCAGAGGAAACAGGAGCTGGGGGTGGTGGTGGAGCCGCCACAGGGACCACACCCAAGAAGTAGGGTGATCCGACGATAGGAGGAAAGCTACCGAAAGCGATCGACACTGTCAAGTTTCCCACCCGTGCATGGGTGGTGACGGCGATGGGACCGTAGGTGACGGCCGCCATAGTCGCTGGAGTCCTGGACAAGCTGAGGCGACGGACAGGAGTGGTCATCGAACACGATCTGGCAACTAGGAGACGATCTGGAAGTTGCTGGAAAGCGGGAACAGGTGCTTTTCTGCTACCTCTCCTGTAAGGACAGGAAAAGGGCACCCAGACTTTAGGGCTGGCACGGGCTTTCACTTCAGCAAAAGAAGGAAGACAGGAGACGTCCCACCGGACGTGCCATCCTTTTTGTTTCACTCCGGGAGGTCCACCGGGGCGGTGTGGGTGGTGACCGGAGTGAGGGGTGGGATACAGCCACGGGAGAGATGTCGGAAGTTAATGGGCCTCGGGCACCCCCTCTCATGACCGTATCTACCTCAAGGCAGCATCCTGCACTCGCCTTTTACAGAGAGTCAAGGGGAGATCGAGTGACAGGGGAGGTTTTTTAGGTTAACGGGAAATGTGGCTGGGATGCCGGCGTGCCAGTCGATTTCTCGACAATCACCTGTGGAACCGAACGTTTAACTGGGGACGCGCCGCTAGGGCGCGGCACGTGGACTCAGGGGGTGAGCAACACTTGGAGGGAACGACGGTTCCATGGGTGCGAGTGCGCAGGCGACTATGGGGAGTCATGTACTGGACATCTTTCCCCACCGACCGCAAGTAGTCAGTGTTTATTTACATCGGATTGAATCCAAAGACCTTCGTTCCATGCCGAAGCAGAGTCTGTATTCCTGAAGCCCGGGATGAAGTGATGGGGGGCATCTCTCGCCCTTCATATTTTTCAAGACCCCGGTTGCTCGCCAGCATGGCTCCATTGTGTCCGTCATATTTAGAGGTAGGCTCTGATACCAAGTGAAGGATGGGTGTGTGATGGATGAACACAGATCTAGAGAGGGGGTGAATAGATCAATCCCAAATTTAAAATCACTCAAGAAGATAAAATGATAAATGCAGAATTTAACAATCTGTTATCAAGGAAGAACTGTAAGGCAATTTGAATTAACTATCAGAAAGTTAATACAGAGTGGCAAGCAGTAAGAGAGAAAGCTCCAAATGTAAATAAAGGATGAATGAGTTTCTGATCAATCAACAGTGATGGCAAAGCATAGCAGGATATAGCAATTCACATCAATAATCGGTCAGACATCCAGGTACGGTACTTGGCAGAGGTTCTCCTCACGCAAGAGATGGAATTTCATATAGGCGTAACTTATCCTTCCAGCCACGCCTTTTTATATACCTACTAGATGAGAGACTTAAGCATGGATGACATATGAACAATTTAGATATTGAAAAGCATGTGTGCCTTGGGCGTTCCTATGCATTCATCTAATCAATGAGCAAGTTGGAATTGTAAACACACAGGGCGCAAAATCAATCACACATGATAGAGGTTTTTGGGTGGTTCGATTTTCACCTACATCCACCCCACACTCAGACCAGAGTATGGCTTACTACTGACTCACAGCTTGAACACCGGTGATCCATAGCTTTGGCGATAGAAATCCCTACACACCACAGAGCCTTACAGCTTGCTGACCGAGGAACACCCTCGCCTGCTGAGCACCACAGCTTGCTCCACTGATTCACAGCTTACAATAAAATTCAAAGTGAAAATGAAGAATCCAAATAAAGTAGAAACAGAAAAGAACAATGTAGCTCTCAATAGAGCAATCTGACTGTGGATCTGATCCAGTAGTTAGAATAGAGCACTCTCGCCCAAACTCTTCTTCTTCCTCTCACCCTTTCTCCGACACTCTATTTTTCTCAGAACTGACACTCTTTCTTTTTCTCACTCTCTCACTCTCTCTTCTCCTCTTCTATTCTTGTTCTGTATGCTTCTCTAATCTTTTGTACTTCTTCTTAATATTGATCAAAGGAGAGCCTTTTATAGAGCTTCAGTCTTGAGGTCCCATGGGCTCACGCTTCGGGCATGTGGAAAGCTTGTTCCTGCCAAGAGGATTCTGGAAGAACCTTTCCACGTGTTAGATGCAGTTGGTACAATGATCCACGTGGCAGAATATCAGAACGATATTTGCCTTGGATCACGTGCCAATCATTGGTTCACTTAATCCCCACGAGCTCATGCTTCGGGCGTGACTTGAAGTCTTCACGTGAGAGTTGATGCCGTCAACATCTTAAGTCTTCCAGGTGTTCGACCAATCAACCTGTCTCAATGGTGCACAGACCTTAGTTCAAACAGATCAGGTTATGAATAGACCTGACAAGCATCATACTCATAAGATGCTCTGACCTTAGTTGGAAACAATGACAATGTGCACATACTTCATTCAGGCAAGTGTAAGAGATGCACAGACTTGATTAATCATTATGCACATATGATGCACTGACATGATATGAAATCTTGACACACTAGCATTGACCTTATGCTGGTATGCTCAAACCTTAAAGGTGCATGTGCACAAACCTGAACTCATAGACAAAGATGTGCTCAGACCTTGAAATCAGATTGTGCATAGACCCTAAGATATGCATAGACCTCAATGTAGCATGTGTGTAGACCTTACAAGGCATATTTAGAAATGTGCATTGACCTTGTAGACATAGCATGAAACAATACACAGACCTTTCAGACCTAAGCCTAAAATGTGCATCGACCTTTATAAGCACAATGCAAAATGTGCATCGACCTTGTAGACATAGCATGAAATAACGCACAGACCTTTCAGACCTAAGCCTAAAATGTGTATCGACCATTATAAGCACAATGCAAAATGTGCATCGACCTTCTATATGATCAATGCAAATGTGCATCGACCTTCTATATGATCAATGCAAATGTGCATCGATCTTGCATCGACCTTATATAAGACCAATACAAATGTGCATCGACCTTATATCGGTTATGCACAGACTTTATATGCATTCTACAAACTGTGCACCGACCTTGTATGTAGTTTAGAAAACATACACCGACCTTGTATGCACTGCTACAGAAATGTGTATCGACCTTGTATGCAGTTTAGAAAATATGCATTGACCTTGCATGCATTGCTACAGAAACGTGCATAGACCTTGTATGCAGTTTAGAAAACATGCATCGACCTTCATTTGTTATGAACAGTGATATGCATCGACCTTATATGCATGTATTCTACACTAGCATCGACCTTCATTTGCTATGAACAGTGATGTGCATCGACCTTATGTGCATGTGTTCTACACTAGCATCGACCTTCATTTGCTATGAATAGTGATGTGCATCGACCTTATATGTATGTGTTCTACACTAGCATCAACCTTCATTCAATGAACAATAATGAGCATCGACCTTCATTCAATGAACAATAATGTGCATCGACCTTATGTGCATGTGAACAGTGACATGCATCGACCTTATATGCATGTAAACAGTGACATGCATCGACCTTATGTGTAGGGTGAAAATGTGCATCGACCTGATTATGCATGATAGCCTATATGCATCGACCTTTATGCAATGAGATGAACATGTGCATTGACCCTGGTATGAAATTGCTTGGACCTTATGAAGATGCTCTAACTTTCATGTGTTTTCTAACACAATGTGCTCTGACTTGCATAATGCATGTGTACAGATGAAAAAGCATGTGCCTAGACCTTGTATGTGCATGCGCCCAAACTTGTATGAACATAGTCTGACCTGCATAATCCATATGCTCTGACATGAATTCATGTGCTTAGACCTTGTGCATGTGTTAAATATTTGTGCACACAACCTATTTGGTAAAATGAATATGCATGCAACATGTTTGATTAAATGAACAGAATGTTTGAATGTGCACAGATGTGCTATGAATGTGCTCCGACCTTCATGAGCAAGAGATATGTGCATGTGTAGAGACTCGGGACACAGCAATAGGCATGTGCATCAACCTTGAATACCAAAATAGCCATATGACATTATGCACATCATCAAGGTCACACTAGTCACATCAAAACCACAGCATCAAGGCCACACTAGTCACATCAAAATCACAGCATCAACGCAACAGAAACGCATATGACATTATGCACATGAGTCATAGTGTTTGACATCATCAAAATCATAGGATTACAACATTTAGCTATTTTAACTTTTCATTTTCTGGGGTGGGCTGGGATGCAACTTAAGACCAATTTGGAAGTGAACCTGAGACTCTAGGCAAGCTCGCTACTCGTCCCTAGAAAGAAAAGCGTGTGGATCTGTGAGGTTGAGAAATCAATAGTGAGTGAAGGGTATTCTACACTTTCACATGCTCGAATTGAGTCACGGGATGGTTACACTCACTCACTCACAACGGATGAAAGGATCCAAGCCAGAGGTAGAAATGTCTTTTTATTGTCTGACTGGATGAAAGGTCTGAGCCAGAGATAGAAGAGTCTTTTATTCATTGACCGGACGGAATGCCTGTACCAATGATGAAATATTGAGGTCGACCTAACGGGATGTCAGAGTCAACAAACCTTGCTTAGATGGTATGTCCAGAACAAGGGCAGAAATAACCAATGTTGTCGTCTCGACACCATGTCGAAATCAACTAACCTGGAAGAGATGTAGGGTCCGAGCTAGAGTAAAATATGGTTGTTGATTTGATAGACAATCAAAGTCAACCAACTTGGCTAAGACGTGAGGCCTAAGCCAAGGGAAGAATATTAGATATGCGTTGACTTGACATCATGTCAAGGTCAACAAACTTGGCAGAGATGTGATGCCTACGCCAAGGGCAGAATATGGGATAGGTGTTGACTCGACATCCTGTCGACGCCAATGAACTTGGTAGAGGCATGAGGCCTAAGCCAAGGGTAGAATATGAAATGGGTGTTGACTCGACGTCATGTCGAACTCAACGAACTTAACAGAGGCGTGAGGCCTAAGCCAATGGTAGAATATAGGATATATGTTTACTTGACGTCATGTCAAGGTCAACGAACTTGGCAGAGGCGCGAGGCCTAAGCCAAGGGCAGAATATGGGATAAGTGTGAACTCGATGTCTTGTCAGGGTCAACGAACTTAATAGAGGCATAAGACCTAAGCCAAGGAAAGAATATAGGATATGTGTTGACCTGACATCATGTCAAGGTCAGTGAACTTGACAAAGATGTGAGGCCTAAGCCAAGGGAAGCACATAGGGTAGGTGTTAACTTGACGGAACGTCAAAGTCAACAGACCCTGCCCCAATAGAAGGTTTGGGGTGAGGGTAGACTTAGATTGTGGACATATGAGAGCCCCAGACCTAGGGCTAAACATAGACGTCAACCCGACGAAATGTCAGAGTCAACAGACTCTGCTCCGATGGAAGGTCAGAAGTAAGGGAAGCATGTATAAATGCAGATGTCGACCTGACGTCACGTCGAGGTCAACCAACTTGGCAGAGACACGAGATCTGAGCCGGTATAGAATATGGGCATCGACCCGTGAAGATGACGAGATCACCAAACCTTGCCCAGACAGAAGGTCTGAGACGAAGCGAAGAGGACTTTTATTGGTTTATTAGTTTGAATTGGTTGGGCTCCCGACATCATATCTAGCATGTCATCAAGTCGGGGAATGAAAAATCTGTACTTTACGGTGATCTTGTTGATGGCATGACTATCAACACACATCCTCCACGTGCCATCCTTCTTTAGGGTGAGTAATGTCGGTACAACACATGGACTCATGCGGTCTCGAATAGATCCCTTCTGTAATAATTTATCGACCTGTCGCGACAGCTCAGCGTGGTCAACGGGGCTCATGCGGTAATGGGGAAGATTGGGCAATGAGGACCCCAGAATCAGGTCGATAGTATGCTGAACATCCTGCATAGGTGGGAGTCCCTTAGGAATCTCCTCCGAGAATACATCAGCGAACTCTTGTAGGATCGGGGTAGCATCGGGTGGGAGTGCACTCTCGGAGCCTCGCTCCACCTCACGGACCACGACAGTAAACACAAGACTACCCCTACTAGCCTCCCGCTCCATCTCACGGGAGCTAATCATCACCAGTCTATGCGTCGGGGGTTGGCCTGTGGCAAAAGAAACAATCACCGACTGGACTAAGGACATGGTACTGTCCCAAGGGGTAGAAGGGCCCGAGGTGGTCAGGTTGGCCGGACCCCTAACTGGCGGACTCTTCGGTGGGGAGGGGTGAAGAGTGATCCGCTGGCCACCGTGGTCAAAGGTACAGATGTTTGACTGACCATGAAGGGTGGCATCTCAATCAAATAGCCATGGCCTGCCAAGGATAATGCTGCCCACCTCCATGGGTAGGACGTTACACCAGATGTCGTCACGATAGGCGTGGAACTGCAGTGGGACTAGGCACCGCAGCCTAACTGGGATGGAGGTGGAGTCCACCCACGATACTCGATATGGGAGGGGATGGTCTACAAGGGTAATACCAAGGCGCGAAACAGTGCCTGTAGAGATGGCATTAATATCTCTCCCTCTATCAATAATCACCTTGCACGCCTTTCCATTCAGTTGACAGTATGTATGAAAGATGGTAGTTCGACGCCGTCATCACTGGCCTGTGGCTAACTCAAGGTGCACCTGACAACCCCTAGCTGGGCAGTATCCTGGTATTGAGCATCGATAGAATCACCCTGCACGTCCCTAGTCTCATCAAAGAACTCATCAGCGAGCTCCTGTTCCGCCTCATAACTAACATGCATAACCTTAGAAGGCGGAGCCTCGCTAGCCGACGTGTCCCCAATAACTAGGGATGAGTGGGTGGATCTCTTGCACTGCCTGCATATAACCGTCCATCCCCCTGCTACACCATTTTGTACTCTCCTATATCTCTCACTCATAGGTCAACGTCTCTCTCCTCTCCGCTCTCACTCGTAGGTCGACATCTCTCTCCTCTCCGCTCTCACTCGTAGGTCGGCATCTCTCTCCTCTCTCTCTCTCATGAGTCGGCGTGCCTCCCTGTCCTCTCATCGTCACTCTCGTAAGTTGTCACTCTCTCTCGTCGTCTCTCTCGTGAGTCGACGTGCCTCCCTATCCTCTAGTCGTCACTCTCGTAAGTCATTGCTCTCCCTCTCGTCTCTCTCGTGAGTCGGTGTACTTCCCCTCTCTCACATTTCTCACTCGTAAGTCAGTCATCATCTCCCTCTCCTCACTGCTCTCTCGTCAGTGCGTCTCTCCCGAGTAGGTTGGTTGACATTTGCATTTCATACATATATTCATTCATGCCAAAAAAAATCAACAAAAAAACAAAACAAACCATGCTATATCATATCACGTCATCATGTACAGGTGTCTAGAGTACAAAATCAGGCCGCTCCCTTTGGCTTGTCACTGTCCCCTCCTCCCTCCTGCCTCTTCAATGGCGGGGCCATCACAGAGGTCACTCCCTCCTCTCACTCTCGATGATGGCATCGGTCGTCCTCCTCGTTCCTCTGTCGCTCAGAGGAAGTGGCTAAGTACTGCCTGGCAGAGCCGTACGTGGCGTGGCTACCACTCAGGACTGCTCTGCTGCCACTCGGGGCCACTCGACTGTCACTCGCCCTGCTCCGCTCTCGAAACCCCTCCACCACGCCCTCTAGCCTTGCCGCCTCCAGCCGAGCATGATCCCGCTCCTCCCCATAGCACTCTGCCTCCGCAGCTCCAGCTCAGAGTCGCTCCAACTCAGCTCGGAGGAGCACTGTCTCCAGTGAATCTGCGAGCCGGCTCTATGCCAGCTACTGTCAAAGACGGGCCACTTCCTCCTGTGTCGCGACCTTGCCCCGCTCTTCCTCCTCCCTCAGTCGGGCACTCTGATCAAGCTCACCCCGTAGGCGAGTCACCTCCTCCCTCGCCCTGGTACTCTCTACTAGGGTGACTGTCAGCTCTGTCACCTGCATGCATTCATCATCATCATTAGTCAACTGCATTTAATATATGAGCATAATTCACAAGGGGAAGTGTAGGAAACATACCCGCTGGGAGAGTGTCACCTCGACTTCAATTTTTATGACCCCTTTGACCCCACCCAATGGAGATCCCATCCTTTCCAAGCCCCCAAAACTCTCCACCACTTCTCCCATCCCGCAAATAAAGAGTCTAGGAATGGTCAATTCAGATGGCAACCAAACAGCAAGCACGTTTACTTGAGCCACGGGTCCTACAGATAGTAGGAAAGTGACCATCGGCGTTACTGAGAGATTCAATCTGGTGACCTTACAATGGTAAGGATGGCGAGAGCCCTTGGAATAGGGCCATTTCGAATCGCGGAGAGGTTAGGCCAAGTTGCCAACAAAGGGGACCGACCAAAGGGTCATAGAGTGAGTCCCTTGCTCAACATGGTAGGTCCAGTGCCAAATAAGGGCAAGGCAGTAGTTCCTAGCAAGGCTTTTGAGCCCCCGCCCTCCTTCATGAGTGAACCACATCCGGTGCGACCACTAGCCAAAAGGAGTGACCGGAAAGAGCGAATAGAGCAGATACTAGGCGTACAGGTCAACATCAAAAGGAGCAGGTCAGTTCACTACTATCTTATCAGATGGAAGGGACGACCGAGATTAGACCACGTATAGGATAGCCGGACAGAGATACAGCATCCCGATCCACGCCATCAGGCTCCACCAGATCACCACTCGACGGAGTTGAGTTCTCGTCACCCCGAGGGAATTGACGGGGACATCAGTGACCCTCCATGCCCCGGCTTCAACGTCGGTCCCTCAAGATGGATTCAACCATGGTTCAAATATTTATTTCTTCTTAGCATGATGTAATTTTTTTTATTTAGTTTGTAATCCCTATTGGGACAATTAATAAGACCCAAAGGACTAGTCCATTAGTAGTTCGGTTAATGGTCATAGGTAGCTTATGTTCACCATCTCGAATAGCGGGGTAACTATTTGAACTTCAAGGTCAATTGTGGTCTTTTGCTACCCATGGCTCTCCCTATAAATAGGGGTCCAAGGGCTTTATTTTGGGCCAATGAGAATTTGAAGAATTTTATGGTGAGAAATTTTCCTTGAGCTCTCCCTCTCTCTCTCCTACTTGCACACCTCGTTCCCTCCTTCTCTGTCTCTCTCTTGAGAACGCAACCCACCTCTCTCCTCCCTCCCTTGGTCGTGGCCAACATCCCACCTCCCAACCTTCCATGCCACATCAGTAACCTTCCCACCCTAGAGAATCTCCCTCCTTCCTACTATCTCTCACCCTCCCATCGAGGTGGATCTGGGGGAGCCTCCCACTGCTCCGACGATTACTGGGGGCACTCGGATGTCAGAGGAGCCTCTGCCCTCTCCGACTCCGACAGGAGACACTGCTGAGGTGGGGGATGGACTACCCTCACTGACCCTGAGCGAGGGTGTTACAGGCATGGCAGGGGCTGTAGCAGGTGAGAGCCAGGACATTTCTCAAGTTTTTCACCTTGTCTTATCATAGGGAAGTCCTGAGCATTGCTGACCCTCTTTGTGTTTGGTGGTGTTGCACTGGTCCTTCTGGTGTGCTGGCTGAAGTAGGCCACTCCTGCCTAGAGCTGGGGATCGAGTGGCCTTCATCTATCTCGCCACCGGAGCCGCTACTGGACACCAGCGTGGGCGCGACTTTGCTCTAGCGTACTTGAGGTTATGTAGGAGGTGGCCCCCTACCTTCTCTAGAGGAGCTCCGATAGCAGTTGAGGGAGTGCACCCATGGCTATCACGGCCTTGGAGGTTAGCCGGCATCTGGGCGGAGTACCTACAGCTTCTAGAGGCACAGGAGCAGAGGGCTCGGTGGCTAGCGGCCCTCCAAGAGCTGGAGGGGCAGCAGGCTCGGTTTTTACTGGTGGTCATCGAGCAAGAGAGGCGCGCTGACGCAACTGTGTCGCTTGCCCAGGATCGCGCTGCTCGGCTGAGAGACGCGGAGAGCAGAGATGAGGCCCTGGCGAAGGCCTTGGAGGAGCAGCGGTGAGACATGGAGCTCGCTAGGGTCAAGTGGCATACTTCCGAGATGGGTGCCTAGGCGAGCGTGTAGCTTGGGTCGACCTTGAAGGTGGAGCTGGCTACCACGGAGTCTCGCTTAGCGGGGCTAGAGGGGAGCGAGGCTGGGCTGTGATTGTATCATTTTCCCTCCCCTTTTTTTTTTATCCAGATTGTACATTTTTTGTTAGCCCAAGGGCATGTCTTGGGCCCCCCTTTTATAGAGCACTAATGATAAATTTCAGATTTTGATATTGTTACTTGCCGAGTTGTCCCACTTCTCGTTCCATGCGACAGTGTTGAATGCAAGGAATGGTAACCACATACTATTGGTCTGTTTGATTCTTCCCTACCATATACTAGTATAGGGTGTAACAGGCCAGGTTCACACAGTTTGAGGGGCATTGACGTAGAGAACTGGGCTTGAGGGACGGTGTGACTGGACTTTGGATACTGGGAACTGGAGATGATGCATTTTGGATTGTAAGTTTGTAATTTACCTTATGGCTTATCAATTAGTGTTGTAAACTTTATTTTAATGAAATAAAATTATTTTTTTTTCATTTATTTCTATCCTTAGAATTAAATTTGTACATGCTCTAATCGACACGCTTGTTTACGACTTATTTGCGTCCCGATATTCCGCGTCGAGGCGTGACAGGGGGGGTTTAGGCGGGTCAACTAGGGAGAGAGAGGGGGGCGGTCCCCACTCTATAAAAACTCATTTTTGCTATTTTTGTCCTACTTTGACTAATTGCAAGAGGATAAAAGGATACTAGATATTGGAGGATACTGGAGTTGAATTGGTGTTACCTGTGCATGTGGACCGACGTGTGACTTTGTGCTTCCGTCATTGTCGTCAAATCCTTCCACGCACGATACATTGGTCAACCTTGCACGAACTGAGAATAACTGGAACTGGGAGATGGCCGTGGGGCCACTGGGTTGGGAGGAGGGCGCACTCCCCAAGGGGGTTCACCCCTCCTCGGGGTGCGACTGTGGCCTGGGTGAACTCCCCCCGGGTGAGTCGCGACCCCGAGGGATGGCCCTCGGGAGTCTCCTTTCATCATCTGGGGGTGTCCTTTAAAGGACAGAGGGCTCTGGGATGCTGGGATTAGCCCGTGGGGGCTTATTGATGTCGTGTTGTTGTTGTCGCTCGCAAGGTGTTTGGGAAAATTCTCGACACAACTCGGGTTGCCGATCGGCTTAGGTGAGTGACTGGCAGGCCTTAGAATTGGCCTTGGGCTGAGGGCAGGGGTTCATAAGAGCTGGTAGAGTGACTCCCGGGCCCGTGGGTCCAGCTTTCACAGTGTGTGCCGCGTATCACGTCAAGTTGACGGGCAATCCCGGTTGGCCCGGGAACTGAAAATAAATGGCTTGTCGCAGCATATCTGAGGGTCGGGGGTGGCCCCGACTTGTTGGAGGGTCATCATAGGACGTGACTGGAGTGCTAGAACCGTGGGTTGGCCCTTGACCTGTTGAAAAATGGCTGTGGTACGCGCGCCCACAAGGTGTTCTAGAAAATTCCCGACACGTGTGTAAGGGCCAAGTGCGAGTGCTACGGGGTTCTAAGTGTTGTGCCCCAAGCTATTTTGACGAAGACATTGTGTGAAAAAGTCTTTTTGATATCTTCTCTATGATTTGCATTGATGTATCCTTGATGAATGTGAGCTTGCTCTCCTCGATCGATCCAGCCGTCTGCTCGTCTTCGAGAAGAGCATTTTGACGGTCATCTAGCTGTTCAAAAATACTTTACTGACGCGTCCTCTCCTTCCTGCTTCTGTGGCACACATATGGATCAGTTTGTCAAGAAATTTCCACTGCCATGGATGGACACCCAGGTGTTTTCAGAAAGTGGGCCTTCCTTTCTGTTTGGTCCCAAGTTCTCAGCTTCCAAGCTCTACCAGCTTTGCCCTCCAGAGGTATACACCTATAAGCCAAGAGAATCTCTCTCTCTCTCTCCAATTCTCTTGTTAACTCCATCCCTTCCGCGGCTTACCCATGTTCAACACTAATCAACATCATCATCATCATCACAGGACATCACCCTGGGCTTGTCACTGATGAGGGTGGGATCCCTTTTTCTCGAGGATCTGTCCGGGGAACCGCCGTTGTCAGAGATGAGGTACGGGTCGGTGAAGAAGGTTTACATCGTCTGCGGCGAAGATCTGGCGATCCCAAGGGACTTCCAACTGTGGATGACAGAGAACTACGCCGTGGACGAGGTGAAGGTGGTGGAAGGTGCCGACCACATGGTCATGATGTCGAAGCCGCGGGAGCTCTGCCGGCTCCTCGAGGACGTTGCCAAGATGTACGCTTCCCCCTCTCTGTGAGAACCCGGTTGGGCCGCCATTTGTCGGACGCCAAACAAGTTGAAACTGATATGGGGTTTTAGATCGAATTGCCTCTCGTGGGGGTGTGAAGATAAAGTTATATGATCAGATCTTTCATAACAGAGTGGCTATTCGAAGAATTCATATATTAGAATAAATGCTATGTATGCCCAGCCGTTGATAAAGCTATATCAGATCTTTCATCAAGCCCAAAGAAGACATGATGCTGATGTCCTTTGGAATTAAACTACATACACATACATGCATTGTGATTCGAGATGCTTTGCAGATTATTTATCATTTTGATTCATTAAGATGATCATGCATATGTAGGATCCTTAATTATGAGGTGTCGATTCGTCTCATCAATGAAATAGATCGCGGCTCGCCGATTAAGAAAATGGGATGGCGATCCGGATCAACTTATGAGGGATAGGATTTAAAGCTTCACACGGCACGGCCCGTTGTTCAATGTCAATGAACGTTTTCTCAAACCGCCGGCCCCCCCCCCCCCCCAAAGCCGGGCCGGGGGGTGTATATCCCTTGCCGCGCAGAGCCGGGCCCCACCTCGCTGAGGTTGTACGATCTTCGGGGCCGCCTGACGACAATCCCCCAAGGCGCCTCTAGTTCTATTCACTTTTGGACATTGGCGGCCCATTCGAGCCCCCTGGTGAACAACAAGAGAGAGTGCAAGGATGACCAAGTGGTCAAGTATGTGCACCCCCTCCTCTCTCGAACTCTCACAAACCCAACTTGGTATCAGAGCCACTCCATCGCCATCGGGAGGAGCCCACGTGGTCGTCGCCTAGGAGGGAGCTCGCGGCCCTTTGGGGGCCGGCTCAGCTCCCTGCGGGCGTCGGCTCCCTTTGTGGGTGTCGGCCGCCTGTTGGCGGTTCTCTGCTCGTGCCCGGGAGACACCATCCTTTGTAGGCGTCGGCTGCCCTCCGCGGGCGCATACGCCCTGCTCAGACTTCTTCATCGACTCGCCGCGTAGTGGAACATCACCATAGCGTCGCCCTTGTCATAAACCCCTTCTTTGAAGGCCAGCTGGACCACCACCGCCCCTTCTCCAACTCGTCGTCGGATGCCTGGCCACCTCCGCCCACATTGCCCACAACAGCACCGACGCTCCCACCGGCGAGTCCACACCCTCGCACCGACGTCACCACACCGGTGGCACGCCCCTGCCATCCACGAGCGGCCCCTCTACCGCACCCGCCTGCATTGCTTCGGTGCTGCCACCAGCCGGCCAGCCACCGCGTTGCCCTCCCTGTTGAGTCACCTACTCTTGCCCTCCAGAAGTGTAGATCGACTTGGCTGCACAATGACAACACGAAGCAGATCTTGCTGCTTCTTCTGCACAGCCACTGTAACGACCCAAGGTCCAGATACCGGGAATACCTGATACCATTCGAATCCTGTCCCGCCGCCCACGAGCTGGAGGGCTCAGAAGGGCTAAAACGATAGGTGTGGTGTACATAGATATAGAAAATAAAGTAGGATAACAGATATAAACAACTAACTACAACAGAGTCCAGTCCAATAGAAAGTATAGTCTAAAGTAGTAAAACGCACCACATGCCAAGTGAACACTCGACCCGGCGAGCTAGCAATTAAGAACCTCCACGCAATGCCCTCGAACCACGAGGAAGAACCGTCGCACCTGAAAACCAGGGGTGAGTCTCTTATTACTGGCTCAATAGGGGTCCTGCGGAACCCTAACTGAAAACAACGGCAGTACGAAAAGTAGCAACTGATGCCCATACAACGCCTCATAGGGAGCCATCCCTATGCTCGAATGATAGGAGTTATTGTAGGCAAACTCCACTAATAGTAGGTGGTGAAACTAACTCCCCTGCCACTCTAGGCAACACGACCTCAACATGTTCTCCAAAGTCTGGATGGTCCTCTCTGACTGACCATCTGATTGAGGATGATATGCCGAGCTAAAAGCTAACTCGGTGCCTAGAGCCCTCTGAAAACTCCTCCAGAAACCAGATGTGAAATGCGGATCTCGATTGGATACGATGGAAATGGGAATCCCATGCAAGGGTACGACCCGCTCCACATACAAACGTGCCAGCTTGGGCACACTCTAGCTGACTCTGATCGGTAACAACCGAGCCGTCTTTGTCAGTTGATCCATGAGCAACCAAATGCTATCATGCCCACTCAGAGTCCTCGGCAAACCCACCACAAAATCAGTGGTCACGTGGTCCCATTTCCACGCGGGAACCTCTAAGGTCGTTGATGCTCCACCTTCACCTGCTGACAGGTCAGGCACCTAGCCACGAACTTGGCAACATCTCTCTTCATGCCAGGCCACTAGAACTACCTTCGCAAGTTTCGATACATCTTCATCACACCTGAGTGTACGGTGTACCTACTCCCATGAGCCTCACGCAACACTGCACGACGAACCTGCTCCTCGACTGGGACGTACAGCCTACCACGGAACCTCACAGCACCATCCTCGCCGAGCACCACATCAGCCAAAGCCAAAATCCGGGGCAACTAAGAATCCGCATGCTGAGCCTCTGTCACCTGACGGTGGATAGCAGGGGTAACAGTCAGACTCAGGAGCACTGCTAACCCTGGCTCTTAGGGAATCTTGAGCTTGAAAGACACTTCGGGCACTTGTTCCCAGAGCCTCCACTTCCTCAACATCAAGGCACTGACTGCAACCTTCTGACTCAAGGCATCGGCGATGACATTCATCCTACCGGGCTGATAAGACAGGGTGAAGTCATAATCCTTCATATACTCCATCCAATGTCTCTACCTGAGGTTAAGGTCCTTCTGAGTGAACACATACCTCAAACTCTGAAGGTCAATGAACACCTCGAACTTCTTAACGTACAGATAATGCCTCCAGATCTTCAACGTGAAGATCACAGCCGCTAACTCCAGGTCATGGGTAGGGTAGTTCTCCTCATGTGGCTTCAGCTGCCGCGAAGCATACCCCTCACCAAACCCGGTGAGGCTTCACTCGGGGTAAGTCAGTGAAGGACACTATTGGGGACGAAAACGGTCTAAAGGTGACCATTGGAATTTCAGAACGGTCCACAGATGACTGTTAGACAAATAGAAATGGCCCTAGCATGGCCGCTACCTCAGCAGACTACATTTTTTTTGAATGCATGACAATATATGAAGTGAATGACTGATGTAAAAATGTTTAAATGTATGCAAGGGAAACGTAGGATGAGGATCTCCTAGCTCCAGGTCCGAGCGGTGTACTTAGCACTGTCAGACTTCCAGAGAGAGAGACTGGCAGCCATGGGGTTTGCAGAGTTCCTGGGCATGGAGGAGGTGAGGCTGGACATTGCCCTTCTCTATGCGCTGCATGACTGATGGGACCCAGTTAGCTGAGCATTCCTGTTCCCTTGTGGACACATGATCCCCACACTGGAGGATGTGGCACGCATCACTGGGTTGCGGGTACACAGAGTGTCGGTGAGTGGGAGGACTCTTACAGACTACTGGGAGCTGGCCCAGAGGCTGCTAGGGCTAGAGCTGTACCGACCGGAGCAGCACTCCTCGACTTTGCTGAGGGCGAGACTACAAGAGAGCTTGGGCCTACGAGGAGCTAGGATCGCAGTCGGAGAGCTGTTGGAGCAGCACCTGGGGAGGCTGACGGATTAGGCATAGAAGCCAGTAGCAGCAGAGCCAGGACCAGAGGTGGATGTGGTGTTACGGCGGTTCCTGATGTTGTTCTTCAGCAAGCTGTTGTTTGCCACCAGGGTAGGCAGAGTGAGTTACAGACTCCTGCCCTTGCTCAAGGAGGTAGACAGGGTTGGAGAGTACACATGGGGTGCAGCTATACTAGCCTTCCTCTTTGACACTCTCAGCTCCACCAGCCGGTAGACGATGCTCGGTGGATTCTCCCCACTACTCCAGGTAAGATCCAACTCGTAAAATGCTTGTACAGTTGCTATATGATTCTATAAATGCTATATGCTATCATTTAATGCAATGAAATATAGGTGTGGGCTTACATATACCTCCTCGGGCTGGGGAGAGGGTAGGAGGTGCATCCGCAACAGGTGCCCATCACGCGGTGGTGGACAGCAGTCCGAGAGGTGGGATCTCTGCGATGCCAGGTGCGGGCGATCCAGGATGGCATTGACACTTTACCCTCTAAGACCTAAACTTGAAGTTTGAAAATGCATCTATATGCTTGAACACTAATGCTTGACATGCTGACTACCTTGCAGGTTCAATGGACTCTGTGCCAGGGTGAGGGACACGAGGGGAGCCATGGGTGGTGGCGGCACTAGCATATGTAGGACATGACATTTGGCTCCACTGCATGAACGTGGTCGAGCCACTTCACTATCAGTTGATCATGAGGACTCTAGGCATCCACCAGCCATAGGTGGAGTTCCCGGTACACGAGAAGCCAGAGGAGCGCGTGGGATGACACTCACACAGGCTCGCAGTGGAGATTGACTGGACCACCCGAGCAGCAGACTAGATCCGAGATTGGACTGGGCAGGGGTGAGTGGTGCACACCCGAGCCACGAGTGACTAGGCATATTTGACGGACTACGCCCGATGCTACGGAGACCAGGTCTTCTGTGGCGCACGACGACCGATACAACTCTTAAACTTATGCTCTCTAATATGCTCATGAAGACAATGCGCTGATGCTTGACATTCTATATGTAGCTCGACCCCCAGGGACAGATTGTTGAGCTTCAGGGGTTACTTCATTCTATAGTGCAATAGCGAGACGAGCTCCATCGCTCCTTGGACCTCCTGGTAAGCTCTATTCAACCTCAGACTTGAAAAAAATGCTATGTTATGCCTATTGAACTGACATGCCCCTGTTCGCAGCATACCAAGGGATCCCAGTGCCAGGGAGCCAAGTCACCATCCTTTTCCTCCAAGCCACCAACAGACCAGGCCGAGCAGGATGTGAACTTTACGTGGGCGGTAGCGCGAGCCGAGGAGGCCGAGGCCGCTCAAGCCAAGAGGGTAAGTAAACAACTGTACTTCCCCCTTTGAATTATGATTATGAACGCAACTAGCTGATCACGATGTGTGTATGTGCATACGACCGAGCTATCCACAGCGCTGAGCGAGGCCACTAGGCAGAAGGAGGAGGCGGAGCGTTATCGGGCAAAGGCCGAGCACTGTTAGGCAAAGGCAGCGGTGGTGGGCAGTTACCAGGCTGAGGCAGAGCGTGCCCGCATAGAGGCAGCAGAGCTACGAGGAGAGGTGTGGGCATTGAAGGAGTACGTACGACTTCTGAGTGGGAGACTAGGACGCAGTGATAGCCAGAGCGTTTCACATAGCAGTGCGTACCGAGTCTACTTCACCAGCTCCTCCGACCGTCAGAGGAATGAGGAGGAGGAGCATCACCGATGACACTGTGAGGAGGGGAGCTCAGCCATGGCCCTATCGTCAAAGAGGGATGAGGGCACTGGTGACAACAGGGGTTTAGGAGAGGGACCGGCCTGATGTACTATATGAGACACATGTATTTTTAGCATGAATGCTATGATGGGATTTGCTTTTGGGTTACAAAAGATGAATGCGTGTATGCTGACATTGACTGACTTACCCTGACAACGACTCTTATGACTGACATGGGAGAGCACGAGAGAGAGCAACTCGGGTAGAAAGATTTAAAGGAACACTAACATAAGGGCAGTAGAGAGAGGGACGGTCACATAATCGGCCGCTACCATAACCTGACGGTCTCACGACAGACTGCTAAAGGTCAACCGGCCAAGAGCTCAAAGAAGGGTAGAAATGGTCCTCCTTTAACCACGAAACTTTAAAAGACGGTCTCACATTGATCATTTACATTGAGAGACAGCCTCACAAAGACTGTTTACACCGTCAGAGAGACGAAGTGTGTAGAAGGAGGCAAAAACGGTTCTGTGATGACAGACAAGAGGTGTTGCGGTCGCCTGATAGACCGTAAATTCAGAAACTCTATTAGCTCTGATCGGGACTCTTTTGAAGAGTCCTAATCCATGGGCCAAGAGTCCTAATCCGTACTAAAGCTAATCCTAACTAGATTTGGGGCTATGCTATCTCAATCCTAGTGCGAATAGGCTGAGAATCTAGGCTCTATAAGTAGGGGGCACCCTAAACACACAACTTACACCAAACCCCACTTTTAGGCCTTGAAAAACCTTGAGAATATCACCCAAATCATCATGAAGAGGGCTCTTGCAGGAAGCTCTATGGGCGAGGGTGCCTACCACGGGCTGAAGTCGGCTAGAAAGCAGCACGGGGTGCTACAAAGGCTGACCACTATCCCTAAGCATCTGAGCTCCAACCCCTTGAGAGAGGTAAGTCAATGTAATTTCTTTCATTTCATTAAATTTCCTTCAAAAGCTCATATTTCCTCCTTCCTCTTCTTTCTTTGTTTTCTCTTTTTCCTTCCCCTACCTCAGCATATCCACCCCCATTCCCATCCCATTTACCTCATTCCCCACCTCCGCTCTTCAACCTGTAGTTCTGGGTCACAGGCAACAGAGTACCATCAGCTTGTAGAGGAAGCTACATCTTCATCCCGACGATTCAGGAGGCTCAAGTGATACCGTTGGAAGCGTCTCTGAGTCTTCTTCGCAGCGGCAGTTGTCTCGCCCCAACTCGAGCTCGTGACTACTCGAAGCAGTCGATCTCCCCCGACTGCGCGACTCCATCCAGACTGCCAACCTGAGTCTGTTTGCAGGAGCTACTGCGACCAGTCACCTGAAGATCTGGAGGCGAGGGTGTGCTGTTCTATCCCCTCTTGGACTGAACAGACCACCTATCACTGTTCAAGCTGCTTCGGTCAACTCTGACATCTGCTGCTATTCCCGTGGGTTACGTTTTGAAGTAGACGTGACAACAATTCTATCGATTCCAGCCACACTCGATTCTGAGTCCGGGAGTGTTCGTGGCGGCCTCAACTTCCTACTGCTGTGGCTCTATAGCAGCCAGAACTAGGAAGCAGAGACCCTGTTCATGGCTCTTCCCCGACCGGCACCGACAACCTGGGAATTCCAAAAAAATTAGTCAAGACCCTGGTCCAATTACGAGGAGTTGGCCACTAGTTTTGTCAAAAGCTAAGTTCGGGAGTGGTCACAGCGGCATCGACACCGCCTTCCTGTCCCCTGTTCTAGAAAGAGGACAGAACTGACTCCACCGACCGTTGAAGCTCCTCATTCTTTTCTTCCCCTCCCCACTTGGCCGATTGAAGGCCCCTCTCTGCGTGGAGGTAGTTTTGGTTGTAATAAATTAACCCCCACCCTAAGATCCTCCCTCCTGTGAGAGGCGTAGTGGTGTAAATGTTTGAGCACGTTGAAGCTTCCTCACTACAGTGTGTGGCAAACCCCCACGCTTCCCCATTCGTCCACGTCTCCGGTCGGGGCCGGTTTCTTCAAACCGGTCGAGTAAACATTCTTCCCTTGCTCTTATTTCAGTACTTTTCAATCAATATTAGCTCTTAGCTACGCTGACTAGAGAGAGAGAGTGCCCGATCTCGCAAGTCCCGTACTTTCGAGTGACCACCGTGGGAGTGAGTGACTACCCATGCCCTTGGCACCGGGTCGGCCCTTAGAATCAGACTAGCCAAACCCTTTGGGAGACCCTCTGGCCTTGCTGGCCCTCTACCAGCCTCTTTTCTCCTTTTTTGCCGTATAAAAGGGGCGGGGGTGGCGTATCGAGCCACCGCCCCTAATTCGAACTCTCCTTTCCCTCTCTCTTTCTTTCTCTTCGACGGACGAGTGACCCCGTCCCCCTCTCTCATCTTCCTCGTCGCCGAGCACTGTGACCACTGCCGCCACCGTCTTCTTCTCCATCGCCGTGGTGAGGAGGCCGCCGCGAATGCCCCACTTCCTCTTTCTCTCCCTCCCTCTCTATTTCTCTTCTCTCTTATTCATTTGGGAGTGGCAGAGCACTAGGCTCCTCTTCCTCTTCTTTCCTCTTCTCTTGGCATGGAGGGGCGGTGGAGAGCACCATCGGTGCCATCTTGGAGGAGGCCGTCGGAGCGGGTCGGTGTTGGGTGTTCCGGGTGTGTCGGGTAGCACAGGGCACGGGCGTGCCGGTGGGGAAGGGTGCAAGCGTATCGGAGGAGCCCTTCGTGGCTGCGTCGGGTAAGGTGCCATGGGGCACGTCGGGGAGGGATTCCAGTGAGTGCACCGGGGAGGCCATAGGGCATGCCGACAAAGGGGGTGCCAGCGTGCCGGGGAGCTATTGGCGGGCATGCCAGCGAAGGGGTTCTGCAGGGTGCACCGGGGAACGACGCTCGAGCATGCCGGGGAAGACGCCAGAGAGCGTGCCAGGGAAGGGGCGCTCGGCAGTGTGCCAGTCATGGCCACTCCAAGGTGTGCCGGGGAAGACCGCTCCAAGGTGTGCCGGGGAAGACCACTGGGTAGTGTACCGACGAAGGGGCGCTGAGGCCGTGTCGGGTAGGGGTCCTGGGGAGGTGTGCCGGGGAAGACACCCTAGGGAGTGTGCCGGGTAGAGGCTTCTGGGTGCGTACCAGCGAAGGGGCTTCAGAGGGGCTGTGCCGGGTAGAGCTGCCAGGGGGTGTGCCGGGTAGCAGCTGCAGCGCCTTTCAACCAGAGGACTTTCGGTGTTGCCCCTTGGGGAATACCGTGACTTTGTTGGGGCCGCCACTCCTTGTGGACGCGCACCCGTGTTTTCCCCTTACGCCTCTGGCCTAGGGGAAACTCTGTCGAAATTTCATCAGAAATTGGTAGGGACTTGATCGCTTCAATAGTGGTCCCTTCACGGACTCCGCCATTCATTGTCTCGCTTATCCCCTCCCTCGCACCTTTACTTATGTGGCTCTTGGGTTCATGACATTTGGCGGGTCCCTGGTTCTAGAAGTAAGGTACTTAGTAATTTTTAGGTTTCGAACGGATTCGGGTGTTACACAGGTAGGAGTCAGTGTGTGCATGTGAACGTGCAAAATTGCACGCCCATTTGTCCCTGCTAGTCCAACAACAGTAACAGTTTCATCCGAAGAGACCCTGGAGAACACTTCCCATCCGGACTCTCCGAACAAATAACATGTTGCCGTGTAGCCATCTTCGGAATCACGACAGCGAAGAGAAGCCAACCCTTGGGGGAAGCTCACTGCTTCTGGGCCCCCGAAGAGAATCAAACGGATCGTCAATCGGGTCTAGAATAAGCCATGAAATCTACTTCAACAAACTCACAAAGTGCCTTCAACGGCACGCCCTAAGTGGCCTTCAGCGGCACACTCCATGAGCCTATCAGCGGCACACTCCATGTGCCCTTCAGCAACACACACCAGAAGCCCTCCAGCGGCACACCCCCTAGTGCCTTCAATGGCACACCCTCAATGCCCTCCAGCGGCACACCGCAGTGCCTTCAACGGCACACACTGCAATGGCCTTCAACGGCACACATCAAGTGCCTTCAACGGCACACTTCAAGAAGCTTTCAACGGCACACTCTAAATGCCCTTCAATGGCACGCTATAAAAGGCCCTTCAGCGGCACGCTTCTAGTGCTACTCAACGGCACACCCAACATCCTTCAACACCCCCCCTTAAAGCCCTCAGCGGCACACTACCTTTATGCCTCCCCTCTGCCGGTACACCCCTCCTAGGCTTCTCAACGGCACACCTCGCCTGCGCCCTCACCGGCACACCCTGTAAATGCCTCCCAGCGGTACAGTCTGCTGGCTCCTTAGCGACACGCCCTGAATTCCCTTACTCGATGCATCTGGCGGGTGGACGACATGATGCCCATCCCCTATGGTTCGCGGCGCGTTGTGAGCTGGCTGAGGTGTCTCCCAGGGGGATAGCCACGCTGCCTATTCCCCTGCCACTGAGGACAGGAGGTCAAATCCCATTTAATGGGGATATTTCCCGCCACTCGACCACGTCCGCTATGGTAGGGGTATAAAAGCCCCTCTTCTCCGGCGAAGAAGAGACACACAGAGACGACAGAGAGGCAAAAAAGGGGGGGACGACACACACAGGAAGAGAGAAACACCCAGCAGAAGAAGAGAAGAAGAGAAGGAGCCTGCTCCGCCACCACTGTCTATGAGAAGAGAATGCTGATATAGCGCCCTTGTCTTGGTGCGTTATATTGTCTGTATCGGAGTTTTGGGTTTGTCTGCCATAATGCCGTTTTGGTGGTCCATTATAGCAAGTAACGCCCCTATGCTGGTGCGTTATAGTCCTGTTGTGGCCATGATGGTCCTTGTTCTATTCTGTGTGTTGGTCAGTCTTAGGTCGTGTTCTAGGGCGGTGTCTATCTGTTGGTGGTTGTCTAGATCGGTCGGTTTAGGTGACAGGGTGTGGTCTTTTCCTTGACTACGATAGTACCCTAACGACTCAATCTAGAACTGTCACTGTCTTTATCTTTGGTTGCGTAGCGGCTGCTCCTTGACTGCCAGTTTCGTCTAGTGGTCGAGTGATGGTTCGCTTTGCCCAGAATGTTGTTGTTGTCCACCGCTCTAGTTTCTGTTTGTCTTGGCTTGATCTCGCGGTTTGCCCATGACCCGTAGGTGTCTATTGACATCCTATAAGGGCAGTAACCATGATGGGATGGTCAGGAGTGCTTGTACATGCAGTGTGTGCGTCTGTATGTGTCGTCATTGTCGGGTCCCAGTCAACTCGGGGTCACCCAGCAGTTGACAGGTAGCCTTGTTATGTCTTGACGGCCTTGTCCATTTTGAGACTGGGTTTCTGGATGTGTCGAGGTATTATTTTACCTCGACTCACGTGTCTAGGTGTGCTGAGGGTTCTCGGTGTCCCCTCAGGTCTCCGTGTGTCATTTTTCTGGGGCGTCATTTTCCCTGGCTTAGGATTAGACCGATTGGCAGCTTGTCCCGCTTTGTATGATGATCCTGACTTAGAGTCGTAGGACTCAGGGACCATTGTAATTATAAATCTAGTTGCCTTGTCCTGAGTCTGTTGGCAGTCTCCTGTGCTGCCTTTGGTGCTTCGAAGTACGTATTATAGGGCACTTTTGCCTGTATGTACTTCAGCACTTGGGTTTTGGAGCCCGATACTATGTACTACTTTAGTTCACAGATAGATTTGCCTCCTCGTCCCTCGTGATGGAGCCACTAGTCGTAGCCCAACGACCTCTAGTGTCGGCCCACCTGGGAAAGGTGGAGGGGTACTTCCCACTAGACGACTTTTAAGCTAGTTCTGTGGGCCCCCGGCTTTGTACTGCAGCGTCCGCAGGGGGGGAATACTAGCTAGAGGCCTGGCTCTAGGCAGGAGTCAGTGTGTGCACACGTGGTCAGAGGCGACATGAGATGTATTGGACCTTGTAGCAGTTTAGTTATTTATTTAGTTTTCTGTATTATTATTCAGTTGATTATTGTGCTATCTCTGCAGTTGTTTTAGCTTCTTATGTACCCTCACACCATCCTTTAACCCTTCCGAGTCTTCGGGCTCGTGGGTGACGGGCTGAGGTTCGAGTCGCGTCGGTTCCTTTTCGATACTCGGATCCCAGGTCGCTACAGCTGGTATCAGAGTGAGATTGTGGAGGTACATAAGAATCCAGAATGACTGCAGTGGTCCAGGAGATCCATGAATGTCCTGTACAGTTGGCGATTGGCTTAGGGCCCCGTGTGTTTTATTGATTGTGATTGCTTCTCCTTGATACCAGGGTGAGCTATGGCGCCGAGGAGGAGGACTCGTTCCCAGCAGGGAGAGTCTGGTGAGGGTCAGAAGGAGCAGAGTAGAGCTACGATTCCAGAGGGCGCAGCTGGAGGGGTGTGAGTTCCAGGAGCAGAGGATTCCTTTCGAGGCATGTTTTAGTATGTTCTTCAGTAGCAGGGCGATGAGGCTGGCGAGGGCTTGTCGTCTCGAGGTGGTCATGGTCGTGTGCTGAAGGAGTTCTTGCAGTTCCAACCATCCCTTTTCAACAGACAGCCAGATCCAGAGGTGGCCAAGAAGTGACTGGATGATTTGGAAAGGATTTTTAGTGCCATGGAGTGTGCTGAGGAGAAGAAGGTGGTGTTGGCTATGCATCGATTGTAGGGATCAGCCCGGTCTTGGTGGACGTTAGAGTGGGGAGCAATGTTCCAGTCTCGTCCTCTTCGGCAGATCACGTGGTGGGAGTTCATCACGGCTTTCGAGCGTGCTTTTTGTCCGTCCTTCATTAGGTCGCAGAGGCTACGCGAGTTTCTGGAGTTGACCCAGGGTGACATGTCAGTGATGCAGTACCGATCCAGGTTTATTGAGCTGGGTAGTTACGCGTCTCATATTATGGCAGATGAGGAAGTGAAGACTGAGTAGTTTGTCAGAGATTTGAGGCCAGAGCTGAGACATCCCCTTCTGGCATTGGGTCTAGCTAACCTAGATGCAGCTTGCAAGGCAACAACGGCGCTGGAGAGAGATTTACAGAAGGTAGGTGATGTGACACAATGTGAGGGGGTGGGCAGCAAATAGGCAATATGCCCTCGGACCTAAGTCGCAATCACAAATACAAGAGCCGAGATCACAAACGCCCCGACCACGTGTGCACACACTGACTGACTGCGCTACGTCAGGCCCTCTAGCTGGTTCTTCCTCCCGGCCCGGACTAGAGCTGCCACAGTAGGAGGCCCACGGCAACCAGCCTAAAATCGTCTCTCCTGGTTAGCCTCGTCACCACTCCCTGGTGAGACCACACGCGTGTCGGAAGGCTACGACTAGCGGGGAGTCACTGATGTGACCACTATCCGAGGAGAAACTCCGAGAACCACGCACGCACTCTGCGCGAAAGTCATGAAGAACCAAGTGGCGCGAAGTCACTGGACTCTGGACAGTCCTCTAAACTCACTAAATCCAACGGTCCTTGAGTCACAAGACTCGAGGTCAAGACCGTTCCACCGAACGACGTCATGCCGTCAATCTGCCCTAATCTTAGGGTCAGAAACTCAGCACGATGACTCACGGGCAGTTCACGATTGCCGAGACCATTCCCTCAAAAAGGGAACCAAAAGAACCTCCAGCCCAAGGCTGGGTAATTAGACTCACGGTCCACGGGCCACGCACACGGCCCGCACGGAAAACACAGAAGCACGGTTCCCAAGGCAGCTCACAAGTCGCCAAATCGATTCCCAATCCTAGGGAAAAGTAGGAAACCTCCGACCCCAGGCTGGGCAACTGGACTTGCAGTCCAAGGCCTTACGTGCAGCCCACTCGGAAACCACCTTCCGGAGAACTCACGACATGCGGGGGAAACCTCACCGCACTCACACCGACTCACGGTGACTCGATCTAGCGAAAACACGGAAGCCTGGAACACACAGGGTCACCTGGACCCCTAAAACCCACGGGCACGCTAATCGAGATCAACTCTACCTCCGGACACCCAAAAACACAGTCGCGAGTCCCACGGGGTGTCCGGGACACTTACGGGGCTAAAGGTCGGTCATTGGGTCTCAACCGGACCGACCGGGACCATGACCGTGGGATTGGGGCAAACTCTGCATTTCGGTGGACCAGACCCCTGGGGTCGGTCGACCAACAGAGTCGGTCGACCGGCCCAAGGCGGTCGGTCGACCGAACTGACTCGTTCAAAACACCTGCAGCGAATGCCGGTCGGTCGATCGAACCGCCCGTGTCGGTCGACCGGTTACGGTGGAAACCCCATCCGAGCCTACTCAAAAATCCCGGTTCCACGCCCCGATCACCCCCGGGTGATGGGGAAAACATCGGGGACCATCCTCATTCAGAAAATGGTGAAAATAACAAAAATCAAGCATGAGTGGCCAGTCATGAGCCGCACAAGTGTTGGGCGCTGGAATTTGTAATAAAATGTAAAAAAATGTAATTCCAAGGCCCATTGAGCCCTGAACTAAAATGGACCCAGCCCGAGGGAGGCCTTCCACAAAATAAGCCCGAATGTTGCCAGAAAATAATCCCGACACACAACGGACAACTCGAGACATCAACAAATAAGAGCAAGAGGAATGATTCGACTTATTGGTAGAAACGGGTGTCAACAACTGCCAGCCACTCTAGTCACATCGGGGCCCACGTCACCTGATCACTCTATACCTCAGTCACAACGGTACCCTCGGCACCCGACTGCCAACCACTTTAGTCTCAATGGTGCACCTGACACCTGACTGCCAACCACTTCAGTCACAACGGTGCCCCCGGCACCCTACTGCGAACCAGCTCAACCAGAACGGTGCCCCCGGCACCCGACTGCTAGCCACTTCAGTCACAATGGTGCCCCCGGCCCCCGATCACTCAACCACTCAGCCACAACGGTGCCCCCAGAACCCGACTACCAACCACTCCAGCTATAACAGTGCCCTCGGCACCCGACTATCAGCCACTTTAGCCACAACGGTGCCCCCGGCACCCGACTGCCAGCCACTCCGATCACATCGGGGGGCCCAACACCCGATCACTCAACAACTCAGTCACAATGGTGCCCTCGGCACCCGACTACCAGCCACATCGGGCCCCGTTGCGCCTGACTACCCAACTGCCTCAGTCACAGTGGTGCCCCCGATGCCCGACTTCCAGCTACTCCAATCACATCGGGATCCACAACGTCCGATCACTCAACAACTCTAGTCCCACCGGGGCCCACGGCACCCGGCAATTCCAAGCTCAACGGCTTTTGGTCGCTCCAGTCATGACAATACTCACGCCGTCCAATCGCTCCAGTCTCAACAGCACCCGACCGCCCCAATGACAAGTGATGCCTACATCATTCGGTCGCCTCGGCCTTGGTGACGCCCAACTGCTCCAGCACAACGGTGCCTATAGCGCCCCTACTGTCCCAACCTCGACACTGTCACATGATGGGAAGACATTGTGACGCCCCTCGGGCGACATCCTACTGAGTCACAGGTACTCCGACGGACACTATGTACGGATACGGAGCTACCCATACAATAATGCAATGACCCGGGGACCCTCAACTATCCGTTCGTATCTTATTTACCGAGTGAGTTTATTCATTGGTAAGTTGCAAGAGATTGTTTGATCAAATCTTTGTAATTCTATTCATTTTGTTAACTGTGTTCTTAATCTGGGAAGAAGGGTGGGCAATCAATTCACCCCCCTCTCGATTACCTCCTAACCGGGCCAACACTCGAAGGTCTACATGAAGTTCCAGATTGCTCGGCAATTAGCCAAGCCCCGGCAAGTGGCTCCAGCATCAACACAGCAGATCAATAGCAATGATCTCGCTAATAGTGTCCTTCGACAGCAGCAAGCTGAGGACACCCAGCGGCAGTCACCAAATAGCCAAGAGGCTCCCAGGTAACCAAAAAAAAATAAAACATGGGGTTAAAAATAGAGATATCCCAGTGGACTCAGTCATCCTCTCCCTCAGGGAGGTGACTAGGGGCAAGAAGGCCAGCAACCCAGTTGGGGTGAAAACTCACAAGAGCACCTCAGGTAAAATTGGGTAACCCCTCGATGTGAAAATCCATAAGGACACATCGGAAAAACAAAAGGGGGCCAGCTCTGGCAAAAACCCGAAAGGGTGATAGAGTTGGTAAAGAGAACAAAAAACTCTCTCCTCCTCCATTCGGGGAAACCAGTCACTCACTTTCCAGCAATCATACTCCCCGTCAATTGGCCTATACTAACCCTTGACTAACACACCTCTCCAGCTTGTCAATCTAACACTTCCTAGTTAGCCATACACATCCCCGGTTGGCTTACACCTTCTCCGGCCTCATACCACTAAGGTCGGTCCATAAACACCAACAACTCATGCACCGTTCCAGTCACTCATTCCAGCAAATCCCAGCCTACACGCCACCTCGGTTGGCCTCTACACCACAACAACCTTGGAGGCATCTATTATGAGAACCCATCGACCCATAATTCTCAGTCACTAGCCTATCATGGTCGAGTCACCATGGAACCAGTCATAACTCCAGCAACACGCCGCTAAGGCTCACCACTTCCCAGATCACCAGTCAAACTCCATTCTACCCAGTAATCAGTCGAAGCCACGGCCATGGCTACAACGCCTGCAAGCCATCAACAACACAAAATCTTGGTTACGCCCCTTGACAGTAGCACGCTACGGACGTTGCCATAAGGTTCTCAGGTCAAAAAAAAAGAAAAAAATAGAGTTAAAAATAGAGATACCCCGGCGGCCTCAGTCTCTGCCGCAGAACCTATCAACAAACATAGCATTATGCAATGCCCCAGTTGCGCACCAAAAAATAACAAAGTAAAGACATGACATGCTAAAAGAAAGAACCTTACTTGAAGCCCCGAAAGGGGTCAATGGCAAGGGTACCAACTGCTCCAGCCTCAGCGACAGTGCCCGAGCAGCCTTCGCAACGGCTTCCCGAATGTGCCTCAGAGTGTGGGCACACTCGATCTGGGACACGAACTCCACGGGCCCGGCCAACCCAATCGCATGGCCGATGTGTCATCTCCAGTCATCGACCACCGTGTCAGTAAAGCTCCCATGCGGGAGTGCCCAGTCCAGCGACCCTCTACTCCAGAGGCTACAGTCGGCCAAGAACTGGCACCACCAGGTCCTAGGTGCACTCGGTCAATGCACCTTCATCCCAATAGTCGCCATTGCTGTCGGTGTCTGTCTCAGGGGCTCTAGTGCCCCTCCGTTGCCCCGACTCCCAGATCAAGAGCCCCGGCTGCCCTGGGGCCACTGCTCCACCACTCGCTCGATCTCCCGACAGATCCGAGTGACAAGGGTCCTCAAGTACCCGTCATCCAGCAGAATGGGAGGCAGATCCTCCCTCAACAAGTGACTCTCCTCCACCTTCCTGATCACGGAGGCCTTTTATCGATATAGGTGGCTGTGCTCAAACCACCACCTGGCGTAATGGACGTCGAATCATCCCCGACGTCCCTGTCCCAGCATTGGGGGCTGCTCTGGCTCCCGGTGGTAGTAGAAGTCCCACCACGCGGCCGCCAGCAGGTGGGTGTCCTTCCCTCTATACTGTCGGCCGGTCAAAGGGAGCTCCCGGTTCAGTGGGATCCCCTGGTCATACCCAAAGTTCCTCGTGAATTGATGAGGGTAGTACGGCTCTAAGGAACTCATCGCAGACCGGTGCAATGTCAACACCACCGACTGGGTGCTCATCACCCACTCTGTCTACGGTCCAGCCTCCGGCTACCCCTAACAGGCATGGGCACTGGTTGCCCCTCTACCAGTAGCTCGCAAAAAAAGACCACAGTCTCTCGTGGCACTGTCTAAGGGTAATCCCTCCTCACCTTGGGCGGGCAGGTAGCAAAGGGCTCTCCTAGCCCCCTCTAGCTGTATGATGTGAAATGACCTCGGACCTACACAAGCAAGCACAAGCGCGAACCGAATGGGCCGAAGTCGGCGGCCAACTCACCCAGCTCAAGACCAGCACGAGATCGACCCTCTTCATCTGGCACCGTCTGTGGGAAACGATCAAAGAGCCAGTATGGTGCAAAAGAGTATGGGAAGGAGGTCCGCCAGCGATAAGGGCAAGGCCATAGGGGCGGCGGGAGAGGCCCCCTCTCAGGCCACGCAGAATCCCCCCTCCAACACTAGCACCCCAGCCGACGAGCCACCTCCGCCCGCGACCGTGGGGCTACCACCCACTGGGAACGCTGACACTTTCCAAACCCTCAATGCCAAACTAGACGTCATCGTGGAGCTCCTGCGGACTCAGGTGGCTAGGGAGGAGAGATCGCGCGTCCCCCAGGTAAGCCCCCCCCTTGCGGCAATGCGTCCCACCAAACCGTCAGAGGCCGATTCACCCTCCAAGGGCAACGGCTCATCCATAACAAGTCAGGGGGACCTTCGCAAGCGCCTCCTCCAGAGCAAGAGACCTCCTCTACACCAAGAAGGGTGAAACATGGGGAGCGCCATCTGCGACCGAAGACTGAAGTCCCCAGGGAACATCAGGACAACCTACCGGTACACCCCAATAGCCCTTCAGCGCTGCGACAACCAGAGTTGTCCCTCTGACTACGAGAGTTCGAGAGGCGCTTCGCAGAATAGGAGCGCGCCCTATGGGCCCTGTAGAAGACCCCTTCAGCAGAGGACGAGGAGAAATCCCCATTCTCCGACTACATCCTGAAGGTAGAGATTTCTCCCAGAATCTCTATTCCGACCTTCAAGTCTTATGACGGCCAGGGCGACCCGGCCGACCACTTCAACAGCTTTGAAGCTCTGATGACCCTCCACTAGGCGTCCGACGCCATTAAGTGCAGAGCCTTCATGACCACCCTGGTCCAAGGCGCCTAAGCGTGGTTTTGGGCTCGCCCCGGATCCATTCGAGACTTCAAGCAATTCGGGCGAGTGTTCAAGGAGAGTTTCGCCGGCAGCGGCCCCCCAAGGTCAGTAGCAGGACTGTTGGCTCTCAAACAGGCGCAAGGGGATAGCCTTCGGGCTTATATCAACCGATTTAAGTCGGAAGCCCTGTGGGTCCCCCACCTGGACGTTGCCTCAGCCACAACTGCACTGACCGGAGACACCCGAGACGAGAACCTCCGTCGTGAACTTGTCCTTCACCCTCCCTCGACCCTTGCCGAGCTAGTGACTCTGGCTTTACGCCATGCTGAGTGCGAAGAATTTTTTGTGTTGCTTTATTTTATTAGTAATTTGATAGTTGGTCGGTCTGTCTGACAAAAATCCGACAGCATCTCCCCTGTACCCGGAATATGCCAAGGGGTATATAGGAAACTATCCACGGAGTGCCGAGACAGAGTCCATAATAAACGGGCATATCGGAGCCCGAGAGCCGGAGGTATGAGTACTGTCCGCGGAGTGCCGAGACTGAGTGCGTAATAAACGGGCATATCGGAGCCCGAGAGCCGGAGGTATGAGAACTGATGGGACAATGTTCGCCATAAGGTGATTTATTAATACCTTTTTAAGGAACAGCGGGAGAACATGTAGTGGCAGAACTCCGTGGCTCGGTGGGGTCAGGAGGGAATATCGAGGGTTTTAAGCTCAAACTTAGACTGGGGTTCATTCAGGCTGTTGCCAGATTAGGGCCTTGTAGTGTCTCAAAGGGATGAAAGACGGTCTCGGTATGAGGCTCTCGGCGCACTCATCCCGGCACAAGGGAGGTTTGGCGCGAAAGGATTTGGCGCCAAGAAGCTATCGGCGTGGGGGGTCATTCTCGGCATGGCCAGCTCTCGACGCGGATGTGGGTTCTGGTGCAGCCAGGGCATCGGCGTGGAAACTCCCACGCCGAGGGGAAACGGGTGTGCCGAGCAGAAATGACGCCGAGGGCTCCTATGAGGGAATTTTCTGAGGGAGGCCTTGCTCCTGGGCTGCAGTTAAGGATTTCAATCTGCAGGGATCTTTAGGGGGGGTTTTGATACCTGGCTCAAGGGATTTCAAAGACATTAGGTTCTGGAGCAATGGTATTTGAGGGATCACCCTGGGAACTCTCAAAGGGGTCGGAGGTTTATTCAAGGGGATTTCTAGAACAACAGCGTTTGGCAGCGGATCGTCCATGAGGGTTCCACACATAGATGTTACAAGGGGGACAGGATGAACATCAAGCTCAGTTAATGTTGACTATCAGAGTATATTGGTGCCCCTACAACTGACGAAGGCGAGTGAAAGGGCATCCAACAGTCTCTCATTCATAGTTCATTCAAGCAAACTGGCACTGACACGTTGAAGAGTCAGTGAATGGCAGCGGTGCAGAGTTCGGGGAATTAATCTCCGCCTTGACAAGTTAAGGGAAATAGAACCCAACACCCGTCCATCACAATTGGAGAGGCTGGCTCTATACTCAACTAGCAATCCAGCTCACTCCTCCGATTTATAAAGAAATGAAACAGAAACCCCGAGATCATGGTGAAGATAAAGGCACAACGTCAAAAATGGAATTTATGCGAAGTAGCGGGAGACGCAATGAGCTTGGGAGTGAGGGGGGAAGAAAGAACAAAGAGATAAATTTGCACATGATTGAACATAGCCGGGCACCAAACATTTTTATTCATCACTTCAAGCAGAAAGAGAGGTACATACATTATATCGGAACCATAGGTTCCGGACAACCATTCGAGAGGGAGGAGAAGAAATAGTATCCTAATTCAGAAAATAGGAAGAACACAGAAGGGGGGAGGGAGGGGCATTGACCCCGTTCCCCCCCCCGGGACACACCTTCTTCCTTGCTCTCTCCCTTCCCCTTCTCAGTGGGCACTGGAATCCCTCGCAAGGCTTGTTTGCTCAGATGCTCGAAGATTCCGATAGCAGAGCGTGACCTCTCTTGTTGCTCTCTTGTCCCTTTTTTCTCTTTGTTGAAGACTAGGGCTTATAAAGAGGGCTGGGCCTCTTCTACTTGGCGAGTGTTGCTCTCGGCACACCCCGATAGCATCGGCGCGACTGTTTGCGCGCCGATTTCATTTGGCCGGAGTCTCCCAGCGTGAATTCCTCCTGGCATGCCCTGATGCTCTCAGCTCAGCTGTCTGCGTGCCGGTTTCATCGTGCCGCTTCTCTTCGTGCTGGTTTCATTTCTTAGCATCCTTTGGCCCATTTCTTGTTTATTTAGGCCCATTTGTGCTCATTTCTCATTTTGTGAGGGCTAACCCCTTGGCTGACTTGTCTTGCTATCCGAGCTTCTATCTTGTTCGTTCGGGGATGGTCCCGAGTAATTTCTGAACTCTTGAGTCTTATTTCAGGGGCTCTCCATTGGAGCCGGAGGTCTTTTCTTTTCTTCTTTTCTTCTTTTGTTCCATTGGATCCACTCCTTTCCCTCTTCATTCCTGAAAATAAGATATAGCGAAGGTAAGGCATTTTAACAGAGATAAAATATCTTAGCATTATTATTATTATTTCATCATTATTATTATTATTATTTATTATTATTATTATTATAGGTGTCAACAAATACCCCCCACCCGTAGGTGGTGCGAATGAGGGACGAGTGGGCGGGGCCTGCGGGTGAAGCCCTATCTGAGAACGTGTCCTTTTATTCTTTTATTCTTTATTCATGCGAGCATACAGACATCCATCGATCGCACGCATAAACTAGATGTATATAGAATAGTTCCCCTGTATTAGGGATAGGATAAGGACAGCGCCCACGATTCACGGATGGAGTGCGGCTCACAAAGCACAACTAAGGGAGATGTGCATACATAAAGGAGACGCTGCGTACAACATACGCATCGCATAAACCACACTCCACACCCAGGACTATTCCTCCATAGTGTGAAAGTGTAATTATATGGGTAGTGAACCCTAGACATAGGGACGTGCAGACATTCTGAGTAACACTTAGAGGATTACTTTATCGCCTACACATACATTCGAGGCTCTCGACTTTTGACAGCTCCGCACACCCCCCTTGTTTATTCTTAATTCGAGATTTTCACCGTTCGACGCGAGTCTCCTCATGTGTCTCAATGGGGATTCCCAGCTACTAAGATTCATCCGTTTATTTATAGTGTTATTATGGACTTCACCATTCGACGCGAGTCTCCTCATGTGTCTCAATGGGAATTCTCGACTACTAGGGTTCATCGTTTTATTCATAATGCTATAATGGACTTCACCGTTCGGCGCGAGTCTCCTCATGTGTCTCAATGGGGATTTCTGACTACTAAGATTCATCCTTTTATTCATAGTGTTATTACGTACTTCACCGTTCGACGCGAGTCTCCTCATGTGTCTCAATGGGGATTCCCGACTACTAAGATTCAACCTTTTATTCATATATTATTTTTTCTTTTCTTCTTTTCTCTCTTTCTTTTTAGGGGGTAGGTAGCTTTTTCCTCACGGTCACCCTTTATGCGAGTGTAGAGATTTGAGCACCCATGAAGTGTTAAGAAGAAGTTATGACGTCCCTATGGCTAAGGACGATTGCTCATATTACGTGTGAGGTGTGAGAGTTTCACCGAGGGTGTATCATGCGAGTTATGCTAGCAACATAGTTACGATTCTTCCCCTGGACGTATGCACTCACCGAGAGTTGGCTTTTCATCTCTTAGTGTGTGACGTGATGCACACGAACATAGAATCTGCGCAGCGTTATTTAGCAAGGAAACATGCGGTCCTAGAAGCCATGTCACAGGACACCTCAATCACCGAGTCCTCCACGTTCTGAGCAAAATCCTCCAAAATAAACGAATGAGAAGTACCTGAATCAAACAGAACGCGAGCCGCACAACCCAAAATCGAAAGGGTACCTTCCACCAGCTGTAATGCCTCGACCTCTGCCCTGGTCATGTGGGTCACTCTGCCTCCCTACAGTAGCTGACCGGGACAACTGAGGGAACTGCTCCTATCGCTGGTACTGCTGCGGCTGCGCTGACACATGCTGGGGCTGAAACTGCTGTTGTGACTGCTGAAACCCGGACGGCTAACTCAGTCTCTGCGGATAGTCATGTGCCATGTGCCCTGGCTGGTCACACCTGAAGCAAACCACGGGCGCTGAACACGGTCTACCTAGATGAGAGCCACCGCACTTGGGACACCCGTCCCGAGCACCGCTCACTGAACTCCAGCGCTGCAAAGCCACCGGCTGCTGAACACTGCTAGACGACTCTTGCTGCGCCTGCCCCTTCTGACTTCGGCGCTTCCCGCCAAAGCCCACTTCTCTGAACAGCTTCCTGAGCCTCGAGCAAAAGGACGATGACTCTGGCACGGGAGCAACCGACTACGTCGTCATGGGACCACCAAATGAGAGCTGGATAGTACTCTACTGCTGAACCACTGATGGCTGCCCAAAGCTCGCCTGAACCTGACTAGCACTGCCCTGCCCTCGAACCCACTGTAAATCTCTCTCCAACGCTAACGCTGCCTTGCACGCTGCATCCAAAGTGGTCAACCCTGACGCAAGAAGATGGTGCCTCAGTTCGACCCTCAAACCGCTGACGAACTGATCGGTCTTCACTTCCTCATCTGCCATGATGTGCAACGCATAACGGCCCAACTCGATGAACCTGGCACGGTACTGCATCACTGACCTGTCGCCCTGGGTCAACTCCATGAACTCGCGCAGCCTCTGCGTCCTGATGAAAGAAGGACAGAAGGCACGCTCAAACGCCACGACGAACTCCTGCCACGTGATCTGCCGAAGGGGATGAGACTAGAACGTTGTCTCCCACTCGGACGTCCACCAAGTACGGGCTGTTGACCCAAGGGCCGCGAATGGACAAGAGGGGGGGGTTGAATTGTCCCCACCAAACACTGTACCAATTTTAAAAATAAACGCAGCAGATTGAAATGAACAACTGACTCAAAGAAAATCAAGCGATGAGTAAGCTAACCAATCCGAATTCCTTCATGATGTTTAACCTCAATACTAATGACTGTAATTTCTAAAGAAGTCATTGAAATTGACTGACTAAGGTTGACGTCGACGGCTTGATATCACTACGCTGTCGACAGGAGTGCGAGCTAGAGACACGAGCATTCAATGCTCTGTGTTTGAGCGAAATAGAGTATCGTGCTGAGGATGGGACTTCTGGCAGGTGCATCGGGTGAAGAAGAGAGGGCGCTACATCGGGTGGAAGGCTTGGCAGGTGCACCGGGCAGAAGACGCTAGAAGCGTACCGGGTGGATGTGCTAGGTAGTGTGTCACTAGAGCTGGCGAGGTGCATCGTTTAAACCCCATTTGAGCGCACCGGTAGAAGGGGCATATGTGTAGTGTGCCGCTGGAGGAGCTGGGCAGTGTGCCGCTGGAGTGGCTGACAAGGTGTGCTGCTGGAGGCTCCTAGTGTGCCGCTGGAAGGGCTGGCAAGGTGTGCCGTCGGAGGCGATTAGTGTGCCCTTAGTGTGCCATTGGAATGGCTGACAAGGTGTGCCACTGGAGTGGCTGACAAGGTGTGCCGCTGGAGGCTCCTAGTGTGCCGGTGAAGGCTTGGGGAGTGTGCCATTGGAGGCATTGGGAGTGTGTCGCTAGAGGCATTGGGAGTGCCATTAGAGGGGGCACTTGGGCATGCCATTGGAGGGGCACTTGGGCGTGCTCACATTTTGATGGACGACTTGATTCATCTGTCTGAGCATAGGCTGACCGCACGTACTCCGTTGTTCACAGTAGTTGCGATTTGTTGATTTTCTTCAGGGACTCGAGAATTACGAGCCTCCCGGGGGTGTCTTTTCGTTACCGAGGGCCCGAGAGCGGATCCATGGTAGTGCGTAAATTCAGGAGAGTACCTTATCTCCCCCTGTTGTTTGACGTGCCCATGCAAGTACAAGGGTTTGCCGGGCAAAAGCATTTTTTCGAAGTCTGGGCATCCAGCTTCTCTGGGGTCTCCTTTCTTCAGTCCCATTTCTGACTCGGAACCCCGGAGAGTGTGGGCGTGAAATTTTACGTGTTCACAGTAGACTGCCCAGCTCCTGAAGGAGGTCCTTTGGTAGACCACCCAGCTCCTGAAAATGGCCCTTACCAGGACTGCCTAACTCCAGAGGAGGTCATTTGCTAGACCATTTTAACCTGTTTTGCCCGAACTGCTATGTTCGCCAATGGCTTGATTCTCCTCTAAGTGATATAGAAATTTGGGCGATCTGCCTCCTTTTATAGGTCACAGGCGATGGGCATGTGGAAACAACGTTTCCCGCCTAAACTTTCTTGCAGATCTGATCCTCAACTTTCCACGTGTCATAATCACAGTGCTTTTGCTTTCCACGTGGCAGGATCACTTGTTCTGAGCCTTGCCTCAGATCACGTGCCATTAACCAGGTACTTTAAGTTCCACGTGAGTTAAGTTTGCAAGCTGTCAGTATACTTCATTAGGTGCTCGATCATATGTCTGACCTGGCAGTAAAAGTAATTGGAGTATTAGCTATTTGATGAAATGCACTAACTTGATGCTTCGAGCGTCATACGTGCATGCCAACAATAGACACATTTGATTAGTTTACAAGACATAAGTATGTGCAATGCATAATGCGTATAGACTTGATGGCACACGCATAGCATAAATGCAAGACATATCAAACTAGTGCTGACCTTAGTGTAGAACAAGTATAAATTTTAATATAACTCTCTAACACATGCACTGACCTTAACACACAAAGGATGCTACTAGCACTGACCTTGATATATAGAACACACCAGCTAACACTGACTCAAATGCATGAGACAACATTCGTTAGCATCGACCTTGGTGTAAAGTGCTACTAACTAGCATCGACTTTGTGCGCAAGACAATGCAAGGTAGCACTGACCTCCATGCATTAGATGTGAGAGGAAGAAATATGCACCGACTTTATGTCGGCACAAGGCAGACGTGCACTGACCTTCAATATGTTACATGTAAATGTGCACTAAACAGGTATAGGCACAAGGCAGATGTGCACAGACTCTATGAACGACTAAGGCCAATGTCCACTGACCTCTTTCATGCGTAAGATAGAACATGCATCGACCACTATATGTATAATACAAAAAGCGCATCGACCTGTTATGCTAGATGCAAAACATGCTCCGACCTTTAATGCACTCGTGCAAATGTGCATAGACTTGATTTTGTGCTAAATGCAGATGTGCATAGACCTTATTACGCATGTATGAAAACATGCACTGACCTTGTTGTGCATTGTGCACACGTGCACAGACCTTATATGCTGTCTGTAGAAGATGCACCAACTTTATGTGCACTTCTACAGAAACATGAACCGACCTTAGTAGAACTAGGAGATGATGTGCACCGACCTTGCCTCTACTTACCATGCACTCTCTCTCCCTTCATATCTTTCCTTTACTTGCTTGCTCCACCCCTTGCGGTGTGTTTTCTTTTCTTCCTTGCTCCATGCCCCGGCGTGTGTTTTTCATTACTTGCTTAGCTTAGTTTTGATAGAGATTGCTTGCCCATGCTTGGATTTCATGATGGTTGCATAGGTACATGTTGCACATGCTTATTGGTTGAGTGACTACATCATTCATTCACATATCTACATAGTTGATCATATTCACCTTGCAAGAAAAGGAATCACACAATAATAATCAACATCTAGTCCGTAATCATGTCAGGGATTGGGACTTAGTCTTACCATTAGCAGAGTTCGCCTACAATGACTCGGTCAATAGGTCTACAGGTGTGAGCCCCTTTGAGATTGTTACTGGCTGTAGACCTAGGAAGCCCATAGACCTGGTCCCATCTCCCATCCAGTCCCGTGTGTTTGAGTCAGCAAAGTCCTTCGCCGATCATATTAGGCAGTTGCATAAGCATGTACGTCTTCATATTGAGACTAGCAATGCACGGTACAAAGAGTTGACTAATGCCCATAGGCACCATCGTAAGTTCCAGGAGGGTGAGTATGTCATGATCAGGGTCAGGCCTTAACGATTTCCTTCTCGAGCCGTGAAGAAGTTGCACGCTCACGGTGCCTGTCCCTTTCGAGTAGTGAGGTGAGTCGGGTCTAACACATATGTTGTGGACTTACTGGAGGACTACAGGATCAGCTCTACTTTCAATGTGTCTGATCTAGTCGCTTATATGGACCCAGCAGTGATACCTAGTGAGCCATTTGAGCCATCTCCACCCCTTGTGAGTGACACCACCCTAGAGCGTCCACTTCCAGCCTTGTTACCTCAGTAGTGTGAGCAGATAGAGCATATACTGGATGAGTAGGTAACGACTACCCGGGGTGGAGTGTACCAACGCTACCTGGTACGATGGAGGGGACACACTTGGATCACCCGAGCAGAGTTACAAAGGATAGATCCAGATCTGCTGGATCGATACCAGAGCGACAAGGACCCTTACTTGACGGGGTCGAGCTTCTCCCACCCGGGGAGAATTGGTGCGGACACCAGAGCCCGAGATTGGCTTGACTCAGCAAGCCGACAGTATCAGACATGTAGCACGACTCGGGCGACGTCAACGTCCTTGTGGCTGGGGGACAGTCTAGAGCCTCCACCTGAATTTTGATATTTTTAGTTATCTTAGCTTCCCCACCCCGCCTGGCTGGCTTAAAGCCCCTCCCTGCGGGAGGTAGTATTTTCTTGTAATTCTACAGCACCCCACCCCTAGTCCACCACTCCTGTGTGAGGTGTAGTGATTGAAAGCTTTTATTACAGGTTGAAGCGATGTCAGTGCAGCGTGCGGTGAACCAGGCTTCCTCGCTCGCCCCCATCTCTGATCGGGGCCGGTTTCTTCAAACCAGTCGAGTAAGAACTCTACCCCTGCTCTTACTTAAGTGCCTTGTTTATTCAATATTAGTTCATAGCTCTGCTGGCTAGTGAGAGAGTGCTCGGTCCCACAAGCCCCATTGCTTTCGAGTGACCACCGTGGGGAAAGAGAGTGTGACCTGTGCCCTCGGCACCCGGTCAACCTCCTGAATTGGGCCTTCGTACCCTTGGGAGTTCAATCCCGGCCTTGCTGGCCCTCCACCAGCCAAGGTCCAACCCCCACATCCTTGACTCGGCATCACCGAGTTACCCCCGGGTTTTGGGTGAGCGACGAGTGAGTAGTCACCATCGTCGGTCCATTGATCTTGTGAATTGTGTTTGCTTTCTAGGTCCGAGGGGTCAATAGAGTAGTCATTGCATTCCTAAGGCTTCATCATACCCATTGTGGTCCCTTCATCAAAGTGGTATATCAAAAGATGTCGTGGGAAGGTCCGGTCATGCTAGTCCGAAAAGTGACCTTTCTAGCGTCGAGGAAGCCTCCGGGCTCGTCCTTCGCCTCGTACAACTTGGTGATCGGGGTCGCCACCTCCATCCTAGGTCGCGTCACATCAAATTGGTATCAGAGCAAGTTTACAACTTGTCTCTACAAGTTGGTCCTAGGGTGCATATGCATTTAGAGGCTCCGGTGCAACATCATGGCTATTCCTCTATGGTCAATTCCATACAATTTGGCCCTCCACAAGAGTCCGATCGGTCCACCACTCTTGGACATTATTCTAGACGAGGACCTTCGGTTTAACGGATCGAGCCCTAGTGCCTACCTAAAGTGGGAGGCTACCATGAAAAAATGCTTTGAAAGGACTAGGGTATATGGACCTGCGAGAGTCCGCGTTGCCAAGGGGCGACTTCAGGGTAAGACAAAGGACGAGTGACAACACATAGTGAGTCTTAGGGCGATTAGGAGGCAAGAGTCCATAGACTCATGGGAGAAGATGAAGGTAGAACTTAGGAAGATCATTGAAATGAAGGTGGAAAGAATGATCGGAACGCACTAGAGAGTGTGGCGTATGGTTAATTATTCTGGAAAACTAGAACAGGGATGGCTAGATGGAATGCAGGCGTGCCAGTCGATTTCTTGACGATCACCTATGGAACCAACTGTTTAACTGGGGATGCGTCACCATGATACGGCACGTGTGCTCGGGAGCTGGGTGACATGTGGAGAGAAGGAGGTTCCGCAGGTACAAGTGCGCAGGCGACTGTGGGGGGTCGTGTACTGGACGTCTTTTCCCACTGACCGCAAGCAGTCGGTGTTTATTTTACATCGGGGGGAGCCCAAACACCTTTGTTTCTACTGTCGAAGAGAGAGTCAGGGACCTGGGACACCGCAACATCGGGAGGACTAAGTCCATGCAACAGCGATAGGGCAACAGCAACGCAACAGAGATAGCTGGGGGCAAGGAGATTGGTCCGAGCGAGGAAGGGGATCCACTCCCTAACTGGATTACATGACTTAGATGCCATGAAGGGCATTTATGTGGGGGCGTGAGAGCTCGATTACAAGTGCTTGCAAGCCGCGGGATAATTCTGTCATTTGTGATGGTCCCCAGGTCATTGTGTTATTGTGTGGGTAATTCCGTATTCACACGTAGAGTTCGTAAGAGGACCTGTGACACAGCTGGGTGCCGCCCGAGGGGCGCCACAATGTCTTCCTATCGTGAGACAATGTTGAGGTTAGAGTAGTAGGGTGCCGTAGGCACCATTGTGCTGGGGTAGTTGGGCGTCACCACGGTTGAGGTGACCGAATGACGTAGGCACCACTTATCACTGGAGCGGCCGGGCGCTGTTGAGACTTGAATGGTCGAATAGCGTGAACATTGCCATGACTGGAGTGACCAAAAGTTGTTGAGCTCAGGATTGTCAGGTGTCATTGGCCCCGGTGGGACTGAAGTTGTTGAGCGATCGGGCGTTACGGATCCCGATGTGGTTGGTGTAGTTGGTAGTCGGGTGCTGGGGGCACCGTTGTGACTGAAGTGGTTGACAGTTGGGTGCAGGGGGCACCATTGTCGCTGAAGTGGCTGGCACTCGGGTGCCGGGGGGGCACCGTTATGACTGTAGTTGATGACAGTCGGGTGCCGAGGTGATAGGGACATCATTTACCCCTCCACACTTTTCGGAGCTCGGATGGATCGTCATCATGTACCATCATGTCCTTGAGTCATAGGCAACAGCTTTATAGCCGAGCCTGCTTTATCTGCCAACAACTCCAAGATTCCCTTGACCCTGAGTCTCCTTCACCTTCTACGCCCACATAAGCCTCCTCTACATCATCTCCCATGAGTCAGCCCTCTACGAGTCAACCTTTTGCCAGATATCCTTCCATGAGTCAACCCTCTACATATCAACCCTCCACGAGTGAACCCTCTGCCTCCACACACCCACATGTGTCTCCACACGCGTCTCCACCTCTGGTCAAGGAAACATCACACCCCGAGTAGGTGGATGCTATCTACATACCTCCTCATCCTACTCCACATGTGCCTCCACCTAGTCCCTCCACCAATTGCCATGTGCCTTTGCCCATGCAACCTCCGCTCCCATCCCCACAACCATCTCTATTACCTTCTCATACCCCTCAGCATCCACCTTGCCCGAAGCGGGCTCCTCGTTCTCCGTTGTCAGAGTCATTTATCGATATTTTCAGGGCTTTGATTACTACTCATGTGTTGCAACTCCTTTTAGTTGTGCCTTGCCGACTCGTGATCGGGAACATGCTCCAATATTGTAAATTTCATCGCCAACAGGGGCATTTAGTCGAGGATTGCCCCGAGTTCTGGAGGTATGTTTATGGCCTGGAAGATGATAAGAGGATCGATTGGGCCATCATTCACAAAGTCATTTTATATCTCCACAATAAGCAGCAGTAGCAAGCGCCGCCTAGGTAGCCGTCTCCATTACAGGACCAGGGGCACCCCTGTAATTCTTTGATTAATGTAGTGCCCACTCCATCACCTGTTCCATTGCCTACCCCATCTTCATCTCCACCTACCCCATCATCATCTTCACCTATTCCTACTATGTCCCCAACACCTCCACAAACCCAAGCCTCTACTCATGCTAGTGCTACCTCTCCTTCCTCCTCTATTTTCACCACCGCTTCTACTCCCAACGTCGCTCGACGTGTTGTGTCGATACGTCGAAGGTGGGCGCCACGACCCTCCACTTCCTCTACCTCACTGTTGGACCCTAGTTTTGATGTTGACAATCTATGAATCATGTGGAAATCAAAATACATAAAAAATATCTTCTACAGTTTCATTGCATTTTGCTTATAACTAGCACATTCATTCTGCTATTAGTCGGTGCATACTTGGTGTAATTCCCTCAGTATAGTCTGTGCACATCAATGATAGTTATGCATTAAGTCGGTGAGAGGAGGTACGATCCCACGATTTTTCCGCACCCATCTTCAAGGCGCGATCACATTGTAGCGGCTCCCCTTCGGGCTGCATCTTCTTCCTCATTTTTCCAAGGTATGCGGCACCATCTTCATCCGTTCTTCATCCTTTTGGTGCTGTAGAACTTTGGTGGCGATCACAGTTCATTTCTTCTCTTCATCGTCCCTACTTTCATTGTTCACGTCCCATATTTATGCATGTTCGTTTATTAGTTTGGGGCGGGTAGATTAGAACAATCTTTGTATTTACAGCTACTTTCGAAACTACTTTTGGCCCGGCTTATCTCCGCATGGATAAAATGCACCAGTTTTTACAGCTTGTCCAGAGAGGGATGTCGGTGCTCGAATATCAGAATAGATTCATGAAATTGGGCCATTATGCGCCCCATATTCTTACAAATGAGGCATTGAAGACAGAGCAATTTCTCCGTGGCCTTCATGCTGAGTTGAGGCAGCCACTGATTGTTGCCCGTGTCACCAGTATGAATGAAGTATATCAGGTAGCAGCAGCATTAGAACTAGATTTGGCAAGATCTCTTGTCCCTTCTCAGGCATTATTGGTTCAGCCGATAGCTCAACTTCTTTCGGGTTATCTGCCTCATGTTCCCAGATTTCCTTCTGCCACTCCAGCAACAAACGATGTGGCTTCTTCTGGCAAGTCCCAATTTAAAGCATTCAAGAACAAGAAGAGACACAAGAAGTGATTTGATCGGTAGGCTTCATCTGGTGCTACCCAGTAGTCAGCCCCATCTTTCCAGCAACGACAGAGTTCTGAAAGAAGTCAATTAAAAGGTTGTGCGTGATGTGGTGGCAGCCACCCAGGCAAACCATGTTCGTTGTCAGTGGTATGTTTCCGGTGTGATCAGCCAGGTCATGTAGTGAGAGAGTGTCCGACGCGAGTAATTCCAGTACAGTTTGCTTCAGCAGCTCCATCCCAGCCATCTCAATCTCAGTTTAGGCCTCCGCTTCCACCACCGTAGCCATCTCAGCCGTTTCAGCAGATGCTCCCTCAGGCTTCGGCAACATCTTCTTATCAGTCGTCTACAACTGTCGGTAGAAAGATGAAAGGCAAAGTGACTCACATTTCTCGGGCAGAGGCCGTAGCTTCCAATCTTGTTGAAGGTACGATTACTATTTTTGGTTGTACAGCCCGTGCTTTATTTGATTCAGGTGCTTCTCACCCTTAAAATCTTTACGAATTATCTCTATATATTTAATGTCCCGTATTAATAACAATAACTTACTCGTGAGAGTATCATTTTGCCCCCTGATTTGTTGAAATAAGGGAGAGAGGGAGGGAGAGAGAGATCGCCATCTCCCTCCCACAGACTCTTTCGGCCGCAACGCTTGTTGCTCCACTGCCCCGCCTCCACAACCGCCCACCGGTGGCCGAAACGAGCGGTGATGGTGCTCTGTCTCTGGGTGCTACGAGCCCTCACCTCCGTCTTGGGCCCGAACCTTAGCTCCAGCCCCGCCGCGCTGACCCCCTCCTCCTGGACGCCCCCGGGCTGCCCACTCACGCTGGGAGCGCTTGTCCTAGATCTGCTTCACCAGCCCGAAGTCAGCCACCCTCGCCCGCATCTCCCCGTCGATAAGGATCGATGCTGGTGGGCTTGATGTCCCGGTGGTAGATGGAGGTAGGCGAGCCCCCTAGCAACGTCCAGGATGATCCCCTCCGGCCATGTCAGCGGCCATCATCGTCCGGGGCTGGCCGCCCTGTGGAAGATGTGGTCGTCCAGGCTGCCGTTGGGCATGAACTCGTACACCAGGTACCTGTTCGCTCCCCTGCCGCCGCCATCCTCCTCGTCGTCGCTGCCATCGGTGATCCGGCAGCCCCGCAGCGGTAGAAGGTTCTAGTGCCATAGGTTACTGGTGATCTCCACCTCCTTCCGGAACCCCTCGCCCCCCTGGACATCCAACTCCATGATCCGCTTCGCCGCCACGGCACTGCCGTCGGCGAGGACACCCCTGTAGACCACCCTAAAACCGCCCCTCCCAATCATGTTCTTCTGGGAGAACTTACGCGTGGCCTTCTCCAACTCCTCGATGTCGTACCAGATGGAGCCCGTGTCTGGGCCGTCAGTGCGACCTCGACCTCCGCTGTCCGGCGACCCCTCCCCCCCGCCAGCGGGTATTGCGGAACTACCATAGATAGGTCGCCACCAAGACGGCTGACATGACGTCGACGGCGATGGCGGCCCCGGTGAGGCCGATGGCCAGGGCAGACCAACTCTTGTCGGATATACCTTTTCTGTTTCTGTTTTTTTTTCTTCACGTTTTATGTATCACGTTCATAGTCATGTCTATGCACGACATGGAAACCGTCTTCATATTCATTATCGTCGACCGACGACGTTATTTTTCTTTCTTCTTCTTCTTTCACTGCCGGAAGCCCGTGCCCATTTACTTGAGGATGTTCTGGTTATTCTGGTGTGTTCCTGGCGATGTTCATGGTTTGTTCAATGGCTTGTCGAAGTCTTAGAACTGCCATAGAGTTCCCCTAGGCATCAATTTGCTCCCACTAGATCTGTTCCTGGATTAGGTACTGAACTTCCTCATAGGACACGATCGCATGGTAGATTCTAGCGTGGACAAGGTAGTACTGGGAATGATTGAAGTCCCATTGGGTGTAATCTACCAGCAGATCATATGGTATGATTTGCCCCCTCTCGACGAGGACATCGAAGAGCCGCCAGGTCTTTTCTTTGGGAAAGGAGAGGGGTATGCGGTCATGCCAGGGTCTCTACCCCGAGTACCAAAGTGAATGCTCACCATGACTAGTACTAGGCTCCTCTGTTTTGATGTCAGAGAGAGAGAATGTACCCATCATGTGAATCACATTAGTCGAATAGTGAACCACATGCATTGCCTTGGCTGGCCTGGACCACCTATGTGGCTACGGGGGATTGATGAGACCACTCTTCATTTTGATGAGGCCATCTTGGATCAACTTCTGTGCCTGGGTCTTGAAGATGTAGCAATCCTCAAGTGGGTGACCCAGCATGCGATGATATGGGTAATAGTTGGGATCATCGATTTTCTGAGCCTCGTCCGGCTTGCGAGCTTCTAGCAGCTCGATAACCTTTTGGGCCATGCAGAGGTTGAAGAGCATCTTCATGTGTTCCTTTTTGAAGTAGAAGGGTGTCTTCACACACTCTGAGAAGGAAGGAGCCACCGTCTTGCCTGTTGGCTTCTTGTCAGAACTGCTTGGCTGGGGCTCCTTACTAGCTTTAACAGCAGGGGTGAACTCAATGATGTTCACCTCCTTACCGGGCTGGCATTCTCGTGTTTGCTTGCCCTTTGCTGAAGTATAGCTCAGGTTAACAGCGAAGAACATCTCTATTTCGGCGATTACCGAGTTGAGCTGGTCGAAGCCTTTGATATTGGTGTCGAGGAGCATTTCGCTGACCCTCGCTACCAAGCCTTGGCGGCATATGGAGATGGCATCCTCTTGGACTGGCGGGTTGATACACCTCATGCTAAGGTCTCGCCATTTCTTGATGAAGTCGAGGGCACTCTCACCCTTCTTCTGCTAGAGAGAATAGAGCTTGATCAGGGTGACCTTTTGCTCGTCCATCTAAAAATGGTCAAGGAATTTCTTTTAGAGATCTGTCCAGTCGGTCACTAAGTTGGACTTAAGGTGGGAGTACCATTGGAAGGCCATTCTTGTAAGTGAAGTGGCGAAGTAGCGAAGGAGATATGACTCGTCCAGTGCTAGCTTGACCATAGCCGTAATGTAGTAGGACAAGTGCTCATGTAAAGACCCTTGCCCGTCGAACTTTTACAGCTTTGGGGACTTGTTGTACTCAAGAGGGAGCTTCTATAACTAGTGATGCAGTGGGTAGGGGACACTATAGAGATCTATGGTTGTGACCCCTTCGCCATACTGGGCAAGCTTTGTCTCGACCATCTACTTGATCATCTATCGTTGTGCCACAAGATTTTCTGGCATTGGTGTATTGGAGGCTCACGGGTGAGCCTCGACTAAGGGTGTGCCGAACTCAGTTGCTATCGGAGTTCGGGCAACTACTGCCATTGAGGCATTCACGTCATTGTGCCCAACAGGCAGGGCCGACGCTTTGGCCAGAGGTGTAACAAGTGGCTGAGGGTGAAGGTCTCGTTCCTGAAGAAGGTATTGCAGGAGGGCCTTCAAATGCTTGTTCTCCTCTATGCAAGTCTAGAGGGTCACCTCTTGAACTTCATTTGCCAGAGGATCATTGTTGACTGGTTCCGCATTGACTGGAACAACACGGTCCTAAGCTAGAACTTCTTCTACTTGTTTCGATGCCTGAGGTCCAATGGAAGTGCCAACATGACCTATCGGGGCCGGAGGCTGAGTCTGGTGATGAGGCCTCCTGAGCTAGGCTAGAGGCTGGTTCAAGTCATCAAACTGGGTGTCGGGCTGATGTCCAATAGCATAACATGTGAACACCCTAACCGCGTCGTTGATGAATTGGACTGTTCGCTTCCTCTGGGAATGCTTCTCAGAGTGAACTGGTGCCCCCAGTCTATCAAAGACCAAGGTTCGTTGCAGTGGAGCCTCTACTAGGGTGTCATCCTGTGGAGAGCTTAGGGCTGGGTGTGGCGGGGCCTGGAATGAGCCTATTTTTGCTTCTGCTTACTTAGGTAGGAGACATTAGGTGACTAGGTGTCATCAGACTGTGCCGATGTAGACACGATTATGTCTCGCCCAATGCCACGCCTGAGTGCTCGAAGGAGGTTTCTGGTACGTGCCCTCCGAATAGCTTGAGCCTCTTCAGTGGTAACCCAGATTCTTCTCAGGCTAAGTCATTGATCTCCCTTGTCATTGTTCCCTCGACGAGACTTGGGAGCCCAGGTATCAAATTGGTGCGGGTGCCCCTATACTATTGTCGAGGCTCCTACTTCTTTGAGCTCCACTTTATCCTCTCACATCCACCATAGGAGGCTGCAGTGGTTGGTAGTGGGGACTGTCAGGATGGCCTGCTCCTAGGGTATGATTGGTTCACCGCCGTTTAGACAAATCCACAGGTCATCGACAGGAATAGTCTTGCCAGAGTTATGAGTTGCAACGGCGAGTCACCTACCTTTACGACCGTGGTGATGCTTCTTCTGGGGAGCGAATGAAGATCCCACCCCGAGATGATAAACCGGAAGACCCGATCTACCATTGCTCGTAGCACGGGGTCGTCAACCGAAAGTACTAGGATCGGCCTCCAGGGCATGAAGCCCGTATCGGGAGCCAATGGCTGGGTGACTCGGGTGTAAGCTCTTGCCCGAGCTGATAAAAGTATTATCTATGCTCGAGGTGACACTCTTGCACCGAGAACCAATGTCGCAGAAGGTACTGGGGCACCAACAACCCAAGGTTGTGAACCTATGTCGAATGCTAGTGTAGTTGGATTGTAGGGGAGAAGATCTTGTGATAGAGCTGAGAGGCTAGGGGCCCGATGCGGAGAGTCCACACCGGGCCTCCACATCGGGGACCAACATTGGGAAGGCCCGAGGTTGTGTGCCTAGGATGGATGCTGGGGAGCCTCAAACTCGGGGTTGAGAACCCTCACTGAGTGACCGCTCTTTCAGAGTTTGGGTCAGAAGACCCGAGCAGAGTACAGGGGAGCCTTGACCTCGAGGTGGAAAACCCATGCTAGGGGTAGGCTCGGCTGAGACCCAGAGCTAAGAGCCCGAGTCAGGTGATGGCTTGGCTCGGGCTCAGGACTGGGGACCCGAGTAAGAAGCTGAAGAGACATGGCCTCGGTGTTGGATCTCCTAGATGATTTTGATTGCTATGTTTTAATGATGACAAATCTCGTGTGTATGTGTCTTTTTGATAGCCGTTGAAGAATGCTAACCAATGTGTGGGTAGGACCGCTATACCCAACAGAACTCATAAAAATCCATAGTCAACAGGGACTATAATGCACCCGGGCAGGCACGCTATAGCACTATAACGCACCATAATAGGCCCGTTAAAGACACCCGAACTCGAAAATCTACAGGAAACCCATAGTTTCCATGCATGATATAACGCACCCATACTCGGGCGTTAAAGAACTATAATGGACCTAGAGGAGTCCGCCATAAGGGGAAATAACGCACCTATACAGGCGCGCCAAACAACTATAACGCACCAGGGCAGGCACGTTATGTCGCCTGGATTTCAAGATTCCAGAGTTCGAAATCAAACCCCCTCCCGATCGATCGAAATTGATGAGGGACGCGGGGAAATATGTTTCTAAACTACCCTACCATGCCATAACAACATTCAATGCCTAAACATGCCACTAGAATTAAAAGATGATGCCCATGGAGATGATTTCAAGCATTATGGACTAAAAATAGACTACACGGGAACATGCATAAAAAACGAGGAAAAGGGCATCAGGCCACGACACATGTGGTACCGGTGGTGTCCTAACGAGGCAAGGAGACCATCCCCCTACCTGGATTATGATGAAAACAACGATTCAATGCCGATCTAGTGAGAGGGATACGCGGCGCCTCCCGGCCCGACTCGGCTCCACGCTCTACAGATCGAGAGAAGATGGGCATCAACGCGATCCTTGCGACGTGACCAATCCAATGGTACCTCCCTCGCTTCGATCAGCGATCATCTGGACCAGAAATTGAGAGAGGAATGAATTTTGAGAAATTAGCCCAAAATTTCACGAAATGGAGTTTTACACGAAAAATGATGAAAATGGCGATGGATGGTGATGCATGTGGAGTCAACGGGTTCCTGGTGAGATGAGGAATCCGTTCCCCTACCTCTTGCGTGGCGAAGATCGCGAGTCAGTGTAGATCGGGCGACGGGGGCCACGCCATCCTTCCGCTCGCACGCACCTCCACGCTCCGCAACCTGAGGGATGAAGGGTACTGGTGTGATCCTCACGTCGAGCCTATCCCGTCGGTACCTCCCATGCATCGACCCGAGGCCGAATGGGCCACGAACGGAGTGAAAGGTGGAGAGAAGAGAGAGAACGTGTGAGGGAGAGAGAGAGAATCGAGAGGAAGAGAGAGAGTGAGATGTGAGAGTGGGGAGAGAGAGAAACGTGAGAGGGTTTTAAGTATCAAACAGGGAATAAGTCACCCGACCCCGGTTAACCCACCCTAACCCACCTTAACCCGTTATCAAAGTGGCCCTAATAATTTAACACTGCTCCTGGACACTTTAACACTTAAATTTTACATTTAAACTGATTGAAGTATAACTTTAAGTTTTAAAGACAGTGGGTTATGGCTACAACTTGTCAGGTATAGATATTATAGCAAGGCCAAAGATTAGGACTTGACACCGGCATCTCTACACAATTTCGCCGATCTGGAGAGGCATCCTTCAGTGCAATGATATCATCAAATCGAGTGTTCAGGTCTCTTTGGGCAATGGTGAGAGGTGCCTATTCTGGAATCCCAGGTGGTGCAGGGATTTCACCCTAAAAGAATCATTTCCGAAGCTCCTTGCTATTTCGGCTGCACCCACAGCATCGGTGGCTCATAACTTTGACACGCAGTTATCTGGGGACACATGGGCACAACACCTACAGGAGGAACCTCACCTACGAAGAGATGGGCCAGCTGGAGGATATCTTGTTATTCCTCCTAGACTATAATCAGGTGGAGATAGGAGAAAAAGAGAGGTTTCTCAGTCAGGTCTGCATACTTACTCATATCAGATGGGGGAATGTGCCACCGATTTTCTTCGCAAATTCAGGCTCCCATCAGCCGTCTGAAAGTGAAACTATTGATATGGAGAATATCGCATGACCAGATGCCCACATGTGATTGGATTGCCCCCTTCCTTCAGGAGATACCTGCCTTTTGTTGCTTAGTGAGGAGGTGGAGGAAGATCTAAACCACCACTTCACGTAATGCACTTTCTCTAGGGAGGGATGGGCAAAGATCGGCGATAGGATCCACCACACTTTTGCCCCACCTGACACTATGCACCATCTCCTCCTCAAATGGCACAAAAGGTGGAACCTAAAGGGGGATAGAAATATATGGTGGCTCATCCTTCATGCTATACTATGGGCATTGTGGGGAGAAAGAAATAGCAAAATCTTCAGAGATGAATCAATAATTGAGAATAGGATTGTCTCCTTTGTATGTGAGAGAGTGAGCGAATGGGCTAAACATTTATGTAAAGTGGAGTCTCACAACTCCTCTCTTTCCCTTTTGTTGGAGAGAGAGCAACGGATATACTGTCTCGGTGTGGAGTGTTTTGTAAATAGATTTTTTAGAGTTGATTGACTATACTTATATATCCCACTTTCTTTGAGCTGAAAGAATATGTCCCCTGGGAGGAGTTCGAATCCCTCGAGCTGACCCCCAAAGTAGAAGCCCAAGTAGAGCAAGAGCCTCCCCTGTGGGGCGAGTGCCCTCAAGAGGAGCCATCGGCTGTTACAGAGGGGAAGAAGAAAAAGAGAAGAGTCAGAGGTAAGAAGGGAAAAGGGGTTGTCGTCGCCTGCAACACCCTCTTGGCGCTGTTCGACACTGCCCTCTCTTTGGAGGGGGAGGAGGACACACTACCCTGCGACCTGCCAGAGGCAAATTAGGTCGAAGCATCCACCTCCCGACATGCCACCCGGTCAGGGAAGAAATGGGGGCGCCCTCCTTAGGACGACCGTAATATCATACTAAGAGGCGAACAACCCTACCAAGTCCCTGAGCCTGAGGTTCGAGGTGTAGAGATTCCCCCACCGTCGAGTCTTTATCCCGAGAAGTCAAAAAGTTAGGGTGCTCCCTCCTTCGCCAAATTCCTTCGGGCCCGCACGAAAAATCAAGTGCACCCGCAAGAACCCTAGCCAACCAAGAGGGCAAGCAGCCGCCTGGCTCAGGCCGCGAGTAACCCTCCAACCCTACCAGCAGCGGTCCCATCCCAGCTGGCGTGAGAATTTGACGGCATCCCTGACCTTGTCAAACTTATGAAGGAAAAGGAGGAAGTCCAGCAGACCCCGCAAGCTCAGGTAGCTATGCCAGATCCGGCGGAGGAGTCGCCTTCTGACCCGATGCCCCGGACCCAGGCCGGGGGCAGACGCGGCAAGCCCGAAGAAATGAAATTACTCAAGGTTCGGGCTGCTGACCGAATAGTCAGGCATCTCAAGAAGATCCCGGCTCGGTTTACCGTATGGGAGATGCTATCTCTGGATGAAGAAACATGGCAAGCCATCATCGCCGCGCTCCAGACGCCAGCGCACCTTGAGGCATGCTTGGCGGAGATGTCCCCGGAGGTGGCCGTGGCCTTCACGGAGGACAACATGCTCTTGCCCACCTGTAGTCATAACATGCCGCTCTACATGAAAGGGTAGCTATATGGGTAGCCTATCAACAGAATCCTGATCGACCCAGGAGCAGCAGTCAACATACTCCCTTACCGGGTGTACCAGAAGTATTACTTCGACGTTCACCTGGTCGAAGTAAAGAATGTCAAGATTGCTGGCTTTAACCAGAAGTGCGAGGTGCCCATGGGGGTTGCAGAGTTCAAAAGGAAAACTAAAGATCAAGGAAAACAATGACAGAAAGATAATTGTAGCTCCACTAGAGCAATTTGACTCTGGATCTGATCCAGGAGTCAAGACAACAACTCTACCTCTCAATCTCACTACTAACTCAGACTTTCTTCTCAAACTACGACACTCTATTTTTTCTTCTCTCCTTATGCAACAGGCTCTTTCTCTCTCAACTCTTCTCAGAGTCTTCTCTCTCGAACTCTGATGCTCTTTTGCTCTTTTTCTGATCTGCTTAGGTCTGCTTACGTGCTCGAATTTGAGCACTCGATCACCTTTTATACAGGAGAGCACGAGTCTTGAGTCCCATGAGCTTTTCAAATTTTTGACGCGTGGAAGATACACTCCTGGCCAATGATTTTGCACTTCGAAAGCCCATGTGTCAGGAGCTGAAGAAGAGTTGATCCGCATGTTTGATGCCGAAGGTAATTTGCTCCATGTTACAGAATGTTCAGTTCAGCCTCCCACCTTGGATCATGTGCCCTTGATCCTTTTAACTTTAAAGTCCACGTGACAATAATGTGGTCTACCTTTATGCAACCTAGGTGTTCGAGTCATGGAACTCGGTTGTTTCTTGTTTTCTGTCCAAAATAAAAGTCGAGATTTATGAGACTTATGAAGCAAGTAATAAGTTTTAGCAAATGTAATTTCAGATGCTTCACAAGGTTAGACAATTTAGATAAGTGTATGCACAAAATTCTTCAAGAGCATCGATGCATAAATGAGATACATCAGCCCGCATAGCTTACACATGTAGCAGGTTAGAATAGAAACATCGACCTTAGAGTTATATAGGTAGACCTTATTTGCCAAACAGACTGACTTTATAATGAAGGTGCATTGACTTGTCTTTATAGTGAATGCTCATGGTGCATCGACCTTGAGAATGATGACTTACTAACATCGACCCTCCTATAACATGCATTGACCTATGCTGCAGTAGCTAGCTCACTAGCATCGACCTTTCAATGACATGCATTAACCTATGCTGTAGCTGCTAGCTCAATTGCATTGACCTTTTAATGACATGCATCGTCCTTTCTCTAAGGTGCATCAACCTTTTGCTTCAACTGCTAGGTCACTTGCATCAACCTATGTACAAGGGGCATCGACCTTATTGCACAAACTGTGAACAAAGTGCATGAGGTGCATCGACCTGATAGTGTGTACTATGTTCAATGTTTTAGGGTTAATTGAGTTGATTGTTTATTGAGTTGGAGCCCCGAGCTCTCCATAAGTCGAGTTATGAGTTCGTGCGAGGTTCATACTTAAGCACGGAGTTTATTCTTTAAGAAAGAAGTTTTATTAAGCCCAAGCCACAAGGGTATCTTATTAGTTAAAACTCGATGAGAATTGGGCAGCATCTCCCCATGCTTGGGGAATTACCGGGGGAAAGCGGGAATATGCTCACGTGACGGAGCAAACCCCTTAAAGCCGAGTGGCGTAACGGCGGTCGGTAGACCCAAACGGATAGGAAAACCCCAAGGACTAGCCTACTAGGGGCACCATTGCTCCGTGGGTTGAAATCGATTGGATAAGGTGACCAATGAGGGAGGCGAATACCCCGAGGGCTAGCCTACGAGGGGCACACGACCCGTGGTCAACTCGTGATCCGAAAAGGGACAACTGATTGGGAAGGAAACCCCGAGGGCTAGCCTACGAGGGGCACACATCCCACGGTCACCACTGATTCCCTTCGGATAGTGGATTTGATGTTGGGCCAAAGGCCTCCTTGATATTCACCTTTAATAGACCATAATGGCACATGCCACTGAGGGGCATGACCCTATGATCTGATGGTGGTTCATGAGTATCAGCGAAGAATGTCCCTTCTCCCCGTCTAGTAGATTCTTCGGGAAAACTGTCATGAATAAAGTAGGACAGAATGCATTCGACAGAATGGACTCAATTAAACTTAACTACGCACAACACTAAGCCGGTTGGTTAACTGGTTAACGGGAGAATTAGCTTGTGTTAGCACAGAGGTTAGCTTGTTAGCATGGGAGTTAGTTGGTTAATGTAAGGGCTTGTACAACCGAAAGGGAGGGCAAACCATTAAACGATCAGCCTGGAGAGCAGAGAGGCGATGGCACCAATTTGGCAATGCGTTTAGATTATAGGGGCAATCCCATTCCCCTCTATTCATAACTGGGAACGGAGGGAGGTAATGAGAGCAGGCCCCGGGGTTCTGACCAGGGGAGCACCACGGTGCGCTCTTCTGGGCAATAAACCCTCCACAGAGACGGTAGAAGCTAATGCGAGGAGAAATCCCCGGGGAGAGGGATGACGATATTACTATTGCCCTGGGAAAATCTAGGGCGTATTCGGCATCGGAGAAATCACGGGGAAAGAGCCACAATCAAACAAAAAGTATATTGATATATTTCATTTGAGCCGGCCTGCACTTCGGCCTCTCCTCTTGGCCTTCTTCTCTCTGTCCCCTGTTTGCCGCGGCCGTCTTCACCGAGCTTCTCCTCAAGTTGATTCTTATATGGATGGAAAGGTCTTCGAAGTAGCTTCGCAGGAGAGGTGGTCTCAAATCCATCCGACATCGGGGCTGCCCAGGACAGCCGTTCTCCCTCGACTATGTAAGTCAGGTCTGGCCAGTGACCTGTGCGCCTTCCAGAAGCTGCTCCGGTCTCATCCCCCATCTTCTGATCAAGCCCCTTGGAGAATCCCCACTAGGGTCATCCAGCTTTCATCCAAAGCTGGTCCCGACCCATTTGGAGTTCCCATTCGAGAGCACCAACGACGACAAGTTGAGCCAGTCCTGCAACCTAAATTATTGGCGGCCAGAACAAGCAGTCCACCACAGGAAGCACCACGGTCTCTTCTGTCATCTTCTGCCCAAGCCCTCTAGAGAAGTTCATCATAGGTCAGTCAGCTTTCAGTCAAGCTTAGTCTTGCCTTATTCTGATTATGCCACTGGGAGTTACACCCCCAACAAGTCTCCCCTATCTAGCCGGTGTCCTACACAGTGCGACTTCACAAGAATCATCGATACCGACGTCTCACACCTCAGAACGGGACCATTACAGCTCTGAAAGATCCCTGGGACGGCCCTCTTCGTGAAGACTCTGGCCCCGCTATGTTCTGACCTCAGATCGGATAGCTACACCATCGGAGAATCGAGTCTAGAATTCTATCCCTGCAACCAGCTCGACCCAGTCAACATCGAGGAGCCACCACTGACGTGATTGGGTGATTCAGGAAGAGAATTTTGGCGTAAGAGCACTAGATTGAGTCCTCTTTCAGTGGGCCCTGGTCCCGCCTCTATCTGATACTCCATCTGGGAGTACAGCCTCGTCCAACCCCTCTCTGGCCTATAACAGAGAAGCCCGGCGTAGTTCTACCGAATCTGTCGTACTCGGTGCATCCGAGATCAGAACGAGACAACGTTTCTTCCAGGAGCAAGCTAAAACGTCAAGCTTTCCAACGCCTCCAGTCCCATCTCGAGCGGACATTCCAACCAGGAGATCTGTCCCAGACAAGTCACTGGTGGCAGACAGCAAGGGCAGCAGGCCAGCTTGCCCGAGTGAGATCGGTCGGCTTCCGACCCCCTCCGTTCCCCACCCCGCCTGGCCGGCTTACAGCCCTGATCTACTTTTATTGCAACTGAGTGTTATTCGTTGTTCTTCAATAGTTCTAGTTAGTTCCGCAATTACTTCAGTTGCGTAGTTTTGAAAAAGGGTGATCGATCCATTCACCCCCCTCTGGCTCTCTTACAGACACTCCATCTGTAGGGATCTAGGTCTCAGATTATCAATCTAGCATCCATATATTCTCATCAGTAGGCAATCCTCGGTGTGGTGGCCATGGTCGTCGTGAAACTTGCAGTGCCTTCGACGACTGCGAGGTCAAGGGTTAGCCTTCATTGGCTTCCGTCGATGATGAAGATCTGAGTTATTGATCTCTTGATATATTTCATAGATAGGAGTGGACAAAGGAGTGTACCACTCAAACTTGAGGGGAGGCTCTCTGTGATCCCCTTCTCGATTTCTCCTTTTCACTTGGCCCGAGTCTTGCTCGAATGGCCGTTTCTTATCTCCTTCTCGTCTCGAGCTTGTTGGATCTCGGCAAGTGTCGAGGACTTCTTCACATTCTGCATGACGAGGAGCTAGGGTCACCAAATCAGTGAGAGAGGAGGGAGCGTGGAGCACTAGTTCTCGCTAGAGGTTTTCATCTTGGGTGCCTTAAGTCAATGCGGTGATGGCTGATGCGACATCCAGATGGGGGATGCACAGGGCTTCTACATTAAAGCAGTTGATGTAAGCCCACAGCTTTTCCCCTTGTGCCTGTTTTAGCGCCAACATCCCTGTGATTTACCATGGAGGGCCGCTACCGGCGAAGCTCTCCTTGGGCAATCGCTCGAACTATCTGAAGTTGAGGATGCTATAGCGGGGGAGTGCTCGGAACTAGGCTTGAGTTCCTTGGACCAATGTGGTCACGAACACTTGACACTTGACGGCGTCCGACGCTCCTTGCAGGTCATTCGGGCCTCGAAGCTATCGTAGTGGTCGACCGGGTCACCCTGGCCATCACAGGACTTGAAGGTCGGCAATAGGACTCTTGGTGAGACTTCGACCTTCAAGATTTTTTCGGAGAATGAGGATCGCTACTCGCCCTCCACGGTGGATTTCTTTTGGAGGGCACGAAGGGTGCGCTCCTTTGATGGGATAGGTGCGATTGATTCAGAGGGGGGTGAATGAATCCCTCTCTAGAAAATCTTGACCGATTTAAAAATTATCTGTTAGAAATGCGGAAGCAGAATGAACAAGTCCCTGGAATAAACTGGATGCTCTCAAATAAAATATAAAAGCTACATGACATGACTCAAAGAAATGTAAGAACACGATGGTACATGATGACGATCCATCCGGACTTTGAAAAATGTGGAGGGGGTAAATGATGCCCCCATCATCCTCATGTGGTCTAGTGAGGACCGTCTTTCTCTTTGAGGTGGTCCAGCATCTGACCGTTTGTACCAGGGACGGTCTAGAGTGGACCACCACCTGTGTTCTGTCTAACTAGAGTTTGGCTCTTGCTGATTTAAATCTCGAGTGAGTGGACCTCAATCCGCGTGTTAACCTATGGTCTGACTGATGCTGGGCATCATGTGGGGGCCATGTGTATGGGTGCCATGGGGTCCTGGGAGGTGGTGTGTTCTCGGCTTGTGTCACTGTGAGTCGGTGTCAGTACGAGGATCGGTCCTTATACTTTGACCGGTTTAGGCATTATTTCCATTGGTTAGAGAGCCTACTCCTTTAGTGACCCTCCACTAGTCATAGCCTTCCGACACGCGTGTGGTCCCACCAGGGAGTGGTGGTGAGGCTACCCGAGAGAGACGGCTTTAGGCTGGTTGCCATGGGCCTCCTACTATGGCGGCTCGAGTCTGAGCCGGGAGGAAGAACCAACTAGAGGGCCTGACGTAGCACAGTCAGATAGTGTGTGCACACGTAGTCAGGGACTTCGGATGCATGCTGACGAGCACGACCCTGACTAGACCCTTGTCAGTGTTACTTGTGTGTGTGCGTCTCAATTTTTGACTTGGGCAAGCAGGGAGACACTGTGGCACGGTGTAAGTCGTTAGGGGACACATCCGGCTGTACTTCTAGTAGGAGGTACTCTTATCTTTGTCAGGTAGTGACTCTTAGTCGTCACCGTGACGTGTGTCTCAATTTTCATATTATCAGACCAGTGTCAAGCGTAGTAGTGCTTTTTCGTTTATTTATTCCTGTTGTACTCGCCTTTAGCTGCTATACGTTGCCGTTTTCTCAGTTGCGAGGTGGAGGTCCGAGTGATCCCTACTGAGCCTTTTGTTATGAGGCTCATTCCCTGCATTTTTCTACGTTTCAGGTGAGGCGAGGCTTCTGAGGAGCGCGTCTGAGGCTCCACGTGGTTCGAGTGCCCATGGTTAGTTGCCAGTTGACAGAGCCGAGATATGTCCCGTGTAGTTGTACTCCCCTTTCTTTACTGTACTAGTTGTGGACTACTATTGTATTCTGAATTGAACCTCTCCCCAGTGCGTTCTCCCCCTTTCTTTACCACTACTTTATGCATTCGGGATAGATACTACGCTTACAGTTTCTAATGGGTTTTTATCTCTGTGTTTGAGCTTTGTTTTGTAGGAAAGGCAAGAGCAATGTGAGGCACTTGCTCTCTAGTCGACTGGAAGGCGAGGAGGTACTGATCCACATCGTTTCCCGCATCCCTCTTCTACGTACGCTCACATTTTAGCGGTCCTCCTTCGGTCATGTCTTCTCTCTATTTTCCAAGGTACACAGCGCCCTCTTCATCCTCTCTCAGTCCTTTTGGCGTTATTAGCCTTGGTGGTGATCACGATTTGCTTGTTCAACTTCATTGCCCCTTTCCTTTTCATGTTACTTCATGCTTATACATCTATTGTTGTTCGGGCGGGGTAGATTAAACATCTACATCAGGGCCTGACAGGCACACTGCAGACTGTGGGCCTGACTAGGCCTGGCGGGAGTGGACCTTACATGGGCCGAGTTGATTTTACCCTCCTCACTAGCCCCCCTACTTTTAGATGCTGAGCACTTTTTCAGGAACTGAGAGTCGATTTTGAGAGGATTTGTCGAAGGGTGGTTCCGAGGATACCTTGCCCTATGATGGTGTTATACCAGGTCATTCCCTGTACTACCGTGAAGTCTGCAAGGAACGTCACGTCTTTCAGCGTAGTCCCGAACGTGATTTGTAACGATATACGTCCTTCCGGGAGGATGGTTGTGCCAGAAAAGTAATACAAGGGTGTGTGCAGTGGTGTTATTCGTGATAAATCCACACCCATCAGTACCAGGCAATCGTAGGAAATAACATCGGGGGCACTTCCATTATCCACTAGAATTTGCTGTATGGTACATTGGTTGATGGTGGCCGAGACTACCAAAGTATCAGAGTGGGAGTGGTTACACTCTCTAGGTCTTCGTCTGCAAAGACGATGGGGTCCTTGAGGTGCTCTCGGGCGGCAGTGTCTTGACGACTACTATCACCACGCTCCACGGTGTCGATTGTCGATGCATACTGTCGACGTCTCCTGGAGCTGTCGCCTCCTGAAGTCGGTCCTCTGGAGATCATGATGATCTCTTTCCCATTGGGCCTGTTGTCGATAGGAGGAGTCTGCTCGTGTGGTCGCTTCTCCTCGGCCTTGGCGACGAATTTATCGAGGAGTCCTCGTCGGATGAGGTCCTCGATAGCATCCTTGAGTTGGATGCAATCAGTAGTGTCGTGACCGTAGTCACTATGGAAGTGGCAGTACCTTCTCTTACTTCTAGTCCTTGGGTCGGACTTCATCTTCGGGGGCCATTTGAGGTAAGGTTTCTCGCAGATTTCCATGGGGATCTGGTCGGGTGGAGCTGTTAGGGGCATGTAGTGCCGGTACTGACCCGTCTCCTTGTTCTCTGGGCGGTCGCGGCGATCCCAATCTCGTCGCTCCCGCTTGCCCCGTCCTTCTTGAGGCGAGTCGGCGGATCTCTTGCGATGGGGTTGGTCCAACCTGGCCGTGCGACTGAGGGCCGCGCTGTTCTCCTCGCACCTCGCATACTTTTGTGCTAAGGAGAGGAGGTCCTTCAGGGTCGTCGGGGCTTCGACTCCGAGCGATCGCCGGAGGATGGAATCCCAGGTTCCCTAGGCCATGGCGGTGGCGGTGATGCTTACGTCGAGGTGGGGTATACAGAGCGCCTCTGCTAAAAAATGGGACACGGAGTTCCAGAGGGTTTCCTCTCGTCCCTGCCTAATGGCGAGCATGCTTATCGTAGATTTGGCTTCCTTTCGGCAGCCAATGAAGTTCTCCTTGAGCAGCTTCTTCAGCTGTTGAAAGGAGGTGATGGTCCCTGCCAGCAGGGACTCAAACCACGTTTGGGCATTCTCTCAGAGGGTGGTGAGGAACGCCTCCGAGGTCTGGTGGAGCACCAGGTTGGACTCGAAACTATGCATGTGGTTGGCCGGGTTGGTTGTGCCGTCATAGGGGGGAAGGACGGTAGTTGAAACTTTGGTGGGATGGGGGCCTTCATGATCTCTCTGGAAAAGGGAGCGTGGAAGTCCTGGTCGTCGTCGATAAGCCTGCGGGTCTTGGCAGCAAGGAGGATGTCGTCCAAGTTGCGGGCCTTGTCTTCGATGTCGTCGATACGTTGAAGCCGCTGGGCCATCTCCGGATTGGAGTGCAGCAGATTGCGCACCCTTGGTGCAAGCAAGCTGCGCGGTCGCTGGTTTTATGCGACGAAGGTGTGGGAAGTTTCTCACACTCGGCAGGAATTCGCTATGGTCGGAGCCCCCCCGTTCTGAGGCTATTCTGACTGGACGAGCTAGGGCCCCATAGTCTTGTTCAGGAGGTCTTGACACAGACCTGTCAGGACTTGGATCTGTTGACGCATTTTCGCAAGTTCGTCAGCTGTGACTTCCCGACGCGGTCGGGTGAAGGATGAGGCTTCCTGCGATTCCCGGTGGGAATTGGGACTTTGGTGAGAACCTCGGCCCCGGTTGCTAGCGTTGCGGTAGCTTCCATGAGGTGCCATTGGCTTTTTGATCATATTCTCACAGACGGCGCCAAAAAGTGTAAAGGTGAAAAAATGGTCCCTAGCCCTCGTAGCACACTTTTCTATTTATTTGTTGGGGAAGACCGCTCGACATCGTGGAAGCCTGCAAACACCAGAAATGAAGGGCGTCAGAAGGAGCCCCAGGCGTTATCCCAGGGGACAACCCTCCGATGCTTAATTCAACACTCGAGAGACAGAGAAACAGGAAGAAGAGGGTGAGAGAGAGAGTTGAGGGGTGGCGAAGCAAACCTGGAGAAACGGACTGCCTTCCTGGGAGGTTCTCGCCGGAATCAGTGGGCGCTCAGAGAGTGCTCGCTGGGTGGTAAGGGTGCTCGGAAGGCAGCCAGAGCTTCGGCGAGGACTCTTCTCTCTCAACGGCAAGTTGGCTTTTCTTTTTCCTTGTCTGGAGCTGAGTGTGTATTTCTTGGTGGAAATCACCGTGTCTCCGCCAGTTCGTCGAAGTCCCATTTATAGTGGGTTGTCCTAGTTGTGAGGACCAATTCCTTAGCAGGGAAGGGCGTAAGTCGTGGAATAACGTCTCCTACGATCATGGGGAGTTTCCCGTTGAGGGTATGCTCCTCCATAGTCGGACGAGTCTCGGGCGAGTCTCACGGCACCTAGAGAGGCGTGCTCACTCTTAATGGAGTTGAGGCCGAGATCTTGGGAGGTAACGTTGGATCGCTGGAGGGTCATCCGGCGGCTCTTGCATCTGAGTCGAGACTCTTCATGCGCTGGCAGATCCGAGGGCGATCCGTCCCGAGCCGTCCGTGACGGGCCGCGGCTATCAGGGCCTGACAGGCGCGCTGCAGACTGTGGGCTTGACTGGACCTGACGGGAGTGGGCCTTACATAGACCCAGTCGATTTTACTCACCTCAACACCTTTTTAAATATTATATGTGTTATTTTATAGGTGACTCTTGAGACTCTTATGAAGGAGAACCAGCACTTGAAGGCCCTCCTACAAGACCTGTTGCAGGAGCGTGACCACCACCCTCAGCCGCCTACTGGGCCTTCAACGGAGACACCGGTCCCGCCAGGCGGGCAAAACAGCGCGAACACTTCAACTGCAGTCGTCCGAACCCCTACAGTAACCGGGTTCGGCACACCCTTGGCCGAAGCTCAACCACGGCCATCCAACACACCGGTGCCAGAAAGCCTCATGGCACAGCGCCAGATGATCGAGCGGATCGTTGAGACCAAGCTCGCCCAGTTTGGAGAAGGGATTGTGGCAGTGGACCTCTATAGTGTCCCCTACCCGCTGCATCACCAGCTTAAGAAACTTTCCCCGGAGTGTGCCAAGCCTCCGAAGTTGTAGAAATTCGACGGTCACGGGTCTCCGCATGAACACTTGGCCTATCACATTACGGCTATGGGTGAACTCGCGTTGGATGAGTCTTACCTCCTCCGCTATTTCGCCACCTCACTCACAGGAACGGCCTTCCAATGGTATTCTTGCTTGAAGCCCAACTCAGTCATTGATTGGGCGGATCTCCAGAAGAAGTTCCTCGATCGCTTCCAAATGGCCGAGTGAAAGGTCTCCTTAGCCGAGCTCTGCTCTCTCCGACAGAAGAAGGGGGAGAGCGCCCTTGACTTCAACAAGAAATGGCGAGACCTCAGCATGAGGTGTGTCAATCCGCTAGTCCAGGAGGATGCCATCACTATCTGTAGCCGAGGCTTGGCGGCCGAGGTTAGTGAAAAGCTTCTCGGCACCAACGTCAAGGGCTTTGACCAGCTCAATTTGACAGTCGTTGAAATAGAGATGTTCTTCGCCGATAACCCAAGCTACATGTCAGCAAAGGGTAAACAAGCGCGGGAACGCCAGCCCGATAAGGAGGTGAACATCGTCGATTTCACCCCCACTATTGAAGCCGGGACAAGTAGTTCCAACAAAAGGCCAGCGGACAAGCCGGTCGCTCTCTCCATCTCAGAGCGTATGAAGACGCCCTTCTCTTTCAAGAAGGAACATACGCAGATGCTCTTCGACCTCTGCATGGCCCAGAAGATCGTCGAACTACCTGAAGTCCGCAAGCTGGACGAAGCTCAAAAAATCGACGATCCCAACTACTGCTCATACCACCGCATGTTGGGTCACCCCCTTGAAGACTGCTACGTCTTCAGGAACTATTTTTAAAAACTGTCAATAGATCCATTCACCCCCCTCTGGATCCGTTTACTGCTCATTCCTCGCATGCCCAAGGATGTCAATCCCCCATCGAGCGAAAGGATAAGGGTCAGCTAGGGTGACGAGCTCTGTTGCCGACTGATGGACCAAGTGTTCAAATCGCTGGCATCGGTCACACTACTGTACATAGGCCGTGCAGTCGCGCTGTAGAGTGGGCCACCAGTAACCCTACCGAAGAAAGATCCTGGTGAGCAACCTTCCTCCTTGGTGTGCCCCGCATAAGCCTTCATGGACCTCTTGAATCGCTCGCCTGGCTTCATCGGTATTGATGCATTTTAGAAGAGGACCGGAGAAGGATCTGTGGTACAGGGTGCCATCTAATATGATGAATCATCGAGCTTGGTATTTCAATCTTCGGGCCTCCCGAGGGTTGGGGGGCTCTTAAGAATCCCAGAGCGATGACAGATAGGGGGTACGCCTGTCGCTCGCAGAGGCCGAGTCAATAGCCATGGGCTTTGAATTGATGCTCGGTCGCTCGAGCTCTTCGAGAAGGACCGAGCGAGTACCCTCAGGGTCAAGAGAGGAAGCCAGTCGAGAGAGGGCATCCGTCGAGAATTTTCCTCCTGAGCTATTCGAACTACCTCGAAACCCTCAAACTGTTGCACTATGGTCTTGACTAACCGGAGGTATTTGACCATCGATTCTTCTCGAGCCTCGTAGTCACCATTGACTTGGCTGGCGACCAGTTGGGAGTCAGTGTGAATCTTGACTCGCTCAGCCCCCAACTGCCGGGCCATGCGGGCTCCCGAGATAAGGGCTTCATACTCAGAGGCGTTGTTGGATGCCTGGAAGTTGAACTTTAAGGCGTACTGCAGCTCTGATCCTTCGGGGGACTTCAAGAGGATGCCGGCACCGCTCCCGACCGAATTGGAGGATCCGTCGACGAACAATTCCCAGGTTGGCCCGGGCGCGGATGAAAATTTCTCTTCGGTCGGGATGGTGCTCTCTGCGATGAAGTCGGCGAGCGCTTGTCCTTTGATAACCGAGCGAGGCCGGTACGAGATATCGTAGACCCCGAGCATAATGGCCCACTTGACGAGGCGTCCTGAGGCTTCAGGGTGAGTGAGGATCCTCTTCAGTGGTTCGCCGGTCAGGACTATGATGGAGTGCCCTTGGAAGTAGGGCCGAAGGCGCTTGGCCGATTTCTCCTCTGCATTACCACCATTTTTGAAATTGTCCTATCATTCCTTGTCACTTCCTAGATTTTATTGTCTCAGTTCCTTATTTGCTGATGGCAAAGGGGGAGTAATTTTGATGGTTGATGGAAGATGGGAGTGGTAGTGTGAGTTTATTTATTTCTCTGTCTATGCATATCCTTGCAGTCTCTGAATCTGACTCATAATGCATTACATGTTACCATCAAAGTCCATCAAAGTATAGTGTTGCCATCATCAAAAAGGGAGAGAATGTTGTCTTCTCTGATTTGATGTCTAGTTTTGATGATTGGCAATAGTGGGTTTGACCATGGATTGGACTATGGGTTTGACCATCATTTGACTTTGGCAACATTGTCCTTTAATAAGTCAAAATAACATTTCTATTGCATTAAGGTCATTGCACATTCAAAGATTTAGATCGTTGCATCTTTACATACAGTCAAGCATAAGGTCGGTGCATGTTTACTGTAGAGCATATGAAGGTCGATGCATGTTTACTATAGAATCACACTAAAGTCGATGCATGATAGACCTTGTTCATACTAAGGTCGATGCATGATACACTTTGTTCATAATAAGGTCGATGCATATTTACTCTGGTGTAAGTAAAGCTCGACACATGTTTAGTATTTTACGTATGAAGGTTGATGCATGTTGCATAGTAAGGCAGAGGCAAGGTCGAAGCACATCGTCTCTTAGCCTTACTAAGCTCGATGCACATCGTCCCTTAGCCTTACTAAGGTCAATGCACATCGTCCCTTCGCCTTACTAAGGTCGATGCACATCATCCCTTAGTCAGACTAAGGTCGATGCACATCTTCTTTAGTCTTACTAAGGCCAATGCACATCGTGCCTTAGTCATTCTAAGGTCTACGCACATTTTGCATCCTGCACAATAAAGTTGGTGCACATTGCGCCTTGTGTAAAGCAAGGTCGATGCACATCTTCTTTAGTCTTACTAAGGTTGATGCACATCGTGCCTTAGTCATTCTAAGGTCTACGCACATATTGCATCCTGCACAATAAGGTCGGTGCACATTGTGCCTTGTGCAAAACAAGGTCGATGCACATTGTCCTTGGGCATATAGAAGGTTGATGCATGTTTTTAAGTGTGTGCACATGTTGCATCAAGGTCGATGCACATGTATAGACCGAAGTCTGTGCACATGTTAGCGATGGCAAGTAAAGTCGAGAATTGGGGGTTAAAGTGTAAAAATTAGTTTTTTTACAAAAAAAATATAATATTAAACCCTTTTTTAACCCAAACCCACACCTCTCTCTTTCTCTCATAACTCACTCTCTCTCTCCCATCTCACTCTCTCACCCTCTCTCTCTCTCATGATCGCCACTCTCTCTCTCTCCTCTGGGATTCGGGCGAGACGACGACAGATCGCGACGTGGAGGGTGCCGCTGGACTCGTGGCGACGAGTGGAGCGCGTTGACGCCCACCTCGACACCGATCGCAGCCCGTGGAGGTGAGACGGAGCGAGAAGGGCGCGGCGTCCTCGGCTCTTGCATGCGGCCCGGACGGCCATTTTAGCTAGTTCCAGGTATGAGGATGGATTCCCACTCGTCTCGAACATGCATGCCGATCTATACTCTCTAGCATGTCCATTGTTAATATTTTGAATTTTCTCCATGAACATCGTAATTTATGTTTTAATCCACCGTGGGCATTATTTTTATGTTGTCTAGCTATTAAATGTTGTTATGGATGTGTATGATAGCAGGGAAACCGATTTTGTAGCAATCCCCATCGATTTTGGTCGACTAGGGGGTGTTTCGATTTCAAACTGAACCTGTTCGCCACCTCGACGGTGTGACGGTCATTCTAGTGCCCGTCACACTTGTGACGCCCCTCACCGGGTGCGTTACGTTATCGTGGCAGACCTTAATAGGCGCATCACGTGTAGTGTAATGGACGACCCTTAGTCTGTTACACCCCTTTTGACCTTGTTTCACTTAGATAGGGTGGATGGCATGACGGTCTATCGTGCGACCGTCACAGACTTGTAGCGCGCCCATATAGGTGCGTTACATGCTTGTTAAAACTGTGAGTTTTCATTAGTTCGGGTGAGTGTAACGGTCTTGAGGTGGCACGTCACAACCTTGTGGTGCACCCACCTTAGGCCTTCACTGTGACGGACCTAAGGAGGCACGTTACAGTATTGTAGGGCACCTACCTTAGACTGTCACAGCCTGTGATGAGAAAGTGTTAGTGCTTTACATTCTCTAGCATTTTAAAGGTTATAATCTCATTCTCTAATGCATTCTATGTTACATATTCACCATGTTTAAGTTATTTTATACTGCAATGACTCACTTTTAGATCCCAGTAGAGTGCTTTCTCTTTCCTTGTGATAAAACCACTAGTCGTAGCCCAGCGACCCCTAGTGTCAGTGCCAACACACCCTTATACACCGGGGGATGGGCATCACTTCTCACAGACAGCCACACTGCCAAAACACAAGATGCATCTTGCACAGGCTTCATGGCACACAAGAGAGGCCAACACATCCGGTCACGCGATGCAAGATGACAAATTTGGCAAAAGCACGATCCTCTCCAACCAAGGAGAAGCCAGCATACCCCAGACAATTCAGGTTTAAAACTCCATGCCTGACCTGACCTCAGACCTCGTGCACATTGGGAACTGCACCTTCTAGCACCAAGGGAAACCCTCGCTTCTGTCAGTTCAACTCCTCCGATAACACTGACCAAGTGTTCCGTCGGACCACACTCACAGCACCTCCTGATGCACTACCATCGTAATTCCTCGAACTGTGACACGCCACGCCTCGAGCACTGGATCCGCTGATCTCCAGCCGCACACTACCGCAACGGTTGAGCCAGCCACTGCCGCACGCTCCTCACTTATGCCTACCTCTGACCTCGAAACCAATAACATGCCAAAATGCTTACCAAGGAGTGAAGAAGCCATAAAAGATGCCAGGCTCAAAGGCTACAACACCTCTAACCACCGGACATCATTCTCTCAAATCTGTTCGTGCCAACACTGATCCATTCTCGAGCTACCACCGCGTGGACCACCACGCCAAGAGCCACAACACGAATCATAATAGGCACCTACCAATGCTCATCCTTGAGTCCTGAACCTGCCACTGCCATACGATCTCGCACTTAGAGCGACCACAGCTCATTTACGCACAAAAATACAGGACTTGGAGCTCACTTGGACATCTCTGCCCAATATTGCCTCAAAATCCATAAAAATAAATGGGAACGACACGTCATGGTAGACGCCGCAAAGCATGACGAGAAGATTAGGCTTGACCATTAGCAACTCACTAAGAAGATCCTCCACTCATCTAAGCACAATTCTTGACCAGAGCACCCGCTCTGCCACCTCGAACCAGGATCTTAGTTCCTCAGGGGCTGGTTAAATCTTGAACAAGGATGGCCAAAATAACAATAACTCCCTCGGAGCATACTCTTGGCCACTCAACCATAAGCAATTCTCGCCATCCACTTGACCTCACTATAAATTCCTCGAACATAGCACCGCGAACTCGCACCTGCCGGCAACCTCTGCCCAATGTAGCACTATCGGGGCCACCACCGCAAGGGGAGAAAGCTCTCGATCTGGATAAGGGACAGAGGGCCAAAAGCTAGCCACAAAGGGAGGGCCCCATACGAACGGGCCCACACTTACAACATCCTCGCCCGAAGTCGCCTCGTCAGAGGAGTAGCCGTAGTCTACCTTCTGGCTCAAGGAGGACTCGGCCGGGATAGGCTCCTCCCTTGTCGGAGAAGGGACTCTCGCTCGGTCACCTTCAGCCTCCTCCTTGCGCAGGCTGGGAGACGGCGACGCCCCAGACTTCAGCCTCCTCCTCGTGTAGATCTACGTCGGCTCAGGGATCCCCCGGGCCTCTATCCACTCGGGAAGGGGTGCGAGGGGAGCTACCAAATGAGGAAGCATTCGGGTCAGACGAAAGTCCTCGGGCTCCCAACGAATAGCAAAAAGAAAATATGTCAGCCACGCCAGTGGAAGGAATTACCCTGTTTGGTCTCCGCGGCCGGGAGCAGGCTGGGGATTGTCTCCTCCACAGAGGGCGCGACCCCAGGTGCAGTGGCTTTACCCACATCCGGAGTGAGAGCAGGTACCGGTTCCTCTACAGGGACTAGAGGAAGAAACCCGCGTAAAATGCCTTGTCTCACAAGGTGAAAGGGTGTTAGGCGAAATAGCCAGCAAAAAAAAACCTAACCTGCGGGTTGGCTGCGCTCAGCCTGAGCAGCCGCGTACGCGGCCACAAACTTCTCAGCTTCAGCTCTCCTCTGTTCTAGTTCCTGCGGGCTAATCGTCATGCCGGGGATCCGCACGGAACGTGCCCCCTTCGCTTTAGCTGAGAGAAGGACACACACACGTCATACAGGAGCAAAGAATCTTCCCGAGGGGGGTGACCGGACCCCGGAAGGCGTCGGCATCCAAAAGACTCACCTGCGGGACGGCTCAGCTCGACCCGGGGTGCTGCGAACTTCGCAAAGGAAGGAACCGACGGAGGAGGGGAAGCTGAAGTCGTCCGGAAGACCTCCGCCCTCTTCCGCTCTGCCTCCTGTTGCGCAGCCACTTTGGCAGCGATGAGCGCTCTCTCCACGGGCGACCTCTCTTGAGGCTCCCCGGCAGCCCTAGGCGGATGAGTGGGAGTGGATGGCGGCTCAGACCCGACCCAAGCTTCGCCTACAGCGGGGATCGGTGAAGGCGGGGGCTCCTCCCTAGCTGATGAACATGAAAGACGTCCGGGTGTGAGCGGCCCGTGCTAAGACAAAGATAAACTCCACCTGAAAGACAACTTAGTGGTTGCTCTCACCTCACTCCGCGGTGGCCACTCAAATGACGAGAAATTTGGTTCGAGCTCTCACTCACCGTCTGACGAAGCTAAAAGATAATACTAAATAAGTAATAGTAAAACCAGCAAGGGATGAGGCCCAAAGCTCACCTGATCAGTGTGAATACATCGGTCCCAGTCGGAGACGAGGGCGAGCGAGGAAGCGTGGGCTTGCCTGCACGCCGCGTCGATGAAGCTTCAACCTAAAAATTTAAGTTACATACACTACGTCCCTTGTAAGGGGGTTGGACTAGGGGTGGAGAATTAGATTACAACCAAAATGTACCTCCACGCAGGGAAGGGTGCTCAGCCGGCCAGGCGGGGAGGGGAAAAGCCGAGGTCGGAACTAATTGGAAGGCGATGGCCGGTTCTGGCCGCACTCTGGAACAGGGGACAGGTGGACGTTGTCGACACCGCTACGACCACACCCGAACTCAGTTTTTGACGAAACCAATGGCCAACTCCTCGTAATTGGACCAGGGTCGTGACTAATTTTTCTGGAATTCTTAGGTTGTCGGTGCCAATCGAGGAAGAGCCACGAATAGGGTCTCTGCTTCCTGATTCTGACTGCTATAGGAACACAGCAGCAGCAAGCCGAGGCTGTCACGGGGAGCCCCGAACTCCAAATTGAGTGCGGAAGGAGGCGTTGGAATCGTTGATGAGTCACCATCGAATCAAGATAGACGAGAATGCCAGCTGATGTCAGGGTAGGCTGGGGCAGTTGAAAGAGTGATAGGGTGTCTGTTCAGTCCAAGAGGAGACAGAACAGCTCACCCTGGGGAGGAAATTGAGAATTCACTGCTCTGGAGGCCGAATGGAGTTCCGCTTCTTGGTGATGGAAGAAAACTCATTGTAGAAGGTCCCAGCCAAACCTCGCCTTTAGATCTTTAGGTGACTAGTCACAGCAGCTCCTGCAAGCAGACTCAAGTTGGTAGTTTGGATAGAGTCACGCAGTTGGGGGAGATCGACTGCTCCGGGCAGTCACGAGCTCAGGTTGGGGCGAGACAACCGCCGTTGCAAAGAATACTCAGAGACGCTTCCAACGGTATCACTTGAGCCACCTGAATCGTCGGGATGAAGATGCAGCTTCCTCTACAAACTGATGGTACTCTACTGCCTGCGACCCAGAACTGCAGGTTGAAGAGCGGAGGTGGGGAATGAGGTAAATGGGAACACAATGACTTATAGTGTTAGCCATTATCAAAATCATGAGATACAAATGACCAATAACCACAGGGGCACAACAGCTCCTCTGCAGACCACCGGTTCGTCGGGTCCCTGCTCAGGCATCTCCCCAGGAAGTCCCTGGCGTCATCGGAGATGTTGCAGGGGAACTCTGGCACATCATTGGAGAAGGCGATCCGGTGGATGGCGGCGACCGGGTCTCCGACGTCACGCCACGGGAGGCACCCCGTGGCCATCTCAATCACCGTACAGCCGAGTGCCCAGATGTCGGCCGCCGGGCCCTGTTCTTTCCCTCTCGCCACCTCCGGCCCCATGTACAGGGGAGTCCCGCTGATGACCGCACGGTCGTCCCTGCCATCATCGACCCACCTTGCACACCCGAGGTCGGCGAGCTTCACACTACCGTCGTCCTTGCCGACGAGAATGTTATGGCCCTTGACATCGCAGTGAACGACTCCCCTGCTGTGGAGGTACGCCAGCCCCTTGAGAATCCCGCGTGTGTACGCCCTGATGATGTACTCGTCGAGACAGCCGTGCTGATTAACAACCTCCGCGAGGTTGCCGCCGGGGACGTACTCCATGAAGAGGTTGAAGAGGACCCGGCCGTCGGTCTCGGCGGTGACGTCCGATCCCAAGCAAGAGACGATGTAGGGGCTGCAGAGTGAGGAGAGGATATGCTGCTCCCTCTGCAGGGGCGCCGAGCGGGAGAGCTCGGCAGACTTGGCGGCGAAGAAGCTCTGCCCATCGCCAGAGATGGGGGAGGCCAGGTAGACTGCGGCAGTGGAGCCGCGGCCGAGGCACCGTCCGCGGACCCATCCACGGCTGCCACCACCCATGAGGGGGGGAAAAGAACAAGTGAACAACAAGAAAGGGGTAATGGGTGTGGCGTGTGCAGGGATGGGTGGGTTGGAGGGAGTCTTTATGCGGCTCTCAGTTCCTCCAATCAATATATATATATATATATATCGAAGAGAGAGTGAGGATGGGCGATGGGGGCAAGGCAGCTGCGTGGGGGAATTGTTGTTGGATGATTGCAGTACGCCATGGCCAATGTCCGGAGCCTGCCGCGTGTCATAAAAGAAGCGGGGCAACATGGAGAAGCCTGATGGTGCAAATAAGAGAGAGAGAGAGAGAGAGAGAGAGAGAGAGAGAGAGAGAGAGAGGTGGGGGGGAGCCAGAGAGCTCCGATGCCAAACCTAAACACTAACTCCCCCCCCTCCACTTGGGCCGCCCCCTTCTCATCTCCTTCCTCCACAACCAGCGTGCCCCTCCCTAACCCTAGCTAGCCCACCCTGCAACCCATGCCCCATCCCCCTCTAGGTACGTCCACGATAGCCCCGGCATCCCTCGGCCACATCCCCGTCGTCGACGTTGAGGTTTCCCTTGTTCTGCTGCACCTAGACTGGTAGCAGAATCATCGGTAGAGCTTGCAGCATCCACACCTCTGTCTACTGTGCGAATCAGCCCGAGCCCCCTTCTATGGGATCGTTCTACTCCGAGTCCTCTTCGCAACAGTGGTGGTTTTGTCACGTTTTGTCAACGCCATCAACCGCTACAGATGTTTCCATGCAATTGCACCCAGACTATGCCTATTTCTGAGTGCCCCTTGGCAACGCCGACACCGACTTCTCCTGTGTGGATCGGCCAGAGCCCCCTTGCTGAGAGTTCTTCCCCTTTGAGTCACCTTCGACCCTGAGGTGGTCCCGTCCATTTTCGTCATCAGCACAGCCCGGGGCGTCCATTCTCCCTCAGTCGCGCTAGACCCGGAGTCCTCTGTTCGCCAAGAGTAGACTGTTGCAAAGTCGGCCCCGACACTCCCTCCTCCTCTCAATTTCAGGTTGAGCGGTGTTCTGTAAAGTTGCGACTTTCGATGACGTGAAACCAACACTAGCGGTTTCGTCTCTTCTGACATCAGCACTGGAAGTTCCACCATGACCATCGGTGACCTATCCTGCTGTTCACCCAGGAACCTGACGCCAACCATTCTAGCGACCACGTCCAGCGAGGTGATCAGATGGCCGCCATCTTTAGGTTTCCCAGAGCTCCCTATCTGCTATGTCCACGACTTGGTCCCATCACTTTTGGAGTTCCACAGCGAGCGTACCGACCGTCGCACCACAACTGCGTCATGCAGTCCTGTGCGACAGAACTGCACAGGCCTACAACTGTGACCACCGCCTCCATCCAGCGACGTCGGCTCAACATCGGACCTTCAGCCATCCTTCAGCATCCCTTAGGCTTCGACCAGGCATGGGCAACACCTCGATCGGGCGTCCGAGCTAGGCGTACGGTCGACCGCTTGTTTCCCCTCCCCTCGATCCCCCTCCTACGCGAGGGTAGTGCATGTAACCGTTTTCCCACCCCCGTGATCCCCCTCCCTGCGTGGAGCATAGTAAATGTACTTATTTTAGTGCTTTTCATTCAATATTAGCTCATAACTACGCTGGCTGGTGAGAGAGAGTGCCCGATCGCGCAAGTCCCAGACTTCGAGCGACCACCGTGGGAGTGAGTATTACCCGTGCCCTCGGCATCGGGTCGGCCACTAGGATTGGACTAGTCATACCCCTTTGGGAGACCCACTGGCCTTGCTGACCCTCTACTAGCAAGGGACCAGCCCTCACATCCTCCACTCGGCATCGCCGAGTTACACATGGATCGGGGTGAGTGCCGGGTGGCTTGGCCGCCAATTTCGGCCCGTTTGAGTTGCGAATTGTGCTTGCAAGTTAGGTCCAAGGCTGTGTCACATCATAATCACTGTGTCAAAAAAATGGTAGGAATGAATCTCCTCATGCCGACACCATGGTCATTCCCCGTCTTCTCCATTTTATTCTCGGCCTATGCGTTTAATCGTTCCATCGCGTGACTGAGTCTCGATTTCATCTTCCCCGACATTGGCTATGCCCTGCCATGCTTTGGGCTACAGCAATCCCCTTCTCCCCGGGGTCTTCCTTCCCAATCGAATGTCGATAGTTTCACTGCTGATTGACTCTGAAGTTGTCTCTGCATCCCCCTTTTGTTCTTAACCACGGACAGAAGGAGATGAGGCTGCTCTTATAGACTTGATGTTTGGGCTTCTCTGCATCACCATCGTCTGTGTATTAATCTGATAATTATCTTGATAACTTGTTAATCAACGTACATATATCTACGTATATGTATGTCTAAAACTATCATAATAAGTGTGCTGATCAAACATGCTTTTCAAACCGCGCCGCGTTATCATCCTTTCAAGGAGATTTTGCATCTGGGGAGAGGGGAACATCCCTCTTGGCTCTGTCCCAATCTCGCTCTGTCCAGAGAGGTCTGTCCGTTAGTGACGAGTCCCTCATGGATTTATGAGTGAACATTAACATGGATTAATTCCAATAGCTGGAAATCCACGGTCTTTAATGGGCCTCGTGGTGGTCGTGAGATGGGTGTCCCTCGTAGGCTGGCCCTCGGGATTTTCCCTCTCTATCAGTCGTCCCTACTTGGACATGGTATCGGCTCGGGTCGCGTGCCCCTCGCAAGCTAGCTCTTGGGGTCTTCGCTCCCGTCATGAGTCACGCTACCTGTCTACTCTCCATCCGTGAACTTGGTGCCCCTAGTAGGCTAGCCCTTGGGGTTTTCCTATCCGTTTGGGTTTGTCGGCCGCCATTGTGCCACCCGGCTCGTAGGGGTTGCTTCGTCACGTGAGTACTCCCCGCTTCTCCCCGATAATCCTCCGAGATGGGGAGATGCTGTCAAAATTTCAGCTCGAATGACTTAAATTAACTACTTAATAAACTAATTCAATAAATTGACTCAACCTGGGACGACTGTCGCGCTCGAGTACGAGCCTCGCGTGAGCCTATGACTTGTCTTCCGGACGGTCCGGGGCTGGTCCGATGAACAATTAACATAATAAAGTTTCAAAATCTTTTAAAATATTTTAATAAATCTAAAAATAAACTAATAAAACCTTGATTTCTGTGGAATGGAGCTAAATCGATGTCATCGACACCCGATGCGCCTTAATACGACGTGCCCTATTACGGCGTGCCCTCAAAGGGATCACGTCATTTTAACCTACCCCTTTTACCTATGTCAGTAGCACTGTTTTAAGTCTTTACCCACACAACGGCCGCGTTGTTTAACCTTTCAGCTACGCGTACCATGCCGATTTTATTACGAGTCGCGTCATTGCACTATTTCAGTCCTCTCCCCGCCTCTGGGGTGATTTAATAAACTTTATAATCAACGTATTGAATGAGTTGGTTTGTCTAAACCTGAATTAGCTTATCCCATAGCTTTATTAACATGTTTTAGTATAAGCATTCATGCCGCATCAATGTATGCTTGAGTACGTGGGCCCTTGGTATATCAAATGACATTAGCAGAAGGCTGGGTAACACCTGACGGGAAGCTCTTGTTATGCGTGATGGTGGTCTCCGGACCTATGTTCTCCGCCACGTATTGAGGGTTCCGCCCTAATAAACCATGCATGGTAGATTATAACATCTTGCATGATCATTTACACCCTTTGCATTCTATTCCGGCCTCGACAGCCCATCATCTCGACAATTAATCAAAGATTTTTCCTCCTCGCGGGGGATGTAATTAACGCCATAGCCTTTATGGTATGGCGGACTACTAGTCCTGACCGAACCTCACTCTCACCCGACACGGGTCAGAATGAGCGCACAATAAACTTGTCACTCACGTGCTTGGCACGCTTGTGTAGTTAATCAGTTAGTTAATTACCTGTTAATTAATTGGTAGGACGACGCGTAAGTAAACCAAATAAATAAATAAAATATCGAGACAAATTTCCCATCAGTAAACAGTCTGCCATGCCCAGTGGGACCAGTGTCACCTTTCATCTCTTTGTAAAGATACTTGGGCTTCGAGGCCCTCCCAAAGGTTTTTGATCGTTGGTTTGCTTGTCCTTACAGGCGAACAATGACAACACTTGGATTAGCTGGCGTCGGTTTTGGCCCGGCAATCATCGCTGATCATGCGCGCGGGTACCTGGTGGTGCCTACGGTGTTCGGGCAATTCCCTGCTGCTGTCAGCTTCCCCATCTTCTTGGGCCTAGCCTTTGTGGACATGGTAGAGGTAGAGCCCTCGGAGCCGGCCGAGGGAGCTGTGATGAAGATGGAGGCTCTGAAGGATCGATGCTACCACGACTCACCCAAGAGTCCAACCGTGGTTACCAACTGTCTGGTGCACCACGCTGTCCCGGGGGCCCACCCCGACGCTGCTAACAAGGCTGGAGAACGCCAGTGCAAGGCCCTTCAAAAGAGCACTGCTATAGTTACCGGATCTCTTTGCAAGTCTGGTAAATCGATGCTAGTGGGCGGAGTTCGCATTTTCCTCAACGGACGCGACGCCCAGGTGGTTCCTGACTGAGTGGTCCCCACCATCCCCATCCACAACTCATACCAAGCCGTCACTGGAAGGAGGGCGGAAAAAGAAGAAGCCAACCGTCATGGCCAGGAGAAATTGGCCCTCAGGCCAAAGAGGTTTAAACAGGTGTAGGTCCCCAAGAGGGTCCAGCCCGCACACCAAGCTACACCTGTCCACTGCCGTCCTGCTCGCGATGGAGCAGAAGAAAAGAAGAAAAGGGGCCTAGCCCTGAAGGAAGAGAAGGTGGTTGCGGACCCTCCGCGCCGTGGAAGCTTTAGGGCCTGCGCCCGACAATCCAATGTCCCTGCTGTGGGATGAAGATTCCAACAACCTGCCGGTCGGGCCCGGCTCGCTTACATCCCTCCTGTGGGAGGTCGACAACTATCCCCCATACTACATCAGGGATGGGGTCGAGAAGAGATGACTGATATGGTCAGGAACTACTTTCGAGGGCTAGACAACCCCTCGCTTGGGCAAGAGCGGCTGATAGCCTCCTTTTCCTTACTTTAATATCCACAAGTTTCATGAAGGGTGTAACACCCAGATCTGCCATCTACTCCATGGTCAACCTAGGTTCTCAGGAAACTTCCCTATCCACCATGTCTGTCCCTGCCCTAAGAATCAGAAGATTCTAAATTCAGCCACGACCAGTACAGGACATTCAAAATTCCTTTCTCAGCTTGGGGTGGTAGTATTTTGAAAGAGCTTTTCAACGCCACTGATCGCAGCAATAATTCTCGTCGGGTCACGCACAGCAGAACAGCGGTTTCGGTTCGTGGATGGCACCCAACGACCACCCCAAGGCGGCCGCTTTGCCTTCTGCGAGGCCAACCAGCATGCCCCCGCCCCCAGGACCACCCAACCAGGAGTCTCCGATGCAGCAGCAGCCTTCTGCATCCCCGATCCACCAACCAGGACGTGGGCCCCATGAGTACTAGCACGTGCCACCGTCAAAGCGGCCCCGAGTGCTACCCGTCAACCCGAACGCACTACTCCCGAATCCCGTGTGTAGCCCTTTACCTCCCTGTGTGGAGTGGGCAGAAATCATCACCTTTGTAATAATTATTCATTGCTGTACCGAGAGTACGGGTTCGGCCGGGATCATCTTCCCCACGCCCGGCGCGTGGACGTACACCCGCACCCCCACTTTAGTTGCTCACTTTTCTAGTATCGGCTCTTGATGCCGCTACTTGTGAGCATGTGAGGCACCTAGATCGCTGTAGTTGATCACTGCTGTGAGTTGTGAGTACGAGACCCATCCCGTGACTCGTTTCGAGCACGAGAGTGAGCCAACCACCCAAGACTCAACATCGATTTCTCAATCGTGCAGATTGACTCGTTTCCCTCACTGGGGATGACCATGAGCGAGTGCTTCTTGTTTTGGGGCATCTTTGTCCCTTCGGGAACCATGTTACGTGATGACTTGGTCATATAGTTGCTGGTCTCGTCGATCCACTAGTCGCGTCGTCTAGTAGAAGCCCAAGGTATGTGTCCACACCTCGACTCTCATTGTCATCCCGCATCAAATTGGTATCAGAGCCAGTTTGAGTCTAGGGTAGTCATTTTTAAAAAAAGAAAAAAATGTTTAAAAATTACATTGGTCCATATAGGTCTAGAGGGTCACCCCTTAGCTCCCTTAGGCCCATTGTATGCCCACCCGTGGAGGTGCCCATTACCATCGCCCTGACACTATCCCCAACCCCACACCAAACCCTAGCACATGCCCCAGCCACCTTCACCCCCTCTGCTATCCCGCCCTCCCCTCTGCTCAGTTCACCCACAGCAACCCGGAGACTCTCCGTCGTTGCCCTTTCCCCAGTGGAGCCAGAACCTAGTTCTGCAACTCCCTGCTACAAGACAGCACCAGAGGCTCAATTGGTAGAAATTCTAGGAGAATCCACAGCAAGAATCGGATCTAGTGTCTTCTGTAAATTCGTCCTCCTTTGAGTCTGCAATGCTCCTGAAGTGGTCCCGCATCGTTTCGTCATCGGCATCAACCGCGACAGGCGATTCCGTACAACCGCGCCAGAACTGCACCAGTTTCTGAGTAGCATTTGGCAACATCAGTACCATCTTCCCCTGTTCGAATCGGCCAGAACTCCCTTCATAAGAGTTCTTCTTCTTCAAATCGGCAACGATCCAGAGGTGGTCCCGCCATCTTTCGACAACTCCTCCGAGATCGCATATTTTGCTGCAACTGCACCAGTCCTGGAAGTTTCTGTCCGTCCAGGGCAGACTACAACATCATCGACCCCAGAACATCCCCTTCCACTCTGTTTTGGATCATTCTGTATTCTCAGAAGTTGTGCCCCTCAACGATACGAAACCAACCCAAGTGGTTTCGTCTCATTCTGACATCGGCACCGGAAGTTCCAGCATGGCCATCGTCGACCTGTCCAGCTGTTCACCCAGGAACCAGAAGCCGACCATTTCGGCGACTACAACCGGCACGGTGATCCGAAAGCATCCAGCTTTTGATGGATCGTAGTGCCCTCTGTCTGCTACGCCCCTGAGTTGGTCCCGTCTCATTTGGAGTTCTACAGTGAGCGTACCAGTCGACGCACTTTGACCACGCCAACCTGTCCGGTGAGACAGAACTGTGCAGGCCATCGGCTGCGACCATCCCCACCCTCCAGCGATCTCAGGTCCACGTCAGGATCTCAGGAGCTCTTCGGCATCCACCAGGATTCGTCCAGGTGCTGACGGCACCTCATTCGGAAGTCAGAGCTAGGCGTACGGCACAGGACAAGCAGGCCGCATCCCGATAAGGTGGTGCAGATAGGCAGTTTGGATTCCCCCACCCCTTGTTCCCCCCTCCTACATGAGGGTAGTGCATGTAATAATTTGCCCATCCCCGTGATCCCCTCCCTGCGTGGAGTGTAGTGATTGTATTAGTAGGGTTTTGTAGAGATCCCCATCGATTTCGGTCGACCGTGGGGGTGTTTCGGTTTCAAGCTGAACCCGTTCGCAACCCAGACGGTGTGATGGTTATTCCAGTGACCGTCACACTTGTGACGCCCCTCACCAAGTGCGTTACGTGACCATGGCGGACCTCTATAGGCACATCACGTATAGTGTAACGGACCACCCTCAGTCCGTTACAACCCTTTTGACCCGATTTAACTTAGATAGGGTGCTTGGCGTGACGATCTATCGTGCGACTGTCACAGCCTTGTAGTGCGCCCCTATAGGTGCATTACATGCCTGTTAAAACTGTGAATTTTTCACTTGTTCGGGTAAGCGTAACGGCCCTGGGGTGGCGCGTCACAGCCTTGTAGTGTGCCACTACAGGTGCGTTACAGTCCTGTTAAAACTATGGATTTTCCATTAGTTCGGGTGAGTGTAACGGTCCTAAGGAGGCACGTCACAATCTTGTAACGCACCTACCTTAGACCGTCACACATTGTGACAGCCCTTGATAGACGTGTTACATTCTCTGCTATTCTGAAAGTGGTAAATTTATTTCCTAATGCATTCTATGTTGCATATCTGTCATGTTTAAGTTATTTTATACTGTAATGACTTACTTTTAGATCCCAGTAGAATACTTTCTCTTTCCTTGTGATAAAATCACTAGTCGTAGCCCAGCGACCCCTAGTGTCAGCCCGTTTGGAAGAGGTGGAGGGGCATTCCCAATACACAGTTTTTAAGCTAGTTCCGTGGGCCCTCAGCCAATAGTTGTGTCCTACTAAGAGGAAAAACTAGCTAGAGAGCCTGGCTCAGGCAGGAGTCAGTGTGTGCATACGTGGTCAGAGGCTTGGACTGGCATCGACGGGTGTTACTCTGACTAGTTACTTGGTTTGGTACTTTTACGCTTCTAACTTGGAGTCTCTAGCCACATGAGTTACTTGAGACGCAGTATAAGCCATCAGTGGACGCATCTGGTTTCTACCTTCTAGTGGGCCTTCTTTCCTTCTTCCTGTCACTCGGTTAGCTGAAGTGTTCTATTGCTAGATTTAGCTCCTTACGCTAATATTTACATTTAAATTGGCATGTAGTTAGCCGCTTAAACTGCTTAGACAGGTTTTGTAGCTTTGCTATACCTGTGTTTAATTATGCCAATGCATGTTTATTGTTTTAAATGCATGCTCTAATTGCCTTATATTTCAGGAAGTGGAGGGTAATGGGCTCTCTTAGGAGCCGGGCGAGCAGGTGCATAGCCAGCTGGTGGGGGTACATTGTGGTACTGGGGTGGCTACTGAGGCTATTGTGGTGGTGGTGGTGGTTGTTGATAAGCGGGGAAGGATGGTTGGGTAGCTAGTAGAGCGGTGAATTAGGGGTTGTAGGGAGGTTGCTGGAAACGGGGTGGAGCAGTCTGGTTAACAACTTGCACCTGCTCATTGGTTTGAACTCCCTCGGTGACTGGGCCCTGGGATTTTCTGGCTAGTTTGGGTTTCTGGGCCTCGAATAAGGAGTGGATGGGGGAGTCTTTGAACTGGGTTTGTATGAACTGGGCCCTGCTATACAACTGGTGTATATTTGAAATATCGTTCATTTCTAGAATGTTCCGGAATGTAGGGGTAGCATTTGAAATCAACAATTTTACTTTCTCCTCTTCCGAAATTTGCCAGAGCACACGGGAGGCCATCTGCCTCCATCTATCTACATAAGTTGCGAAATCCTCATCGGCCTTCAACTTCTCGGCCACTAAGTCTGTGAAGGAATATTCCAGGCCCACCCGATCTTGAAATCTCTATATAAACTTTTCCTTAACAACTTTGAAACTTTCTGCCTCCTCTAAGGGAAAAGTGTAGAACCATTCTAGTGTGACCCCGTCCAATGACCGGCGGAATAGATATGCCTTGAGGTGATCATCATGCTGAAACTGCGCCGATTCATATAAAAACTCCCTTATGTGAATGAACGGGTTGCCATTCCCGTCGTACTTTCGGTACGTGGGGAGCTCGGACTGAGGTGGGAAGTGGATGTCCCGGAAATTTGGAACGGGGATATCAGCGAGGGACTGTGGGCCAAGCCGTTTATGAAGGAGGTCAATTTGTTACTGCATGGCAGCCCACATATCTATAAGCTCCCGTTCCGGGAGGAGGAGGTAAAAACAGGGAGAGCAGAACAAGTATATGGGGCCGATGGGTAGACTGACGGAGGGGGAAGCCCTTAAGAAGGATAATGGGCCAAGGAAGGGCCCATATCTGCATGAGCGAGCTGGGCAGCCACCACTTGAAGACGAGCAAAATCGACCGGGGCCACGAGGGCCTACGGCGCTAGAGAGACAATGATATAAGGATCAGAATAAGATGACGAGGGGATCTGGGTTTTCCCCTTATCCAGAGCCTGATGGGCCGAGGTAGAAGCCCCCACCCAAGTGCGCCCCCCCCATACCTAACCCTAGCTGCCCTCACCAGCACCCCATGCCCCAGCTCCCTCTCCCTCTACAACCCACATTCTCCTCCCCTCTGCTTAGTGCGCCCACAGCAATCCCCGGAGTCGCTCTATCGTCGCTCCTTTCCCCGTGGATTAAGAAGCTTCGTTCTGCTACACTCTGCTACAAGTCAGTAGTAGAGACTCGGTTGGCAGGCATTCTAGCGGCATCCACAGTGAGATTCGGCTCGAGGCATCTTCAGCAAAGTCATCCAGCTTCGAGTTGGCCATGCTCCTGAAGTGGTCCCGCCTTCTTTCGTCAATGGCATCAATCGCTATAGGCGTTTCCGTGCAACTACGCCTGGAACACACCTGTTTCTGAGTGCCACCTGGCAACGTCAACACCGACTTCCCCTGTGCGAATCGGCCAGAACTCCCTTCATGAGAGTTCTTCCTCTTCGAGGCGCTGATGAACTAGAGATGTTCCAGCCTTCTTTTGACAATGCCTCCGCCTGGGGCGTCCATTTTTCCTCGATCACGCCAGATCCAAAACTCTCTATTCGCCTAGGATAGACTGCCACCTAGTAGGCCATGATACTCCATCCTCCACTCAGTTTCAAGCTTAGTAGGCTTCTACAAAGTTTTGACTTTCGACGATATGAAGTCAACGCAAGTGGTTTAGTCTCATTCTGACGTCGGCACAGAAGATTACACTATGGCCATCATCGACCTATCCTGCTATTCGCCCAGGAACCTGATGCCAACCATTTCAGTGACCACGACTGGCGAGGTGATCTGACGGCCACCAACTTTTGAGGGTTTGTAGTTCTCTCTATCTGCTACGCCCACGAGTTGGTCCCGTCACTTTTGGAGTTCTACAGCGAGCATAACTTCGACGCACCACGACCGTGCCATCCAGTCCTGCAAGGCAGAACTGCGCAGGCCATCGGCTGCGACCTCCTCCACCTTCCAGCGACATCGGCTCAACGTCAGACTTTCAGGCATCCTTTGGCATTCCCCAGGCTTCGTCTAGGCATTGACAGCACCTCGATTGGACGTCAGAGCTAGGCATACGCAATAGAACAAGCAAGCGAAGATTGGGAGTTTGGTTTCCCCTCCCTTTGTTCCCCCCTCTTGCGCGAGGGTAGTGCATGTAATGGTTTGCCCATCCCCGTGATCCCCTCCCTGCGTGGAGTGTAGTAATAGTACATGCACTACTCCCCACATAGGGGGGTTCAAATAGGGGGGGGGGGAATTAAGGATTACATCAAAACTACCTCTGCACAGGGAGGGGCGCTAAGCCGGCTAGGCGGGGAGGGGAGACTAGCTAAGTCGGTGCCGGAAGGGCACTTCTCCGGTTCTGTCCAGGTCAAGGACTGCAGGATAGTGAGTCACTGTAGTCACCGTTGTGCACTCCCCCGAGCTCGAAAGTCATCGAAACTGGTGCTGAATCATCGCTGACAGACCCTGGAATGTCGGAGAATTTTTGTGGATGGACCTGTTATCGCCACCGACCGGGGTGGCTCCCGGAATAGGCTCTCTGCGCTCTGGCTCAGGCTGATCCCACGGTGTAGCAGCAGCTGGTTGTAGCCGCCACAGCCTCTCCCGAAGTCCAATCATGGCAGGACCAAGTCGAGGATGACCGTAGACGAGTATTCTTCGACCAGCAACCAGGAAGAACACCAGATGAGGTCGGGGCAGAGAGAGGGAACTTGTTGAGTAAAGGGGTGTAAGTTCAGGTCCTGAGTGGCCTGTTCTGCACACCTGGGGAAGAAAATTTGGAAAATGGTCCTCCGGATGCCGAACGGGACGCTGCTTTGTTAGAATGGACGTCGACTGGTAGTAGAAACTCTCAGCTGAGCAACGCCTCTAGAAGCCATGGGATGTGGCCGTGGGAGCACCACGAAATCACCTCAGGTCACTAGCCAGGCATGATCTACGCAGTTAGGGAAGAACGGGTCCTCAGGGCAGTAGGAATGTCGGATGCTGGCAGGACCACCACAGATGCGAAGACGCCTTGACGAGCTTTAGGACGATGTATGGTACGTCTTTAGATGATGCCGAATGACTCCGAGACAGGATCTGCAACTTGGGCCTTTGCTACTGCCTACGAACTGAGATCTGTGGGTTGAAGATGATGGGGGGAAATGGGGTATATGGGAGGGGAAATGAAGTGTATGTGTATGGGGGCAACCTCTAGGTGTGAGGGGGTCTGGGAGGAGGTGTTCCAAGGTTAGGGAAGGGGAGAATGGGGGCTAGAATGAGGTGTTTACAAGTGGGTGAGAGAGGAGCTGCGAATTTGGGATGGTGGGTGAGAGGGAAAGGATATTTAGAAATGGGTTTAAGGGTGGGATTAATTTTTATCTTGGGGATGGGAGGGGTTGTGTTGGGGAAGGGAAAGGGTGCTTGGAGTATTTGACTCTGCTCATTTTCTTTGGTTATCTTGTTATCTGAGTCTGTGGATCTGTTGTATCATTGTATGGCTTTGTTTCCCCTACGCTTTGACGTGAATGGGGTGTGGAATGGGCTGATTTGGCCATTCCACTATTTTGCTTGTTGTGTCGGTGTAATGGTCATCCCAGAGACCATCACCTTCCTTAACGGTCCCAAAATAGACCGTTATCTCTGTTGGTCAGTTCGCTCTGACGGACTTCTCCCTATGTATTATGGTTAGTTAACGTGCCTATGCTAGTCTGTTATGTTGCGTTTGACCAATGGTTGACTGGGTATGGCGGTTGATATAACACGCCTAATCCTGTGCACCATGTGGCTATGGCAGACTCATTGTGGTCCGTTATATGCTTCTTGTCTGTATTAATATTTTGGGTCTATTGGCCATAACACGCCAATCCTGGTGCATTATGCTGATATAGCGCCCTTGTCTTGGTGTGTTATATTGTCTGTATTGGAGTTTTAGATCTGTCGGCCATAACGCCCCTTCTGTGGTTCGTTATAATAGGTAACGCCCCTATGCTGGTGCGTTATAGTCCTGATTGGCCGTGATGGCCATTAGTCCATTCTGTTTTGTGTCGGTTTATCGTAGATTGCGTTCTAGGGCGGTGTCTGTCTGTCGGTAGTTTTCTGGATAGTCGGTTTAGGTGACTGGGTGCGGTCTCTTCCCTGACTACGATAGTACCCTAACGACTCAATCTAGAACTGCTAGTGTCCTTATCTCTGGTCGCGTAGCGGCTGTTCCTTGACTGCCAGGTTCACCTAGCGGTTGAGTGATGGTTTGCTTTGCCCAGAGGGTTACCTTCATCCACCGCTCCTGTTTCCGTTTGACTTGGCTCGATCTCGTGGTTTGCCTGTGACCCGTGGATGTCTGTTGATATCCTATGAGGGCTGTGACCTCGATGAGATGGCCAAGAGTGCTTGTGCATGTTCTGGTGTTTGTATGTGTGTCTCTGTATGTCATGTTTGGTTCTGGTCAACCCGATGAGACCCGGGGTTGACTGACGGCCTTGTTGTGTGTCTCGGAAGTTTTACTTAGTTCGAGACGTTAGTTCTGGATGTCTCGAGATATCGTTTCACCTCGGTCTACGTGTCTAGTTGTGCTGAGAATACTTTTTCCACTATTTGTGAGTTCCATCGTGTATCGCCAGTGTGCGTTGCCTGAATATAGCATATATATGTATATATATAACACCCACGCTGGCACGAAGGCCAGATGGCAGGGTTCAAACATTGAATGCATAGAGGAGGCGACCAAGGCTTTACGAACGGCCAAGACTGCATGGCCCATGCATGGCAGGCCAGGAAGGTGGAGGTGGCTTCGGTTGGCTTCGGACGGGGTCCATGCGGGTTTGGACAATGCATGCATGGGCGACTGGGCTCTTCACACATCGGCAACGCATGGCACGGACGTGGCTTCATGCAGCACAAGGTGCATGGTTGGCACTTCAACATTGAGGCTTTTCACGTTGCATAGCTGGGCTCTTCACGCCGTCCTTCACTCAGAGTCAACAATGCAGGCTTCTCACAGATGGCTTCTTCGCACGCGGGCATGAATGGCGGCCAGGGCTCGATGGATCGCACAGGTGGGTCTTCATGCAGGTGGCTCCTTCATGTAGGGTCCAAGCAAACGCAGACGGCCGCATGAAGGCAACATGGTGCTAGGTGGCTTCGAAGGTCAACGATAGCGGGCGCGGTTGGTGGTTCATGCAATCCACGGCGGGCATCTCCACACGACAGACAAGGAGGTTGAATGCGGGCGGCTTCGGCAGAGGGTGTTCTCACGTAGAGAAGAGGCAGGTCGGCAAGGCTTCGACGGTGCAAAGTTAGCAAAGCAGGCAGGCAACGTGGAGAAAAAGAGAGAAAAGAGAAGAAAGAGAGGAAATAAGAGAAGAAAAATAATATGGTGGGTTTGGTTTTCAACAATGACATCTCAAAGTGTTCACATTGCAAAGGGGTTAATTTTAACCCTATAAAATGGGCTCCTATTGTGTATGGAGGGAGGTTCTTAGGGAAGTTCTCTTTGGAAAGGATGGGTTACGTAGAGTTTGTTTGGGGAGTTTTTGATATGTAATTTGTGGGTTTTGTTATTGTTGTTATTGTTTTTGAAGAACTTAGCTTGGCTTAGCCTGTCTTAGATCCTCTCTTACATATTTTTATATTCTTAGTTTCAATTTATTATCTTCACAAAACTTCTTCCATTTTTAATGCTCTACATTTTCTCTTTCTACTATTTTCTCTAATTCCTCTCTGTTTTCAAGTTATTGCATATTTTTCTAAGTTCTATCTTGACATGTTACTGTTCATCCGAGATGTTAGTCTCTGTTATTCCTCCGTTTTGAAGCCCTTCTGATCTTCTTTTGTCTTTGAGTTTCCACATCTCAGACACCTGCCAGTCACCATCCAACACTCTTTACCTCCATGCCATTTTCCACAATGTTTGCATTCTGCCTTGCCTTCTGACGATCCACTCGATCCACCAGCTTGAGGTGAAGTTGACTTTGCTAATGTAGACTCTGATGGTCGAGGGAAAGTCTTCTTCTTCTTACGGTCTTGTCACTGGAAGGATGATGATGGCCTCTTCATCAATGCTTTCTTCTCTTCTTGATATTGCTCCATCTCGCTCTCTTGTCGACATGCCGTATTAAGAGCTTCATCCATCGTAAGGATATTAAATGCCACCAATCTGGTCCTTACGGATGGTCGAAGGCCCATCACGAACTTCTTCACCTTTAGTCGCTCGTCGGTTGCAATATGAGGTGCATACTTGGCCAGCTCCGTGAAACGTGCCTCATACTCTAACACCGTCATGGACACTTGAGTCAGGGTAAGAAACTCCTGCTCCATTTTATCTTGGACATGCTCAGGGATGTACTTTGCCTTGAACAAATGAACAAATTCCTCCCAAGTCACTTTCACTACTCCGTCCTCATAATGGTTCTGCAGAATAGAGGACCACCACACATCTGCACGCTCCTGGAATCATAGGATCCAACTCGAGTGAGCACAACACTAACAATGCCCATTTCGCACAAGGAAGGAAAAATAACTCCTTACCTCCAACATGAAAGTTGCCAGATTGACCCTCTCATTCTCATCACATTGAATGGTTCGAAACACCTTCTCTATAGCCCGCAACCAATGCTCCGCAACTAGTGGTTGGATCTCCCCCTTAAAAGATGGTGGGTTCATTCGTCAAAACCGCTCCATGACCGATGGCCCGTCAATGACCCTCTGAACTACCTCCGGTTGCGGTGGGGCCTGAGCCAAGAACACCATAGGTTACTTACCCAGCCCGCTCAAATAAAGCTACACACTCCAATCAATCTACCATACCTGGGCTTGAGCCTAAACTTGAGCTTGTAATGTCGCTTGCGTTTCAGCCTAAGTTTGCATCACTCGTACAAATCCTTGCATGAACGTACCATAATCCACCAATGGCTGTGGCGGCGGCACCGGCAATCCTTGTTGACATTCACCAGTATCTCTCCTCGGTTCCTCCTCACGAGCAGGGACAACAACATGACGACCACGGGATGCCATAACCTTATTAACATAGTGGATTAATGAGGTTGAGTTGATTGACATAATTGTTATAAACTCGTCACGCAAAGTGGGTTCCTTCCGCGCTCAGGGCGTGACAGTTTTTATGGTATCAGTGCCTAGGATATTCAATTCCTAGGAAACTAAGTCCAAGGATAGGTTTAAACCTTTACCCGGTGAGATTGGGTATAACTAAGGGATAAGTTAACTTAGAAACTTAGACTCGTGGTTAATCACGTACTAATATAGTTATTTAAAACGTTGTAGGACCATGACCACCAAACGTGCCCAGTGGCATGACATGCAACGTACCGTTCAAGGTCTTACTCAAGCGTTACAACAAGTAGTGCAAGGAGGACCCAATCGTGGAGCAGGAGATCTTCATCGAAACTTTCGTAACATGAACCCTCCCAAGTTCATTAGCTCAACCCACCTGGACGATGCCGAGCACTAGATTAGGGAAATTGAATGAATGTTTCGTGTCATGTAGTGCACTGACGAAGAGAAGGTCCTACTGGCAACTTTTCAATTAGAGCGGGATGCTCGATTCTGGTGGGAATCGGTAGAGGCTACATTGGCCGAAGAACAAGCCGCGTGGGATGAATTTGTTGACCACATTAATAATAAATATTTTTTAGACCGTGTCCAAGAGAAGAAGGCTGCAGAATTTGTCGCTTTAAAGCAAAGGACATTATCCGTGGCTGAATATGAGGCCTAGTTCTCCCGTCTGTCTAGGTATATACCGCATTTAGTGGGAACCGATAAGATGAAGGCTAGAAGGTTTCTAAATGGGCTCAGGTCACAATATGTAGCCCAACTGCCGCCGATGGATGTTCAAGTTTATTCGGAGATGGTGCGAAGAGCCCAGTTATTGGAGGATGTCACAGAGCTATCAGATCGGATCCCTGGGAGAGACAAGAAGGAACAGGTTACAAGTGCCAGCACTTTTAAGCCAAACTTTAACAAGAAGAGGGCAAGTAATGGTGGACAATCCTCCCAAGAGAAGAAACCCAAGATGAACAACAAACACTTTTCCATTGCTACCGCACCTTCCAAAGAGGTGTGCAAACACTGTGACAAGGCCGACTATAGGGGCGAGGAATGTTGGAGGAGACTAGGAGCTTGTCTCCGTTCCGGAAGTCGTGATCACCGAATTCCCAACTGCCCTCTGCTAAACGAACAAACTGGAGACGAGAAGCGCCCGGTGAAGAAGCAAGCACGTCTCCACAATCTTCAGGAGGCAGGTCCGAAATCATTTCAGTCGATACTGCCAACTATGGGGATAGGTGCAGAGGCTAGTATGATATTTCTTGGGGCAGGATAACCACTAGCAAGGCAAAAGAAGGTTTGGGGCTGAACCATGTTAGAAACTTCAATTCGGCTCTCCTGTGTAAATGGCTATGGAGGTTGGGGTGTGGAGAGGAGGGGTTGTGGTCCCAGGTGATTAGGCAGCACTACTTCCTATCGAGGAGGGTTTGGGAATTGGCTCCTTCTCCGTGCCACGAGACTTCTCCTCTCTGGCGGGATGTCTTCTTTTGTAAGGGCTTTCTCGTCGCCGACGTCCGGGTCCAACTAGGAGATGGCCGTAAGTGCCTATTCTGGAAGGACAAATGGTGTGGGGATTCCCCCTTAGAGTCTTTGTTTTCTAACCTCTTCACAATTGTTGAGGTGCCTCTTGGCACTGCAGCTCAAGCTTTCCATTAGCATATCTCGGGTGGCTCCTAGGCACCGACCTTCAAGCGTGGCTTCTCAGTCAGGAGGAGTTGGAGCAACTACAATGCCTTCTTTCCTTTCTCCTCTCCTTCTATCGTCGGGAGGTGAGGATGAATAGATATGGAGGTGGGTGAAAAACGGCACCTTCGCAGTCAAGTCAGCTTATGTCGTTATCTTTGATGGAGGTGTGCGCCATGACTTTCACGAGGAGGTGTGGAAACCGATGAGTCCTCTCGAAATCAAGCTTTTGGTTTGGAGAATCACCCATGAGAGGCTCCCCAATTGGGACAGGTTGTCTCGTTTCATGCCAAATATGATCCCTACCTACTATCTTTGCGGCGCCAAGGATGAGTCTCTCGACCACCTTTTTGTCGACTGCTCCTACTCTTAGGGGGTATGGATGGAGATTGCTTGGAAGACCAGTTGCATCATCAACCTGCGGAGTGAGGTTCGCCGCTTACTTCGGGAGTGGGATAGGCCTTGGCCTCTCAAGTCAAATAGGACGATGTGGTGGTTTATCCTCCACGCCACGTTATGGGCATTGTGGGGAGAGCAGAACCATCGTATCTTTAGGAGAGAGTTGTGCATCGAGGATACTTTTGTTGATTTTGTATGGGCTAGAGTTAAGAATTGGATGGGCACTCTCTCTAATGTGAAACACTCCAAGTATGAAATATCTAAGGAAGACACTCCTGAGTTTCATATCCATAAAGAACAAAAGTCTTATTTTTCCAAGTGTCACCTGATCTACACAGATTCACGGTCTTCGCCGCATAAGAGGTAGGGAAACAGACTCCACATCTCGCCAAGAATCCGTTGACGTCTCATGCGTCGCCATCCGTTGCCATCTTCATCATTTTCCGTGTAAGTCTATTTTTGGATGATTTTTGATTAATTTCTCATTTTACGTTCCTCTCTCGATTTCTGGTCCAGACGGCCGTTGATCAAAGCAAGAGAGGTACCGTTGGATTGGTCGCGTCGTGAGTATCGCGTTGATGCCCATCTTCCCTGGATCCGCGGAGTGTGGAGAAGAGTCGGGCCGGGAGGCGCCGTGTCACCCTCTCGTCGGATCGGCATCGAATCGCCGTTTTCGTTGTAATCCAGGTAGGGGGATGGATTCCTTACCTCGTTAGGACACTGCCGGTTCCACTTGCACCGTGGTCCGATGCCCTTCGTCTCATTTTTCGTGCATGTTCCCGCTTAGTTTCTTTTTAGTCTTTAAGGCTTGAAATCACCTCCATGGGCATCGTCTTTCAATTCTAGTGGCATGCTTAGGTGTTGAATGATGGTATGGCATGGTAGGTTAGTTTAGATTTGTGTTTTCCCGCGTCCCCCTTCGATTTCGGTCGATCGAGAGGGGGTTTCGGTTCCAAACTCCGGAGTCACGAAACCCAGGTGATATAGCACGCCTGTCCCAGTGCGTTATAGTCATTTGGCGCGCTTGTATGGACGCATTATATCATGCGTGAACTATGAGTTTTCTGTAGATTTTCAAGTTCGGGTGCCTTTAATGCCCCTGGTCTGGTGCGTTATGTCCCTGCCTGTTGAGTTGAAGGTCTGTCACCTTTAACGCCTCTGTCCCTGCGCGTTACATCCATATGACGCCCCTGGTTAGGTGCACCATATCCCATGTTTAACTGTGGATTCTGATTGTTCTGGTGGTCATAATGGGCCATTGGAGGTTCGTTATGTTCCTATAACGCCCCACCCTTGGTGCATTATAGCCCTTGTTTATGGTGTTGTGTGCCTGTTGACTTTAACGCCCTTGATCCCGTGCGTTATAGTCCTATAGCGTGCCTGTCCGGGTGCGTTATAGTCTCATTTAACTGTGGATTTATGTGAGTTCTGTTAAGCATAGCGGTCCCGTCTTGGTCCGTTATGGTATGTAACGGGGTGGTCTTAGTCCGTTATATACCTGGAGATTTCAAAAGCATGTGTATGTAAGAATTGCTTAAAGGAAGAAGCTGTCAGAAGACAGCGTCTATGCTGTCAAAAGATAGGGTCTACGCTGTCCACGCAACTGCCTACACAAGCCTCGACGCTCATGCTATCAAGGTAGATGCTAATGCAAGCCAAGGCGTCAACGCTATCGGACTGCAGCGTAGACGCTGCTGCCTGCCAAGCCAAGCCGAGTCTAAAGCTCAAAGAGTCCACGCTGCAGGTTCCAGCGTGGACGCCGTAAGAAGTTACACCGACTTGAGTAAAGCATGAAGGTCAACGCTCATGCTACTGAAGTCGGTGTATGAAGCAAAACACTCTCTACTGTGTCAACGCCTTTGGGTGAATGCATAGACGTTGCAATGAAGAAATGTGGGGTTTTGAAGCTCACCTGATGTACACTGACAAAGCTTGCAAGACGTCAGCTTTTAAAGTCAAAAATGCTCTAATGCGTTAACGCCTTAGGGGAGAGGCGTAGACACTACAATGAAGAAACTTCAGCCTTGAAGCCTTTCAAGTGAAAGTCTACGCTTATGACAACTAAGGTCGACCTTCATGCTACTGAAGTCGGTGTATGAAGGGAATAAGCCTTCTACTGCGGTAATGCAGTAAAGGCTTGGGGTCAACGCTGTCTATGATAAAAGCCTCATAAGTTCTTCACGTGACCCCTGGCTGACTGACTTATGTCCAGAATGTTTTCATGGAGATTAAGAAGGGTACGTGATCCAATGATGAAGGACATGCCCAGATAGTGACACGTGGAGCGCAGGGATGTCAGATGCTGCCACGTGGTCACAGATAAAGGCGGGAATATCCGATCACGCTCAATGCGTGAGGGGATTCGTGATGAGAGAGAAAGTGGATCTGGGGCCAAGAGATATATATATAACTGTGAAGCCTTCTGAATTAACAACACAGAAAGATAGAGAGATATCGATAGAAGAAGAAGAAGAAGGCAGAGACGTGATAGAAGCAGAAGAAGACTCTCTCTGAGCAGAATTGGAAGATCCTCCAGCCCGGTTGCAGAGTATCGATCGTGAAAGAGAGAGAGTGAGAAAGAGAGCCTGAAAGAGAGAGAGTGAGAGAGAAATTGTGTTCCTCAGATTCACGAACTGAGGTTTGCTCGTGTTGAGCTATATTTTCCCTATTTGGGATTTCTTCGTTCTTCCTATTTTCGTTTGATTCCATTTTCTTCAAGCTGTTAGTCAGCGGCTGTGCTGAAGCTGGTGCTCTTCTCTGTTGCACTTAGGCTTTTTCTGCTCGGTTGCTCGCTGGATCAGTGCTCGAGGCATGTTACATTGTGATTTTCTGGGATTGCGATGACGCCTAGTGTGTACTGAGATGCGAAGGTCGAGGTTCTTTCTGATGCCTTCGTGCATTGTTGAGTGCACAGCGGAAGCCTGTGGGCTGATGACCCACAAGCTGAGGATCTTTTCGTACAATTCTGGCTGGTCGAGAGAATTGCTCCTTCTCGATATGACTTCGTCTTAGCTGCATGTGCCTAGACGTTGTGTTGATTGACATTCTTGTACCATCTGCAATGAAACCTCATGGCTACAAAAATGCAAAATCTGTAATCTATTTATGGCTTTGACTATGAGTCTCTCCATAGTTGGTTCTACTCTTGAACCAACCATTTGGTATCATCTCCTCCACTGGTAATTCATGCTTCATCATTTAGCAACAAATGGTATCAAGTCTTATTTTTGAATGGTTCAATTAATATCGATTGGGCTCATCTTTTGGCTGCCAAAGCTTGATTAATCTGATTTTGTATGTGGCTTGATGTTTCTTTTCATGCAATATTACTCATGCATGTGGCTTGACTTTATTGCTTGCTGAGTTGAAATGAATTTTAATCATTTGGTATCATGCATTCTCATCTTCAGACTCAGAAATTGGCATTAAACTATGGCCTCTTTGCTGATGACAAAGGGGGAGAGAATTGTTGAGTCATTGACATTGGAGAAAAGATGTGGAGTCATTGGCATTGAAAATAAAGGGGAGAGAGTGCTAAAGGGGGAAGCGAATGTAGTCCAGAGAAGGGGGAGAAAATCCTGAGTCTCTCTTTTTGGAGATAAAGAGGGAGATTACATTAAAGAACGTTGAATCATTGAAGCATGGAATCAAGCCATCAAGTTGAATCATATCTTGCCTACATGGAATGATGTTTTTAATGACATCAATGATTCATAATTGCCAGCATCAAAAAGGAAGAGAATTATTGTATCCAAGGTTTTGATGATGTCTGATTATGACTTATTGATGAGTCTAACGTGGTTTTGATGATGTCCAACCATGATTCAATCTTGCAAAATTGATACGGATCAAACTATGATTCAATACGTATAATGATGATCTTTCATGATGCCTTATTCTCTTTGATATAACTTTCATGAAGTACTCTTATGTTCAAGGTGCCCCACTTCTGTAACAACATCCGACTGACCACCACCTTCCTGCTCAGAGCACCAGCCATGACATTCATTCTGCTAGGCTGATAAGACAGAGTGAGATCATAATCCTTCATATACTCCATCCACCTCCTCTGCCTGAGGTTAAGATCCTTCTGGGTAAACACGTACCTCAAACTCTGATGGTTAGTAAAAATCTCAAACTTCTCACCGTACAGATAATGCCTCCAGATCTTTAGAGGGAAAATCACCGCCGCTAACTGAAGATCATGAGTAAGGTAGTTCTCCTCATGTGACTTTAACTGGCAAGATGCATACGCCACCACTCTACCATGCTGCATCAGCACGGCACCCAAGCCTACCTTGCAAGCATCCATACATACTACGAAATCTCTCGATCCCGAAGGTAACACCAATACCGGAGCGGTAGTGAGCAATCTCTTCAGCTCCATGAAGCTCTGCTCACACTCCTCCATCCAGACAAATGGCACATCCTTCCGAGTAAGTCTAGTCATCGGGGCCGCAATACAAGCAAAATGCTGAATGAATCTCCTATAATAGCCTGCAAGTCCCAAAATGTTTTGAATCTCCATGACGGAACTCGGTCTCGGCCACTGCACCACAGTCTCGACCTTGACCGGATCCACGGATACGCCATCACTAGAAATCACGTGTCCCAGAAAGTGCACCTCTCGAAGTCAGAACTCACACTTGCTGAGCTTAGCATACAACTGGTGATCCCGCAAGGTCTGCAACACAACCCTCAAATGATGCACGTGCTCCTCGGCAGACCGCGAATACACCAGGATGTCGTCCATGAACATGACCACAAACTGGTCCAAATATGGATGGAACACCCTATGCATCAAATCCATAAATGCCGCGGGGGCATTGGTGAGCGCAAATAGCATCACCAAGAACTCATAATGCCCATACCTTGAGCGGAATGCAGTCTTCTCAATGTCAGACTCTCGGATCCACAACTGATAATAGCCCGACCTCAAATCAACTCGTGAAAATACCCGGGCCGACTGAAGCTAATCAAATAAGTCATCAATTCGAGGCAACAGGTACTTGTTCTTACTTCTTAACAGTCACCTGATTCAATTGTCGGTAGTCAATACACAATCTCAAGGTACCATCCTTCTTCTTCACGAACAACACGGGCGCACCCCAAGGGGAAAAACTAGGATGAATATATCCTTTGGCAAGTTGAGTGGACTAAAGCCGCCTCCCAGGCTTTTATTACCATAAAAGAGCTAATGACCAAAGCCCCTATCCTCCGCCTGCTAGACTTTTTCAAAGTCTTTAAGATATCATGTGATGCATCTGGCGAAGGTATAGGAGGAGTGCTTAGTTAGGAAAGTCACCTTGTGGCTTATTTCAGTGAGAAGCTTTCTGATGCAAAGCTTCGATACTCTACCTATGATAATGAGTTTTATGCTGTGGTCCAAGCTCTTAAACACGGGAGACATTATCTCTTACCTCAAGAGCTTGCCTTATACTCAGACCACGAGGCCTTGAAATTTCTTAACGCTCAGAAGGGCTTGAACCCTCGACATGGCCAATGGGTAGAATTCCTCCAGTCCTTCACATTTGTCCTGAAACATAAGGCTAGAAGTGAGAATAAGGTGGCTGATGCCTTGAGTCGAAGGGCCTCTCTTCTTTCCACTGTTCGAGTAAAGGTCATCAGATTTGACCGTATGAAGGCACTCTATGGAGAGTGTCCGGATTTTGGCCCTGCCTACTCTGCCCTGTCTGCTGGATCCTCGACAGCATTTGCTGACTATCTACTGCAAGATGGTTTTCTCTTTTGAGGACAATAATTTTGTGTCCCGAAGACTTCTATACGAGACTTTCTGATCTGGGAAATACATGCTGGAGGTCTTACTGGTCATTTTGGGAGAAACAAGACCATCCATTCTGTTGAGAAACACTTTTATTGGCCTGGCTTGAAGAAAGATGTGACCAAAATCGTAACCCAGTGTCAGACATGCACAATGGCCAAACTGGTCAAACAAAACACTAGTTTCTACACTCCTCTCCCCATTCCTGATAGGCCGTGGGTTGACGTGAGTATGGATTTCATCCTTGGATTACCTCGTACTGCTCACAAACATGACTCCATCCTTGTTGTAGTTGATCGGTTCTCTAAGATGGCCCATTTCATTGCATGTTTCAAAACATCTTATGCATCTAGAGTAGTCCACATTTTCTTTGATGAAGTCGTGCGTCTGTATGGTCTCCCTCAAACCATAGTGTCTGATCAAGATGTCTGGTTCACTAGTTATTTTTGGAAGACACTTTGGCACCAAGTTGGCACTAAGCTCAAATTCTCCACTGCCTATCACCCTCAAACTGATGGACAAATAGAGGTCGTCAATAGGAGTTTAAGGAACCTTTTGAGGTGTCTTGTAGGGAGAATCAACAGGATGGTGTCTAAAGCTTTGTCCATGACACTGCTGGACCAATTAAAGAACAAAATTTGGAGGGAAAATCGTTGCCGCTAGTCTGATGGAACATCTTGTGGGGGGAAAACTCTCCCATGGCTTTCCTATATATATTGAAGCTTCCTGAATTGAAGAAGCTATTACTTCTATTGCCACTACCATCGCTACCATCCAGAGAAAGTGCCATGCCCTTGAGCATCCATGAAAAGCATCCTTGTGAAGAGCATCCTGGTGAAGAGCATTCTTGTGAACCGCGTAGGAGCAGCCTAGCACAAGTTCTTAGTCCAGTGCTGTAAAAGAAGAAGGAAAAGAAAAGAGAAGCCTTGAGAAAGAGAGCAGCCGTGCAATCTACCTGAGCCTAAAGAATCTGATCTTTAGATCTGAAATATATAGCAGCAGTCACCAACCTCCATATCATCATGCTTAACTTCAGCTGGTGTTCATTCCTTCTATTTTTCTTTTATGGTTTTCCCCCTTTGTTCATCTAGAACTGTCCCTACTGGTCTTGTGTGTAGGAAGATAGACGGAGGTGCGCTCCGATCTATGGAGAACCGTCCCTACCAATTTTGTGTGTCAGAAGAAAGACAGAGGGTTCTTCGTTCTGTTGTTTTGGGGTGTGTCCCCAATCAAGCTATGTCTCAGCAGGAAAGTCTCACCAGGTTTGGTGAGGGGTGGATGTAGGTTGCGAGTTTGCAACCAAACCACCTTAAAATCTCTGTATTGTGGGTTGTGCATCTTGTGTAATTGCTCCATCTTCTCTATCCTCATTCACAGGTTGGTGTGCGTGTTTCAACGTACGTAATCTTGGTTATCTCCATCGCACACTCTAGCTTTGTGGACTGCGCAATCTTATATACACATCATTTATTCCTTGCACTGTACTTCCATCCCCTTCGCTGCCTGCTGCACCTTTGCACACATGTACTAGGGAGCATTCTCCAGCTAGCTCAGGGGGGTTTCAAGCAAACACCTTGTTCACGCAGGTCGATCTGTGTAGTCTTTGGACCGCACGTGGCTATCTCCATTTGAGCTATTCCTATTCAATCCATTGTGCTTTGTGTCTAAGTGTTTTATTTGCCTTATAGAAGTGGTTCACTATTTTTGGTAGCTAAGTTTTAAATAGGCAAAAGTTCTCGATAGGATCTATTCAACCCCACCCTTCTACATCCGATTGCACTGCAGAACGTAGGTTCATAGCCTGAAGATTCAAAGCCCACAAGTTAACAATTTCTGTCTCTCTGACACACTTACTCTAGACCGTCACCATTGTCTGACGGATCATGATTCGACCGTCACATTCTCCAGAAGGTCAAAACTCACTTGTTCTCAGTAAATAGATTCTAACGCGTCTACTATGGACCATTATGAAATTCTGACGGACTTAAATTAGACTGTTAATCTCTCCCGAACACAGTGAAAACTCTCAATTTTTCTGGGTCTTTCTTCTAACAGTTTATCATTGCACCATCATAGTAAGGTGACGGCCCTGTGTGGATCCGTTTCGCAAGGCAGAAACTCTGTTTTCTGGTTGAGTTCAGCTTAATGGTGCAATCAATTCCATATCTTTCAAAAAATAGAACTTCTATTTCATTCAATTGAACTTAATCAGCATCCTTGGATTACTAATTTTTGGTACATCAAGAACAAAATTCAAATTACATTCATTGCTTTGTCCACGCAAGGCCGCATCTTGCGCAGCTCTTTCACATAAGCACGACATTCCTCGTCATCTTCTTCCACTTCCTCTTGCCATGGATGCACTTTACTGATCTCCCACATGGTCAGCGCATTCCGGACTGCTCTCTCATCCTCTTCGGTCCCCATCTTCCTAGCTAGAAGGGGAGGGTAGTGTGATAGTGCAGGAACCATTGTCCGGGGTAGCCCAACTTGAAGATGACACTGGTGAGGGTTGTAGATCGCCATGCTAGTGTCCCCCACTAATTGTAGATCTAGGCCTGGCCGCCGTGGTACTCTGAGTGTGATTCTCTGGAGAATGCTGGGCCGCATCGTGAACTTGTCTGTTGGCAATGTGTTGAGGAAGAGGCGCCATTCATCATGTGATTTCTTGTTCGCTGTCTTGCACTCCACCTGTGAAGGAAACCCAAATGCTCCTCCAATAAAGCGCAAAGGGTGGCGCCTAAAGATCCATCTAGCTGAAGGTAGATCTTCCTTGAGTTGGAATTTGATTCTCACTCCCATCCAACACTCAAGAAGTATCATAGAGCCGAAGAGAGGTCCTCCTAAGAAAGCTGATGTCACGCCCCGAGTGTGGAAGATAACTCAGAAATGGCGTGATGATGTCTTGTATATAACGATCATGTCAATCAGAGCGTAGTGCATTCAACACATATAGACAGAGCGCGTAATATAGAAATAACCCAAGCCGGATTCGGACTATACAAGCGATGGGTTCGAGAGCAAATGAAAGTCGGATCAAAATAAGAGAGAAAACTCAGGAGTCTTTATTCTCTAGATCGAGTCTATGTAATTTTTTGATTTATTGAGTCTAGCAAATCTGTTAAAGGATGAATTGGTGGTTGTAATTTGAATATTTTGGTTATCAATGAATAGAAGTTGAATTTGAGTAAATACTTGTGCAATTGCATCTTGTGTGTGATTATTCCATGCTCTGATCATGCTTGCTTGCGAGAGGCTTACCATGTCGGCTATTCGTGTTCTCCCCGAGTGAGTCTTCCACTGTAAATAAGGGCTCGGGGCGTGACATATGATGACGAGACTCCTGCTCACCTTTTGGCCCTCCACCATACCTACAACCCCCCTCCACCTTCTACCCCCGCTATCATTCGACCTACCATTGTAACCTCCACCACACTTGCCATTCCTTCTAGTCCCCTCATTCTACCTATCGCATCGCCACCCGCTTCACCCATCCTCACGCCAGCACCTGTCACCCCCCACATTGTCACCCCCTCACCTAACTCGTCACCTATCATCCTCCCACCAGGGCCTGTCAGACTTGCCTCCACCTTCATCACCACCACCTTTACTCCCTCCACTGACCCCACTGGGCCTATCAAGCCACCCATTGTGAGTCTGTCTGATGTCATGCAGGCACAAACCTTGCCCTTCAGAGTGGGCATTTATTCCAGAGGAGTTATCCCACTACTAGTGCACCTGCACCCAACCCTCAAGTTCCATCATCAACAGTTAAACCAAAAGAGGTAGACCCATTACCTGGCTCGCAGTATGATTTGTTATAGCACTTGGACCGAATGTCAGCTAAGATTTCAGTTTTGGAGTTGTTTAAATGATCCCCGCTGTGCTAAGATGGTTTAAAGACTTTTCTTCAGAAGGTCATGGTCAGCGAGGACATGGCAGTAGATAGTTTACCATCGACTTTGACCATAATTGCAAAGGGGCCAGCCATCTCCTTTTCAGAGTCATAATTGGCACCGCCCGAGGCACGCCAGATGCCACTCTGCATTTCAATCACCTTAAATAAAGTGGCTATCGATGCAGCTCTCGTGGACACAGGAGCTTCAATAAATGTTTGTCCCCTGAGCACTCTACATACATGTAATATTTTTTAATATATTCTAAGACCTACCCCAACCACTATTGCGACTTACGAATATTAATTACTTACGATTTTATCTGGAACTTTAATGTACTCCACACATACCTTTCTATCCCTTCAGAGCTTTACCGCTCTTGGGAGACTTCACAGGTTCCAAGTGGTATTGGGTTTACCCGGTATCCGGAGTTTGGGTCGTCACAGGTGGTATCAAAGCGTGTTGTGTGAAAGTACATGGGAATTCAAGATATTACAGTATTCAGAGTCCTTAAGGTCCAATACAGTCGGCAGCTGGCGTAGGTTTTACGATTATTTGCTACTTTGTTTTCGTGTGTGGTCTTGTGTGTGCTGTGTTGGCACTGTGTGAGATGATTTTACTCTCGTCAAGGTGTGACGGGATGCCTGGTGTTTGTCTCGATTATGCTGTACTTGGCAGAGTTCACCGACAGGCGTGAATCTATAGTGCATTGTCCGAGAGTTTTTTCGTGGTTCGTTCAGGTGGCTGGTGACTTTTATCATTGGTGTGATGGCCATGGACATTCTTATGTTGTTTTGGCCGTCCCATCTTGAGTCTGTTCAGCTCCTGAGGTGTTTTCGCTTGTATTGAGGTGGTCACTTTGATGCCTTGGTTGAGAAGATGCTCAGGCAAACCTAGCATTTTCCCTTCCTGGTGAGCTACTGTTAAAGAGTTTGATTCTTCTCATCCTCGTTGGTGGAATCTTTTCGAGGTAAGCCTTAGAAGTGCTGTCTTAGTGAAGCCTTGTCCTGTGTCTGCTTAAGTGTGGACTGTGTTAGTTCTGAACCTCATTTCCTCCTTGTTCGACGGTTGCTTGACTTTGGACCCATTTTTGTGTTAGGAGACGTTGTGTACCGTGATTCGTCGTGCCGTGTTTGGCGGCTGATGTATTATGAAGGTTCAGTTATTGTCATAAGGATAAGCTAAGATTAGCATTCCTTTGTGCTTTGTGCTGAAGCTGGTACTCTTCCTGGTTTGCACTTAGGCAACTTGAGATCAGTTATTAGTAGGATTGGTACTCGAGGCGAGTTATATTACAGTTTCGTGAATTGTGATGGCGCCGAGTGTGTGCTGAGATGCGGATACTGAGGTATTTCTGATGCCTGTGTGCGTTGTATGAGTGCGTAGTGGAAGCGTGTGGGCTGGTAACCCACGGGTTAAGGATCATTAGTTGGAAGATTCTGGCCGATCGAGAGAATTGTTTCCTCGATGTGACTTCATCTTGGCCATGTGTGCCTTGATGTTGTGCGTTGAAAATACATTAATTTAAAAAAAATGTAAAAATAGTGAAAATGATCCTCGCGAAGAGTGCATCGCAACTGTATCATCTACGAGTCGATGAATTGAGAAATAAACTCACCGTAGGGTTCCGTAGGTTATACGGGAGAAAAACCCACACGGATCATAAAATTCAACTCGGGAACTACGAAAGCGATCCGAAACTCTCCAAAAAGGATCTGAAAGACCTAAAAATGATCCAATAAGACCCAACAAAGATCCACTAAGGATCTGGGATATTACAGCTGTGATGTGGAACAACCATTTCCTTGATGAAAGGATCCCCTATAGGGTGTGTGCGAGATGGGATCCCCGCCATTGGAATTGCGTTGGAGGCGGTGGGCCCAAGATTAACATGTTGAGGAATTTGGAGCCGAGGTGAGTGATCTTATCGCACTTATCCCCCCTCGAGATTTGGTGCTAGCCAGAGGGCCATGAGGGACCAAGGGGATGCCAAGCAGTGAGTGGTCAGCGTCTCGACAGCATGGCTGGTAGTCCTGCAAGAGAAGTAGGAGAGGTTGTGGTCAGCGTAGCCCTGATTATCGTGTGTTTCCTGAATATAGGCGATGACTGAGGAGACATGACCTCGGGACTGGTGTTGACCAATTAACCTTAAGGTGATTGGCCCTATATATAAGCAGTGTTGAATGCATGGAGTCAGCGGAAGGGTGATGATCAACTGAGATAGCAGTTCGAGTGTGGGTGGAGCTGGGATGTGATCGCGCTCCTGGTGAGGAGTATTCGGTATTCATTGATTGAGGAAGTCGACGCTCAGAGTGGACTACTGGGTGTGGAGTCTTGGTCATGAATTAGAGTCAGGTCTCGACTCGTACGTTCTCTCCACCCATGGGGTGTGCCGAATGATTATTCATACCATATAGAGTCTCTAAGAATTGAGGTGCTCCTAGACTTCCCAGTCTAATTCTGTCCCGATTGATTTGAGGATAGGTGTGAATTGGCGTGCTCGAGTGAAGAAGTTTTTTTGGTCATATTAGTCTGGCTGTGCTCCGTAGAGGAGGTTCTGTGGAGAGTATGGTGGCCGTGTTGTGGCTGTGCGGTTGGGTCCGTTGGATGAATTCTTCCCTGTGAGTCCTGTACCATGTCCTAAATTTTGAGGATGAAATTTTTGTAAGGAGGGGAGGACTATAATGCTATGGATTTTAGGATCATGTTTTCGGAATCCTCCTCTGCAACTGCTGACTAACAGCTTGAATTAAAAGATGAAAGAAAAATAAAGAACGAGGGAAGAAAAACAGCAACTGAAAGCTGTAAACGATAGAATCCCAAATTGTAGCTCAATCAGAGCAGATTGGCCTGGATTTGATCCACGGTCCAATCACAGACTTGCTTTTCTTTTCCTTCTGACTCTCTCGTCTTCTTCTCTGCTTGTTCTCTTCTTATTCTTTCTCTTTGTCTCTTCACTTTTCTACCTCTGCTCTCGTGCTCGTCCTTTTCTTTTTGTTCTCACACTCTGTCTTTTTACACAAAAAGCCTTTTTCATTTTTATTCTTCTTCTAACCCAGATCTACTTTCTCTCTCATCCTTTTCCTATTTCCCGCGCAGAACTTCGACCACGTGATAGCTCTTAGCTTCTTCAGCACTCCACATGTCACACCTGGCACATCTTTGGATCACGTGCCCTCCTAATTATCCACGAATGGATATAAGGACAGAAAATTAGTTTTGCTGATCTGCCATTGGATGAACGGATGAATGGGGCCCATATGACTTAAGCTGCTGAAGATAACGAAGGCAGCGTCAACGCAGAGCCTCTATAGCGTTAACGCATGCCTGATGTCCACCGACTTTCAACTAATAAAGGTCTACATTTGTTCTTTGATCAAGTCAGTGTAGCTTCTCTACAGCGTCCAGGCTGAAGCCTGCAGCGTGGACCCTTTGCGCTTTGGACTCGGCTTGGCTTGGCAGGCAACTGCGTCTATGCTGGACTGTTGCAGTGTTAACGCAGTAGATGTCTTCTGATGAGAAGTCTGCGTTGGCCCCCTTCAAACATCAGCCTTTGTAGGATTCAACACAGGCTGCATCCACGTTGTACTGCTGCAGCGTTAACGTAGTAGACATTTTCTGGTGAGTATTCTGCATTGGTCCCTTGGAGTTAACACCGTCTGCGTCCACACTGTCCTGCTGCAGCGTTAACGCAGTAGACTTTTTCTGGTGAATATTCTGCATTGGTCCCTTGGAGTTAACACCATCTGCGTCCACGCTGTCCTGCTACAGCGTTAACATCACGTGTTGATACCTTAAGAAAAACATAGCATCAACCTTGCACAGAAGATGCATATTAGAATATGTTTAAACCATATGTTGCTATCATCAATTAATAACATCATGGTGGTCATCATCAAAACCAGGAGGACAACAATCTGTCCAAAAAAGAGAAAAGTATAAGTCACTCAGTCGGTCCCTCCCCTGGGCCGCTGTTGTCGCCTGTGCCCTCATGCCGCTTTGTTGGTGGCTCTATGGCAGTGCTCTCCTCCTCGTGACGGCGTTGTCGCTCCTCCTCCTCATTCCTCTAGTAGCCAAAAGAACTAGTGAGATAGCCTCGGTACGTACTGCTTGACACGACGCTCTGGGTCCTGCTAGACTCTGATCTCTTTCCTTGAAGTCGGAGGGCATCCTTCAGGCCCATTATAACTCCCCTCATCTTGATGACCTACACTCGAGACTGGTCTTGCTCGCTCCTCAGCTGTGCAACATCAGCTCTGAGTCACTCTGTCTCCTCCTCCTCGGCACGATGACGGGCTGCTCCTGTACTCAGTCACGCCACCTCCTCACGGAGACGAGTCACCTCTATTGGATTATGGGGTCCAACGTCTCCCTTAGGGATTTGCTATCCCACATGGATTATGGGGTCCATGTGGGACATCGGTGCTTGACAGCCCAGCCCACCGCATGGATTATGGGGTCCATGTGCAAAGCCCCTCATGCCCACCCACAGCACTGTTGACACCCATTTTATGACCAATAAGTTGGGTCATCTCCTTCTTCATCTTTATGATGCTCCGAGTTGTTCACCCTTACTGGGCCATCTTGGTCAGTTTTGAGGCTTGTTTCATGGGGCATTTCTCCTTGGATGGATCTCGTTCCTCACCCATTGTTCGCTGGATGAAGCTTAGTAAACCTTTCTTTTCTTTGCCACCCCATTATCTCTGGCGGCCTTACCTTGGTGCATTTGCTGATGTGTGGCGCTCCTCCCTTCGACTGCTTGCTAACGCCCGAGTCCAAGACACAATAGCTTTCCTTTAAATCTTATCTTATCTTATCCGTTGTGCTCTGGCGGTTTATCGTAGAGCCGTTAGAGTTATTTGGCGGGTGAACCTTGGGCCGCCAATTCCTTGTAGAGTCCTACTCCTGAAAACTTTGCCCGTTGGCCTTATCTTTTATTGGATAACACACATTGATGGTCCATCCTTCGACCATTAAATGCTTGTGGCAGTTTATCATAAGGCCGTCAATTCAGATAGAGAGTTCTAGCAGAACTGCTCTTTCTCTGCTACACCGTGGCCAGATTGAGAGTTTGATTCTATGATTTCTCCCTCAAATCTGATCCTTAGAACCTTCTGTTTATTTCTTAATAGCTTGAGCAGGGCGAAGCTACACCGGCTCGGCGTATGGGGAACCCACGCTTTCCCGCTCGCCCTCGTCTCCAAATGGGACTGGCTTCTTCAAGTTGGTCGAGTAAGTTCTCTACTCTTGCTCTCATTTGAGTGCCGTGTTTTTGCAATATTGGTTCATACGTTTCGCTGGTCCATGAGAGTGAGTGCCCGGTCCACAAGCTTCATTGTCTTGAGTGACAGTCGTGGGAGAAGTGTTACCCGTGCCAATTGGCACTCGGTCGGCCCCCTTGAATTGGGCCTCTATACCCTTGAGAAATCCTTTGGCCTTACTGGCCCTCTATCAGCAAGGGCCCAACCCTCACGACCTCGACTTGGCATCGCCGAGTTACCCCCGAGTTTGGGTGTGCGCTGGGAGAGTTGGCCGCCGATATCGGCCCGTTCGACTTGCGACTTGTGCTTGTTGTGTAGGTCTGAGGTTGTGTCACATCACAGAGGCAAGATCGTCACTAATAGTGGAACAAGCCGCCAATCGGTTTAATCCTAAGCCAGAGAAAATGACACTGGCGAAGAAAATGACACGCAAAGATCTGAGGGAACACCGAGGACCCTCCACACATATGGACACGTAGATCGAGGTTAGACGATACCTCACTGCAGCCAGAACCATGTCTCGAACTGGACAAAACTGTCGAGACACACATGATTACCTGTCAACCACTGGGTGACCCCGGGTTGACCAGAACTGGACAATGATGACTCAACAATAGGAAAGAGAATCCTACCACAAGCAGGAAGACTCCTAGCTGCCTTATAATGTAGTCTTGACCTTCATAGGATGTCAAGAGACATCCACGGGAAAGCAGGTAGACCACAAGGACAAGCCAAGGTAATTAGAAACCAATACGGCAGAAAGCAGGACTCTAAGGCTGTAACGCTCCACCTTTAGACTGCTACATGGAGGTGATGGTCTAAGGATGAGCCGTTACACTCTAGAGGAGATAGGACTGTGGCGATCTAATAAAGGCATGTCACATGGATGTGACGGTCGAGGAATGAGCCATTACGAACATCGCCCTACTACAGAACCTAAGACAGACCGACACACAGATGAAGACAGAACAGAACCGGCCATTACGGCCAACAGGACTGTAACGGCCTACTATAGGCACGTTACACGCTCTGACACTCCCAGATTGGACCGTCAGGGCAAACAGACCTACAAAAATGACGCCTTAGAAGTTGGCGTTAATTAGTGAACTTATTTCCTAAATGGCACCTTGAGAGGGGTCGTTACTTACAGAATTGGTGCCCACATTAGGTGTCTTCAAATTGTAAAATGACGCCTTGACAGAAGGTGCTATTTAGTTTTGGTCTTTTTGTAAGGCCCCTTCGGTATAAATGTATAAGCAGTTTTAAGTATATGGGTTAGGTCCTGACCATTTTTAATTCATTTTAAAAAAAATTATTCCTTCAGTTATTAGGGTTGCTACAATATATCTCTGCCCGTTGGATAGTGAGTGAGCGCCCGACCCCACTTTACATGCTTGTGATCCCTACCGCAGTGAGAGTTGAGCGAACCACCATATAACCCATGCCCTAGGCATGCTGGCTGCCCATGAAACGTGGGAGCCCCAACCCCTCCAGGGGTCAGCCTGAGCCAGGCCACACGTTTCAACAGCAAGGTCCCACCCTAGACCCCCTGACCATCCCGTAGTTGCCTTCAGGAAAGAGTGTGCACTGTGTGAGCACCTCCATCGAAATCAAGTCCGTTGTCTTGTATATGTGGTTGCAAACCTAGGTACAAGGATCACTCGGGTCGTCCCATTACATCCCTGGGTCGTCCCACATCACTGTCACTTTCACAGAGAAGGATATACTGCTATCTCTACCATGTCACAACCGCCCTCTTTATATGAGGGGAAAAATCAATGGGCCTGAGGTAAATTAGATCCTGATGGACGTCAGTGCTGTTGTCTACATCATGTCGCTGAAGACCTTCAAGACCCTATATCTGACCCCATACCTCAAGAAGGTTCAAGCTGTTAAGATATCTAGCTTCAACTAAGGCACCGAGGATGTCCTCAGCGAGGTGGATGTCGATCTGGTGCTCAATGATTTTGCCTCCAAGGTGACATTCTACATCATCGATGCCAATACATCCTACAAAGTGCTGTTGGGCAGACCCTGGCTGCATGAAAATTGGGTTGCCCCATCAACTCTCCATCAATGCATCAAGTATGCCAAGGATGGGGAACAACATACGATCTTTGCAGACCTGTCGCCATTTACTCCAGCAGAATGCAATCTTGCTGATGTCGCGCTCTACTTCGGGGGAATCAGTCCATACCCTGCGGTCAAAAGCAAAAGCAATGGCTGGCTCTCAGAGGAAGATGAGGATGATCTCTTCTCTGTTGATGAGGAGAAGGTCACATACTACTCTCATTACATGGAAAGAAAATCATTACAGTGCTAAGTCTAGAGTGAAATTACAAAAAAGGAAGAGGAAATAACGAGGTAGGTACAATTTTTTCGTAATATATGGAAATAGGGGAATTCTGGAAAGACCGTGGCTCCTCCTGAAGCTCAACAGGCGGAGGACCCTCGGTGCTCGGAGATTTGCCCCCAGTACCCTCAATGACGGCTAGCCTGGGCATGAACACCATTTGCATGGGAACTGCCCCGTCCGCGTGCCCTCCCGAGGCACCCGGAGTTGGCGATCTCTCCTCCACCGAGGCATAAGCACCCTCGCTCTGCTCTTCATCGCTCGACGTCAATCAAGGAGAATCCAAGTCATCCTCATCAGAATCGTAGTGCTACCCGGGAGGGAAGATGAGCTCGTCGAGGACCTGTTCCTTAGCCAGACTGGCTGCTCGCCTGAAGCCTTGGGCAAAACCCTTCCGCAGCCCTCGTCGGTAGCCCAACTCATAACACGTAAAGGCAGCCTACTTCAGGGCTTCTTGGTATTCCACCGAGCTCTGATATCGCTCGACTGCGTCTGCCCCGGCTCCTACTACCTTCTCCTTAAGCTCGGCCACTCACGCGTCAGTAATAGCTAGCTTCCCTTCGACCTTGGCCAACTCTGCCTTGGCCCCGGTCAGCCTTGCCTCGGCTTCAGCTGCCTCGGCCTCCCCCTTGGCCCGCTCGGTCTCTCGGTCCCAGCCCTCGAGCTCCTCTCGCTCGGCCGCCCATTGACCCGAGCGCTCTGCATGAGCCCGATGATCTTCCTCCAAGAGCTTGCTCTTAAGCTTGGCCATATACCGAGCTTGGGTCAATTGCTTGGCCTGTAACCGAACCTCCTCCTAGCTCGCCCGATCGCTCGCCGGGAGTGAAGTCACTTCCTGTAGAAGGACCCCGAGCTCAGACGTTAGACGACCAATCCCGTGGTCAGACTCAGCACGAACCTAGGACTGGGCCATTCCCTCATTCACCAGTCGCGCCCCGAAGTCAGTAATCCCAGCTCCCAGCTGAGCCATGAAGATACCCCCCTCCATAACCCTTTCAAGGAGCATGGGGGGCAAATAGTGCCGAAACTCCTCCCGAACTGTCACGTCCCGAACCGATAGCAGCGGAACGTGTCGTTTGCTCAGAACGTAGAAGTTAAACAGTCGTGAATAATCAAGAGCAATTGCATAAGACTGAGGGAAATGACATTACAAAGTAACTCCGCCCATTCTCTCACTCTATCACAAATGAAAGATACAAAGGAGTCCTCCGCTTTAGCCTCCCTCTAAAAATCCTATTATTCTGCTCACCCCACAAAGACCAAATGGTGGCATGCAAGATCAGCCAGCACACAATTCTATCCTCTCTGTGTGGCCACCTTCTGCCCCAAGACCGAATGAAGTGATGCACCTCTCTGTGTCAGCCGAGGACCCCACAGGTTCTCGTAGCAAGCCCCTCCCACACCTCCTGAGAGTAGGTACAACTTACAAACAATTGGTCAAGGGTCTCGTCCTCTTGTCCGCACATGCAACGAGTCAGCTGAATGTCTAGAAGGAACTGAAGCAGCTTGTCTCGAGTTGGAGCCCTCCTGTAGGAAATCCTCCAAGCAAGGATCTTCACCTTCAACGGACCCCTCGGCCTCCAAACCTGAGAGGCGAGACTGTGGCACACCCTTCCGTCAGAGATAATGGAGTAAGCAGACCTAACTGAGAAGGTCCCCTCCCTACCAAACCTCCAAGTCCACGCATCCTCCCTGTCAGAGTGCGGGGCATAGTCGAGGAGAAAGAGTAAAAAGTCTTGGAATTGCTCCATCTCATCGATCCTGAGGTCCCTCTTGAAGGTCGGTGCCCAGGTGCCTCTCAAAATCTGGGAGTCAAAAGCCCGAGAGATTGGCCCCTAAGGCTTAGCTGAGACTGCAAAGAGGTTAGATAACGAAGACTCCAACGTGAAGTCGTCACACTAATCAGTCCTTCCAGAAAAGGCATTGGTTGCCTTTCCCTAGTCGGACCCACACGCCGGAGGAGATAAAATCCCCGCAAGTCAAGATACCACGCCAAATGGGCGAAGTTTGATACAGTGTTGGTGAAGCCATGCCCCAAACTCTCCTCCTGCCATAGTATCTCTACGTGACAACTTGCACCCACAGCCCATCATCCCCCGCCCCCAACCTCCACAGCCACTTGCATAGGAGAGCGACATAAAAAATCTCTAACATTTTTGATCCCCAGGCCCCCCTCTTCCTTGCTAGCTGCCACCCTACCCCACTTGATACCATGCCATCCCCTACATCTCTCCCCACTCCCATGTCAAAAGAAATGGAGACTTTTTATTAAAGCCATACCTCCTTTTATTTGTGAATAAAGTCTCCATCAAAATTCTATCATTTGGCATATTTTATGCTGGGGGCATTTGTTGGCACTCAAAATATATTCAATGGCGATCAAGCCTCAAAGACAAATGATGTGGCCCACTGAAGCGCAGAAGCCGAAAGAGATCAATACACTGAAGCCTTCTCAAGTAACAAGAGCCTCAGGTCACCCAGTATGAATGCTGGGGACTTTACCTCAGGAGAACCGAGATGAATTCACAACCAACCGGCAGCGTCATCAACCCTACCCAATGAATCGACATCGACTTAGTCGTGTCGCATAAACCACATCTGTTGTCCGACCAAGGACAGGGGTATACCTGGTGGCCAGCCACCTGAATGAAAAATCCTCCCGAGATGAAAGAACGCTCTTGGCCCTTCAGAGCAAGGGGCCGAAGGCTCTGTCAGTAGAAGACCCCGATAACCCAGCATGGGTATGACTTCTCAGCATATTGGGTCCGTTAGTGACCAAATGATCGCCCAGTCAAGGTGAAAGCACCCTAGGTGGTATTCCACCCCTCAAGAAAGCTTCGAGCACAAGTCAGGCTGAGCCAGCAGCACAAACCACAGTGTGAAAGGCCGTGTCAGTAGAAGACCCGCGTATTCAAACTGAAGGTGCATGAGGTTCCGAACAAGGTTGTACGTCAACCCGAGAGCTTCGTCAGGACTTCTCACCAAGGTTTTGCAAGACCACGACGAGATGAATGGTTACGGTGACCCCCGGAACCAGTCTAGGATCGACCGTCTAACCCACGTCAAGCAAATAAAACTTACCCGGTGTGCCCTTCCACCAGCGCGCCCTATTCCCAGTGCCCTCTTATCTGACGCGTAAAATGGTGAAAGGAGGCTTCTACGGCGCGCAACCTTCACGCCATAATAGGCCATCTCCATATAAGTATACTTGGTTCGACCAGGTGAAAAAAAGAAGAAGAAAAAAAGACACATACAAGAGAAGGACAGAACAAGGGGTCTGAAGAGCGAAGTCTGAGAGCCAATTGAGAGAGCCCGTTCGTCCGAGAGAGAGGGAAGTCTTGGTGGAGAAGTAGGGATTCCACTGAGAGTGATCCTGACACCGTCTTCCCTTGTCTACTTGCTTGAATAGCTCCGGAGCCGGAGAAGAGACGTCGATTTGATACTCTATTTTGGTGGCGAAGTTTAGGTGGGTTCAGTTGGTTTTCCCCTGATGATCCCCCTCTGGTTTTCTTTTCTGATATAGTGTAAGTGAGGGGGGAGGGGCGATAATATGAGCCCATCTCCCTCCTCACCATCTCCCCATCTCCGCCTCTTCGATAGTTCTATCTGTGTAATTAGTGAAACAGCATCCGAGTGACAACGCCGGATCGTGCCGAAGCTTGTGATGATCTATGTCTCTTCTTTCCACTGATGGAATGAATGGTGCTTAATGATGCATATGCTTCCCCTATTCTTCTCTCGGCTTGCATGTCCAATTATTTCCTGCGCGTATAGTCTTCAGATTTGGTTCCCTAACACCGAATACGCCCTGAATTAACATGGGCTACAGTAATGATATCCCCTCCCCGGGGCCTCTCTTCTAATACAATGGTTGTGCCGAATTTGCTGTATACGTATTGTGGATTTCATGGTTAGAGGTACATTCGTATATGCATCTCTACCTACTCTGGTTCAGAGGTTGATCCCCTCAATACTTCTCTGCACTTCTTCATAGGCCAGAGGGAACGGGGTTACCTCTATAGCATGTATACTCATTCTATGCTAGTTGCTCGAACGGCCGCTCTCTGCATCTTGGTCATTTTAGTTTGCAGGCTAACTCATTAACCCTCGTGAATGTTGATCTGCTAATCCCCTAATCTGCATACTAACTACTTAACTCCGTGAGTGCTAACCCATTAGCCCCGTGAGTACTAACCTGCTAACCCTGTGAGTGCCAATTCGCCAACTCATTGAATATTTTGATATGCTACTACATCCCTCCTATTCTGCATATGATTTAGGATTACCGAGCTTTGTTATTCCTAATAACATTAGCTTTAATGCTCCGGGGAGGGGGACATACCCCATTGATACCTCTGAATCGCCATTTGGTCAAAGGGCTCCGTCTGTGAGTGATGAGCACCCTATGGGCCATAAGGTGAACATTGACAGGGTTTTGGCCCTACATCAAATCCACTGTCCTTAGGGATGTTGTGGTGACTATGGGATGTGTGCCCCTCGTAGGCTAGCCCTCGGGATTTTCTTCCCTATTAGTCGTCCCTTTGCTAGATTATGAGTTGACTATGGGTCGTGTGCCCCTTGCAGGCTAGCCCTCGGGGTTCTCACCTCCCTCATTGGTCACCTTATCCGATCTCTTTCAACCCACAGAACGATGGTACCCCTAGTAGGCAAGTCCTCAGAGTTTCCTATCCGTTTGGGTCTGCCAGCCGCCGTTGTGCCACCCGACTCTAAGGGGTTTACTCCACTACGTGAGTATGTCCCCGCTTCTCCCCCGCAATCCTCTGGGAATGGAAAGATGCTACCCAATTTTCACCGGGTTTTAAGTAATAAGATACCCTTGTGATTTGGACTTAATAAAACTTGTTTCTCATATAATAAATGTCGTGCTTCAGTACGAACCTCGCACGAATTTATGACTCTGCTCCTATAGTGCCCAGGACCCCAACTCAATAAATAATTAACCAAATTAACCCCCAAAATTCTCAGAAGACATCTTAATAAGTCATAATAAACAAAAAATACATGAAATTCCCTTAAACCGACACGGCCTTAAACCGGCGTGCCCTAATATGGCGCGGTACCCCCCCGCGTCGGAGTAACGCTAGACTCAAAATGAAACATTTTTAACTGATGCATACCCGACGCGCCCTATTCCGACGTGCCCCAAGCCCATCGCGTCGGGTAGGGTGATTTGCCATGGCTGCGCCATTTTAGCCCTTTACCTATGCTTGGCCGTGTCGTTTAAGCCTCTACCTACGCTATTCCGCGTCGATTTTGGTCTAATTCCCTCCTTCGCACCATTTTAATCCCTCACTCATCTTCGAGATGATTTTTTTTGGCTCTCTTAGTGGAGACTAATAAACCTGATCAATCATTAATCAAATAGAAATGGACTGCTCAAGTCTGAATTATCTATCTTCATGATTCTGCTATCATGCTTTAGCATAAACACGAATGCCCTGTTAATGCATGCGTGCTTGCACGGGCCCTCGGTATATGAAATGGCATTAGCGGAAGGCCGAGTTACGCCTGACTGGAAGCTCTTGCTATGCATGATGGTGGTCTTCGGACCTATGTTCTCCGCCACGTATCGAGGGTTCCAATTTAATAAACCATGCCTATTTTGCATGATAGATAAAAACACTTCATATGATTTCGTCATGTGCATCATTTTGCATCTTATTTCGACCTCGGACGGCTCACTATCTCGGCAATTAATAAAAAGTTTTCTCCCTTAAAAGGGGATGTAATTAACATCATAACTTTTACGGTATTGCGGATTGCTGGTCCCGTGTGCCTTGATGTTGTTGTTGTCGTGCCGTTGTTGTTGGAGGCATTCTAGTGTTGGCACTGGCATTTGAGAGTGTTGAGGAATCTATCGGCATATCTGCTGGTTAAGTACCCTTCGCCTCTCTGTAATTTTCTCTTAGGTATTGTGTTCTCGGGACGTGATCGTGGTCCTTGAGATACGTTTCCCAAGATTGCTGTCCTTGTTGTCATGGGTCATTCTTGGTGAGCTGCTCGTAACATGGCTCGTATGTCATAGTCGTGTGCTCAGTTGTTCTTGTGCCTTGATGTGACCCAGCTTGCAGTTGTGTCCTGTGGTTCTATGGTCAGTTCGGAACTGGGATTCTGCAAGTGCTATTGTTGTTGTTGTCGTCGTTTGGTCATTGTTTCCCTGTGAATCTGTCTTGGCACTGTGTGGACCGAGGTCTTGTCAGTTGATTTTGTCGTACTCTTCTCTCTTGATAGGGTTAGCATGCGACTCAAATCAGATGTAATATCTGAGTGAGGACTGACTTGATTGTGCTTGTGGTCCAGTGCTGTCGTTGGCGTCCTGTGTGCCAGGCTTTCGTCGTTGCCTTCGACACTGGAGCCGATGTGGAGTGTCAGCTGAGAGGACTATGCTTCCTTGTTTAAGCTGATGCTTGTCGTGTCTGTCATTTTGCTTTCTCGATAGCTGTTTTCATGGCATGGGTCGTGTCTCCTTTCCTGTGAGACGTAAGCAATGTTGCCCTGTTTCGGAGGTGTCAGACTTGTGTCCACTAATGTGCCATGCTCGTTTCGAGGATCAATTTGCCTTGAGATCTGGAGCGTGTGCTTGTGATTGTGGTCTGACAGTGTTCCTCTGAACTGTATTTTTCGAGATTCGCGTTGTTGTGTATTAATATTTTGGGTTTGTTCTTCCATGCTTCTTCTTACTAGTTCCTTAAATTTCGAGGATAAAATTTCTTAAAGGAGGGGAGGCTGTAATACCCTGGATTCTTATTGGATCTTTCGGATCCTAATCGGAGTGCTCTCGGATCGCTTTTGGGGGTCCTGAGTTGAGTTTTACGATCCACATGAGTTTTCCTCTCGTACCAGTTACGGAACCCTGTGAAGAGTTTATTTCTCAGTTCATCGACTCGAGGACGCTACAGTTACGATGTACTCTTCTCGAGGATCGTTTCGACTATTTTTCTGTAATTTTTTGAATTAGTAAATTTTCAGAGGAAAATGGAAAGGATATGGTCTATGCCGGCTCATAGATTGATTGTTCATCCTTTGGCAGCACGCATGGGTATTAAGGTGATAAAATCAAGGAAGGCGGACTCGGGTATCGGGATCGGATCGGTTGGCCGAAACTCGATCCAGATTGGTGGTATCGGCTGATCCGACTGATACCCGAAGCGATCCTACAGCGATCCTGTTTGAACCCGCACAACCCACCATTTGTGGTTAGTTTAATATGTCCATAGTTTTGTAGGGGGTTTTACATAAATGTAGTAACTTTACCTTGTTTCTCCCTTCGCAGCCTCGTTCGTGGCCCAAAATCAGAAGAGGCGTAGCAGACGACACCACCCTCGTTCATGAAGGAGCAGGAGGAGGACGTCCACAAGGCGGATGAGGACGATGCTGGTCCGATGGTGAGGATGAGGATGCGCCGCCCTCGTTCTGCTACTACAGAGGCATCTACTATTGGTCTGATCGCGAGGATGAGGAGGACGAGGAGGAGGCACCAGCGGCGATGGTAAGTGTTTTCGTCTTTGTCTTCGTCATCGTTGTTGTCATCTTCTTCTTTTTCTTCTTTGTCCCTTCTTCTTCTTCGCCGCCGTTGATCTTCTGCTTCTCCCCTCTCTAATTTTTTTTTAACAAACCCTAGGATCGGTCCAGATCGGCCATAGGGATTGCCCAGAATTGGGTGGGATCGGGCGATCCGACCCGATCCTGGCCGAGTCAAGCCGATCTCGACTGATCCGGCCGCTCCCAGTGAAGGATCGGGAAAGGCCGGCTCGGGATCGGATCAGTAAGCCCAAAAACCTATCCGATCGGCCGATCCAGCTGATACCGATCTGATTATGCAAACCTTGGATAAAACACCATTCCCCTTGCATAAATGTGTTGATACCCTAAGGCCTTCAAACCCCTTTTATGACTGGAATCAACATGTTGACATCTTCATGTATCTAAACCTCTTTGTATATGATTCCACCTCTTGGCATCTTTGCATAGACAGAGGGTGATAATATACCAACCTTTCTGGGGTCCATATTTTTATAATTTGAAACTATCCAAGAATTTTGAGCTCCTTCATGCAAGCCTTGGCATGGAACTTTCATGCGCCGATTCCTTCATGCAACAACCCATTTTGGATCTTATGTCTATTACAACAATCAAAGTTCATGTGAACGAGTATAATTACTATTAGATTGCAAAAAGAAATATGGTTATCGGTACTCGGAGCTCTGGGTCGTTACAGTTGGTATCGGAGCTGTGTTGAGGATTTGTATAAGATATTGAAATTGCATAGCGCCTATCGAGAACAAGTCCATTTGAGTCATCTATTGCTAACTTAGGATGTTTTTCGCATCTACTGATGTGATTTTCATCGGTGTATGCTTCCTAGGTTCCGATGGCACGTCGTAGAAGGGCGCATGTTTCCCGGGAGGAAAATGGTACTTCTCCTCTAGTGGTTGTTGTGTTGGTTTATATGTCTGCGCCTGGTCAAGTCCCAGCGGTTCCTGCTCAAGTTGTGGAAGGTTTATCGGGCGATCAGGCTGGAATGCCGACTGGGGAAGGGCAGGTGAGACCCCCAGGGCATGCTCAGGCCGAATCTTCTCAGCCGGATGTGCCAAGTGTGCAGTATCACCTTGTCCTTTAGCCGATAGGGAGGATCCAGCCAGTTTATCTGTTGAGCATACTTGGAGTTCCTTCCGTTTTTCCTCCCGCCGATGGTACTTCTTCCCCTAAGCCCAAGGGCAAGAAGTTCCGATTCAAGAAATCAAAGAAGGCTCGGACGTCTAAGGATCGGCAAGGCAGGCAGCTGATTGCAACTAGAACCTCCTCTCTTGTGTCGGTTAATCTCCGTCCATGAATACCAGGAGCAAGTTAAGGGAGCGTGAAGAATGGCTTGCCCAGCAGTCATTTGCTAGTGCTGTTCCGTCATCAGTACCTCCTTCTCAGCAGTCTCAGGGACCCGCTATCCGTCAGTCGAGATTATGTTTGAGATGTGGTGGTAGCCATCTGGGCGTGCCATGTTTCTTGCTGGTAATCTATTTCCACTGTGATCAGCCAGGTCACATTGTCCGATACTATCTGTTAAGGTCGAGACCAGTGTAGTTCTTGCTGTTTACCCAGCCGCAGTAGTCTCAGTTCTGACCCTCGCCACCACAACCTCAGCAAGACTCACTAGTGTCTCAGCTTCCCTATGCTGAGCAGTGACGTCTTTTCCTATGGAAGGTGCGATTCTACTCTTCGATTGGTTAATTTGCGTTTATTTGTCTCAGTTGTTTGGGTTTTATGTGATCTAGTTATTCCTTAGTTGTTCATTGTAGTAGTTCTATCTGTGTGATTTCGGTATTTCTCCTCTCCTATCCTTCTCATTTCTCTCGTTCTACTTTCTCCCTCGTTTCTCTGTTCCCTCTGTTTCTCTCAAGAAATGTAACACACCAGGGCAGGTGCGCTACATGACTCTAACGCACAGGGTCAGGTCCGTTAAAGGCACCCGAACACCTAAAATCTACAGTTTTTGAACAAAACATAACGCACTAAAGATGGCGCGTTACGGGACTACGACGGACCAGGGCTGGGCCGTTAGACTAATCACCTATCTCAGTCAACGGTCAAAGGAACGGTCAATGGTCAAGTAACGGATCAAGGGTGGCCCATTATAATTCAGGTAACGCACCAGTGACGGTGAGTCAGGGGACTGTAACGCACCTAGGGTGGTGCGTTACACTGTCTGGGTTGCGAACTTGCGGAGTCTGAAACTGAACCCCCTCCCGGTCGATCAAAATCGACGGGAATTGCGGGGAAACTAGTTTCAAGCTAAACTACCCTGCCATATCAACATTCCATAACTAAACATGCCATTCAAACTTAAAAATGATGGCCATAGAGTCAATTGTATGAATTTAAGGCTAATTAACACTAGCATGAAAGATTGCATGAACATCGAGGAAATTGACGTCAGACCATGGTGCATGTGGTACTGGCGGGTTCCTAGCGAGGAGAAGATTCCATTCCCCTACCTCTTACATGACGGGAACGGCGTTCGAGGCACGAACGGACGAAGGGGTGCCATAGCTCCACTCGGCCTGACCCGCCTCCACGCTCCGCGAATCGAGGGAAGAAGGGCGTCACCACGACCTACGCGACACGACCTTTCCAATGGTACCTCCCTTGCCTCGATCAGCGGCTATCTAGACCAAAACTGAGAGAGAAGAACGATTTTCAAGAAATTAGCCTAAAATTCCACAAAATAGAGTTTGCACAAAATCAGTGAAAATGACAACGGATGGCGACGCATGTGGCATCAATGGGTTCCTGGCGAGATGAGGAATCCATTCCCTTACCTATTGCGTGGCGAAGATCGCGAATCGGTGCAGATCGAGCGATGGGGGCCACAACGTCCTCTCGCTCCCACACGCCTCCACGCTCCATGATCCGAGGGAAGGAGGGTACCAGCATGATCCTCGAGTCGAGCCCATCCCGTCGGTACCTCCCACGCGTCGATCGGGATCCATTTGGACCAAAATCGAGTGAGAGGGGGAGAGAAAGAGAGAGAACATGTGAGGGAGAGAGAGAAGAGTGTGTGTGTGATCGAGAGAGTGAGGGGAGAGAGAGAAAGAAAAATGTGAGTCAATGGAGGAACAACTCAAGAGGGTCACAAGCCCGCGACCCGCTCCACCTCCTCCTCCTCAAGTCAACCCTCTTCACGCCTTCATGCATAATATTACCAAGATGGAAAAAGATTGGAAGGAGAGGAGAGATAATGGCATCTTAGATTCAAGTGAGCCAGATGATTCAATGAAGTTCAATGATCAGGTAGACGCCGTCCGCCCTCCTCCCATTCACCCCACTCATTCATATGCCCTCCGCCTTCAGTTCTGCATACACGTTTACCTCCACAAAATTCTCCATCACAACATTATACTCCACCACCCATTATTACACCTTCACCACGGCGTCCAATTGATTTTGATGATTGTGAAAATGCAAAGACGGCATGTGAAGATGTTGAAGTTACGAAGGCACCCATTCCGAGTTTCCTTCACTTTCCACTCCCACCGTTACCCGATGAACCCCCTGCTCAGGACGATGTCACCATCCCTAACCCCGTGTATAAGACCAATTGGTACTATGATAATGGGTCGATACTCCAATCAGCCATACCGGTGCACCATGCGTCTTCTCCTATCCCTAAAACCTCTTGCCCCATCCGGTGCTTCCAACGCACCAAACCTTCTCCTTTTACACCTATGATTACTGCACCATTAACTTCCATTACACCGGCTTCCGCCAAACTTCCCGCTACATCCCAACCAATTCCCACACCATTACCCTCCACTAAGCCATCTGAGCTTACCTCCACACCACTAGCCTCCGCCAAACCTTCCGTTAAACCTTTTCATAAACCAATTAACCATTCAAACCCGCCACCTAAGGCCTCCATTATCCTTATACCCCCAAAGCCGATTACGCCAAGCCCCATTTTGCCTATCCCCTCACCAAACCTTTTACCCAAACCTGTGGCTAATCCTGAGTAGGATTCACCTATTTTTACACTCGAGCCAACCTCATTTACTTCTAAGCAAGGGGAGAAGCCTGACGTGTTTCAACCTTCGCTTCCACCTACCCTTCCGCCGATGCTCTCCATTAAACCACCACCATACGAGGAGCCTACCGCCTCCGCCTCACCTTCCTCTACCACTCGGAGTGAGTGTATTTCTGCAAGTACGTGTGCCGAGGTCAATCAAGAGTCGGGCAAGAAGGATTTGGCCACAGTTATTACATTCGAGTTTCAAGAGCTTATTTGCCAAATGTCGATCTACGTTCTTGTGCCGGGCTACAAAAAGGAATCCAGAATAAAAATAATGATGAAATCATGCCTCATAACTAGGACTTCAAGCTATCTCCAAGCCACAGTGATGTCTGCATAGCTCGAGTCGTGCTACGCATCCTGTAATGTCGATTAATAGCTCGTGTGTCCTCACCACACGTGTTGGGTGGCTTGTTGATCTACTCGTATACGCCGAGGGTTTGTCACATGTACTCCCTTCACATGGCGTCTAGCCGTCTCACTCAAGTCCGTCCCCCCGCGTATGAGGTGTTATGATAACTACAAACACACTCGCATATCGGGTCCGCCAGCACATGGCGAGTTATGATAACAACGAGCATGCCATGATGCTAGATTTGCTCCCGCCATCTGACCACATGCCCACAACTAGCACTGAGCTGGCCACCAATGGTCCCGACCGCTGATCTAAGTTAGCCGGACCCTAGCCCGGAAGTAACATTCCTGGGACCGGCCCTAACTCCCCGGCATGAAGACACTCACCTTCTGGGATCGTACTCGACTGCTAACCTCGAGCTGCGTCTGGCCTCCCTCAGGTGCCAGCCAATGTCCGCCCCTGCCATTCAGTCTAGCCCTCCCTCGGTGATGCGGGCGTGTCTCTATCTCGTTGCGGAGAGCCCCCTGTAAAAACACGTGGACAATCTACTTTATCCTGTAACGACCCGGGGATCGACTCACGTGTCGAAATTGTCTCGCGGCTTGCACCATGTGTACTTTGGACCTTTCGACCTACTTGTAAGGCCCATGTGGCACCTAAAAAGCATGAAACCAGTTGAATATGCATACCTGTACCTAGGTTTCAGTCTCACCTCCACACCACTCCACGTGTGTCTAGTTTCCCCAACTCCAGCTAGTTAACCCTCCCAGTCGAGTGTGATGGTCCCCCTATAGCTGCAGGGTACCCCCGCTTCTCTACCCATGGCTTTAGAAATATCCAAACTATTCTTCAGCATAGAAGAAAGGTGTTCATATTCAATCCGATGTAAATAAACACCGGCTGCTTGCGACCAGTGGGGAAAGACGTCTCATACGTGAATCCCCACAATCGTCTATGCACTCGCACCTGTGGAACCTCCCTTTTCTCCACTTGTTACCCCATACCCTATGCCCACATGTCGCATCCTGGCAACGCTTCACCAGTTGACTGTTGGTTCCATAGGTGATTGTCGAGAAATTGACTAGCACGCACGCACCCAAAATGGGGAGGGGATGCTTCTGTAGGTAGTTTGAAATCTTGTAGGGGCTAAAAAGTCATCATTACTAACTTTGATGGCAAATTTCGGTTGAAAGGAACGGCCACGATGAAACATGATTTATCACTTCGGGGCAGGGTTTTGTCAAACATATCACATGGGAATGGGAAGAGAAGAGACATGGAGAAAAAGGAATGCGCAAGGAGCAAACTGGTGACAAGAAAATCCATTCATATATCTATATAAACTGGCATGTACTTTAGAAATAAGGGGGTGGGTGTACAAGTAACTCTCTAACTCTCACCACCATCCTCCTGCTCGTCCCTCTGGTCACCCCTCTCCTCTCTCCTAAGATGAGGATCCCTAGGGGGCCTCCTGGAGCCTTGTGAGGCAGTACTGGCCTCACCTTGTGGCACCTCACCAGCCTCGGTGGCGCGACAATGCTCCTCTGTCGAAGTGACAAAGAAGCTACCCACGGAGAAGGAACTGGACTGGCAGAGCCATGCTCCACGCTCCTTCACCCTCTGGTAGCGCACCTTGCTCTCTCGTAGCCTCTGCTCCGCTGTGTTGAGGCTCAATCGGAGCTCAATCATCTGGGCCTCCATGGACCTCCTCTCATCCCACTCCCTCCCCTCTCTCTCTCTCCTCTCCTCTCTCTCTCTCTCCCTCTCCTCTCTCACCCTCTCAGCATCCCACCGTGACACCTAGAGGGCAATCCTCAACTCCACAACGTCACATGGTAGCTCCTCCATGTCGCGACGCCACAGCTCTGCCTCTAGCTCTGCCACGGTGGCTGTCCGAGCGTCATGCTCCTCCTCGGCCTGGACCACCCGGGCCAGTGCATCCTGGACCTCCACTACCTACCAAGGATCAATCATCTCTCCAAATCAGTAAAAGAGCGAAAATGTGTAATGAAGGTTTGGGGCAAGCAAACACTCACCCGAGCCACGAGGTCGCACTCGGCCTCCTCAGCACGGGCCACTGCACCGGCCAACTGCTCCTGAAGGGTGGTGACCTCCGGAAGAGGAGCCTGGGAGTTGGAAGACGCTCCACCTATCATCCCCGCTGTCGCTGCTAGCTGGGCATGCTGAAACAAAGGAACAAACAACAGTCAGTGACTAAGCATCAGGAATCCAGGTAGACACAAAAATAATAAAAAAAAAAAACATAAAAAATGCATTGCATAGCATTACCAAGATGTCTAGCTCCGGCACTGGCATCCACCAGGATCCAGTTTACCTCATGCCCATTGATTTTCCCCCGCATGTAGAGAGGGCAGTTGTGGCACGGAGGGGAGAGCAGGAGGTCTTTCTCCGTGAAGGTGATAGTGGAGGCAAATGCCTCATATGTAGCGGCCTTCATTTCTGCCACGTGTGCCTCATAGACTTCTGGCTCTTGGAGTATCTTGATAAGACTTTCCCTCAACTCTTTACTCCAAGTAATGGCTTCCCAGATTGTGATGGAGGTGGGGAAGTGCTTCATCTGGTGAAGGACCTTTCGATCGGCTCGAGCTCGAGCATCCTCAGTGATGGTAGTATGTCAGGCTGAGCTTTCTGTGGGCTGCTGTGCTACTCTCTATCGAGGAGTTGCACTGCCTTGCCTTTGTCGCTGGGATCGAGCTAACTCTGATCACCCGTGGATGCCTGGAACAGGGGCACCAATGATGGCGGGCTGGGTCATCCTTGCCGGATGGTCCTGCCTATTCTGTAGAAGAGGACGGAGCCGGTGCAGGGACTGGGATGTTGGCAACGACCTCCTCCATGCCGAAAGGATCGAAGATGTTGGATCCCTTTTGAATTTCCACCTCCAAAATGGGGGCGGGTTCCTCTCCTTGAAAGAGGATAATTCGCTCTAGGTCGAAGGTGGACGGGTGGAGAGGTGGCTCGAGCATCCTTCCGCGACCTCTGCCACATCCTTGGCCACGACCTTGATCACGGCCTGTGTGTTTTGGGACTGATCGAGGCCTGAGCAGGGCAATTGTTCTTTGTCTGGTCCGAGAGGCCACTGGTTCGCCTTGCCGAGTAGCGTTGATGTTGTCAGGGGGTGGAATAGCCACCATGTTGCAGGTGCAGTCTCGAAGCATTTCTTCCAGTTACTGTATTGTTATCTTTATAGAACAAAGAGAGTTCCTCTAGAATGAGGAGCTTTTTGCCATTCTTGATTTTCTGGATTATATCTTGGACCCAGGTTCGAAGGCGAGCTCACTTCTACATTTCCTCTCACGGGATATAGCTATAAAGTGGGACAATGCCGATAGGATGAAGAGGGATGTACTCCTCCAAGTCATTGATGTTGTGCCCCTGTGGTCATTAGTCATATATATTTCATGGTTTTGATAATGATTTTGATAATGGCTAACACTATAAGTCATTGATTATTTTTCCACTTCCATATGACTGACAGACATGTGGTTTTAGGAAAGAAAAGAAAAGAAAAAAAGAGAGACAAAAAAGGAAGTGAAAAGAAAGAAAAAAAGAAAAAAAAAGAGAAAAGAGGAAATATATATATATATAATATAATAATAACAATGATAATAGTATATATATTTATACACATATTTCCTCCGCCCACACGTCCTCACGGACCGATGGTTATCCCAGCATGTATACGCAAGAACAAGCACGAAGGCGTGGGCTTGGGTCGTCGTCCTCCCCGGACGCCGAGGCCTCAAGTCTAACCCTGAAGAACCAATGCACCCACGGGCACCGCCCGGCTCATCTTTTGCCTGCGCTACTCGTGGGTGGGGGGCATTTGTGGACGTGTAAAATATCACATCCGGGTGTCCCGACCAGTCCAACATCGACGAACAACTTCAACCAAAGGAACTGCGGAAAGGACGGGTCAGCCGGACTCTCTGAATGAACAGTACACTACCGTGAAGCCGTCCCCGGAGTCACGATAGCGAATAGAAATCAACCCCCGAGGACCTCACAACCCGTGGGCTCCGAAGAAAATCAAATAGACCTCAACTAGGCCTCGCAACGGGCTCAGCCATGCCATCAGCGGCACACCCCCTCCAACGGCACCCCGCGGTGTCGCTTCCCCGGCACACCCGTGGTGTCGCTTCCCAGCACACTCGCGGTGTCGTTTCCCCGGCACACCCCGACAGGTCTTCCCTGGCATAGCCCCGATGGTGCCCTCAGCAGCATGCTCCCTATGTGCCCCCCTTCGTCGGCACGCCTAACAGACCTTCAACGGCACACCCCTGAAGCTCGCTCAGCAGCACGCTCTGTGCTGCCTTCAGCGGCACACTCACCAAGTGCCCTTCGCCGACACGCTTCCAACGCTCTTCAAGGACACGCTGCAAATGCCTTCAGCGGTATGTTTCTTCAATGACACGTTCGGTAGGGAAGGTCTTATGCCATTCCTCTATGGATATTTGGCGCACAACGGGCTGGCTGAGGTGTCAAATGGAGAGGGTGGCACACTGGCTACCCTCCCTGTCACCTAGAACGGTCGGAGTCAAATCCTCATTAATGCCCCACTTTCCCGCCTCCACCATTCTCCCGTTCGAAGGCCCTATGCCGTTGGGGTATAAAAGTCCCTCTCCATTGGCGAACAAAAAAGAAGAAGACACACATGGACAGAAACAAGCAACACAGAGACAGAGCGCAGAGGCAGATTGGGACTCCCAAGGCTATGGGAGTATTCCCGGACTATCTTTGTCATGTCTTCTTGACTGCACTCTAGAGAAATAGTAGGAGGCAACACTTGGACTCGAGCTGATGGCAGGCATGGAAGCTGTATCAATTTAGCAGCTCGAATGAAGTTTCTTGAATATTTGACAATGTCAGCTTGTCTTGCACAGGCCCTGACGTCAGGTGGAGGGGTTGCAATCATGATTTCCTCTACATGCATAGTCTCTTTGCCCCCTCTATTGGGAACATCCTCAGGATTTTGAAGCCTTGTGAGGCTGGTGCAGGGCCCCGGACCCTCTTGGAAACCCAGGCTTGTCTGAACTTTAGTAGGTTCAGGGTTGGCCTTCCTTGCTTGTTGTCATTAAGATTCACCCTCTAGCTTGCTAGCACTTGGAAGGTGTTGTGAGTGGACACAGTTGGGATGATCCAATCTGGCAAAACTTTGGCACCGTGGCCATTGAAGTAGATCCGGATGCCCCCGATCAATAAGGACTTCCTAGATGCTAAGAGTCAGCTTCGGGGAGTAGCAGAAACCCTCCCTCTGGAGCACTTCTTGTTGCCCCCAGTGGGCTTCTTCTTATGTGCCGCAGTCAGGCAAATACTATGGTGGACGTGGCAGTTTACGACCACGGGGCTCTTCAGTAGAGCTTTCTTAACTCGGCCCTCACTTCGGCGGGCCACAGCTTCATTGTTCGTTAGCTTCACAGGTTCAGAACTCTCCACGTCCAGGAGATCCGCAAATGCAACTCCCAGGAAGTTGGGGAAGCCAACAACTGGGGGCAAGTTGCCGAAGGTAGTAGGTACGGCAAGGTAGCCGTATGCAGCGTGGTTGGCCATGACTTGAGGACCGAAAATAAGTCCAGATAGTCCCCTCGTCATCACTTCAACCTACAAAGAGGAGAAACAAGACGAATGAATGATTAGCATTTGAAATAGTTCAATGGGGGCCCCATGGTCCTTCTATTTTGGTGAAGAGATGAAGGGAGGCTGAGTCCCACCGAATGTGCCAACTTGTGGGGACTGATTTTTATTTATTTATTTATTTATTTTATTTGCTTAGTTTATTTATGTAGGTGTGCCAGTCGTTGAGTGACAAGTTTATTATGCGTAACGTCTGACCAACCAGACAAAAGTAAGTGATAGTGTCAGGACCCAAAACCTGCCACACTATAAAGGCCACGATGTTAATTACTAATGGTTCTCTCACAACTCGCCCGTGGTGGTCACTCAAATATAAGCAATTCAAGATCGGGCACTCAACTCTCCATCTGATGGCACTAGCAGTGATACTAAACAAGCAAGGAAAGACCATCAAGGTAGGGTGACCGAGGCTCACCTGATCAGTGTGAAGACACCGATCCCGGTCGGAGATGATGACGAGCGGGGAGGGGTGGGTATGCACCCGCACGCCGGGCCGGTGTAGATTCGGATGGCGACCTGCTAATACAATCACTACACCCTCGCAGAGGGGTTGATCAAGGGGTGGGGAAATTAACTATTACAACCAAAACTACCTCCACGTAGGGAGGGGCTGTTAGCTAGCTAGGCGAGGGAGGGAAGAGCCAAACTAGAGACTAAACGGATGGAAGATGCTGGTTCTGCCTGGTCTCTAGAACAGGGGACAGATGGCTGATGTTGTCGCTGCTGTGGCCACTCCCAAATTTCGTTTTCAACGAGACTAGTGGCAAAATCTTAGGGATTGGATCCGGATGATGTCCAATTTTTGGGGAATTTCCTGATTTGCAGTGCTGGTCAGGGAAGAGCCGCGAATAGGGTTTCTGAGTTCTGGTTTTGTCTGCTACAGTACCACAGCAGCATGAAGACAAGGCCGCCACGAGCACTCCTGACCTCTAAATCAAGCGTTGCCAGAGTCTCTAGAATCATTGTCGAGTCCTTTGTCCGGGATCCAATCGGGAAGACGATTCTTGTTACTAGAAGCTGACTCATCGTAGAAGGTCTCGGTCAAGTCCTGCCACCAGATCTTCAAGAGAATGGCCGTGGGGGCCTCTGAAAATCGCTTCAGGTTGACTGTCAGGAAGCTGATGAGCAGTTTGGCGATGACGGCTCTCCCGGGCAGCCGCTAGCTCATAATGGGATAAGATGAACACCATTGCGTAGAAGACTCAGAGACGCTTCCGACAGTCCCTCTTGTGTGTCCAGGGACTTCGGGATGAAGCCGTGGCAGGCTCTGAAACCAGCAACTTCTCTGCTGCCTACAAACTGAGAACTGCAGGTTGAAGAGGGGAGGTGGGGAATGAGGTAAATGGGAAGGGAAAGCGGGTGGATGGGTGTGGAGGCAACCCCTGGCTATTAGGGGGTCTGGGAGGGGGAAAACCAAGGTGAGGGAGGGGGAGAATGGGGGCTGGAAGGTGGTCTAGCCGGTGGGGAGAGGGTGAACTTGTATGCACGGACCTTTGTATCATATGTGCACAGACTTTGTTATGTGCTGGCCAGAGGTTGCATCGACCTGATATTGACTAGCCTTAGATGTGCACGGACCTTCCTTTGTTGTTGAGAAGAATTGCAGTGACTTCGGTCTTGTGTTGAAGGTAGGACGTGCACCGAGGTAGGACTTGCACAGACCTTGTGACATTTGAACCAAACGTGCACCGACCTAGTTACAATGTGCACTGACCCTTACTAGTATGGAAATGGTGACTTGTACTGACCTTGCTTGGTTCTTTGAGAAGGATTGCACCAATCCTAGCACATGTGCCCCATCCTTGTCTATCGCTATCTTGAGTGTGCACCGACTTCATAGCAAACTTGCACGGAGGTTGTCTTGTGTAGGCTTGAGTGTGCATGGTCCTAGGCAAATGTGCACGGACCTTGAATCAAACATGCACAGATCATGGAGATTGATAGCCAGAAGTTGCACCGACCTTGTGTTGCACTGGTTGCGCCACAATAGAAACATGCACAGACTTTAGTCGATTTTCTTGGCCTACTAGCATCAACCTTTGTCCTTCTTGGTCTTCTGAGGAATGGAAGTTGTGTCAACACATCTGTAGTTGGAGTCGACACTTCTCTTGTGATACTTCAGTGTGTGTATCATCTTTAGCAGTTGCATTGACCTTGACTACATGGGTTTCTGTGAAGCCTGATGCCTTGTGTTATCAATGCCTTGATTTCTATGCAACCATAAATCTTGAATTCTGCCTTGATTCTTGTGCAACCAAATGCCTCGATCTATGTGCCTTACTTGACTTCTTTCTATCTTTGCAAACATAATTTGTTGCCAGTGTGGGATTGACCAGCTGAAATGCATGAGTGTGTGTTGTAATCAGATGCAGGTCAAACTTATTAATGAATCATAGCCAGACATTATCAAAACTGTAATGTCCTGAATCTTTATTGGATCATTATTAAGTCTTTCGGATCCTTTTTGGAGAATTTCGGATCGCTTTTATAGCTCCCGAGTTAAGTTTTACGATTCGTGTGGATTTTTCTCTCGTACTAGTTACAGAACCCTGCAGTGAGTTTAATTCTCAATTCATCGACTCGTGGATGTGACAGCTGTGATGTACTCTTTGCGAGGATCGTTTCGACTATTTTTACATATTTTTCTAAATTAGTGGATTTTTAGCTCAAATATCAAAATTTTAGTTTTGTTGAGTTGTTCCTTTGAGACTTGTATATCTGGACTAGAATTTATGTAAATTGTATAAATCTGTTTATAAATGTAAACTTTAATTTTTGTATTTATTTTATATTTCTTTACACTCCCGTGACACCTATTTGAACCCTTTCGAGCTTTCAGCTCGTAGGTGACGGCGTAGGATCCGAATGGTATCGGGTTTGACTCAGTCTCCAAATCTTGGGTCATTACACTCTCTCTCCTCATTCTCTCATTTCTCACCCTCTCTCCTCTTGTTTCTCTCCTTCTCTCCCTCCCTTCTCTTGGCGGCCGACGAAGGATGGCATGGGCGAGGCAGCGGGGCACGTGGGGCGATGAGCGGCAAAGATGGAGCGAGGAATAGGGCAGTGGCGTGGTGAAGCCCATTCGTGGATTCGTGAAGCTGGCGGTGGTTCGGGACTCATTTTCGCATGGAATCGACGTCCTCAGCGCGAAAAATCGTTGGGAGAGGTAGGGGGATGGATCCTTGGCCCTTGCCTTCTATTTTTTCATGGTTTATAGGCCGAGGTGAGGCCGAGAGTGGCTTTCTTTCCATGCGGGGGTGAAAATGCATGTTTTCGAGGTGTGCGATAGATTCATCGATTCGGCGGGGCTTTTGTGATTTGAATGGGACCTCCCGATGCTATGGAAGTTGGGGAGGGGTTTCCCCATGTTTTCCCCATCACTCGGGGTGGGGCGTGGATTAGGGACCCTCGGATGGGGTTTTGTAGGTGCGTTGCCAGAATTGGTCGACCGAATGGGTGGTTCAATCAACCAGTTGACGTTCGCCATGGTAGGGTGGATTGCCCTGGTTCGGTCGACCGACCCAGGCCAGTGGGATGCCTGGCGGTGGTCCGATCAACCAACCCTACTGGTCTGGTCGACCGACCCTTGTCTAGGTCGACCGACCCCGTGGGCTGGTCGACCAATTTGGACCCTTCTCGTCCGTTTTGGCCACTAGTCGACCCAGTTGAGGCCCATTGGTCGGCCTTTTGCCCTGTGGTTGTCTTGGACACCCCGTTAGCCCGAGTTTGTGTTTTTGGATGTTCGTGGTAGTTAAAACACCTTGATTAATGCATGGTTTTGAGGGTCCATGTAACGACCCGGAGATCGGGATACTGATATACCAATAAGAATCGATATACCGATACCAAGAACTGGGGAAGCCACCCAAGAGGCTGATGAGGCCTCTGAAGGCTACACTCCACGCAGGGAGGGGATCACGGGGATGGGCAAACCATTACATGCACTACCCTCGCGCAGGAGGGGGGAACGAGGGGAGGGAAAACCAAACTGCCGATCGTACGCCTAGCTCTGACGTCCAATCGAGGTGCTGTCAATGCCTGGATGAAGCTTGGGGGATGCCTAAGGATGCCTAAAAGTCTGACGTCGAGCCGATGTCGCTGGAAGGTGGAGGAGGTCGCAGCTGATGGCCTGCGCAGTTCTACCTTGCAGGACTGGATGGCGCGATCGTGGTGCGTCGATAGGTACGCTCGCTGTAGAACTCCAATAGTGACGGGTCCAACTCAAGGACGTATCAGACAGAGAGTAATACAAACCCTGAAGATCTGGCGGCCGTCAGATCACCTCAACGGTCGTGGTCGCCAAAATGGTCGGCATCAGGTTTCTGGGTGAACAGCAGGACAGGTCGATGATGGCTGATGTGGAATATTCTGTGATGATGTCAGAATGAGACGAAACCACCTGCATTTGTTTCGTATTGTAGAAATTCACAACATTACAGAAGATTGCTTGGCCTGAAACTGAGTGGAGGAGGGAGTATTGGGGCCGAGTATGTGGCAGTCTATCCTGGATGAACAGAGAGTTCTAGGTCTAGCGCGACCGAGGGAAAATGGACGCCCCCAGTGGAGGAGTTGTCTAAAGAAGGCAGGACCACCTCTAGTTCATCGGCACTTATAAGAAGAAGAACTCTCGTGAAGGGGGTTCTGGCCGATTCACATAGGGGAAGTTAGTGTCGGCATTGCCAAGTGGCACTCAAAAATTGATGCAGTCTGAGTGCAGTTGCACGGAAATGCCTGTAGCGGTTGATGCTGTTGACAAAAGGAGGCGGGACCACTTAGGATCATGGCCGACTCGAAGGTGGACGACTTTGCTGAAGACACCTCGAGCTGAATCTCACTGTGGACACCACTAGAATGCCTGCCATCTGAGTCCCTACTACTGACTTGTAGCAGAGTGAAGCAGAATGAAGCTTCCTAATCCACGGGGGAAAAGGAGCGATGACGGAGCGACTCTGAGAGTTGCTGTGGGCGCACTAAGCAGAGGGGAGGAGAATGTGGATTGCAGAGGGAGAGGGAGTAGGGGCGTGGGGTGTTGGTGAGGGCAGCTAGGGTTAGGCATGGGGGGGCGCACTTGGTTGAGAATGGGAAGGGGTGGGGGCGCACATGGTTTTACTTTCAGTTTTCTATAGGTTTGTAGCGAACCCATCGATTTCTATCGACCGGGGAATGGCTCGGTCGCAAATCGAACCCGTTCGTCGCCCAGACCGCATGGCGGTCACCCCAGTGGCCATCATGACTTTGGCGCACCTAACAAGGCGCGTTATGCCCTCATAGCGGACCACTCCAGGTCCGTTATGCTCTTATGAATGGTAGATAGGTGGTTGGTATAGCGCACCTATCCTTGACCATTATGGTCAGGGGTTTCCTGTGGATTTTCCACGTTCGGGTGGCTTTAACGCACCCCTAGTGGACCGCCATAACACCCTTGACCGTATAGTTTGACTGTTGATCGTTGACTAGTAAGGCAGTTAGCATGGAGGTCTAGGATAGACACGTTATGCTGATATAATGCCCCTCACTCGGTGCGTTATATCATGCATTAAACCGTGGTTTCTTGTTGATTCCTGGTGTTCGGGAGACTTTAACGGACCCAGACCCATGCGTTATATGTCTCCGAACGCATGAGTCCTGGTGCGTTATGCTCCCTGGGTTTTCGGCTTTAGCTTATGCGAGTATAACGGCCATAAGAGGCACGTCATACTCAGCATAACGCCCCATTCCTAGTGCATTATGCTCTGCATTCTCGATTACACGGCATCATGCATTAGGGTATAACACACTGGGGCAGATGCGTTACACTGTACATAACGCGCTATCGTAAGTGCGTTATGGTCTGCATTCCTGTGCTTTGTGTTCACCTGAGTGTTCGGGTGAGCATAACGGACGAAGGGGGACGCGTTATGTAATGTATAACGCCCCTGCCCTGATCCGTTATGTGAGGTAATGGCCCTGTGTTGGTCCATTATGCTCTATGGCATTCAATAGAGAATGTTTAGTTTCCAATGCATTCTGTGATGCATATCCGACATGCTTAAACTGTTTTATAAAAACTATGGCATTATTTTAGTCCCCGATAGAATAGCTTTCTGTTTCCTTGTGATGGAGGCACTAGTCGTAGCCCAGTGACCTGAGTGTCGACCCACCTGGGAAAGGTGGAGGGGTGACTCCGGTTGATAGTTTTTAAGCTAGTTACCGTGGGCCCCTGCTGTACCGTTGCATCCTACGGGAGGGAAAAACTAGCTAGAGGCCTGACTTCTGGCAAGAGTCAGTGTGTGCACACGTGGTCGGAGGCTGTAGGACTGACACTGAGCGAATGAATGAGTTATGGGGCCCTTGGCCCTGATTTGAGCATATAGTGGTAGCTCTCTTGCTCCCCATCACCTCTTTATGCTATGTTTATTTCCCTGCTCCCTTGAATGCATGTTTTTTTCTTTTTACGTCGATTGCATATCGTTTATGTAATCGCAGGGTTTACTCAAGTCAATGGGTGGGACCCCGGACTGTAGAACCATCTGAACCCCTTTTGCCTTCACCACCTCTCCCATCCAAAGTCTCTGATCCCCTGTAAATGGCTTGATCGACCATGGGACCCTCCTTGTTCCTAGTGAGAAGAACTGATCCGGCGTGAGAAATGGGTGCCAATCTCTCACCCTTTCTCTTTCACCATCGGTTCAAGAGGAGACTCCCCTCCCCCCCTTTGGCCTTCTCGTTGCTAACCGCCGGTTTAACCCTCTTTTTTTGGCTACCATTTCACCTCGTAATTCTCTTCGAGCCTTTGCCGAAGCTCCTGATCACCCTCGGACACCCAAGGGCCTACTTTCTCATCGCATGGTTCCCGGGTGATCTCCCTTAAGGGGGTGTATACTAATGGCCATGTAGTCCGGCGACAATCTAAGACCGCGTTTCGGAACCAAGACCGCGGTGCCTTGCGGGTCATGGGATCCCCTCGTAGACTAGTCCTCGACATTTTCGGGCTCGACTCTGATCGTCGGATGCTGCCGCTCTCGCACACATCCTTATACTTCGAGGCCATCTCAGATCTTCCGTGGGTGGGTCTCTATTTTACACTTCCCGAATGCTCTGAGTCTAGGAGAGATACTACACGTGAGAGCACCGAATCACCCCCCTTTCACCCCTTCTGACGCCGATTCAACCCCTCGCTTAAAAAGAAATGAAGCAAAATCGAAACAAAGGGGCAGGGAGATGATCCGGTGGCAGTATGCACGCCGGATCACTACCCTGTCGTCCCCCCTTTACACACTAAAAAAACACAGTAACAAGTTTGATTTGGTGGGGGAGGTGCCGCCTGATCATGGTGATCTGGCGTGCCATCTCCACCCATTCCCCATTATAATAAAAAAAAATAAAACAACACAACACACACACGCACACTCGTAACACACAACACAACACACACTCACCCGTTGACGCGCACTCACATAAACACATACAAAACGTTCACATGGTCCGCGCTTCCCCGTGCTCTCATATTTAAAAAAAAAACAAAACACAAGTAACTAAGCTTCGAGGGATTGGGACGGGCCCTTGGGGGCCGTTGTTCCTTGGGTTATGGTAGTCACTCGCAAGGTGTTCAGGTAAATGTCTGACACACCTCGGATTGTCGAACAACTTTGGTAGATGGCCTAGGGGCCCCAGGATGGGCCTTGGGTTGAAGAAGGGAGCTCGTGGGAGCTAAGGAGAGGCGTATTGGGGAGGTGAGTTGTTCCCCGAGCTGCATACCGCGTTGCACGGCGGGTCGGCAGGGTAGCCTCGGGTTGGCCCGAGTGCTAAAATTAAGTGGCTTGTTGCCACGTGTCTGAGTGTCGAGGTTGGCCCTGACTTGCTGGGGGGGTCGTTGTAGGACCCAATTGAGGGACTGGAACCACGGGGTAGCCCATGGTTTAGTGTAGATGGGCTGGAATATCTGCGCCCACAAGGTGTTCCACAGAATGCCGAACATACCAGTACGAGCCGTATATCCGTGCGGCAGGCCCCCGAAGCCTATGATTGACTGTGTTAGGTCTCCCTTTGACCTTGGAGGGTTGCTGGGGGTATTTCAGGGTGGGTCCTCGACCCTTTTCACTGGGTGCCATGTGGCGTGGCTTAATGTCGTGGCGCCCTCGGGTTGGCCCGGGCGGCGTTGTAGGATATGGGCAAGGCCTGTATGTGAGTGGCCGGAGTTGACTCCGGACAGTTGCTCGTGTCGCCGGGTATCATGGCAAGCTGGTCAGGGCCTTCACAAGGACCCACGGAGTTGTAGAAAGGGCTAGGTAGCCCAGGCCTAGAAAGTGTTCGGGGAAATGCTCGGACCCTTGCTTCTTGTCATTTTGCCAGGAAATAGTCTGGGTACAACAAACATCAATCAAACATGATTTTGAAAGGTAATTTTGGAACCAAAATAAGCATGATGCTTCATGAACTTTTTAGGAAACTATGAGTTAAACCCACAAATCATGTGAATGCATCACATTCATTTAAGCCTCATGAAGATTCAGCCAAGTTGAGTTCTTACCATTGGCATTGAGATTTTATGGGCATGATTGAACCTGCACTTAATAACAACACACATATTCAATGAATTAAACACTAAGGCCTTCAAGATCAATCAAATATGCAGTGTTAAGAGAGATTCCCATATACAAGACTAGATTTCAACAAACAACCTTCAATATGAATCAATCATGTACTTTTAAAGGAGTTTGCTAAAGTTTGAATCAATTTTCCATGGGCACTCACAAATGGGGTTGGTTTTTATCCATTTCGCTCTCGGGGCCCCGTGATGGCCCGCCCCCCGGTGTGCACTTGGTTGTTTCCCCCCCCCCCCCCCCCGCCTGCGCTCTCAGGGGATCCAGTCAGCATCACCAACATGGATGAAAGGCAACTAAGGAGAGTCTACATATATCTGAAGGAGGAGATAAGAAGAAGCGATTCAGGTGACAGTGATAGAAGCAAGCTCTCATAAATACGCACCATGGCGACGGCGTCCCTGGTGGCGGCGACGATGATATCAGCGCACGAGACCACACCGGGGCAGACCCCCTCCAGCACGTCCTGCACCTCGTCGATGAGAGCGAAGCCCCTCATGAGTTCCCGTCCAACAGTATCGACGCGTCGCAGCCCTTTTATTTCGATTCCACCGAACACATCACCATCCAAACCGATTAGAACCAGAGCAGCAAGGCCTGCTAGCCCGGCCGGCGGGGGGGGCTGGGGTTCCTACCTTGACAATGCAGTCATGGTACTGCATGCGTATGAGGGCGGCCGCGATGGTCGGGTCCGCGAAGAACCGTCCCCGCACGACGGTGCCTATGATGCCCTCTACGTCGGCGGCCTCGCATCGGCCTACGCGGCGCCGGCCGCGACGGAGGCCAGGAGCACCAGCCCGAGGACCGCAGCGGGAGCCTTGTCGAGGGCTTCATATAATGCAACAGGAGGACGGGTATTCCTGCAGTAGTACTAGAGGGGAGAGATCGGAGTATGGCCCGAAGTCGCTTCCGGCAGGAGATCTAAATAGCTAGCACCGTGGTACCACAAGAGAGGTACGGCGTGTGGGAGGGTGAGAGATGTGATCACAAAGCATCCTGCACGAGAAGGGCTGGCGGCTCCTCGCGTGCGGGGGCAACGATCGATGAGAGCAGAGAGTGGCGGCGGGCAGTATGCATGGACGTGGTGACTGCCGGGCGTTCACCGGCCCGGCGAGACGTGGGCGATTACATATCCTTTGACAGACCCGGAAGGGGACACGAGGCATGCCGCTAGCCTTACTGCGTCGTGTGGGCAGTTCAGACCAACCGCCCGTTCCCGAATAGATTTCACCAGATTAGTTTAATGGGTCACGGATGGGGATGTCAACCAAGTTTCTTGGTGTTAGGGCGCGTTTGGAATGGACGGTGGGGAGAGATTTTTTCCTCTACAATTATTAAAATCTCTCGTGTGCATGTGCGTGTGTTACCGTGACTGGGAGAAACTGAAGTAGTTTCATGTAATTTTAATGAAGTTGAAGTATTCTGGCTGGGCGTCAATCGTTGAAAAGTTGTTCAGAATCACGGGGAGAAACTGAAGTAGTTTCATGTAATTTTCTTGTGTCTTTGCCTTAGGGATTAGGCTTGATTTGCGACTTGTTACCGCTTATGTGAGACGATCTTGACCCTGAGTCGTGAGGCTCAAGGATCATTGTGTTAGCAGGTCTAGTTGTCTGTCTTGAGTCTAGTGGCAGTCTTGCGCGCTGTGTTGTGCTTGGTGCTTCGTAGTATGTGGGACAGTGCATGCTAGCCTATCTGTAGTCTAGCACTCGTGGTTTAGAGTCTCTGTGTCTAGTGAGCCTCCACTAGTCGTAGTCCGATGACCTCAAGTGTCGGCCCACCTGGGAGTGGTGGCGGGACAGTTCCCGACTCTGACAGTTTTTAGGCCAGTTTTCGTGGGCTCCCTTGCTTGGCAGTAGCATCCTACTGGGGGAGAAAACTTGCTAGAGGCTTGGCTCAAGGCAATGAGCTTGTATGTGCACACATGGTCAGGAGCATTTGGACAAACGCCGACAGGCGTGACCCTGACTAGTCACTCGTTACTGTAGTTCCTGGTTTCGTTCAGTAAGTATCTCAGTCTCCGTCATCTTTGGCGTCTACAGTGAGATACTAGTGGCACAGTGTAAGACATCAGTGGACGCGTCTGGCTATTCTTCTAGTGAGGAGGTGCTTCTGTCACGTGACGCGTGACTCCCGTGTTTCTCGTGCTTCATGTCGTGACCTTCCCGGGTTAGTCTTCTCTTGTCCTAACTCGAGGTCAGCTTATTATATTGTGCACGACACTATAGTCGAGTGTATGTGTTTGTGGCTTTTGTCTGCCTAGGTTCATGTCTTGGCTTTTGCCTTTTTTCTTTGTAGGCTTTCGCTTTGCCTGGTGCTTGGTCAATGGATTGGTAACTCCTAAGTCTGTGAGAATAGGGTTCACCTTTCTGTTGCTGTTCGGAGTAGCTTAGGAGGCCGTACTTCCTTCAGTAGCCGTGCTTTGTTCGGTATGGCTTCTTCCCCCATTCCTTTAGCTACAGCTTTTCCTTTACAGCTTTTCTATCTAGTGTAGTAGAGCTTTCCTTTCTGTTCTTCCTACTTTACTACTACCTGCTATTTTGTCGTTCCATATTGATCAATCTCGGAAGCAAAGAAGACCACCGGCCAACCTTCGTCAGTGCTCTCCTCAGTGAGAAAGAAAGGCAGTCGTATCGGCAGCTCCTAGAAGAGTTCAGGGATTTCTTCGCTTGGACTTATAAAGAAATACCCGGGCTCGACCCTTCGGTAGCTGAACATGAGATGGCAATACTTCCAACAGTCAAGCCAGTCAAGTAAGCTCAAAGGCGTATGCGCCACGAGCTGGAGCTAAAGGTCAATGCTGAGGTTAAGAAAATGCTCGATGTGGACTTCATAGAGCCTTGCATATATCTTGTGTGGCTCGTCAATATAGTCCCAGTGAAGAAGAAGAACGGCCAAGTTCGAGTCTGCATCGACTTCAGGGATGAGAACAAGGCATGCCCAAAGGACGACTTCCCTGTCCCAATCACTGAGACAATGGTAGACATGACCACTGGTCACGAAGCATTGTCCTTCATGGACGGGTCGTCGGACTACAATCATATCCGCATGGCCATCAAAGATAAAGACCATACGGCCTTTCGATCTCCTAAGGGGATCTTCAACTACAAAAGGATGTCATTTGGTCTGAAGAATGCCGGTGCAACCTACCAAAGGGTAATGACCAAGATTTTCGACGAGATACTACATGACCTTGTCGAATGCTAGGTCGATGACTTGGTCGTCAAGACAAAAAAGCGGGAAGATCACTTGGCCGATCTGCGTCGAGTCTTCGAAAGACTTCGACAGTACCAGCTCAAGATGAATCCCATGAAGTGTGCCTTCGACGTCTCTAGTGGCAAATTCCTTGGCTTTATCATTAGGTACCGAGACATAGAGGTTGACCCCGACAAAATCAAGGCCATAAGAGGACTATCTCCGCCCACAAACTTGACAGAGCTCAGATCACTTCAAGGAAGACTCGCCTATATTAGGCAGTCTATTTCTAATCTTTCTGGAAGATGTCTGCCTTTCGACAAACTGATGAAGAAAGGAGCACCCTTTATATGGGATGAAAACTGGCAGAAGGCCTTCGAGCAAATCAAGGAATACCTGCTAACTCTTCAAGTCCTAGGGGCGCCTGTCAGAGAGAAGCCCCTTATTCTATATATTGTTGCCATGGATGCCTCCTTGGGGGCGCTACTAGCCCAGATCAATGAAGAGGGCAAAGAGCAGTCGCTGTACTACCTCAGTCGAAAATTGATCGGGCTTGAGCATCGGTACTTCACCCTTAAATTGGCATCTTCCTAGGAAGTCGCCATTTCTTCAGGTCAAATAATTCTGTGGCCGGAGAAGAATTGGCATCTTTTTGAAGGGGCACCCATTAAAGAAATGGCGTCCGTTCAGAGGGGCGCCAATTGCATGGAGTCGACCTATTGGCAGTTGAGTCGACCTCACAGAATTTGCATCCGCCATGTTGGCCACTGATTAAAGAATTGGCATTCTTTGTTCTAGATGCCATTTCTTTCTTTTTCCTCTTCTTTTATCACCAACAAATGCCCCCCACCTGCGAGTGCCGTGGGCAAGGGATGAGAGAGCGGGATCTATGGATGCGAGCTCTTGCCCAGAAAAGTCTTCGGCTACATGAGTCATGCTCTTGGCCGCAAACCATATTGATTGATCCCGACATAGACTCAAACCCCAATTCGGATGAAATCATCGATATTGGGTCTATACCGATGCAAAGAGCTTGGGTTTGTCTGGTCTCAGATGGAAGGTCTGAGCCAGCTGGGTTGTGGTAATCCCCCTAATGGGATGGATGGAGAGGTCCTGTCTGAGTGATAGGTGCCAACCCGCGTGGTATCATCGGCATTGGGTTTATGCAGACACAAGGAATCAAGTTTATCTGGGTTAGATGAAAGGTCAAGACTAAGATATTCGGTTAAGGCCTCAAAAGCCCACAGGCACCGAGTTGAGTGATTCGTCAGTGCTGAGATCACACTGACGCAAAGAGTTCGGGTTTCTCCGACCTGGACGAAAGGTCTAGATCGTGCAGTTCTATTTTTTTTTTATCATCACAGTGGGACTGGGTTATAAGAATATTACAATATCATTGACATTGGGCCTATGCCAACACAATGGAATCGGATTTAACTAGCTTAGATGGAAGGTCTAGGCCATGCCGCTCAGACAAAGCCTCAGAAGTCCATGGGCACTGAGTTAAGTGGTTCGTCAGTGTTGGGATCACACCGATGCAAGAAATTTCGGGCTTCTGCAACTTAGACAGAAGGTCTAGGTCGGATGGCTCGGCTGAGACCCCAGAAGGTCTTAGGCGCCAAGTTAAGGTGGTTCATCAATGTTGGGATTGCATCGACGCAAGGAATTTCAGGTTTCTCTGACTTAGACGAAAGGTCTAGGTTAGATCTTTGGTGAAGTTGCCGCGATAAGTGGATTCGTTGATGTTGGGATTGCATCAACGCAAGGGATTCAACGCCTGAAGGTGCTAGGGGCGTTGGAAAGCCCAAAGGGCATATCCAACCACTCATGGAGACCATCCTTGGTCTTGAATGCAGTTTTCCATTCATATCTAGGTCTGATCTGCACCTAGTGATAGCCACTACGAAGGTCTATCTTTGAAAAGATAGTGGCTCCCGACATCATGTCTAGTAAGTCATCCAATCGGGGAATGGGAAATGATACTTCACCGTGATCTTGTTGATCACACGGCTATTAACGCACATCCTCCATGTGCCATTCTTCTTCGGGGCCAATAACGCGGGAACAGCACAAGGGCTCTTGCTATCCCTGAGAGCTCCCCGACTCATCAACTCCTCGACCTGCCTTTGAAGCTCGGTATGGTCTGTGGGACTCATCCTATAGTGGGAAAGGTTGGGCAAAGATAAGCCCGGGAAGAGGTCGATCTCATGCTGGATATCCCTCATAGGTGGAAGTCCTCCAGGGAGGTCTTCCGGGAAGACATTGGAAAACTCCCGCAAGATTGCAGCGATCTCAAGGGGGTGCTCATCATCAGAACTAGGGGTGACATCCTCCAACCCCCAAATAACAATGGTAAGGATAGGACTATCCCCAGTCACCACTTTCTCCATCTCCCGGGGGCTAATCATCATCAACCTCCTGGGTGGAGGATCCCCTATGCTAGGAGTAGTCGAAGAGGTAGTGGCCGGTGCCAAGGGCGAGGTGGGAGGGCCGGCCATCCCCTGACTAAGAGAGATCACAGTGCTAGGGCTGACTGGTCCTCTGATAGAGGGGTCCTTTGGCTGGACATGGTGGAGGGTAATCCTATGGCCGCCATGGTCGAAGGTGCATGTGTTCGACTGGCCATGAAGGGTGGCATCCTAGTCAAAGAGCCAAGGCCTACCAAGGATGATACTACCCACCTCCATAGGTAGCACATCGCACTAGATTGTATCATGGTATGCCTGTAATTGTAGCGGCACCAAACACTGTAGTCTAACCAGGATGAAAGTGGAATCCACCCAAGACACTCTATAGGGTGCGGGGTGATCTACGGGCGTCAAACCCAGGCGTTTAACTATGCCCATGGAGATAGCGTTAATGCAGCTCCCGCTATCTATAATCACCTTGCAGGCCTTCCCTTCTAGCCTACAAAATGTATGGAAGATGGTGGTATGACGCCAGTCGTCACTCACCTGAGGCTGGGTCAGGATGCACCTGACCTCCCCACTCATTTCACTCTCTCTCCCTCGTTTCTCTCCCCCTCTCTCACTCTTTCTCTCTCCTCTGCCCCCCTTCTGGCTTGTTCTGGGCTGTGTCGACCCCAGATCGAGACGCAGGAGGTACCGTTAGACTCGGCTCGTCGCGAGGATCGCGCTGATGCCTTCCATTTCGCGGTTTGAGGGGCGTGGGACCGGTACGGGTCGGGGAAGGTCACGGAGCTTCGTCGTCTGCATGCACATTTTTCGAGGTCATCGTCGCGATCGAGGTAGGGGGATGGACTCCTTACTTCATTAGGATTATTTTGGTACCACATGCATGCCCATGCATAGGCATTTTCATCGTTTTCCATGCAAGGTGCATTTTGGAGTTTTTAGGCTAAATTACTTGTAAAATTCATTAAGGCCATTGTATTTGCATTTTGATGCATGCTGTAGTTGTAGAAATGTTGTTATTTAGCTTCTCCTACCCCTTTTCTTTTGTTTCGCATCGATCTGGCTTGACCGGAGTGGAGTTCGGTTTCGAACTTGTCCCTCTCATTTCCCAACAGATATAACGTGCCTGTCAGAGGCCGTTATATGCTTAACGGACCCTTGGGGGTGCGTTATGTTATGCATGGCAGACCACTCTTGGACCGTTATGTGACCGTGATTTTTATAGGTCTATAGGTTGTGGGGCATGATAGACTAGGGCCAGTCCACCATGGCCGATATAACGCCCTGATCCTAGTGCGTTATATGATGTGTAAAACTGTAGATTTTTCTGAGTTTCATACGTTTGGGTGACTTTAACGAACCAATCCCGGTGCGTTATAGTCCCATGGCACACCCATCGTGGTGCGTTATGGGTTGCGTGGTTCTAATGGTTTTTTGGTGAGTATAACACGTAGATGGAGGCGCGTTATACTATGCATAACGCCCCAGAGGTGGTGCGTTATAGTTTGCATGCCCGAGTTTTGTATTTGCATGGGTGAGCATAACGGCTTGGGGGAGGCGTGTTATAGTCGCATAACGCCCCGACCCTGGTCCGTTACACTCTATTGGTTAGGAATTTTAGAAGAGCATGTTTAATTTTCATTTAATGCTTCCTATGCTATGTCTATGCTATAATCGCGTTATTTTATGATTAATGGCTTGCTCCTAGTTGGCATTTGCTTAATTCTTATATGCTTTATATGCCGCTACTAGAGAGCATGTGTAGGGCCCGTTACTCTTTCTTTTTTTCTTTCTTTTTTTATATATATCCCCCTCTTGTCTTTCTTCTTTCTTTTTTTCCTTTCCCCTTTTTTCTTTTTCTTTTCCTCTTCTTCTTTTCTTCCTTTCTTTTTTGCTTGTCCTATAAAAGGGAGGCGGGGTGGCGTAACGAGCCACCCCTTTTCAAATTTCTCCCTCTCCTTTCTCTCTCTTTGGTGGACGAATGATGAACGCTCCCATCCTCTTATCCTTCTTCATCTTCTCCATCGCCAAGCGCCCTCACCATGGTCTTTGTCGTCGTCCTCCCTCGTCAGGGTGAGGAGGCCTCCGTGAGCGGCTCCCCTCTTCTTCTCTCTCTCTCTCTGTGTGTGTGTGTTCCCCTTCTCTCTTCCTCCCTCTCTTCTCTCTCCTTTCTTCGTTCGGGAGCGACAGAGCCCTAGGCTCCTCTTCCCCTTCTCCCCTTCCTCTTCTTTTTCTTTTCCTCTCCTTCGTCTTCTTTCTCCTCTTTTCTCTCCTCCCCTCTTTCTTCTGGGCATCGTGGGAGGATCTCGCCGGTCGTGCCGACGGAGAGGGCTTCACAGCGTGCCGCTGAAGGAGGGTAATGGGTGCACCAGGGGGAGGGCCTCCGCGGGCGTACCAGTGTAGGGTATAGAGGCGTGCCGGGAAGCAGCCTCTGGGTGGCTGTGCTGGGGAAGGCCCGCTGGGGTGTACTGGGCAAAGCATGTTGGGGCGCACCGGTGAAGCTTCAGGAGGCGTGTTGGGGAAGGGTCACTTGGACTGTGCCGAGGAAGGCTATAGAGGGTGTGTCGCTGGAGGCCACATGGGCTGTGCCGGGGAAGACGCTAACAGGCGTACCGGGGAAGCCTATAAAGGGTGTACCGGGGAAGCCTCCAACAGGGTGTACCAGGGAAGCCTCCAGCAGGGTGTACCGGGGAAGACCTATGGGTGTTTTGCTGGTGAAGGGAGAGAAGCAGACTTCTGTAACTGAGGACTTCTGGTGTTGCCCCGCGGGGCCCGCCGCCACTTTGTTGGGGCCGTCACTCCTTATGGACGTGCACCCGTATTTTCCCTTACGCCTCTGGCCTAGGGAAAACTCTATCAAAATTTTGTTAGAAATTGTCGGTGTCTTGTTAGTTTCAACTGTAGCAGAGTCCCCTTGTAGTCCTCATCACCCATCACTTCCATTCGTTATGTCCCCCCTTTTTCTTTCTTTATTCATTCCTCTGGACCTCTTTATGGCCTTGGGCAGGGGAGTCATCATCAGAGCCGGCGGTGCCACCTCGAAAGATGGAGGCTTCTGGATGAACCACAGAAGATTCCGGTATGCCACTATCTGGGCACTGTCAGGGTGATCTGTTGAAGAGAAAGAAAAGAAGAAAGAAGCGACGAGGAGGATTTGATCAGTGTCTGGTGCTACGAGAGGGCCACAACAATAAAGGGTAAAAATAAAAGGACAGAAAAGACATCACATACCATGGGGGCTAGTATGCAGCTGAAGCGTTATCAGCTAGTAGCTTAGGGAGGGCTCCTGGTCCTGGCGTGTCGCTTCTCGAACTAGCCAGCATACATCCCCGATCTTCTGACAACAATCGACAAGGATGGCTAGGTCCGCATGCTTGTTGAAGGCCAAGTGGCAGAAAAGATTGAAATGGTCCATGCCCCACCTGTCGGCATAATAATATGAGACATGCAGACGCTTGTCCAGGATCGCGGTCGTAGAGTCGTCGATCCTCAGCCCATGTACCCAGAGGAGGACGTACAGCCATGTGGTATCTCTGTAGTTCTTGGCTTTTCGCTCCTCCCTTCTCATGAACGTCTAGTATGGGCATATCGTATCCCTCTCTGGATGCCAACTCCGCGCAGGGGTGCCCTCTTTCTCCATGGGGAGTGGGTAATTGATAAGCTCCAGGCGATCACTCCCAATGCGGCAGAGGTCCCTCAAGGTCTTCGGGTATTTATCCTTCACCACTGGAGGGAGTGTGACTTGCGGTGCTGGCTTCGTCTCTCGGGCTTCCCGGTGCGTGGCCAGATATGATGCCACCTCCTTATCCTTTCTGTTTTTAAGCCGAAGGAGATGATCTGGGTTGATGTCAAGGACCGGCACTGGCTGCTTGCTTAGGAATTTTCTTTCCGCTCCATCCCAGCAGTCAGTCCTACATGACCGATAGAAGGCTGTCCGAGCATTCCACCACTTTATGTTCTCAGCGCTCACCCGAGGAATGCGGCCCAGAGCTGGCACTGTGAAAGTTGTGGTGTCCGTCTGATAGAAGAAGCCCCACCAGGTCCTGGCATTCACAGTAGTAGGGCCTCCTCGAAGGCTTCGCATGGGTAAGTCAAACTGTGCACTATGAACGGGGATATGCTGGTCATATCTGAAATTCCATCCAAAGCGAAAGGGGTAATACGGCTCCAGCCATGCGGTATCCCCCTAAGTACCAGACTCCCCAGAAGACATCCCGCAGAAGGACTCCCTCCTCAGCTCTCACCATTTTAGAGATGGTCATGAGTTCATCCCAAAAGCCACTATTTATAAGGAGAAGCGAAACCCCCAGAAGAACAAGGATTCCTACCTCCTCAAGCAAATCCACAGAAACCGAAGTGGCGGATCCCGAAAGTCACGTCTTTTCAAAGTCACCTTCAATGGCGCCGCTTCATATCCCAATAGAATCTCAGAGCCATTCGGAAGGGAGGAAAGTACACGAGATTTGCAAGGCGAAGGAAAAGTTTCTATTTTCAAGACAAAAGGCTTACATAGGAAGGGCAGTCGCCCATAAAAAAGAAAGAAAGAAAAAACAATAAGAGACGCCCTCCTAAGGGTTCTCCTCAGCGACATCATCATGTGCCTCGGGCTCTCCAGGCTCACGTGAGGCGACAGACTGACTAGATGGAGGTAAATCTTCAGCCGACTCCCCTGCATTATCTTCTACCGCTGGGGGGACAGTAGGTGCTCGCTCGCCAGTGCTTGGCCCCGGCACCAGCTCCTCGGCCCTAGCCTCTCCACCGCCCGTCTCCTCCTTGCCATCACCGGCTTCCAGACTATAGGGTGCCGACAGAGGAGGAAGAGGCGGCACCGTAAGGCCAAGGTGCTCGGTCGTAGCCACGACGGCAGCGCTCCAGCCCTCCTGGACTCCTCGATCGCGAGTAGGACCAAAGATCTCCAAGGCCGCCGAGGTCATCTTGTCCCGGTAGGCCGGAGAAGCGCGGAAGCTCTCCACTGCCTCCTCGCCGACAATAGCCATTGATGAACACAGCCTGGCAAGTTCTTCCTCGACCTTGTTGATCCGAGCCTCCAAAGCCTGGACCTGTGCCCCCAGCTTGATCACACGGGCTTCGGCCGTGTCAGCCTGGAGCCGGAAGAAGTCTGGGTCCCGCTCCATCTCGGAGAGGACCAATCCCTCTTGGGCTAGCTGATCGCGGAACCCGACATTAGCGACCTCCGACGCCTTCAGGCGACCTTCAAGCACCTCGCAGTTGGCTGAGAGCTCCACCCGAACGGCTTGGCTGGTGTGACGACCCAGATCTCGGATACCGGATATACCCGATAGGACTACCAAGTAGATCCGATACCACTTGGAACCCGTGAAGCCTCCCAAGAGCTGTAAAGCTCCGAAGGGATAAAAGGATTGTCGTGTAGTACAATTTCAGTAACTTTATCATGTCCTCCCCCTCTCGGTAGTAAGATGGTGGTAATCATCCTATGCAATATGCGTTGTAGGGGAGGAAAGTGATTAGCATTTAATCCAACAAGCGTCTTGTCATCCTTCTCTTCAGATGTCATATATTGATAGACGGTTTCTTCTGGAACCAAAATATCGCCAAATGCATAGCCTTCATGAGATAATTGAAAAGCTACGCCTAGAAGTTTCGGGGTGAGAATAATTTGCTTTCCATCCACTGTGGTGATTGGTGTGTCACTGGTCATAGATAAATGACTATAGAACTGATGCACGAAAGTGGGGTATATGTGCTGATGGATAGACATGAATACATCCAGACCTGGTTGACTGCAGAGAATGTCAACAGGGCTCGGGAGATAGCGGTTGAGATTATCGAAATCGACCGACCGAGGACGTAGTACTTTTTGATCCAAGACCTTGCTTGAAGAAGGATGGCCGTAGAGAGTTGCTACTTGCTCGGCTTGTTTGGAACAACATTCCCTTGCCGAGCTTGATTCTTCCCCTCTACGAGAAGGGTGTCTCCTTGGGGGCATCTAACACAAATCGCAAGAATCACTTGACGGGGTATGGAACTAGATGGTTCAATGAAAGAGGATAGCTACCCATGTGAATCTATGATCCTCTACACACACCAAGAGCTTACCTCAATAGATTTGAAGAGCAAGGAACAATCCTTGGAGCCGCAAGAAGCAAAATCACGCGGGTAGCCACCAAGGGGACCCCGGCTAGGGCTTGAAGGATTTGGGGCCAAGGAGAGTGTTTTAGGGCTTGCAAGGGGTGGTGGCTGGGCGTGGATGGGGATTGGAGATGTTAAATAGGCATTGGAGGGGGTACGACAAACCGAGAGCTCCGTCAACACCCCACCAAGGTCTTTTAGGAGCCGTGGCATCAAGAATCATGAACGGTGACTTCCGAAATTATTCCCGGACTCATCGACTGGCTTTCGGCGAGCGAATGAAGCAGAAACAGTGTCATAATCCATCGGCCACCCTTGAAATAGCGCCACAATCCATCAGCCACCCTTGAAATGGCGCCCTCTTTTCCGACGCGTAAAAGTCCAATAGGGGTGATCATTCCCGGCGTGGTCTCCCCGGTGTGCCCTTTATGGCGCCGGGGAATTGGCTTCTATAAAAGGTGGGGTTTCCATTCATTAGGAGGAGGAGGGAGTGCAGACTTGCATCCCTTTGAAGTGCATGAGTGCCACATGCTTGATGCACCATTCTATACGGAAGTCTCCCGAGAGGCAAAGACGAAATAAATTCCTGCAAATGAAAAGAAAGCAATGGCAGCGGCAGGTGACTGGTTCCCTCCACCGCCTCCAGGCTACAAGGAACAGCATGAGGTCTCCAATGTCTCTCAAACTGGGGACTTTACACAAGCTGCACCATCGACTATCTTTCTTGGGGAAGCTGATGATGATATGAAAGAGAAATTCAAGCACATCAAGATCCCACAGGGGTTATTCAAACCCATTCCGAGCCTGGGATGCTAGACAGTGCAACCATTGAAGACTATTGAGGTCCCTCGTTTCTGCGAGCCTCCTATAATATTTTATTCCTGGGAGCCTACTGATGAAGATGATCAAGACTGTATGATCCCCGAAGAAGTCACAAACCGAATGGTGCCAATAGTAGGCCTAGATTACACCACGCAGCTGGTCTCCCGGATGTTCACCAGGATGCAGGTGCCTTCACTGCAACCCGCTAGCCAGAAGGAGACATTCCAGAAGATCTGGGATCCGCCCTATAACAATAAAGAATTGCTAAAACTTACCCATCACCTAGGGCTGGGTTACACCTTGCAGGAATATTATGAAGCGGAGGTGGATGTTATCTCTACCTTCTTCACCCACGAAGACCCTTTCGAGGTTGGTCACGATGAATGCCCTTCAAGGGGTGAAGAGATTATATACCACTCCACTATTGGTGGTGAACCCCTCAACAGTTAGGAAAGTACAAAGGGACAAGATGAAGTGACATTGTACCGATGTTGGGAAGAGCTGTTCCCCAAGGAAGATTTATTTCAAGCTGAAGCCAAATTTGATACAGGAATGCCTGATGAAGATCAAACCTCCCATGAAGGAAAGGAGCGCCTAAAATTCGAGCGCATCCTGGAGGAAGTTAGAGCTATGCAACAACTGGTGAGCTTGACAAAAGAGCTTTTACCTGTAGACCCTTAGGAGGCAGAAGTCTATATATCGGGACCATAAGAAGAGATGCCGAGGTAGCAAAGCCAAGCTGAACCAGACTTGATGGAGAGTCCAGTGGCTCAACATCACAGCAAAGAGAATAAGAGACAAATCTCTCTGGTCTCAAGAAGCCAATTTGAAGAAAATCAACAAGCTATGACTTACTTCAAAGGCTCACTATCAACTAAAAACATACTTTTTTTCTGTTTTAAAATGATGATGATCCTAGACTCGACTTAGACCATGATTTGATACCATTTTTTGTTTTGTTTTATGCAAAGACTAATGCAAGGACTACCCTAGACTCAACCTGACTCTGACACTAATTTGATGTAGGACGAAGGCGTGGACTCGACGCCAACTTGCAATGCGCACCTAAGACTCTAGCAAGCTCGTAATCGTCCATAACTAGGGAAGCGTTCGGACCTACACGGTTGAGAAACCTGTAGCGAGTCATGGGTGGTCAGACTCACTCTCGTGCCCGGGTCGGGTCACGGGATGGATCTCACTCTCTTTCTCGCAGTGGTGATTGATTTTTTACAAGCTAGGACCCTAAAACATGCTCTCTAGCAGTGGCAAAGAAGCATATACTAAGAAAGCAAACAAGACTACTAGAGGGTGGCGAGTTTACCTCCAGGCTCCAGGCGTGGGGAAGATGACCCCGGCCAAGTCGGTAACTCTCGGTTACTAACAATCACACAATAGTTACAACAATAGAACTTGACTGCCCACTCCACACAAGGAGGTAAGGGGCTACACGTGGACCCGGGAGGACCATTCTTGGGTTGACGGGCAGCACTCTCATGGGTCCCGCGCGGTGATTGGAGGCGATTCCAGCTCGGCTACGTGCTGGTCGGTGGGACAGCACTCACGGGCATACAAAGGAGTGGCGGGCCACCGGGACGACGGCAGCAAGTCTTGAGACAATCTCCGTGAGCGGCGGACGCTGATTTGGCACTGGCATATTTTAGCATGAATCAACGAAGCCTCTCTTCTTTGCTATTCTATTCTGAAATCATCTGTGCAGTCCGGTGAGAACGGCCACTATGACCTACCCCGACGTCAAATTGATGCGAGACCAGTGGCGTTGGAAATCTCTCTTAGAGATCTTCAATCCCAGGCTGGGCAAGGAATTTAGAAACCTCTTTGCTGACCGTGAATGCTTTTACAAGCCGCTAGTTCACAGAATTAGATCTGACTAGGTAAAACTTGGACCTACCTGAGAACACACTTTCCCTGAGGGGTTGCAGATGGATGTGAGTAATGGGCTCTTCATGAAAGTTGTATAGGGGGAAGTAAGGAAAATGGGAATATTTTTTTTGTGAACTTTTATGGAGGTTTCAATTTTGTATGGGTTTTCTCGTGACTAGTGGTCGGGTCTAGAAAATAGTGGGAGTTTATTCTGTCTATTTACTGGTTAATTTGCAGGGACTTCGTCATTGACTCACAGAGCTCTGCGTTCTTGGCCAGTCAAGAGCAAGTACAGGAAGAACCCACATCTCCCATCTCTAAGACATTCATGATCATCCTACCCCTGTGAGGCTCAAGTATAAGTCTTTGGCGATCACACCCATTTTTATTTTTCTAACTTGTGCACTGTAGGCATCAACACCATCGAAGAGAGGCAGAGGCACACTCACGCGCATGCACCTATACCTTTCTGAGGCCTACACTCGTGATCACTCCGATGGCTAGAGGTTTGGGGGCATCCGCATTGTCTGGTCAAACAGGCAGCCTTCGGCCACCGTGGAGGAGACAAAGAAGATAAGGGCCCTCTTCCACTTCCACTTTTTAAATGTTGACTTTGAGATAACTCTGGTGGTTCTCTGGGAGCTGGGGATGAGCCCCCCATTGCCTCAGGGTACTAACCTTGACTTCTTGTCAGGCTTTGTTGGTGGCGAGCTAAGCTGATCATTTTGGATATGCTTGTAGGGGCGTCAGAGTCATCGGGGCTACGCGACGAGATAGTTTGGCTGCTGCAGCGCGCTCCTCGCCTCGTGGACCAAGTCAAGACGGGGGCCGGTCAGGTGACCGTCGCCGCCACTCAAGTTGTAGTCACTTTTGCTCTGGGATGCCTTTAGTATCTGGCTCCTACAGCCATTCCAGTATCGAGTTCCTCTGCGACACCCGTGGTCAGTGGCGGGTTAAGTGTTTAGAGGGAAATCTCCGAGGAGGTTGCCAGTGCTGCTGAGGCATAGTCTACTATGCCTGGCGGTGGTCACGTTTCGTTTGATGTAGATAAGTTGGCGGCACTGGACAGCCAACGTCGCACGAGGAAGAGGAGTAGAGCTCCTCCTCCAGTCTGCAGCTGTACCTTGCCGCCATCACCATCCAAGGCTCCTCCTCCACCGTCGCCGACTGTGGAGCCTGTGGTCGCCCCCCGGTGTCCGCTCTCTAGAGGGAGGCATCGGACAAGGGCGAGGCTCCTGCTCTTGACGACGAATCACTCAGCTGGGAAGAGAGGAGAGCTCACCTTCTGCCACCCGTCGTTCCCTCGGGCCCCCACTTCCTGTCGCCAGAGGAGCCCGTCCTCAAGTCTTCCCTTTGGGCGGAAGCAGCCACCCTGATGGACAAGACCCTGCACCCTCGGGACTGGATTGATAATGTAGGAAATAAACAATTCACATAATTAAACAATGTGAATTGACCTTTGGGATAGGTTGACCGACCCACCCTTGGAATGGCCTATTCGGCCTGAAAACTTAGATTTTCACCCCAAGAACTCAAATTAAGGTATTTATGGGTGAAATAAATAAGATGATAGCCATGCAAATCCCGTGAGGGCTATCTCGTGGTGGGATGCCCAATGATCTGGTGTAAGGCTTGTGTGTACACCCCCTGGAGGGGGATCGTGGATGGTGTATGGTTTCCGACATTGTAACCTCGGTAGCCTTGTGTCTTATGAACTAAGGCTCGTGTTTCGTGCAACGAGCGTGTGTGTACGACCGGTGACACATTAGTGGTTTTACAGCGGGTTCTCACCTTGAGTGACCTTTCCCCACTAGTCGTAACTTGCCCCCACCTAGGAGTGGTGGAGTGCTAGACCGTGGAGATAATGGTTTAGGTTGGTTTCCATAGGGCCTCCCACTATGGCAGCTCAAGTCTGAGTTGGGAAGAAAATCAGCTAGAGGGCCTAATGTAGCGCAATTAGTCAGTGTGTGCACATGTGATCGGGGAATACGGATGCATACTAATGAGCAAGACCTCGACTAGACCCTTGTCTTGTGTTACCGTGTACGGTGTCGGTTTCCACGTTGAGGCGAGTAGGGAGACACCTGAGGCTAAGGACTAAGTCATCAATGAAGTAGTGCTCCTGTCACTCGAGTGTAGCGACCCCAATTTCTTACCATTGTGGTTTAGTGTTCTGGCGGTCGAGGGTATCCCATTATACGAGATTGAGATGTGGTTTGCTTCAGGTGGCCGTGATACACGTGTGGCGAGGTTATTTCCTTTAATTGTTATTTATTATCTTTCCTGTTCTAATTACTTTCTGATTTGTTACTTGTTGCATCATGTATTTATCGTTGTGAGGTGGGGATCCGCAGGACCCCTACTGAGTCGATGAGACACGACTCATCCCCTTTGTTTTTCAGGTGAGGCACAGTTCGCACGTTGTGCTTCTGCGGCTTCGCGTGGGGTTGATGGTCAGGTTTAGTGCCAGTTTGTCAGAGGTGGGGTATGCCTCATAGTCTTGTACTTTTTCAATCTGCTACACTTATGTATGGATGTATAATTTTTGGACTGTATAACTGTTAAACCATATAATTGATTATTTCTCGCATTGATTATGTTAAGGATTATTTAGTTCGAAGTGCTTCATTTAGAACCATGGAAAGATTTCCAATGCTTAGTGTCAGAGGCGTGTCACATCACACCTTGACATCTACTTTTTAATTCATTCTCACTTCACTCCTCTTATCATTCCGTCTCACTCCCTTGCAAAGCAGACGCCAAGACGGGGCAGCTGTAGACACTTCAAAATTGATGCTATGTTGAGTAGATTTTATGTCATAATGTAATGCCCCAATGTGGACTTCATTACTAGCTTGTTAAGTAGAATTTTCTATTTTTTTCTGATATCACGACCTGACCATGGGGGCTGTTCAAGTAGAGCCTCTGTAGGCAGTCACTATTTTCCTGAGGTATTTAGTCACCTTGCACTGACCTTATACCGCCTCGTACCGACCTCATCTCGCCCTGCACCGACCCCATGCTACTTGCCTCGACCTGAGGCAACTAGAGTCGACCTCAATTACTGTGCTGGGAGGCCTGAATCGGTGTCAGAAGTAACGCCTCCATGAGTAGGCGTTCTTTGATGATAAAGCGCCCCTTTTAGTAGTCGCCATTCATGTTTTGGAAAATTCAATATTCTTGGGAAATAGTGGCCGTGTCTTGGGCGCTATTTAGAACAGCGACTGTCTTTAGGTCGCGACTTCAAATCTGTCTCCCACTCGCCTGCAACCTTCCCAGACCATGTCCTTCCTCGTTTTAGCTCCGAGATCGATTAGGGAAGAAAGATTTGCATTTTACATATTTTAATCCCATTGAACCAAGGATCTTTTCCCCCTATAAATACCTTTTGTTTCATCCACCCGAGGGTTACGAACTTTGGCTTAGGCAAGATTTAGAGCATCAGAGTTCTTCTTCCTATTCTGCTACTGTTGCTCTGCTTCTTTTCTGTCGCAACCGTAGCCGAGCTTGTTTTTTCTTCCTCTGTCCTGCTTATAGGAGCAGAAAGAGGCTCTCCTTTCTCGACTTCTGTTATTTTTGTTTTGGCATATATCATCACTCTGTTCAATAGCTCGGCTATAGTGATTTCCCTTTCTGTAACATAGAACCAGTCCCGGAACTTTCGTTGCATATCGGGCCATTCAGTTACCGACCCGGCTGGTAAACTGGAGTACCATTCGAAGGCCAGACCTGTAAGGGATGAGCCGAAGAATTTTAGAAGATATGCTTCATCAACCGCTAGGTCACCCATGACTGTGGTATAATAGGCTATATGCTCTCTAGGATCATCCACCGATATGGACGCTATATTCTAAAAAATAAATTTATCAATTTTGGATAAAATAAAATAAACTAAGAAGCGACTTCCATGACAAACGCCAATTCAATGAGTGCCTGTCATGAAGGACGCCGATTTTCTTGACCACTTGATTCTCTAGTTTTGACCGATATCGCGGGTATTTTGGCACTTTCATCTCACATCCATTGATGGAGTCCCTATTTCACGATTGGTTCACGTTATACACCTCAACTCGCGGTGATGTTTGAGCCCTTCGTGGGGTATTCCTTTCTTCGGGCTGGTGATTTCATCATAGAGACCTCGGTAAGTCTACGCTAGCCTTGGATTCTCCCAAGACAGCTGAGCAGGTTGTACCATAAAAATCCTATACACCGAGCCACAGTCATGTCCCTCTTAAGAAACATGACGATATAGCCCTCATAGAGCACTGTTTCTGGCGTCTTTTGAGAAATTAGTCACTTTCTGGAATTTACGTCCAAGAAAGTAGACGCCAATTTGAATGGGCGGCCAAGTGCACGGACGTCAATTCTTCATGCCTATAGTTATTTCTCAGAATGAGCGACCACTATAGTGGACGCGAATTCTGAATTGGCGGCGACCATGCTAGATGCCATTTTCCCATATTTTTCTTATGTCTCGAGTTTTTACATAAGTCATCCCTACATGAATTCTGTCCTTGGAATCTAAAATTCTATGAATCTACCTTATCATCCTGCAATTACATATTCCTTTAGAACTCTATTGGCTATAAAACTATAGTGGATGTCTAAATATTACATGACCCAATGCGTGTGCATATAGGGCCCGATCTGGTCCTGGGAGGAGCACCCGAAAGTACTTATGCTCATGGGAGTTAAATGATCATGGTGCGGCATTGCACCAAAGTGCATGACTAGCTTGATTTATGACATTCCACAATCTCTTTAGTGCTTGATATTACTTGACATGACATGCATGACTTGCGTGGCCCGGCATGGGCAGTACTTGAATGAATGAATAGCCAATGTCTCATGACTTGACTTGATATTACATGCTTGATATCCTTGTTAAATTTGCTTGATATATTTTGAAATCTTGCTAGTGCATCCTTATTATATTCTTGTTATTCCACTCTTGATATTATCTTGCTTTCTCTCATACATGATCATGGCATATTGCATAAATCATTAATCACTTTAAGCAAGTCTAGATTTAGACATCATGCTAGTCATGCACTCGGTGCAATGCCTCACCATGTCATTACAACTCCCCGAGACACTAGTACTTTTCGGGCACTCCTCCCATGACCAGACTGGGCCCTTATGATGCGTTGGCATTGATTTGGTGGATCCGAGATCTAAGTAGCCATTTTAGACATCCATTGGAATCGGCCAGAATTCCAAGGTTAAGCTATGTAACTTATCTTCTAAGATCAAGTAAATTTTCAATAATTGAATGAGGAGCCATACGATTATGGCTTGCAAGAGTCAGGAATGCACTTCAAGATTTGATTGCAGCACCAGCCATCCATGGCCTGGCTACCAAGTCACACAAGAAAAACGTGGAAAATGAGTTTTTGGAAGAGTTGCGGTCATATCTGGGCCGCAAAAAGGTTAAAAATGGTCTATCATGGACCGCACCAGTGATACTGGCCCAGAGGGACAAACCCAGCATCCAAGGATGAAAACGGTCCTTAATGGGCCGCAAGAAGGTAAAGGCGGTCCTAGACGGGGCGCTGGAAGGATAAAAATGGTCCAGTGGCGACCGCAATCCATCTGGCCCAGTAAGACTAACGCAATTGATTTAAAAGGGCTCCCAGCCCGCCTGAGACATGGTGGAATCAAACCAGGGTCTAGCCCACACCTCTCAGGTCGAGTCTAGAGTCCATAGGTCGACTCCATCATGGCTGGGTCGGCTCACAAGTCTTGGCACTCAGCAAGTTAAAAATGGTCATGAAAAGGGCCACTTAAGGAGTTAGGCGGTCAGACCCAGGCCGCATAAAGACTGAAACGGTCTTATGAGGGCCGCTATTAAGAACAGAGGCAGTCCTGATTCCAGCTGTAAAACCAAGCGATTTAGTCAAGTCAATAGGTGTAGGATTTGGAGGTACAACCTGCTCGGCATCCTGGTGGGAATCCCAGGCTCACAGGGACTGACGGAGGTCTCATGTTAGAGGTCCTAATTCGACGGAAGGAATATCTGGCGGAGAGTCCCAACTATTACAAGATTTAGGGGCTAATGAAACATCAAAAAATGATAGCATAGCGGTCAGCCAGCACCACCGGAGTGGCATGACTGTCAAACAGTCCTAGTAAATTTTCCCACAATCTTATTTAGCATTGGAGTAATTATTTCACAATGGAATCGTATCAAATGTGACAAGAGGAACAATCAAAGAGATATGATTTGGAAATTGATCATCCTGTAAAAATCATCAAACTGTGAGTTCTCAAACTCACCACCATGATCAGACAGAATATTGGATATAGAATACTTAACATCCTGATTTATTCTGTTGAAAAATGCCTGAAACTTTCCAAAGGCATTCGAGAGGGGGAAAAACCTACTGCCCCAAGAGCACGGCCCAACTAGGTCCAATATGACCGAACCAGGCCCAGCTTTCCAAAGTGACAACCCCATTCTGGGCCAACTTACTCCAAGCCCAAAACCCACTCGGACCAGCACTTCCTAGGCGACCCTTGGGTCTGGAAGTCCGAGCGATGGGTTGATCAGGAAGGCCCCTATGGGGGCCCAAAGCACCCTGTCCGAGCTACGTGCCCACCAATCGGGAAGACCCCCAGCTGGCATCCCAGGCTCGGACCGACCGTCGGAAGCTCACCTAAGCATCTGTTATGTAACTTTCAGGAGTAGGGAACTCCAAAGGATAAGGGAGAACAAACGTCCTCGTGCTATAATAAGGCTATAATAAGGACGTAACCTCTCCTGAATCCCCTCTGCTCCCTAGACTCCCTAGCTTCTTATGCTAAATGGATTGCTATATAAACCCTGGAAGACCCTTCAGTGTGGTAGGCCACCATCCCGAGTGAGAACCACCACACCACTTGGTCGAGAACGATCTTGCGCCCCTTTTTCCTCCTACCATCTCCCCCTGCACCTGTGCTCTACCTTATTTGTTGACTTAAGCATCAGAGGGTTTTTTCCAGAGATCCATCCCTGGGCACTTCTGATCCATTTCCTACCTTGCAGTTCATACAAACGTGGTGATTATGATCGAGATCCTCCCAAGATCACACGGCTCAGGATCGATGTGAGATCGCCCCTCTTCATCTGGCACTGTCTATGGGAAACGAGTGAAGAGCCATAATAGTGAGAAGAAATTTCAGTAGGAGGACCGCCGGCAGTGGGGGAAGCGTCGTGGGGGGAGGGGAAGGCGATCTTGTGCCTTCCCGCCCCACGGGAAGCCTCCCCTCTGAAAATGACAACCAAGCCGATGAGCTACCTACACCAGCTGTGGGGGCGCAACCTCCCAACGGGAATCCTGATGCTCTCTAAACCCTCAATGCCAAACTGCATATCCTTGTGGAGTTAATGAGGACCCAGGCGGCCAGGGAAGAGAAGTCATAACTCCCTCGGGGGGGGGGGGGGGGGCCCCCCGGGGGGGGGGGGGGGCGTATTCTTTATAGCTTCAATGCCCCCAGGCGGGGTATGTCTTTTCTTCAGATACCCCTAAGCCGGGGCGGAGCTCTTTTTCTTCATATGCCCTTAACCCAGGGTGTAACTTCCTCAAATGCCCCTAAGTCAGGGCGTATTGTCTATAGCTTCTGTGCCCCCAAGCAGGGGATGTCTCTCCTTCAAATATCCCTGGATTAGGGTGTAGCTCCGTTGCTTGCCGTGCCCCCAGGTCGGGGTGTACGTCTCTTTGCTCCCGTGCCCCCCGGATCAGGGTGTATCTTTTCTTGCCTCCTATGCCCCCATGGCGGGGTATATTTCTTCTTTTTATTCGTCATGGCGGGGTATATGCATGCTCTCTTTGGGAGTCGTGGCCGTGCTCGACCTTGTTGCTATAAAACATTCCCCACAATGGGCGGGAATTCATTAAGCTATAGTTGTGACTTGTTGGATCTTCTAACAGCCACTCGAGGGGTGGTCTTATGCCGGATAGTAGCAGCAGGAAGGAGGAACGGGTCGGGGCATTACATCGCGGGCTTGGACCCTCCTAGAGCCGGATGGGATGCCGGCCTCCTTTTCACTCTGTTGTTCGGCAATGCTGGCCAACTTTTCTTCTTGTCCTTTCTTTTCTTCTCTTTATTTTTTTTCTTCTTTTTTTTGTACGATAGACCAAGGTGGGTACGTAGAACAGCGCTCACCCCCTCAAGGAGGGGATGAGTGGTTCGCTCCACTGCATCAATCCCACAGTGGTAACCATTATTCAGCACGGGTCTCGACGGATATGGCCGTACAACTCTCTCTCGTCAATTCTTTCTCTTCTTTCTTTTTTGTTTCTTTCTTTTCCTCTCTTCTCCCTCTTTTCTTTCTCTTTTTTTTTAGCGGCCTTATGACTCCTGGAAGCCGCAGGTGCCTCGGCTCCGAGGCCACAAAGACAATTGCGCCTAGTCTGGCTTTTTCCCCCCATAGGGCTAGCGAAGACAGCACCTGTAATTCATCAAAGTGGACAAACATCGTTTATTAGGGGGCCATGAGGCCCTAAATCTCAGCAAAGAGATGAAGGGTGATTTTAGTCTCACCGGACGTGCCAGACTTGTAGACACACTAAAATTTATTTGGTTTTCTGTTCGTTTGTTAGGGTGTTTATTTGTCTATTTAGTGCGAGGGCGTGCCAGTCACAAAGTGACAATTTATTCGGGCCTGGTGGTTATATCTTGGAAATCTAGAACAATAGATAGTATGCAATGCAATTCTTTCATCTCCCCTTCCATGTCTATCTATGGCGTTGGCAAAATATGTCATATTGCAACTCACTTGAACTACATTCTTCTTTCCAAAGTGTAATGACCCAAGATTCTTGGTCATCATAAGATCAACAAAGTGCGATCTTGGCCCATGACCGAGTGGGAGGAGTGGGAGGCACCACCCCACCAGCAGCCGTTGTTGTTGCTTCCTCGACTCCGCAAACACTTTATTTATGGCTGTATGAAGCTGAAGGAGTTGCCGCCGCTCCCTCCCACACTAGACAATCTTAGGATTTACTCTCTGGGGTTGACTCATCTACCCGGATGGATGCGATGTTCTGATGATATTATTGATCATGATGGTGGCAGTGGCTTTGATGTGGCATCTCTTAAGTGTCTCGAAGTCTCCAACTGCTCTGCCATCATGACCCTGGCTTCTTCAGAGGTGGTGCGGCAGCGTCTCACGGCACTTGAGGTATTGCACATCAAAAATTGCCCGAAGCTCCTCCACCTGGGCCGCGTTTCCCCCAGGAGACTTTCGATCGGGTCAAGCAGCCTGGAGCAGATCACAATGTGGCTTCGGTAGTGCCCTTCTCTGAAAGACTTGAATATCTACAAATGCCCCAAGCTCACCTATGACGGGGAATTGGAGATGGCCCTGCTCGACCTGGCCTCGTCCCTACGCCATCTATGTTTTTGGGATTGTGTGAACCTCCGAGTCCTGCCCACCATGTTCAGGAACCTCTCCTCCCTCCATCGTTTAGTTATAGTTAAGTGCCCGAAAATCAAGTCGTTGCCATCTGCGGGCCTGCCCAAGTCTCTAGACCATTTGGAGATCAGTGGATGCCCTGAATTGGTGGATCGCTGTAAAAAGATGGGATGCCCTGACTAGCCCCTATTATCCCACATTCGTATAGTAGAGATACTAAGATTAATAATCTTATTGTATGTGGCTTTTAACCAGAATTGCTCAATCAGGTAAATCACGTAACCTCCCTATTATAACGATTATACATGATTTTGATGTGATTCTCTGGTTTTAAAACTGGTACCTAGTCTTCTGATTTTAAAATAAAAAAATATTTAATCTATTTCAGTAATTAAAAAATAAAATAAGATATCTTATATCAATTTATTATAAGAGCCTTTTGCATAGAAAGATAAACTTACAATGTGAAACTTGGTTTGTTAACAAAAAAATATAATATAACAAAAAAATTGAACCCAATTAAACCCCCCACCCCATCTCTCTCGACACTTACTCACCCTCTCTCACTCTCTCACTCGTTCTCTCTCTCTCCATCGCCACTCTCTCTCTCTCCTTAGGCATTTGGGCGAGACAGTGTCGGTTGGAGCCGAGGACCATGCCATTAGACTCGTGGTGACGAGTGGAGCGCGTTCACGCCCACCTCGACGTGGATAGTGGCTTGTGGAGATGAGGCGGGGCAAAGGAGGTGGCGACGTCTCGGCGTTTACATGCGGGCGTATCGGCCGTTCCAGCTTAATCCAGGCAGGGGGATGGATTCCCACTCGCCTTAGGATCATTCCCTTGCACATGCACGATGTGCCCTCTAGCATGCCCATTGTCAATATTTTAGTTTTTCCTCCATGAACATTGTAATTTATGTTTTAATCGACTATGGGCATTATTTTTATGTTTTCTAGCTATTAAATGTTGCTATGCATGTGTTGGATAGTAGGGAAACAGGTTTTAGTGCGATCCCCATCGATTTCAGTCGACCAGGGGGTGTTTCGGTTTCAAACCGAACCCATTCGCTACACAGTCGGTGTGACGGTCACTCCAGTGGCCGTTACGAATTTAACGCCCCCCATAGGGTGCGTTATAGTCTTGTGGCAGACCATCACTGGTCCGTTACGTTCGAGTGTAACGGGCGACCCTTAGTACGTTACACCCCTTTGACCTTATTTAGCTTAGATAGGGTGGTTGGCGTGGCAGTCTATCATGTGACTGTCGCAGCCTTGTAGCGCGCCTATGTAGGTGCGTTACATGCTTGCAAAAACTGTGGATTTTCTTATATTCAGGTAAGTTTAACGGACCCAATGGAGTCCATTATGTTTCATGTAGCGGACCATCCTTGGTCCGTTACAACTTGTGCATTTTGAGTATTCATAAAAATAGTTCGGGCAACCATAGCGGACCAGTGGAGGTGCATTATATCATCCTAACGCACCATCCTTGATCCGTTATGTTAGGTAACGGGGCTAAGATAGTCCGTTAAAGTTCTGGTGTTCTGAAAGTGATAATTTCATTCTCTAATGCATTTTAAGTTGCATATCCGCCTTGTTTAAGTTATTTTATATTATAATGGCTTACTTTTAGACCCCAGTAGAGTGCTTTCTCTTTCCTTGTGATGAAACAACTAGTCGTAGCCCAGCGACCCCTAGTGTCGGCTCGCCTGGAAGAGGTGGAGGGGCATTTCCCAATACATGGTTTTAAAGCTAGTTACATGCGCCCTCTATGAATAGTAACATCCTACTAAGAGGGAAAACTAGCTAGAGAGCCTGGCTCAGGCAGGAGTTAGTGCGTGCACACGTGGTTAGAGGCTTGGACTGGCATCGATGGGTTTTACTCTGACTAGTTACTTGGTTTGGTACTTTTACACCTCTCACTTGGAGACTCTAGCCATGTGAGTTACTTGAGACGCAGTATAAGCCGTCAGTGGACGCATCTAGTTTCTACCTTCTAGTGGGGTCTTCTTTCCTTCTTCCTGTCACTCGGTTAGCTAAAGTGTATTCTATTGGTAGATTTAGCTTCTGACGCTAATATTTACATTTAAATTGGCATGTAGTTAGTCGCTTAAATTGCTTAGATAGGTTTTACAGCTTTGCTATACCTGTGTTTAATTATGCCAATGCATATTTATTGTTTTAAATACATGTTTATTGTTTTAAATGCATGCTCTAATTGCCTTATATTTGCATGATTGTCTGTTTAGTGCGAGGTAGGGATCCACGTGACCCCTACTGAGTCTGGCTATGACTCACCCTTTCTCCTTTCAGGTGAGCAACCATAGCCATCTGCCGGTGGTTCTCGTGCTTTTGGAGACCGGTCTTAGTCTGCCAGCAGTAGTACGGTTGTCCTTTTATACTTTTGTCTTGGGTATGCCCCGAGTAGTTGTACTTTTGAACTGGTGTTTAGTTATCAGACTTGTGTATTTGTGACTCTAGACTACTGTATATATTTCTTTACCACTCTGATATATTAAGTTTACTTCCACACTATAATTCTAACTATTGAAATTAATTAATACTGTGCACGTGCCATTCCAATTCGTTATGCAACTCCTCGACAAAACCCTTCCAACCCTTCAGGGGCCTCACCAGCCTCTTGGGTGGCTTCCCCAATTCTTGGTATCGGTGTATCGATATTATCGGTATATCGGTATTCGGATCTCCAGGTTGTTACATTCAATGTTATGCATTGTGTTGATCAAGAGAAGGTTTGTCTCGCCACCTTTCAACTAAATAAAAATGCTCGTGCTTAGTGGAAGGTCACCCTAGCACAACCCCAAAATGCCCAACCTACATGGAATGAGTTCCTTACACTCTTTCAAGCAAAATACTTCTCTGAACATGTTAAGGAGTGAAAGGCCATAGAATTCACGTCTCTACGCCAAGGCATGATGTCGGTGGTAGAGTATGAACTTCAATTCTCCTGTTTGGCCCCTTATGTCGAACATCTGGTGGGCACAGATATCTTAAAGGCCAACTGTTTCCTAGATGGGTTAAGACTCGTCTTCATCCAACAACTTAGCTCCTAAAATATTCGGACCTATGCGGAGATGGTCCAACGAGCACATTTATATGAAAGGACCTTCGAGGAGGTCAAGAAACTTAAGGGCAAGGGAGAGGAATCTAGCTAAAAAATGGATTGGCATGGAAAGAAGGAGAAGTTAAGCATCACGGAACCTTACCACTCCCATGATAATAAGTAGAAATCCCGAAATGGGAGTGGTAGAAGCTACCCTAAGAACAAGAAGGCAACGGAGGAAGACAAGCAAGTCATGGCTGCTTGCTCATATTGTGAAAAATTTGGCCTTGCGGCCGAGGAGTGCTGGAAGCATCTCAACGCTTGTTTAAGATGTGGCAGTCAGGAGTATCGCATGCTGGACTGTCCTCTCATGAAAGAACAACCCTTAAAGATTGACGACGGACGAAGGCAGTAGGCTCGTCTAAATGCTCTCATGAAAGAGCTACCAAAGAAGGTGAACTAATTGAAGGTACCATCCAAATTTATTCCCACCCTGCATTTGTGTTATTTGATACCGGTGCTTCTCATTCCTTTATTTCTAGCTCTTTTGCTAAAACCATGATAGTTTCACCTATTCCTTTACCTTCGGATCTAGCTATAATTACACCCTGAGGTTCTAGAACGGAACTTAAAACTTATTTCCCTGATAGTGAAGTTACCATATAAGGGCACAATCTCCTTGCAAACCTTGCATGCCTTGACATGGAAGGCTACGATGCCATATTAGGAGTAGATTGACTTTGTGACCATTACACCGACATTAACTATCGTAATAGATAGATTTCTTTTCACAAACCAGATCTCCCAAAGTTTTCCTTCCTTGGCATTAAGTATAGGAAGTACCCTACCCAAGAGGCCGATCTGCTACACCAGCAAGGTGCACAATGAGGTCGAAAGAAGGTACCCTACAACCGAGAGACTCGTGCTAGCATTGGTTACCTTTGCCAAGTACCTCTGACCTTACTTCCAAGGTCACTCTATCTTCGTGTTGACCGGCGAACCCTTGAAGAAGATCCTCTCTCATCCTAAAGTCTCAGGGTGCCTCGTCAAATGGGCCATCATGCTCGGGGCCTATGACATGTCCTATCACCCCCGTGCAGCCATCAAGGGATAGGCCCTGGCGGACTTCATCACTGAGAGCACCGTCCCGATCGAGGAAGAGTCACCATCCACACAAGGACCCATCTGGGACTTGTTCGTAGATGGATCGTCCAACTCGGCCGGAAGCGGTGCTGGTGTCCTCCTCAAGTCACACGAAGGAGCGGAACTATAATATGCCTTGAAGTTCAACTTCCAGGTGTCCAATAATGCCTCAGAGTATGAAACCCCCATTTCGGGGGCCATGATGGCACAATGACTAGGTGCCGAGCGAGTCAGGATTCACACTGACTCCCAGCTGGTCTCCAGCCAGGTCAACGGTGACTACGAAGCTCGAGAAGCACCTATGGTTAAGTTCCTCCAAATGGTCCGAGGGTTGGCTCAGCTATTCAAGAGTTTCGAGGTAGTCCGAATAGCTCGGGAGGAAAACTCTTGAGCAGACCCCTCTCTCGCCTGGCCTCCTCCCTCAGCCCGGAAGGTACCCGTTCGGTCTTCCTCGAAGAGTTAGAACAACCAAGCATCGATGTCGAGCGCATGATCATTGACCTGGCTACCCCGAGCGACTGGCGGACCCCTTATGTCTCCTGGCTCTGAGACTCCCAAGCACCTTCTGACGCTCAGGAAGCTCAGAGATTGAAGTACCAAGCCCGACGCTTCGTCATCTTAGATGACACTTTGTACCGAAGGTCTTTCTCCGATCCCCTCCTTAAGTGCCTTAACACCGATGAAGCCGGCTGAGTAATTCAAGAAGTTCACGAAGGCATCTGCGGCGCGTACCAGGGAGGAAGATCACTTGCTAAGATCCTGCTTCCGTGAGGCTACTGGTGGCCTACCCTTCAATGCCACTATTTAACCTACATGCAGAGGTGCGACTGATGTCAACACTTCGACCATCTTGTCCACCAGCCTGCCTCGGAGCTCATTACTCTTACCGAGCCATATCCCTTCGCTCAGTGGGGTAAAGATCTGATTTCTTCACTAGTTCATGGATCAAATCCAGAACTGTATTGCTCATTAGGAGCTACATTTTCCCTGTTCTATTTTGATTCTTTCTATTGTTCTTTTTTCATTTTCCTTTCTACTTTTTCGATACCTTGTCTGGGGATCGTGTTCCTTCTGAGCGATCAGAAGAAGTGAGACTTGGTCTCCGGGTGTTCCTTAGGAGCGATCAGGAGAAGGGAGATTTGTTCTCCGGGTTCCCTCTAAAGGTTTAGAGGAAGAGAGGATCGTCCTCTGGGTTGTGAGCAATGGGGCGTTGCTCACGTGTTCCCTCTATGTTCGCAGAGGAAGGGAGGCGTGTTCCTCCGGTCACTACTCAGTAGTGGGTTTCTGATCTAGCTGGGTGCTAGATCAAGGGTTGAGGGATTTGTCTCCATCGTTTCAAGCTGTTTGTCAGCATCCTGTCCCAGACTGAGTCTACTTCTTGCGTTTGCAAGGGAAGCCTCACTCTAGTTGAAGTGAGGGGTGGACGTATGCAGACTAGTGTCTGGCCTAACCACCTTAAAATCTCTGTGCAGTGTGATTGTCTGTGGTGTGTTTGTGGTTGCTTATCATCTTTCAATATCATGGGTGATGCGCTTCTGAGTTCTGTAATGGCTCTCTGCCATGTGCTCATAGTAAGTCTCACATGAACGTTCATTGTGTAATTGAGCTTGAGTTAAGGTCTGCACTACTATCTGTTTAAATTTTCATCTTTGTGATTGACCGAGCGCTAAGTGTTTGAGAGTTGTTTTGACTGAGAAGCATTAACTACAATTTTGCTTTATGCTGGCTTAGATCACGTTGAACCTGGGTTTTATTTGACCCATCTTTTATTCAGGTTTACATATATTAAAATTGGCTAAAATCTTTTAGAGAATCCATTCACCCCCCCTTTGGATCTCTCGGTGCATCTATCTCCTCCTATTGTTTGGGTTCATAGCACCTAACACATGGTATTAGAGCAGGTTCTCTGAGTGATCAGATCTAGCGATCTGTAGAGAAGATCCTGCTTCTTTGGTGCTGTGCCACTTTGATCTTGGTTCCTTGTTTGATTTTAGCTCAATGGATTGTCCACCGGTTTTCAATGGCTCAAACTTTGATTCTTGGCTTCGTAGAATGCAAAAAATTGTTAGATCTGTTAATCCTAATCTATTGGAGCTCATCACGCATTGTTCACATAGATTGGGTTGCAATCGAACCACCTAAAAAATCATCTGTCTCAGATTTGTGGTTTGATTGTCTGGTTCTTCTTCTGCTATTTGTGGACATCCATCGCTCGATCTTTGGTCGCTTAGATCTACTTTACGTTGTTTCTCTTCTGGTTTTAGCACTTCTTGTGGTTAAATTTGTTAAGAATTTTCAATTTCGGTGATCTATTCAACCCCTCCCCTTCTAGCTCACCACCCTAGCTTGTTATCATGAGGGTCTGAGGTCGGCCTCCCTTGGGGGTTCTCTCTTTGGATCCATGATTCTCTGCAAGTGCTAGATGGGAGTGAGATTGAAGTTCTTACCCAAAGAGGATGTACCTTCTCTTAGCTGAATTTTTGGGAGCCATCAACTTTTCTTTATTGGCGGCACCTCAGGTTCCCGCAACAGGTTGAATGCCACACAACCGACAAGAAAACTAAAGATGAGTGACGAGTCTAGCTAAACATCTTACCTTTAGAGAAATTTGTCATGCGCCCACAAGTCTTTCATGGCACTCCACTCAGGCTACCCCGAGGACTAGGGCTGGACCTAAGGCTGGTGGGGAATACTACCCTGGCAATGTATAACCCTCACAGGTGTTATCTTCAGGCGGGCCTTCCTCGTACCATGGTTCCACCATTATCACACCTTCCTACACTACAGGCTAGACAAATAGGCACTGAGGAGGATGAGCAGGCGATTCAGATGAGCAGGCGATTCACAGCGCCTTGGTGATGTGGGAGATCAGCAAGGTCGGCACCTTGCAGGCGGAGGTAGTAGAGTTTTGAGAGACCTAGCAAGCTTATGTGAAGGAGCTACGTGCAATCCGGCCCCGTGCAGATGTGAGATTGAGTGAGCTTTGAGATGCATGATGTAGAGAGAATGATGATGTAATGATGTACTTTGAACACTAGATGAATGAATAAAAGATTTAGTCTAAATGATTGGCATGATGTGCCTTCCTTTGGCTTGAATGTTTATTTTCACAGAATTCTCAAGTTAGAGAGCTATCCCCAAGAGGCCGCCAACTCTATGCAGTAGTCAAAGGGAAGACAGCAACCAGGAAGGAACAGGGAATTTAGTGGGTCGGAGCTCTCAGGTTTGAATGCGGTCCCTATAATGCCGCCAATTTCATATAGCAGTCAAAGAGAAGACCGCAACCAGGAGGGAACAGGGGAGTTCATGGGCCTTAGATTTTGAGTATTACCTTCTAGCCAGCTGGAAGGTCAGGATAGGTAATTCACATTGGTTCCCGCATCCTTATATTGAGCGCGATCATCTTCTTTTCTCAAGGTACACAACGCGCATTGTCATCTTTCATACTCTTTGGTGTTGTCTTCCTTGGTGACGATCACGATATTCTTTCTCTATCTTTTATCATCTTTACCTTGCTGTATGATCATGCTACCATGTTTACATAGTCACACATTCATGATGTTCACTTGATTGGCACATTGTGTCATCACTTATATACACATATACTTGTTCATGTGACTTGTAACGCCGCGTTCCACATTTCTACACCCACAGTCACGCGCTGCCAAATAGCAGCTCTGGTTCGTGGACGACACCCGATGATCATCCCCGGAGTGACCGCCTCGCCTCCCGTAAAGGCGAGCTGCATGCCTCCGCCCCCGGGACTGCCCAACCAGGAACCACCGACGCTGTAGCAACCTCCCGGCTTCCCCAGACTGCCAGCCACGACGTGGGCCCCACTAGCGCGCGTGCTTCCCTTGTCGAAGTGGCCCCAAGTGCTGCCCTTCAACCAGATCGCGTCACTCCAGGATTCCGTGTGTAGCCCATTACCTCCCTGCGTGGAGTGGATAGAATTCAACACTTCTATAATAATTGTTAATTGATGTACCGGGAGTACAGGTTCGGCCGGGATCATCTTCCCCATGCCCGGTGCGTGGAAGTACACCCACACCCCTCTTTAGTTAGTTATTTGCTTATCTAGTATAGTTCTTGATGCCGCTGCTAGTGAGTGTGATACGATTCCTAACTTGCTGTTTCAATCACCGCTGTGAGTTGTGAGTGTGAAACCCGTCCCGTGACTCGTCTCGAGCACGTGAGTGAGCCGACCACCCAAGACTCAACGTCGATTTCTCAACCGTGCAGATCGACTCGTTTCCCTCGCTAGGGATGACCATGGGCGAGTGCTTCTTATCTTGGGGCATCTTCGTCCCTTCGGGAGCCACATTAGGTGATGACTTGGTCATATAGTTACTGGTCACGTCGTCTAATGAGTCGCGTCATTTCGTCTATGTCATAGGATCGTGTCCACATATCGAGTCTCATAATCGTCCCGCATCAAATTGTTATCAGAGCCGGTTTGAGTCTAGGGTAGTCATTTTCAAAAAAGAAAAAAGTAAAAAAAGTGTTTTAAAGTTGCATTGGTCCATCCATATAGGATCTACTACGTTATGTTTGGGCACTTATTCAGAAACTCAGGCATAAGTGTCGACCCACAAGAGTCGACACTTATTCTGTGGCCTTCTGCCTTGGCATTTTATTAATGCCACAGGCAGAAAGTGCCAACCTCATGGGTTGACAATTTCTACGTTGTGTTCTGTTTGGGTCTCTTTTTCTCATGCCCAAACACGAGTGTCCACCCAATGAGGTCTACACTTTCTAAAATTTAAAATCATGCCGGTTCATGTGGCGGCCTTTGCCCTAGCACGGTCCCATCTTATTGTGCCAATCCTTGATTGGTCCATGGGGGAATATCCCCTCCACGTGGCCCATCATTCCCTGGAGTATATATTGTTAAGGATAAGGTTTATCTCATTAGGAAGAAAGGGTTTTCATGTTTTATCTACTTTGGGTTTAGCAGGAAGACAAGGTTGCAGATGCTTCAACATCCCTTCCAGATATACTGAGCGTGATTCAAGGCTGAAGACGATCATCTTCCACCCTACTAAAGTTATCTTGCCGAAGGACCAAAGCTACATCTCCTCTAAGCCATCGATGAGTTGAAGACTGGTTGAGTTGAGGAAGAACATGAGGTCATCCACCTTTCAAGCTGCAATAAGGAACCTGTTAAGGAATCTGTTGCATGCCTCAACCATCGATTGAGTGAAAAGAAAAAGAAGCCTAGTCATCGAAGAAACCAACTCCACCATCTTCCGACCAGGAGTCTATTGAACCATTTCCTATCCCTATATGTAGTCATCCCTTGTTTAGTTGATGCCTATCGTGCTTGCATTGTATATCTATGTTCATTTCTTAAACTGAAAATGATTGTGTGTATGTTCGGAGCGGTGTCTCTGAGTGTGGACTCACTGCAAGGGTATGTTCCCCGTCCTAGTGTGTGTGTGTACTGCGTGGAAGCGTGTTGAGGCTCTACCTCGTGTGTGTGCTGCGTTGCAGCGTGTTGAGCTTCGTCCTCATGTGTGTGGTTTGCTGTCGTCGTGCAGTGTGTGGTGCATTGGGGTTCGTCCCCGTGTGCTATCTTGTGTAGCGTGTTAGTGGAGCCTCACCGAAGTGGTGAGGAGTGGACGTAGGGTACACATCATGGTCCCGAATCACCTAACAAATAGCTGTGCACTTGTGATTGGTTGTGCGATTGCTCCTTATCTCCTATCACCTTTCACAGGTTGGTTTGCTAAACATGTTTGCGTCGGCGCTGCCCCGATGGCGGCCTGCGCCTGCGCGCGATCGGCGTTGATCTCGCGCTCGACGCCCAAGGACTCGTCGGCCACGTCACGCACGCCCAGCGGGTCTCGAATGCTCTGGTGCAGCGCCTCGGTCGCCGCCGGGTTGCCGCGCACGGCCAGCGGGCGCAGCAGCGGATCGAGCACCAGGCGGTTCGGCGCCATCACTGTCTGGTCGAGCAGGTCGGCGCCCGAGTGGATGGCTGATGCCATCGTCGATGCCGCGCCGCGCTGCAGGCCGCCGAGCACGTCGGATCGCTCGATCGCGCCCACGACCCCCGGCTGGATCACGTCATGCACGAAGTCGACGGCGCGGCCGGGCAGCGTGCCGAGCGCGGCGATGCCGCCCAGCGCGCGGTCGAGAATCCCAGGCTGCTCCGGCTCCGGCCGCACCGAGACGGCGGGCAGGATGGTCACATGGCCCGGCTCGCCCAGCGCGGCATTTGGCACGGCCGGCCTCGGCGCCAGCGCGGGATGCGCGGGCTCCGGCGCGTCGAAGTCAGCCCACAGCCCTGTCTCCGCGGGCTTGGCCTTGGCGGTCGGGGTCTGGTCGAAGTCGGCCCACAAATCAGCCACGAACGGCTCCTGGTTGGATTACGGGGCGATCTTCTTGGCCGCGCCGGGGTAGCCCTTGCTGCGCAGGTATTCAGCGACCTTCTTCGGGTCCGCGCCGCCGGCGATGCGATCGCGCGCCTGCGCGACCACTTCGGCCTCGACTGCCGCGGCGGACTTCGGCTTGCCGCCGCTCGAACGCGGCGCCGGCGCCCGGTTCGCGCGCGTCTCGGCCGCCCGACCCTGCGCCTCGTTCTTCTCGATCCGCGACAGCGTTTCCGGGGTCGGCACGGCGTTGATCGCGTCGATCGTCATGCCGTCCGGCACGTAGGCGCCGCCGAGTACCTGCGTGGGCTGGTACGACTTGCCGGCCATGTAGGCGTTCGCCAATTTTCATGGAGCCAGGGTTCCCCAAGCAGCACCTTATAAGATGTGTCGGCGTTGATAATATAGAATGTCGCCTTGGTGACAAAGTCACCCAGGGGTAACTTGACTTCAACCCGTCCCAGCGCCGTCTCGGAGTCCTGATTGAATCCCGAGATGTTGACCGCGGTCACCTTCTGTAAGTAAGGTGCCAGATATAGAGACTTAAAAGTCTTCAAAGGCATGATGTTAATGGCCACCAAAATTAATATTATAATCATAAAATCCATTAAAATAGAGCCATCTTTTCCTCATTTCGGCAACAGTTGCCCCAAGCTTCGGTTAGCCATGAGCAAACCCTTATAGTTCTCACTGAGGGTTTACCCTCTTGGTTGGGTGTTCTTATGTGAGTCACTTGTGGTTAGTGTCTCTAGGTTCTTAGCCGGCCTTGTGTGCCGACTCGAGGGACGTGCAGGCATGAATAGCTCCGGCCAATTTTGGTTGGTTTATGTCTGATCTTGTGCCATGGCTTGAGGTTGTATTTTACTCAGGTTTTGTGTACATGCGTGGCCACTCTGATGGTTTTCGTGAGATTGTACTATTTTACCGTGGTACTGCTATGGGGCATTTCGTGGATAGACCCAGTGCGGACAACCTTGTGTGCACAATGCTCATACAACGGAGGTGAGGACAACCTTGAGCGTAGTGTGCCTTGGTTAGGACAAGTGTACTTCATTGATGGACATAGGGGTGCGTAACCTGTCCCAGGTTGTAGGATACGACTGCGCTTTAGGTTCAGAGGCACAGATCCCATCTAGTCCTAGGGAGAGGTGTGCATGGGTGTGGGCTGCTTGTGTGAGACTTGAGGGACGGCAAGCAGAGGTAGAGATATCGATAGCATTGTCACGGCCCTCCAAGTAGTTGAGGTAGAGCTCACACGACGGTGAGGTCGCGGCTCCCTTCTTGGTTCTTGACCGAGGTTTCTCTGGCATTGTGACCATAGTCCTCCAAATAATGGAGGTTGAGCCCTTGACCGCATAGTCTATGCTCTAGCTCCTGTCATCAAGGATGGGCCTTCACCATAGAGGTGTCATGGATCTTTCCTGGTAGCATAGCCATAGTTTGCCGTTGGTTCAACAATTCCAACTGTGAGCTCTAACTTTTCCTGTTGAGAATAAGAGTAGCGTAGAGAGCCGTGTTTCTTACAACTGTTGTTGTTACTACTCTTGCTACTACAGTTACTACTATTGTTCTTGTTAATGTTGCCTTTCTTGTTGCCTTTACTTCTGTCATTATTATCGTTGTTTACTATTGTTGTTGTAGTGTGGATCTGCGAGACCCCTATTAAGCCAATGAGATGAGGCTCAACCCTTCTTTTTCAGGTGACGTGTTTCTTCTTGGAGCTCAGTAGTCTAGTGCAGCGTCCAGAGTGTTTAGTGGCCATTGTGCTTGAGCCGGGGTATGAGGAAGAATTCTCCAACTCTGGACTCTCCGAAACCAATTGTCTCCACAATCCAAGCGCGGAACCACCTCTTCTATCGTCCCCAAAAGAGTTTTGTACTTTGAGACTCCATCTAGAAGTCTCGAACGACATGGGATTTATCGTGGGCGACGAAGGAGAATGGTGCCAAGCATGGCAAGAGAATGAGCCATGTTCTTTGACCAGCAGTTGCAAGAAGGTGGCCAGGGTCCTTGCCTTCTATCAGGGGGTAGGCGGCCAAGTTAGTGGCCTTCTAAGGGCCTGGCCGGCCAGCTCGATGGCCTTCCAGGTGGGTGAGGAAGGCCAAGACTTAGGCCTTCTAGCAAACTGGGCGGCTACCTTAGTGGCCTTCTTGGTGTGGAGGGCGGCCAACAAAATGGCCTCCTAGGGGCAGAGGGCGGCCATCGCCCCTACCTTCTAGGGGTTTGTGCGGCCAGTTGCTTGACTGCCTAGCCCATGGGCCTTTGCCCTCTTCAAGTGAGAGTGGCCCTATAATGGAATGTGTTAGGGCTGGACTTTAAAAGCATAAATGACGACAAACAGGTTAAAACAACCACATCACTCATATGACGATCTAACTGGGGATCCGCGGCATGTCCAAAATTAGGCATCTACAAATGTCCCTCCAGAACGCCCATTTTGCAACGGAGCTCAGTGGACTGATAGATGATAAACTGTGCGGAAGGTGAGCTAGAAGGGGAGGGGTTGAATAGATCACCCCAATTAAAAATTCTTAACAAAAATAACCACTGAAAGCACTGATACAGAAGAGAAATCTCCTTACTCCTATTTCAGATTAACTGAGCCAGCAGAGAAAGAACAGGAAGCTGAACTAAGTGGTAAAAGATCGAGCGATAGATGTGCACAGATTGTAATAGATGAACGAAATAACCAAACCACCAAATAGAGACAGAGGATTTTAAAGGTGGTTCGATTGCAACCCGCAATCTACGTCCACCCCTTACTCCATGGAGTAAGGCTTCCTTGCACTAAGCAATGATGAGAACCGCAGACTCAGTCTGCCAACAATCACTGCCGAATAGCTTGCCCCGAGGAACACCTTCCTTGAACTTCTGACAATCAGAAGCACTAACTGGAGAACTTACCTCCCTTTCTTTGCAACCTGCAAAGGGAACCCCGTAAGCTGCTCCCTGCAACTTACAAACCAGAGGAACGTTCCTCTCTTCCTCCAATTTTCATCATAAGACAACCAATAAACAAAACAAGCATTAAGATGAACTAATCATAATATAACAAAGATGGATGAAACATAATGACGATGAGAGAAACACCACATGACAAAGATGAACTAAATTACAACATGACAGCATATAGGTAAAACATCACAAGAACAAACATCAAGCGTGGGATGGAAAACACGGTGGGACAAGACAACATAACATGGGGGACAACACATGCGGTGGGACAAGGACATGGTGCAACAGGAGACACGTGGGACGATAGCCAAGGGGGACAAAAGATAACATGAGACAACAGACCCCTGGGACAATAGCCATGGGGGACAAAAGATAACACGTGGAACACGGACACGTGTTGTAACGACCCAAGATCCAGATATCAGAAATAACCTGATACCATTCGAATCCTGGCCCGCCGCCCACAAGTCGAAGGACTCGGAAGGGCTAAAAGGTGTGTGTAGAGGTACATTAAAATATGAAATAAAGTAGAAACAATAATTATAATAATAATTAAATAATCTAACTACAGAGTCCAGTCCAAATACAGTCAACAGGGAAAGAGAACGTACTCAATGCCGAGTGAACACTCGGCCCGACGAACTGGCAACTACGAACCTCTGCGCTACAACCCCAAACCTCGAGGAGGAACCCCTACACCTGAAAAGCAGAGGGTGAGCCTCATCTCATTGGCTCAATAGGGGTCCCGCGAAACCCCCAACCACAAAACAACGACGGTGAAGAACAATGCTAACAACAGGACAATGGCAGTAGGAATAGTAAACACGATGGCCGGTAAAATCTTGGCTCTATAGCTACTCCTACTGTACCGGAAACACACCTCGATCTCACAGTCGGGGGACCACTGGACTAACAGGAAAATCCTGGCTACACTGCCAGAAGAAACACCATGACACCTCTATCGTGGAGGCCTGTCCTCATTGTCTATAGCCCAGCCCAAGATCAAGTGGTCTGGGAACACGGTCACGACCTTGCCGTCGTGAACTCTATACCGTCTAGGGAAAACCCACGGTAGCCTCTACTAGAAACCCTAGACTGAAAGTCGAGAGAATGCTCAGAAATCACCCGAAGAACCACGAAGGGACTCGTCTCGTATGACAGGAGTACTGCCCAGTAGAAGCAAGGCCGGATGCGTCCCCTGTTGACTTAGTTCGCGCCTTATTGGTGGATCTAGAGGGGGGACGCAGTGGGGCACTGCGTTGACGCAGTGGGCGATGGAAGGGCTAAGAGGGTCACTGCGTCCACGTAGTGAGACACTGTGTTGACTCAGTGATGAGGAGCTAGAGGAAGGCGTGCCGCAGAGGCCAAATCGAAGAAGGCTGCGTCCACGCAGTGGGCGCTGTGCGTGGACACAGTGAAAGGGCTGAAGGGGCCAGGGGTGTGCCGGGGAAGAAGCCAAGGCGGCGGCTGCATCCACGCACTGGTAGCTGTGCGTCGACGCTTAGAGGGCTGGGGGGGAAAGTGTACCGCTGGAGATGAAAATAGAGAGGGCTGCGTACACGCACTGGGTCTGTGCGTGGACGTAGTGAAAGAGGGACGGGGGAGTGTGCCGCTGGAGGGCTGAAGAGAGCGTACCGTTGAAGGCAAAAAGGGGGGGGTGCCGTTGATGGTTGAAGAAGGGTGCCATTGAAGGGCTGAAGAGGGTGTTCAAGGTTAAAGAAGTGTGCCGTGGAAGGCACAGGGTAGACCCATTCCCCTCAAGTCTTTTAGACCCTTTTCTATTCTTCTTTTATCCTTCTCTCTCCTCTCTTTAATTAACTAATTCGTGTGATCGGTGAGGGGTTCTCTCCTCTCTTTTTGACCATGTTTGTTCCATTTCTTTCCACGTTGTCCTCTGGTCTTTTATGCTTATTTGGAGACTTTTTTATCAGTAGTTATTCCACTTTATTCATTGCTTTCCCTACCCCCTAGCATATCATCATTCCTGGTGAAAATTTGGCAGCACTTCCCCTAGATCAGGACGTAAGGGTAGTCCAGGGAACACACCCACACGGAGTGGCGGAACCCGACCATCGAAGGTGGGCGTCCGGAGACGACAACACCTTTAATAAAATATCAGAAAGCTCGAGGAAACCAACGGAGGCACTGTGCTTTCAAGGCTAGTGAAGGGGAGAAGGGGGGAGACTGGGGAAGCATTACTCTGGCCATGAAAAGGAGAGGCCACAAAGGGCCAAATAAATTTCAGAACTATGGAGCAGGGGTTACAACGATGGGAGGAGAAAGAAAGGGAAGGGGAAGAAGAAGTGGGAGGAGCTGGGGAGGAGCCGGGGAGTGGGCTCCCTGCCCTTCCCCCATTCCCCCTAATACACCGTTCTCTCTCTCTCTTACTCTCTCTTTTCTGGGTGGCCGTCGGAGGGGAGCCTGCTCTTCTCTTCTTCTTCTTCTTCTTCATTCTCAGCTTTTATGGTTTCCAGCTCCTTGTTAACAGGATCATTTTGAGCAAGAGAGTTTAGTTTCTTCTTCAATTGTCTATTCTCCTTTCTATACATTTCAAATTTCTCAAGTAGGTCTGCATATGCATCTTCCCAATCTTCTATTGAAAAGGTCTCAAAAGGATTCCTTACCTAATCCTCACTCTCGTCAGCCATGAAGCAGAGATCGTCTTCATCTTCATCCAAAGAGAGGCTTTCATCCTCCTCTTCTTCGTCGCTCCAAGTGGAGACCATGACCATGGGTGATGCGGGACGCTATGAGAACTAGAACTCTATGTGATGACACGACTAAACGGTCAACTAAACTAGCAACGACAGAATATATCAATTAATGTGGCTCAAACACCTATGACTCCCAAGAGAGGGATCATGCTTAAAAGAAGCAACACAAGCTCGCAATCGTCCCCAATTGATTGAAGCATGTCGATCCGCACGGTTGATGAACCGACAGAAGTCTAGGGTAGGCAACTACACACTCGTGACTTGGGCAAGACACGAGACGGTCACACTCTCTCACCGTGGCAGTGATATGAATATAAGACAGGCCAGGAGCCTAACGAACAAACAAGAAGGGGCTCAAGAGCGTATACGAGACAAGCAAGCTAAACCAAACAAGGAAGTGGACACGTACCACCACGCTCGGGGTGTGGGGAAGACGCCTAGCCAAATCACACGAACCCCAGTACAATAGTTAAATTAGTACAATCCAAACACTGCCCACTCCTCGCAGGGAGGTAAAAGGCTACACAGTGAATTCGGGGACGTGCGATGTGTGGTGATGGACCACGAGTGGATGAAGGATGATGAGTCCTAGGTGCCGCGAACCGGTACAGACTATAACCAACAGCAAGGGTAGTGCGTCACGAAGGCTGAGAAAGGTGCACATGTCCCTGACGGCGTGTTGTGGTGGATGATGATCCTCCTGGAAGAAGAAGGAAGCCGACGGCACTGGCTAGAACCTCTAGTGTAGTCACAAATGGCAGGCAGACTACAAGCCGGTCTGCATAGGTGCAGGAGACCAATGCCAAGGGAGGCATTGAAGGTGGACCTCTAGACATCCTCTGAGCACGAAACTCAGCGGGGATGTCTGATGAGGGCATCCCACGACACTCTCTTTGGCTCGGACCGCCGGCACCACTTTGAGATGTCCGCCTATGTTATCTATAATGCCCATACCTCGTACTAAACGCAGTCTTCTCCACATCAGACTCACGAATCCGCTGCTGATAATAATCGGACCATAGATCAATCCACGAGAACACTCGAGCAAACTGAAACTGATCGAACAAATCATCAATCCATGATAGCGGATACTTGTTCTTAATGGTCACCTTGTTCAGCTGCCGGTAGTCAATGCACAACCTCAAACTACCATCCTTCTTCTTCACAAACAACACTGGCGCACCCCAATGGGAAAAACTAGAACGTATATACCCCTTGACGAGCAACTCCTGTAACTGTGCCCTCAATTCCCTTAACTCAGCAGGAGCCATATGATAAGGAGCCTTCGATAAAGGTTCCGTACCAAGCACAACCTCGATAACAAAATCAATCTCCCACTGGGGAGGTAGTCCAGACAAATCCTCGAGAAAAACATCAAAAAATTCGCACACCAGTGGAATGTCCTCCACATCCGGTTCCGACTAGTCTACCATGACCACAGAAGCGAAAAACCCTGACATCCGGCATCAAGCAACCTACGGGCCCTAATAGCGGAAACAAGAAAACGAGGAGAGGTAGATCGGATACCTTGGAAATAGAACGTGGGTCTATGGGGAGGCTGAAAGTAGACCCCCTTCATTCCGCAATCCACCATTGCTCCATGGGTCTCGAGCCAATCCATGCCCTAAATCACATCATAATCCCGAAGGTGCAACGCATAAAGTCTGCTTGGCAAGTTCCGCCCCTCGATCCACACTTGAACCTTCTCTAAACAATACGGGGTGAACATAAAATCGCCAGAAGGTTATTCCACAGCCAAATCACACAACATCTGGGATACTAGGTCCTCAACACTCAATGTAAAATCCTTTGATATAAATGAATGTGACATGCCAGAATCGAACAAAACTCGAGCTGCACAACCCAAAATCATGACGGTATCTTCTACAAGCTGCGATGACTCTGCCTCTACCCAGGTCATGTGTGTGTTCTTGCCTCGAGACCTCTGCCTACCCACACTCACTGACTGTGGTAGTGGCGGATACTACCCCTACTACTGAAACTACTGTTGTTGCTAGGGGTACTACTGCTGTTGCTGTTGAGGATACTAATGTGATGTCCCGGACCCTTTCGAATCCTTATTTTCGGGTCTCGGATCTGCTTCCTCGGAGTGTCTGACTCTGTTGTGTCCATAATTACGTTTCGGATGGACCGTTAAGAACAACGAGCCTTGAACCGAAAACAAAGGATTATAACGCACCGCTGGACACGCGTTAAAGTCACCCGAACGATTAAATCCACAGAAAACTCAGGACACTATTCACATAACGCACTGAACTGGGTGCGTTAAACAGACATAACGCACTGGGAGAAGCGCGTTATATCACCTGGGTTTCGTGACTCCGAGAACCAGAATCGGAAACCCCGCCTGATCGATGGAGATCGACGGGGGATGCGATGGAATACAAAACCTGCTAAACTAACCAACCCAAACTAATCATACCGGCCTAAACATGCCACTTGGAATGAAATACAATGCCCAATGGAATTAATTTAACAATTAAACGATAACTTAACACATTTAATGAACTAAAATGTATCAAACAGAAAGGTGCACGAAATACGATGCAGAGGGCATCGGACCACGGCACAAGTGATACCGGCGGTGTCCTAGCGGGATAGAGAATCCATCCCCCTACCTGGGTGACGGCAGAAACGACGAGCCGACAGCGAACCAGCGTGAGGGAGAAACGACACCTCACGACCCAGCTCGACTCCACGTCACGCGAATCGAGGAATAGAAGACGTCAGCATGATTCTCACGATGTGACCGTTCCAGCAGTACCTCTCCGGCCTCGATCAGCAGTCGTCTTGATCACGAAACGAGAGAGGCACGCAACCCGAGATCAAAATCCTAAAATCTTCAAAAAGAGAAATTACACAGAAAATGAGGCAAATGGCTACGAATGGCAACGCAGAGGGCGTCAACAGATTCCTGGCGAGATGAGGAGTCTGATCCCCTACCTTTTTGTGCGGCGAAGACCGCGAATCGGCGCCGAATGGGCAACGGGGGCCACACCGTCTCCTTGCTCGCACGCGTCTCCACGCTCCATGATCCGGGGGAAAAAGGGTACTGACGCGATCCTCGTGTCGAGCCCTTTCCGTCAGTACCTCCCATGCGTCAACCGGTGTCCGTTTGGACAGCGAACTGACAAAATGGGAGTGGAGGAGAGAGAAGGAGAAAACAAGAGAGAGAGAGAGCGACGGAGAGAGAGAGAGAATCGAGAGAGTGAGGAGAGAAAGGGTGGGTGGGTTGAGATATTTTTATAAAATTTCTGATTTTTCTTATATTTTTTTTGAAAAATAACCTCAAATTACATTTAAACCTTTTAAAAACTAAAATTGTTAAAATGCCTAGACACAATGCACAGTGGAATTAAATAGGAATGGCTTAAATGAAAGTTAATTCTCCTTGTCAAGGAAAACACCTTGGTGGCTGTGTCCAAGAGTGCTGCAAGCTACCAAGAGGCTTATGCAGATGAAGGCACAAGAGAGAAGGTTTTATGCAAGACATATATGACTCCCTTTTGCTTGGGATGAACTGCCTAGTGCCTGAGAGCAAAAATGTAGTAGGCAACTAAGGAGATGCAGGTGTAGTTATGATAGCAAGGGGTGTCAAGATAAAACACTTAGTGTATACCAACAAGGTATGCAGTAAACATAATCAGAATTGCATTTGCTAAAATCAGCACACCAACCTATAAATGGAGATAGAGGATAATGAGCAATTGCACAAGATTCACACACCATAACATAGGAATTTTTAAGGTGATTCAGTTGCAACCCCGCAACCTACATCCACCCCTCACCAAGCCCGGTGAGGCTTATCCTTGCAGAAGCAAGAACCATGGAGAACCTCCACTACAGACACTAACTCACAGCTTGACCCGAGGGAGATAAATCCCTCACCCTAATCTTGAATCCACAAGACCAGACCCACTACCATTGGTAGTGATCGGAGGAGCCCAAGCCTCCCTTCTTTTGTCAACATAGAAGAACATGTGAGACAGCACCCCGCTGCTTACAGGCCTAGAGGATCAGATCCTCTCTTCCTCTGAAAACCCAGAGGGAACTCAGAGAAGAGCACATCTCCCTTCCTTTGAGACCACAGAGGGAACCCGACCCCTATATAGGGAATCGAAGGAATAAGGGAACCAAAACCAAAACAAAAATAGAAAATAGAAATACTACAAGTACAATAAACCAAATAGGAGTTTACAAATATGAAGATTGAAGCATAGAGATGAACGATGATTTAGAGATAGCCAAATAGGACTTCAGAGATCACACTTGAAGCTCTTTGGTAGATCAGGACACAAGTCCAATTTGGCCTCTACTTAGGCACAATCTGGACGTGAGGAGGGCCGCTTTCCTCTCTTAGCTTCTCTTCTCTCTTTCTTTCTTTTACATCACTGGACTGAAGTCTACAGGTGCTGGGCTGCTATCACACCCTTCCTTTCTTTCTCACAGGTTTTCTTCTTAGAGGCTCAAAGGGCGTATCTTTTTCTCAAGGCAACAATAGCTTCTTCTCTTGAGCAAGCTTCATATATGTAGAAAAGCCCAGGCAAACCACAAGGTCTAGCCAAGACAAGTAGAAATAGGAGCGGTGGACAACGACATAGGCAGCTCTAGATAGAGCCATTAGGGTACTGTCGCAGTAAGGGAAAAGACCACACCTAGTCACCTAAATCGGCCGATCCAGAAAACACTGACACACAGACACTACCCTAAAACACAAACCTAAGATAGACCAACACATGAACAGACACAGAACATAATAATGGCCATCACGGCCACAACAGGACTGTAACACACCACCATAGGCACGTTACCTGCCCTGACGCACCAGGGTATGGGCGTTAGGGCAACCAGACCACAACTCAGATGAAAGGGCATGTAACAGACCTCTATAGGTGCATTACACCAGCCTAACGCACCAGGACAGGTGCGCCCGGGCCAACAGACCCAAAACCACTAACACGGACCATGCAACACACTAGGCAAGGGGCGTTACACAACATGACGCACACGGAGAGGTCCATCAGGGCTAACCGACTGAACCGGTCTTCGAGGTAGACACGATCTTCGGGGAACTGATAGCCATAGCCCTCGAAAACCACCAGCACGTAACGCACCAAGCCAGGCGCATTATTGCCATGTGACAATCCTATACTAGTCCGTCACACCAACCCAGCCTCGAAGAATGCAAAATGACCAACGATTGTGGCGGTCTATCATGGGGCCATCCACAGGTGACGGTCTCTGGCACGACCGTCACACAAAATCGGCGAGTAAAATAGGGGAATGCCCGAATCGACCCATTCCACGCCCCATTCACGCCGAAGCATAGGGGAAATAAAGCCACACGACGCTACAACAATCCTGGAGGCTAAAAACGGCGCATGCACGCATTAAAACACGAGATCGGGGTGATTTTGACGAATCGACCCTAAATGAGTCACCGGGGTTCCCAAACTCCTACCGGCCCAAAATGACAACTGATCGACACGAAACTTACGAAAGTGAGATCCTGACATCCCAGTGGTCATTTTGACACTAATTAAGCTAAGAATGGTTACCGTTTTTCGACAAACCCTACAAACTTCAAAAACTATGGTTTTCACTAAACCAGCCTGATCTCCCCCGATCGAGCACCAAACCTCACATAGGATTAGGGAAAATGTGCAGAACGAAGTAGCGATCCGTCTCCCTACCTCCACCAAAGAAATCGAGCGCCGAGGCGACTAAATCGCGCCAAAAATCACAACGTGCAGCTACAGTCACTGTGGCAGTTGCAGGGGGTTCCATTGGGAATTTGCAAGCGGAAGGGTAGGTTCGTGGTGAGGAGCAGACCACATGGGGTGGGCTCCGCAGTTGGGGGCTGCAGGTGAAGGGTGCCGAGGTAGGGGTGTAGGTGTTAGCAGGCAGAGGGAAGTAACCAGAGGCACTGTGGTGGCGGGATAGGGAGGGAGGACGGGTCCTGCAATGGTGGGAAGTGGTGGACGTCAGGTAGAGAGGGGGGGGTTGGAGCAGGTTCAAGGTGGTCTGGCTCTACATGGCGACGGTGTCGGACGTGGGCGGTGAAGGCGGCGAACTTGCAGCCGGAGAGGCTCGAGAATGATGGCCCGCGGGTGGCGTTGTTGCTGCTGCCGTGAAGACCGATGAGGTGGGCTTGAGCTGTTGTTGTTGGTAGTGCCTGGGTGGTGGCAACTGGTCTGTTTGTTGTGGTGAGGGACGACGTTGGCGTGACCGCATGCAAGGGAGATGGGCAGGCGGCGCAGTGGTTGGCTTGGGGGAAGCAACAAGAAGATGAGACGTCGCGTAGGCTGGTGGCGTCTGTGGGCGGTGTTTCTTCTCGACGTCACCAGAGAAGACGGTGGCATGCTGCGTGGAGGGGTACCGCGGTGGTGACACTACTGTTGGACACTGCCAGGGACGTCGTCGGCATGCTCGCGTACGGGGAGCTGGACATGGTGGTGTTACGTTTGGTTGGCAGGGGTGCTGCGGTAGGGTCATAAGGAAGGAGGGTGGGAGGTGCTACAGTGGTGGCCTTGTTGCTGCCACCGTTATGGCCCGCGAGGTGGGCTTGAGCGATCTGTGCAGCACGCATGCAAGGGACATCACCGGCTTCACGGGGGTACTGTTCATGTCCCTCACCTCCTTGCTTCACGAAGTACCAGGACGGCAGGTGGTTCATGGCGGAAGGGACGCGGGGTTGGCCCGTTGGTGGTGTATGGACTTCTCACTGTGGCTGGGAGCGTCGCTGGCGTGGTCGCATAAAGATGGCGACTGGCGAACTGGGTGCCCGGAGATGACGGTTGCGTTCCGGCGTGGGGCGGGCTGGGTTCTTAGATGGAGCCATGGTGCATGAGAGGGGAGAGTGGTGATTGGGTGGTTCTGTGAAAAAAGGGGGGGTTGCGGTGCATGGCGGGAGGGTGGCTGGGTGGGAAACAGAGAGGGGAGGAAGGTGGCTGGTTTGGCTGGTTAAGGCACGCACGTGGGTTTCATGCATCTTATTAAGTGGGGTGGCAGCAGACATATGGTGAAATGAAATGGCTCTAAGGTGACATGGTGACTGTGTGAGTTTCATGCAATCTGGGGGCTAGCTGGTATACCCATGTGTGCTTATTTGTATGTACAATGGGGTGGGTTTGAATAATCTGGTGCCAGTATATATTTATTGATATGCACAGCAAGGTGAAATGGCGGCTGGGTTGGTTTAGGTAGCATGGTTGCCATATACCTATGCATGCATGGACACACATATATATAAACGTATTATATGCAGTAACCATGGGCAGCAGTTCTGACAGATGGGGTGATTTGGGATGCCACAGACATACACGGCGGCCAGGATAGGCGGGACGTGAGTGGCAAGGCGGCTAGGAAGCATGGGAGCGGGGGCAAGGGAATCTTTGGGTTGGTTCGACGAGAGTGAATATGATACGCGGCATGGGGGCTGATACGGTGACAAAGGGTGATCTGGTGGCCATAAAAGAGGGATGTAGTGACACGGCGACTGGACTTGCGGGTATGAAAAAAGCGGCGTGAAGAGGCTTATACGGCAGCCAGGCTGTGCGGGAGGAGAAACCGACGGCTAAGAGGGTGCCACCCACCGGCCAGACGAAAGTGAAATGTGAGAGGGAAACGGTGGCATGAGCACCGTGGCTACAATGGTTTGTGAGAGCGAGACGGAGGCCGCAGGGGTGCCACTCGGTGGTTGGAAAATTGTAGCTATAGTACCCGACTACCGGATCAAGTGCTCAAGGGCGAATAGAGGCGGGGAAAGGGCTCAATTTCAAGATTAACGTGAGTAAAAACCCAGTTAAATGGCGGCGTATCCAAACTCTATTTCAGACAGAGCGTAGAGAACAACACAGAACGCCCATCTATAACATGCCCATCCCATGGACACGGTGACCAGAGAACATATCCTTAGCCTCCCACTAGGGCGTAGAAGATGGTTAAATTCTTATCAAATCGGATTTGCGATGTGAACCTCGAGTAATACTAGGAATCTTAGTGCAGAGACATGGCAAAAGGAGCGAAGCCAACTCGATAACTCAGCACATGCTCCCCTATCTTGGACGCTCAGGGGCCATGGCAACCGTGAGGAACTATTCATAGAAGAATCGCTAAGAAGAGAGAGGAACTAAAGCAAATATAAACAATAGAAAATGAGCGTGCGCAGTGGAAGCGTGTGGGCTAATTACCCACTGGTCGAGTATCTTTTCATTGGGTTCTAGCCGATCGAGAGAATTACTTTTCTCGATGCAACTTTGTCTTGGCTTCTTGTGCCATGATTTCATCTGTTGCTGTACTATTGCTGGTAATTTTTCTGTGTTGGCATTGGCATTGCGAGTATGGGGGATCTGTCAGCTTTCCTATAGATTGAATACCCTCTACTCTACATTTCTTCTCATGGGTGTTGTGCTCTTGAGGCGTATTCATGGTCCTTGAGATGCATTCCCCGAGATTATTACTTTTCATGTCGGTTCTTATCGTCGTGGGTCTTCCTCGATGAGCTGTCTGATGCATGACCAGTTCCTTATGGTCGTGCATTCGGCTATTGTTGTGCCTTGATATGACCCTACTTGCAGTGGTGTTCTGTAGTTCTATGTCTTGTACGGAGCCAGAATCCTGCGAGTGAGGCCGTTGTGTTATTTTTCAGAGTGCTAATTCTATATGATGTCGTGTCTCTATCTTGGACCATTGCCTTGTCAGTAGCTTGTCGTACTCTTCTTTCGTGGTAGAGTAGCTAGCGACTCGATCAGATATAATATCTGAGTGAGGGCTGACTTGATTCTATGTAGGGTCCAGCGGTGTTGTTGTCATTGGCGCCCTGTGTGCCTGTTATTCCCTATTACCTCTGTCACTGGAGCCGATGATGTGGTCGAGCTGTCGACTGTGAGGATTGTGTTTCCTTGTGTAAGCTGCTGCTTGTTGTATTGTCATTTTGTTTCCTCGATTTTTGTTGTTGTGGCAGTTGTGTCTCGTATCTTGAGACGTAAGCGACGTTGCCCTGCTTTGGAGGCATTGGACTTATGTTCACTCGCGTCGTGCTCAGCCTAGAGCATGTGCTTGTGATTATGGTCTGACTGTGTTCCTTTGAGCTATGTTCCTGTCAGCTTTTCCCATGAATGTTCTAGCATAGTGAAATTTTTCTTGCGATTTTCTCCTGTCCTTCCGTCTAAATTTTGGGGACGAAGTTTCTTTTAGGAGGGAGAGACTGTAAGACCTGTGTCTTAGCGGATCCTTAGTGGTTCGGATCTAGGTTTTATTCTGAGAATTTTAGCTATTTTTGTAGATTTTTAAGCCTTGGTTAGGCATTTAAATGAATTAGTTAAGGATTTATTGAAATTGAATGGGCATAATTATAATTTTAGTTATGACTAGTCCAATTCAAGAGGCCGACCCGGTGCCGAGGGCACGGGTAACACTCACTCCCCACGGTGGTCACTCGAAGTACGGGACTTGCGAGATCGGGCACTCTCTCTCACTGGCCAGCATAGCTACGAGCTAGTATTGAATGAAAAGCACTGTAATGGGAGCAAGGGAAGAGTGCTTACTTGACCGGTTTGAAGAAACTGGTCCCGATCGGAGACGTGGGCGCATGGGGAAGCGTGGGGCTTACCCACGTCGCAGCGAGGACGCTTCAACCTGCTCAAAGGATTACACCACTACGCCTCACACAGGAGGGGGATCTTGCGGTGGGGGTTAAATGAATTACAAACAAAACTACCTCCGCACAGGGAGGGACCTTCAGCCGGCCAAGTGGGGAGGGGGGGAGATGATGACACAAACTTCACGTAACGTCGGAGTCGATTATATCCCCACTCAGAAACAGAGGATAGATGGTCGATGCAGGAATTCTTGTGGGTGATCCCGGACTCCTTTGGCAGCAGGACCAGTGCCAAAACTTCGTGGATTGGCCCAGGAGTATGCTGGAATTTTGGTAGGAGCTGGGGAAGTCATCGCTGGTTGCGGTGGAGCTGGAAGTAGGGACTCCGTTCTCTAGCTAAGACTATCTCAGCACTACAGCATCTGGAAGATGAAGCCACCACGAATAGTCGCGAACTCCGAATTGAGCTCGGTTGGTGGCGTTGGAACCGTTGACGAGCTGCCTACAAAACGAGAGCCATGGGGGTGCCAGCCAATATCGGAGCAGATTGCAGCAGCCCGAACACTGACAGGGTGTCAGTTCAGTCCCAAGGAGGACAGAACTGCGCACTCTGGGAAGAAAAAGGAGAAGAAATCACTCGGGTCGCTGAATGGAGCTCTACTTCTTGGAGGAGGAGGGAAACTCGCAGTGGAACGTCCTGGTCGAGCACCGCCTCCAGTTCTTCAGAAGACTGGTCGTGGCAGCTTCTGCAAGCATCCTCAGGTTGCTGGCCAGACCTCTTCTGCGCTGTCGAAGTAGATCGCTTCCACCGGACAGCCATGAATTCAGAAGAGGACGAGACGACCGCCAATGCGAAGAAGGCTCAGAGATGCTTCTATCGGTAGCTCTTGCGCCTCCTGAATCGCCCAGATGATGTCGTAGCTCCCTCTTCAATCTTCAGGTTCTCTGGACTGTGAACAAGTGGGCTATGGATTGGGGCAAATGACAATCAATGTCTTCCCAGGTAGGATGCTCCTCAGCTGTGTAAAACAAGCTACTGGGGCCGTCTATCTGTGCCACCTCCCAAGCTTTGAAAGGCTCAACAGTGACATTATCAAGGCCAAGAACCAGCTTGGTAAGGCCTTCTGGGATTCCGATGTGGTCGTGCTGCTGATCGACCTTGACTTCATCAGCTCCGGGGTATATGGCGGGAGGTGTTGTCCTGCCCACATCTCCGGTGATGGTGATGTGAGAGACCGTCTTATGTTTGATATATCCATGCGGCGGTGGTGGAAACTAGTCGCCGCCGGAGGTGCTTTTCAATGCCCCGGTAGGGGTCTTGGCTTCGGAGGTCTTTGGTGACCATTCTGCATATAAATGAGCGTCTGCCAGGTGACACTCGAACACCTCGAATGGGTGGAGGTCAGCAAATATCCTCTCCTCCTGCCCTTCCAAACTGTATTTAATGCACTAGTGGAGCATGGAGGGCACCACCATGTTCTCATGCAGCAATGGATGGCCAGCCAATGCTTTATATGAGGTGCAGGAGTCAATGACATGAAACTGCACCCTTATAGTGAAGTCTGCCAGAATGAGTGTGAATTCTGCTACTCCCAGCGATACTTTACACTTTTGGTTGAAGTCGGCGATATGCATATCTCTGACTTTTTCGAGGCGCACGTTGAAGTAGTGCCTCTGATATATTCTATATGGCAAGATGTTGACAGCTACATTGGGATTGACTAGGATTCTGTTCAGCTCCCATCCATTCAGGTGTCCTTTCAAATATAGCGGCCTGGTGTGGCTGATAGTAGGGAGCAGCATGTCCTCCTGAGTAAAGGTCATGCTGGCCTCCGGTAGTGCTTCAGCCAAGCAGGTTTCATATTGAGCAGGCGTCTGTAAAGTAGTAATGATCGCCTGTCGGGTCTCTTCACTCAGAGAAAGGATCTCCCAGATTGTAAATCATGCCGAGAGCTTCTTGAGTAGTTTCATTATCCTACTTCCAACTCGGATATTAGACAGCTTCATTTCCTCTGCCCACTTGGGCTTGGAAGGGTTTTGAGTTACGGCCTCTGACAGACCTGCCTCATCGGGCTCTAACTCAACATCCTTCTATCTGGTATCATGCTCTTGCCACCCTTCATTGGCTGCTGTCGGGCAAGCTTCATTTTCATCCGGAACTTCGGAAGGTTGCTGGGGCTGTCCTTCACAAAAAAACTCAATGAGCGTTAATTGTTTAACCTCAATACAAATTCAGGTTCACTTTCCTTGATAATCACTGTTTCTGGTAGTAGTAAGGTATTATCTTGACTTAGTCCATTAAGGCTATGAGACTTAGGTTCATTGATATAAATAGAGTCTATAGCCCTATTTCAGGAATCCAGTGCTTTTACTCTACCTTCGATCACTGTTACACCTGAATTCTCTCATAAATGCACTTACATGATTCTTACACCTTAAGATTTGTTTCTAATTTGCTCATCTCCTAAATCACTACATAGTCTGGTATTTAGTCTATTTTCCTCCACCACCGCCTTGCTTCATACTTCTATCCTTTTTCCAGATGGCAAAGGGGGAGAGTGAGTTGATCAATGAGTTGATTTACCATCTTGTTGTAATCACCTAGTTGCATTGCATTGCCATCGTCAAAAAGGGGGAGAATATTGAGACTCCTCTGGTTAGATAGGCAGCAGTCTTGTGCTGTGTAGTTTTGATGATTGGCAACGCAACAATAGTTTCATGATTGGCAACCGCATTTTATTTCAGGCATGATTAGGTATTGGTTTAAGGCTCATTGAATGTAATTTTCGAATGTCTGAAAAAGGGTCGACCCATGGGGTCGACACTTTGTTGCTGGAGTCAAACACTTGAGCTAGCAAAAGTCCATGCATTGTCTGCATCCATGCATTCTTAAGTCCGTGCATGTGTCTGTCTGTTGAATGTTCAACTCCGTGCACGTACTGTAGCAAGGTCCACCTGCATTTTTAAGTCTATGCATGTTTAGGTCTAAGTCCATGCAGGTTCCTTTGTTGATTATAATGTCCGTGCACGTACTGTAACAAGGTCCGTGTATATATGTCTAAGGCACGAACTAAGTCTGTGGACATCCTTCATATGGGACTTAAAGTCTAAGCACACACTGTTCCAAACTCGGAGCACATCCTTCGTATGGGATTTAAAGTCTGAGCATGCTTCATTTCAAGTTCGAGCATGTTCAAGTCTAAGCATGTTTCGTTGCAAGTCTGAACATGTTTCATTAAAGTCCATACATAATGTTCAGAACGAGTCTGAGCACGCACTGTCCAAGTCCATATATATTTATATGTTAGCCCATCCGAGGCCCCGTCTACTTCCACTCCTCCACCATTCAAACCCCTCATCATTCGCCCTCCATCCCAAGCACCATCCACCCACAAAATCTTACTCAACTTCTTTGCACTAACACCAAGAACAGAGATACAGCGGCGGCGACGGTGGCGCGACTTTGCGCCTTGACCGCATGACCACTACCATTAGGTAGCGGTCAAGGCATGACCGCTACCAGAGGCTTTTGGTAGGCTTTGCACGGTTGATTCCTGGTCGATCGTTTGAGCTCCGAATTTGCCAGAAACGGACCCGAAAGTTGGGGAATGGAAGATAAAAGCCTCCAAAGCTCAATGGGCTTGAGAAATGGTCAAGAAATGGGTTTGAGATAGGCTCAAAGAAAGCTCCAGAATAAGGATTAATTCAGGGCATCACGGAGGTGAATAAGAGCAATAACTCAACTTGCAGGCTGAAAATGGGTGTCAACACACCGGCCATCTTGGAGCTATCTGTCCTACTTACCTTGTCCACGGTGCATGTGCCATCCACCAACCCCATGTAGTCAGCCACCCCCCTCTTGACTGAGCTGCCATCATCCATCCCTGTGCCACCTAACGGGCTAGCGTAGTCGGTCATCCTAGTCGCACCAGTCTTCTCGGCTCCACCAGCTGCCCCTACCTTGCCCATCATTCAGGAGCCCATCAACGATCCCGTGTTCCCACCTATCCCAGCTTCCCTTGACGGCCCTGACCAGCCTGCACCTCTCTTTTTCTAGTCACTCTTGAGTGGTAGTCAGCCGTCCCTCTTTTGCCCGTCTCTCCTATGGTAGTGCAGCCACTTGTGACTATCGTACAGCTGTCGACGCCCTATGTTGACATAGTGTGGTCTGATTTCTGCCACATGTATGAGAGACAGTGTCCGGACTTCCCTTTTTCCATGCTCCACACCAGACGTCTGGATTATCTTCCCATCACCCACCTCCTAATCTTCCCGCACTTCCCTACCCGAGGATGAGTCTTCTCGATCCGGAGATGATTGACGAGGGTTAAGACTCACAACATTAAGTTGTGGGTCAGCCTATCTTTACACTTGGTGTTTGCAAACGGTGTCCATCATTCTTACCAGGTCTTCCTAAGTGTGTCCCTTATGTTTGTCGTAAGTCATAGGAAGTCGTTAGGTTTTGTCTCTCTGTCTGTCCTCATTCCAAGAGTCCATGCATCTGTCCAGTCTCATGTGTCTGAGTCAGTTGAATCCCTTGCTGAGCATATTAGGCAATTGCATGAGCATGTGCGTCATCACATAGATGCCAGCAACGTCCTTCATTAACTTAACTAGTTCTAAACCCTTACCCGTTAAAGTTCCTATATTCCAAGTAGCTAGACGAATCCTATATTTTTGGACTAGCTTCTTTACCCGTGTACGTCCAACCCCACACGGGAATCCTTGCCTATTTGACACCGCAATCGGGTGCCACTGCGGCGCGTCGCTTACGGGAAACGCCTTAGCTAGCCCTTGCTCACTTGTCATTCCATCCGGGTTCCAATGTAACACGTAGCTTCCGAGGGACACCCTAGCATTAGCACAAAAAATATTTAGATCAGAATTCATATGGGAGATGTGACAAAATTTTACTGCTGGCTGTCAACCTAACGCAAACTCTCCTCCTTTCTCATCCGGGCTTGGGACCGGCCCTAGCAGAGTTTGAAGAGCATCATACCATCCCGAGAAAATTTACAACCATTGAAAGAAGTGCTAGAAGGAGCCTTAGAAGTGATTTCAGGGACAATCCTACGATGTTTAAATTAGAATTGGGCGTAAGGGCAAAGAGGAAGTTAGAGAGAGAAGAAGGCGAGAGCTTGAGAGGGAGAAGAGAGTGTTGGGTGATGTGACGAGTGCTCGAAAGTGTGGTTGAGACTCGGGGAATGACGAAGAACTTGCTATCTCTCTTTTAGTATCTCTATGACTTTGGGCCAACATGCTTGCTTCCTCTTGTCCTTGTATAAGTGCCTGCATATATCGCTCTCTCTGTCTCGCTACGTTTGTGTCCGCCTGAGATCTATTTATACTGATAGTGGCGGTGCCGTCTCTTTCTTGACTTAACGGGGGCGTGGTTAGTAGAGTGAGGTTTTACTCGATCGTGAGATCGTCCATTGCCCACTCGCCCATCTACTAAGGAAGGTCATCGTGACAGACATCTCGGCGGCATGGGTATTATCTAGTATTTGCCGGGATTAGCCCTGTGATTGTGGCCTCAACACTCACCCATCGACGAGTTTCACAACGTCCGAGAAGCACGTGTGCGGAGATCATGCATGTGGATCGATCAGTCTTAAGTGGACCTTAATTAGACCATACTTCTAGACCATCAGTCGGCTGGTGATGGCCACTATGACTCTCGTGACGTGCATGGGCTCATAGTAGGCCTAGTATTACCGGGCCATGTCAAGCCTGACGTATTTTTCTCTCCTTAAGAGTAATTTTATTTTACATCAATAACTCTAAAACTAGAAGATTTTGATGTTTGGATATATGCCAATCGGCCTTGCAATGACCGTAATTTTGTTAAATTTCTTGGAGGAGGCAGCTCCTGAATAGCTTTAATCTAGGCGAGATCTATTTCAATCCCCCGATATCGGACAGTGAAGCCCAAGAATTTTTTGCTAGAAATGTCAAATGCACATTTCATCGAGTTCACCTTTAGTTCATACTGTCACAACCTTTCGAATATGACCCTAAGATCGCCTGATGGTCTTCTCTCTTCTTAGTTTTGACGACCAAATCATCGATGTAGCATTCGACTTTATCGTAGAGCAACTCGTTGAATATCTTCATCATCACCCTCTGATAAGTGGCGCTAGTATTTTTGAGGCTGAAAGGCATTCTTTTGAAGTGAAATATCACATTGGGCGACCGAAAAGTCGTATGGATTCTTTCACGTTTGGCTATCCATTTCTGGTTGTGTCTAGATGACCCGTCCATAAAAGATAGAGCTTCATGGCTAGTAGTGGCATCAATCATGACTTCAGTGATGGGCACCAAAAAATCATCTTTCGAACATACTTTATTCAGGTTCCAAAAGTCCACGCATATCCTGATCTGGCCATTCTTCTTCTTGACAAGCACTATATAGGCTAGCCAAGTGGTATATTAGTTTTTTGCTACGAAGTCGATGTCTATGAGCTTGTCGACCTCTTTGTAAATCTGACTTATCAGCTCCGGCCTCATTCACTAAGGTGACTACTTCACCGGTTTAGCTTTGGGGTCGATAGTGTCACGCCCCGAGCGCGGAAGATTACTCAGAAATGACGTGATGAGTCTATAACGTTCATGTCAATCAGAGCGTAGTGCATTCAACACAAAGATAGAGTGCGCAAGATAGCAATAACCTAATCTTTATTTAATCATAACCATATTTCTTCCAAATAGTATGAAGACTAAATGAGAAGAAAATTACAACTTTGGACTCAAGATCGAAAAATTACACAATTGACTTAGGAAATAGACAAAGCTATAGAACTCTTGACACTTGGATGGCTCTATACATATCACTCTTGCTCATCCTGATGAGGACATCTCCTGGCATTCCCTATGGCACGAGACGTCTCCGACCCCGTGACCCCTTGGAGATGTGGTCCTCATGGTTATCTTTATTTTTGCTTATGTATTTTCCTTTTTTTGAGTCATATCATGTGTAATTTTCCTTTATTTGAGTCCACTATCTAGGTCCTAGACGTATTCGACATGATTGCTTCGATGCCGGTTCATTAGCTCTGACCGTCATACGGCCTTAGTGAGTTGTGGTAGCTATTTTATCCCGAGATAATGAAATGTGGGGGCTCAGGTACTTCTTATGAGGTGACCTGAGGCTTCAGCGGTCTTAGTGGACCCATTGTTGACTTTCAATCGGCTCCTTCGGGCACATAATTATTGCCTAGTAATAGTTTAGACGTCAACAAATGCCCCCCAGTCGCGGACGTCGCGAGCGAGGGATGAGCAGAGCAGGGCCCGTGGATGTGCTTGCTTTATCGGAGCTTTGACGTGTGGGGCCCACTTCGTTCAGCATTTTTGAGTAGGTGATAGGCTTTCCTTATTGATTCGGTGCCGTGCCATGGGCTGCTTGAGTCGACAACGCTGTGATTCGGTGACGCTCACGGCTTTGAATCGGTGGCGGCTTGCTCGCTGATTCGGTGGTGAGCTTGATTCGGTGATAAGCTTCGCTCTTTGATTCGATAGTGAGCTTCGCTCTTTGAGTCGGTGGCAAGCTGGCTCTTTGACTCGGTGGCGAGCTAGTGAAAGGGCGGAGCGGTGAGTCGATGGCGATGACACCAGCTCACCCTCCACCTTCTTTTCTTCTAAAACCCTCTCGCAGGGTTTCTCCACCCTTTCATCTTTTCTCCATCATCCTTTTTTCAGCAGCCGATCTCTTCTCCGGCGGCGGCAAGGGTACCTTCTCCAGTGACGAGAGTTTCTTCTTTGGCGATGGTGGTCCCTTTCTTCGACGGTGAGGGCCTCTCCTCCGGTCGACGAGCCTTCCGCCTTCTCTCTTTTCACCTTGCACGGTGGAGGTGGTGGGCGCCCCCCTTCCTTTCATCGTTGAGGCCGATAAGGGTCTGGGCCGGCAAGCGTACGGTGGGCTGTTCACCTTCCCCTCTTTTCTTCACTATAGATTGATGCGAGACGGTGGCCATTGCCACCCTCCCCTTCGCGAACGACGAAAGCGAGAGCCGGCGAGCTTTTTCGCTCCCTTTTTTCACCGTGGACTTTTGGGTTGGTAGCGCCGTGGCGAAGCAGTAGGGGACAACGAAGCCCTGTTCATTTGGCTTTCAAAGGGGCTCACCCTTTTTCACCTAATGGCTTCGGGGAGGTTCCTAGTAGGCTAGCCCTCGGAACCGACATTCCCCGTTGTCCATTTGGCCTAGGTGTATCACCTATGGCGTTGGAACCACCAACGGGCATACTATATGTCAATATGCCCAACCCTCTCCCCGGAAGGAAAAGAACAACCTGGCTCTGACCCTCATCGGATGAAATAATGCCACCAGCTGGCTACCACCAGATGTTTATCCTACCCTCTATATAGTCGCACCTCCAAAGGGAAGTCTGCATTCAGGGGTACCCCTTGATCATAGCCAAAATTTCGCACAAGACGGTGTGGATAATACGGCTCCAAGAATGTGGTAGTGCCCTTGCAAAAGACAAGAACACTCGGGTGCGTACAACACAACCAATCATCATAGAAAGTCCTGCTGGGGCTGGCAAGATGAGGAAGATGATAAGTCAAGCCATCGGGCCTCTCGGTGGCGAAAGGGCGATGATTATGTGTCACGCAAGCAGAGTCTCTACGCGGCTGCCCCTGGGTAGGCAAATAAGATAGCAACTTTCTGGCACCTGTCAATCGTTCCAGAGGGCTTTGATCTGGATGGTTTCGAAATTGAAAAATCAAGAGAGTTGTAGGATTATCCACCTTGACACTCTGACATAATCCGGGCAACAGTAAGCCCGCCCATGCACTTAAATAGTGTGTCTCCAGCCAAACACTGCGGTCTCGTGGTGAGCTGCAGGCTGTCAAGTTACCCAGGCCATGATATATGTTGGCCAGGGCAGCAGGGGCAAGAGCAAGCTTCCGGTCATCAGCAAGTAGGCAGGCCGGGTAAATCAACTCAGGGCGCACAATGCCCTCCTCCCCATATGGCACCAGGAAACCTAATAAGTTGCCAATTAAGTTTTGTCCGGGAGCTTGCGGGGGTTCCACCCCTCATTGTTCGGAGCACACAAGTACCTCTTGTTTTCTGGTGGATTTAGAAGCAACCGGTAATACTGGTACAGAGGTTTATCATCCCCTGCAAAGCTATCCTGAAAATAGAATGGTCTGTTATAAAAATACCGGGCCCAGGCATTGAGGCTGACTCTCACAGTGCTTGTAGATGCAAATGGGGTTTTTCACTTTCCAACACGGGCTAGGTCTTTCCAGACCTTCATCAGATATCGGAAGTCGAAAGGCAAGCCATAAGAGCCTGCGCCAGTAGAGTACTCTCTGTGTAAATCATCTAAACAAGCCTCTTCATACATATTCTCGGATATGGGAGGCCCTGAAATGCGATGGAAGCACCACAAGTCAAGCGATGTCTCTCCTTCAGCAGTAACTGCGATGTAAATGGGGAGGGGGAGAGGCGATGACACGAGCCTACTCCCCCACCCTCTCTGGTTTTCTCTTCTCCTACAATTCCCTCTGTAAACAATGTGACGACGTCGTGCGACAATGCCGGTGCCGGAGTTGGTGAGTCTTGTATGCGTTTCTTACACATGGAATGAATGAAAATATATGGATGCTTGGGCGACTCGACTATCTGATGTTCTGTCTCCTTCTTCTTCCTGTTATCCCTTCTGTCCCTACTTATGCCATGAATGCCTTCCTTACCACTAAGATGGCACCGTGTGACAACACCAGCACCGGATACAGAGTTTGTATGCGGGTTTGCTGTTCACAAGGGGTGATATGTGGGTTGGTGAATTGTGATCTCTTCTCCCATTTTCCTATTCATTGCCTCTTCGTACGTGGTTTTCGAATCGGGTCATTTCACCGCCGACCATACCCTGGAATCCCATGGGCCACAGAGGTAGCCCCTTCCCTGGGAATTTCCTTTCTAATGCCATGTCCGCGCTACTCCTTCCCTCTATCCCCTGGGCTTGGCAATTGGGGGCATACCTGTGTACGTATCCCCGACCATCCCAATCTGAAGCAGATACCCCGCTTCCCTCTTCGCACCGCTTGATTGTTTGGAGGAAGTCGAGGCCGCCGTCTGTAGAGCATAAATTTTCACCCCATGATGAGCAAATCCCATTTGTGCAAGCTTGCAATCTCTCTAGGTGAATGGCAAGTATATCACTCTGTAGTTCCCAACATATGGGTTCTATAAGTTTTAACTCACCGTTTAACCGAATGCATCCCAAGCCGTGAGCTCTATCTCTTCTATTCATAAATCGATATTTAGGGACTCGATCATGGATATTGATCTCATTCCAATGCCCGGGGAAAGGGGAACATCCCCCAATATCTCAATCTAATCTCTCTATTTACAGGAGCTTATCTATTAGTGATGAGTCCCCCGAAGGCTAATGAGTGTACAGTAATGGGTTAATCCCGACACAACTCTAATCCACGGTCCTCGTACGGGCCTTGTGGTGGATGTGAGATGCGCGCCCCTCGTAGGCTAGCCCTTGGGGTTTTCTTCACCATCCGTCGTCCCAATTTGGACGCGGTACCGACTCAGGTCGCGTGCCCCTTGCAGGCTAGCCCTTGAGATTTTCGCTCCCATCATGAGTCACTTTACCTGTCTACCCTCCACCCAGTGGGGAAGAATTCCCCCCACAAAAAAAGATGACGTGGAATGGAGCGTGGTCGCCCCCCAAAAGACGCGAATTGAAAGTGGAAGCCCGGGAACATCCTCTTCCACGGTAGTCCGAGATTTTAGGGGCGCCAGAGCCCCTCCGCACCTACAACCCCTGCATCTCCGCTCCCTCCGCGACCGCATCAACGCAGACGTCGTCCCAGTTCTCAAGAAGACCCGCACCATGCGCACCGCCCTGCCTCCGGCGCTCTCCCTCCCGGCAGCATCAACGCTGCCAGCGCCATGCGCACCGCCTTCCCACCGGCGTGCTCCGTCCCACCGGCGAAATTGTCCTCTGCGCCGGCCCCTGGAAGCCACCTCTCCTCCTACCGCTAACGCCCGGCCACGCTGCCGCTGCCCCTACTCCCAACCCTGCCGAAGTCGAGCGGGAACTCCGGCCCCATGCTAGGCGAGCTCCCTTCCGCCTTTCCTGGCACCGCCGCTGCGACTGCGAGGACCTTCAGCTCCTCGAGAGCCTTCTGATCGCAGAAGAAGCTGGAGGTGGACGCCGTGGGAACGAGGAGGAAGGGGTCCTCTGCAAGAAGGTTGGTCGAGCTCCCTCCCTCCATTGTTTTTTCCTTTCGATTTAGAGAGGAATGGGGACATTGGACAAGATAAACAGCACACACATATTCCATAGTATCTGTGTGATAATCTTAGGAAGTATTTGGAAGTATATGGCGAGTAATGAACATGTTCCTCCAAGTCAGAGATGAGTGCGACACCATCACCAATGCTTATGATGTCATCCGCATGAGGGATAAGGATAACATGACCGTCAGATAAGAAGGGTGGGGTGCAACATAACTTTATCTCCCTTGTGCTCCTAAAATTTAATATGGCTGCACATTAATGACAGTCATGCTAGTCATTACTACATATTCAGCTATATATGACATAATGGATATAACAGACAGGTTTAATTGGAATGGGAAGCCCAGAATCTCTACCTCTTTTTTCAGGTTCTGCTGTCATTGCTTGTTCTTTGATTTTTAGTTCTACCGTGGATGCTTTGGCCAATCCTTTGCAATTTTCATGTTTGTTCCAGGTTCTCTGTACTTTTCTGCATCTTCCTTTTCCGCCAACAACTTATAATAATGCAAGTATGAAAATTGAGACATAGATACCTGCAGCCCAATACTTGTAGCTTGTTCCATTGATTCTATTTCTGTCTCTTTGTTTCCTTAATGTATTTGTAAAATAGGTGCAAGCATCCACGCATATGCAAAATCTTGAAAGATCCATGATTTTACTCATCTATCTGTTGGGTTTAATTCCTTCCAGTTCATCCATCTCTCTTTTCAATAAAAATAGACCTGCTATGCCAGTTGTCCATGCACAAAGAAATGCATAATTCCTTGCTATTCTCTACTCAACCCAGATAATGCTTTTCACTCTTCAAGGCTTGTGATGCATTGCTGCCGTTGGTGGATTCTGAGTCGACACAGCAAGAAGGATTCAAATACTAACACGAGTTCTGCAAGAGGCTCTGCTGCTCTGGTGAGATTCATGATTTGCTTTAGCAGACACAAGTTCCTTTGTCGTCCTCAGAGTGTTATTTAAGTGTACAAGATGAAGAAAGAAATGCTGTTATTTACCACTGTTTTGAAAAGCAACTGCCTCATGTCTAGGCGCCTGACCTAGTTGCTTTGGATAGCTTGGCCTCTTGGAACATTTCATCCCATCCGTAATGGTTTCATTGCCATCAGATATTTCCCCTCATGCAATCATCCAAGTATCCTTATTATACACATGTGATATATCTCATAGTATTGTGTAAAGAGTACTAAATAACAGAGTTAAGATTCTTTCTTAGGTATCAAACATGCTTATTCTTTCATATTTATTATTGGCTACAGCTGCGACAAAAGATGGGTGGCTGCATTAACTTTAAATCAAAGAAAAAAATAATGGAGGAAATCATTAAATTGTATTGATCTTCATTCCTCTTAGTGGCATCATTGTGTTCTGGTTAAAACTGCATAATTACACATTTTTTCACTTCAAAGGCATCTTTTTTTACAGTTTATATTCACATAGCATTCTATTGAATCTATACATCTCTAATACAAAACAATCATTGTTTTTAGTCTTCTTATGTAATTGAAATATCTCTTATGTCACGTTATACTCCCAAAATTGAGAGGGAACAATATTTACTAATGATCTCTTGCCAATAAGCCAATAATTATCTCGTAAATCAGACACTTGCATTGTTGATTAGGCATTCTGCCTAGGCAATAGGGAGAGGAGGTTCTACTACCTTACCTCACCCAGCCATTGTTAAAGCATCATTGTCTATTTCTCATGCAATTAGATGTTTGAAGTTAGATGCAATTTTGAAGCTTTCAGAGATTATACTCACTTTGGCTTGCTTTTACTGTTTAGTCCATGACATGTCAAAATTCATTTTTCATGATGTTTTAGCTTGTTGATGCTGGTATGTTTTGCCCCAATATTTGACGGTGCTGATGATGGTAAGAATGGTAGCCAAGGTGGGAACTGGTTCACCTTTTCTTGTTTTGAAGTTAGGGGTTGTGGTGGGGAGGAGTGGGGCATACGGGGGAAGTGGAGTAGATTAGAGAAAGTGACAGGCTCAAGCAATAAGGGGAGTTTACCAAACTCATTCCTATGCTATAATGCTTCAACACATGGACAAGGACTGTACAAGGCAGATAAAATGCCATGTGTTCTTAGTTTGGAGGTTTCCCAATTCAAGAACAGCAGTTCTGGCTCTGAGACATTTTGTTTTGTTTTGTTTTTTTTGTTTTTCCTTTCGTAGAGCCAGTCTTATGTACTGGAAGCAATAACTTCTCAATTTACTGAAAAATAAACTAGGGGAGGGTGAACTGACAATTCACTGTAAACCCTTAGGCCTGATTAGGCAGTTAACTGTCATGGTGATGCCAACATGTCTGTGGTTTGAGTTCATAAAAAACTGCAGATGTTTTCTTTTATATGCTTCAAAACCACATCCTTTATGTAAGACATTTTGAGAGAAAGGACCACCTAATTTTTTGCGGTGATTATCTATTTTAGCAGTTGTAATTTTGAGAATATCTGGATTCTGGTCAGTTTACTTGTTATTTACTTTTGCAAAGTTGCATCATCTTGTGTTGACTTTCATGATTATGAGTACTCTTCGATTTTTGTGAACAAGGATGGTGAGTGGTATGTTCCCTTTAATTGGGAGAAATATAGAAATGACTGTGTTCAATTTTGAGTGAAAAGACCGCCATCTGTTTCTCAGTAAGTCTCTATGTGAGCACGTGTGATTTTGAGAATATCTGGTTATTTGTTATTTCCTTTTGCCATGGTGTGTCACCTTGTGATGACTCTCATGGAAAAGGCATGGTGCACGCAACGAGCCTCCTTGCTCCGCTGTACCGGCACGACCGCGTCAATGCCGCGGGAGTCAAACAAAATTTTTCGTTCATTTAACAAATGTTTCGTTCTTAAAATTTTTCGTCCATATAGTAACATATTATTTCTACAAAATATTTTCTTTTTTTTTGATAAGTAACCTAGGAGGGAACCAGGAGAGAGCACCCCGCTCCAGAAGAGCGGAGCTTACCCGCTCCACCGGACACCGCCAAGGATGAAGAATATATTAAATTAAATGAATGAGCATAGTCATAGGGGCATACCCCTGAACAAACTTTGGAAGACACAATAGAAACAGCAGAGAAAAGAAAGGAAAGCCTAGCCTATCTTCCTGATGCTGCCTAGCTAGATGCGGTCCAACCTAAGTAGGCCCTTTGCAAACTTCGGCACTTCCTTCTTCGCTCTGAAAAATTGATGGGCGCTAGAGTCGCAAGCGAGGTTGGAGAAGAAATCCGCCACTTGATTCCCCTCGCGGAAAATATGTTGAATTGAGGGGCTGAAGAGGTCCAGGAGACGCCATAATTCCTCATAGAGCTCCAGGTATTTCCATGGGATTCTTGTTCTGTTGTTTAGCATCAGCCAAAGCACCTTGGAGTCGACCTCAATGTAGTGAACCCAGAAACCGAGAGTATGACACATCCGCAACCCATCAAGAACAGCAAGAATCTCTGCATCCAGGTTGCTAGTCAAGCCATAAGGGAAGGATTCAGCTAAAATTAACCTACCCCTGTTGTCTCTCAGGATAGCGCCTCCGCCAGCAATGCCCGGATTACCTCGCGAAGCTCCATCCGTGTTAAGTTTCAGGCAATACGCGAGTGGGGGCTGCCAAACTACAACCTGAAGTTGGGTCCGGAAAACGGTAGGGGTAAGGTTGAATTGAGAAATGAGCCCAACATCAGAGTGAATGTCTGGTGAGTATCTTCCTACAGAGGACATAATGGAGCTGTCGAGTCACTCTCTGGATGGCCATCTGCGGCCAGGGACGTGCATTGTCAAAACGAGCCCGGTTGCGCATTAACCAGAGCACCCAGCAAATGTAGACTGGGAGCGCCCTCCGAAGGAGATGAACACGTCTTTTCCCGAAGTCGTTCCGGAACCAACCAGAAAGGTAGGAAACCATGGATGACTGGGGCGGAAATATATCGAAGATCCTCTCAAAGTGGTTCCAGACTGCCGTAGCCATAGGGCTATCAAGAAAAATGTGCTTGACCGTCTCCACCTGCGGCTGAGTGCAACGTGACAGGAAGAAGGAAAGAAAACCCACCAGAAGGTAGAAACCAGATGCATCCACTGACGGCTTACACTGCGTCTCAAGCAACTCCTTTGTCATAACGGCACAACATGCAAGAGGCGTAATAGTACTAAACCAAGTAACTAGTTAGAGTAACACTCGTTAGTATCCGTCCAAGCCTCTGACTCTGTGTGCACACACTGACTCTTGACTGAGTCATGCTCTCTAGCTAGTTTTCCCTCTCAGTAGGATGCTACTGTTGGCCGAGGGCCCACAGAACTAGCTTAGAAATCGTGTATTGGGAATACCCCTCCACCTCTTTCAGGTGGGCCAACACTAGAGGTCGCTAGGCTACGACTAGTGGTTTCATCACAAGGGAAGTGAAAGTAAGTCTACTGGGATCTAAAAGTAAGCCATTTCTTTATAAAATAACTTAAACATTACGTATATGTAATATGGAATGCATTAGAAAATGAACATGCAACATTTAAACTACTAAGCGGTGTGACGGTCTAACACTACCCCATGACAGTGTGTGACAGTCGAAGGGCGGAGCGCTACACGGACTGTAACGCATCCCCATAGGGCCGTTAAAGTCACCCAAACATTTAAAAAACACCATTTTCGCAGAATGTAACGCACCAAGTATGGCGCATTACAAGGCTCTATCGGTCTCACGACAAACTATCAGGCCAACCACCCTACTGGGTCAACCAGGACCAAAGGGCTATAACGGTCAAAGGCCTGGCTGTTACAATGGCTGTGACGAACCTATGATGGTCCGTCACAAGACTGTAACGCAACCAATGAGGAGCGTTACCAGCCAAACGGCTCCTGGAAGGACCGTTACCCCGTCTGGGTTGCGAATGATGTGGAGTTCGAACCGAACCCCATCCCGGTCGACCGAAATCGACGGGAAACACGGTGAAACCATTTTTCCTGCCAAACCACGCATGCACAACAACATTCTACCGCTATAAAACTCAGCAACGTTGTTCATGGTAGATTAAAACATAAAGACGATGTTCATGACACGAAAAATGAAAAATTGACAATGGGCATGCTTTAGAAGACATAACAACGATGGGCATGCTATGGGGAAGGCTCCTAGCGAGCTCAAGAATCTATCCCCCTACCTGGATTGCACCAAAAAGTGAGCTAAGGCCGCATGCGGGCGAAGGTACCAGCATCATCCTCTCACCCCATCTCGCCCTTGGTCTAATGGCACTCCGTCCTAGCCGAGCTACCCTTATCCTTGGTCTAGTGGCATTCCGTCCTGATCAAGCTACATTTTTCTTGGTCTAGCGGCACTCCACCCTAGCCGAGCTACCTTTTTCTTGGTCTAGTGGCACTCCGCCCTGACCGAGCTACCCTTCTCCTTGGTCTAGCGGTACTCCGCCCTGACCGAGCTACCTTTTTCTTGGTCTAGTGGCACTCCGCCCTGGTCGAGCTACCTTTTTCTTGGTCTAGTGGCACTCCACCCTGACCGAGCTACCCTTCATCTTGGTCTAGTGACATTCCGCCTTGGCCGAGCTACCCTTCTCCTTGGTCTAGTGGCACTTTATCCTAGCTGAGCTACCTTTTTCTTGGTTTAGCGGCACTCTGCCCTGATCAAGCTACCCTTTTCCTTGGTTCAGTGGCACTCTGCCCTGGCCGAGCTACCCTTCTTCTTGGTCTAGTGGCACTCCGCCCTGATCGAGCTACCTTTTCCCTTGGTCTAGCGGCACTCTGCCGTGACCGAGCTACCCATACCTTAGTCTAGTGGCACTCCGCCCTGGCCGAGCTACCTTTCATCTTGATCCAATGTCACTCTGCCCTGACCGAGCTACCCTTCATCTTGGTCTAGTGGCATTCCGCCATGGTCGAGCTACCCTTCTCTTTGGTCTAGTGACACTCCGCCCTGGCCGAGCTACCTTTTCCTTGGTCTAGCGACACTCTGCCCTGACCGAACTAGCCTTTTCCTTGGTCCAGTGGCACTCCGCCCTGGCCGAGCTACCCTTCTTCTTAGTCTAGTGGCACTCCCCCCTGATCGAGCTACCCTTTCCCTTGATCTAGCGGCACTCCGCCCTGATCGAGCTACCTTCCACCTTGGTCTAGTGGCACTCTGCCCTGATCGAGCTACCTACATCTTGGTCTAGTGGCACTCCGCCCTAATCAAACTACCTCTATCTTGGTTTAGTGGCACCTTGCCCTAACCAAACTCTCATAAAATAAACAACGTCGCCATTGCGGGCCTTACGCCCGAATCGACAGAAACTCCACCTTTGCGTTAGCATTACTTCTTGCTAACGAATAAACCCACCTCGGCATGAGACTCTGCATCCTAGCTGACTTTTGTACAATGTCGCCACTACAGACCTTACGTGTGAGACGACAAAGAATCTCTCCTTGCGTTGGCATTATTTCTTCACCGATGAATAGAATATATTCATTATCAAAGAGTGACTTATGAATATTGACATCATCAAAATCACAGAGACACAACAGCTTGATGTTTATTTGCTAGCTGTTCACATTCCCGACTTAATTCCACTGCATATCTCAGGATGTGACAGTTAAGTTGGTATCATAGCCTAGGCATAAGTAAGTCCTACGAAAATGTCATGTCATAGGTTAAGTTTAAGGGTTAAGAACCAAAACCTATGAACTAGGGAAGAAATTTCTGAACCTTTTGTGAATTGGTTAGAGCCCGAGATGAGATAGTTTATTTAGAAATTCATCGTTAGGGGTTAAGCTATAAAATCACGAGCAATTGACAAGTTGTTTATTTTCTCAGGCACCTCATTCTCACCAAGGCAACTAACCGCGCAAACTGGGAAGCTATGTAATAAACGATTGTGGGCCTTACCCAGGCCCTCCAATCAATGGTTTAGGCTGGCGCGAGAGCAGACACGGGTGATTTACATCACAATTTCCGTAGTATGAACCCTCCACGATTCTCTTGATCAACAAACCCAAATGAAGCGAAAAACTAGATCGATGAGATGGATCAGATATTTAATGTCATGCAATGCTCGGACTAGGAGAAGATCTTATTGGCCACATTCCAACTTAATAACAATGCCCGTACATGGTGGAAGGCCACCTTGACCCATTCACAAAATGCACAAATCACCTGGGAGGAGTTTCTAGAGCTCTTCTGCGAGAAGTATTTCTCGGAGCACGTCCATGAAAGGAAGGCAACAGAATTTACCTCGCTAAGGCAAGGTATGATGACCGTAGTGGAGTATGAACTCTAATTTTCAAGACTAACGCCATATGCTCCACATTTAGTGGCTACGGACCTCTTGAAGGCTAATCGCTTTATGGACGGTTTAAGGCTTATTTTTTATCCAACAACTTGGGCCTCAAAATATCCGCACATATACGGAGATGGTCCATCAAGCCCATCTATGTGAAAGGACACTTGAGAAGGTCGAGAGATTTAAGGGTAAGGGAATAGAATCTAGCTGGAAGCATGATAAGCGAGGAAAGAAAGAAGACAAGTTTAGCATCACGGGCACCTATGAATCCCGTGATAGTAAGAAGAGGTCCCGTAATGGCAACGAGAATGGCAAGAACAAATGAGTAAAGGAAGAAGAAAAGTAAGTCTTGGCGGCTTGCACCTTTTGCGAGAAATTCGGTCATCAGCTACTCGGGTTAATAAACAGTTTATGGGCAGACCGTTACAAACCCTAAAATAATTTAAACGTGGTCCTTACCGGAGAACTGAATCCATGGGACTCATAACCGGATCCCCTCCCGGTCGACCCAAGTTGATGGGAATCATAATTTTTAACTTGTTCCCTGCCATTCAACCATCATAATACGACAATTCATCGTCTATGAACTCAGCAACGATGGGCATGCTTCAAAAACATAAAGACGATGTTCATGCTTCGAAAACACAAAGACGATGGGCATGCCGTTTAAAACATAAAGACAATGGGCATGGCAGAGGAATGATCTCATGAGCTAGGGCATCGATCTCCCTACCTTAATCGTGACGAAACTTCCATTCCGATCGCATGCAAGCCGAGGGTCGCACCGCGGCTCGCCTTTTCCCAGTCGTCACCATGCTCCGTGGTTCATCTCAGGGTTGACGTCTCTCCATTCCTCGCATCGCGGTGAAGCTTCCATCGGTCCCAGCATGGGAAGAAGGCCGCCCCCCTCTGGATTTCAAGCTGAAGACGTCAATTTTTACCCCGAGAAGGGGAGAGAGAGAGCCGCGCCATCTTCTGTGGGATCCCGCCTCCGCACGTCGCATCCGGCCCCACGACGACACCGCTGTGCTCCTCGCACCATGGGCTTGCCGGCGAAGCCTCCTGCATCTTCCGCCACGACCCCGGGTCGTCGAGCGCCGAGAAGGGAGAAAGGGGGAGAGGGTCGTGGGCGTTCGGGCGAAAGAGGGTTAGGGAGAGAGAGAAGAGAACCGTTGGTTGTCTTCTCAGGAGAAAAAACCTTGCGCCTCGGCCACAGTCCTAGATCCGCCCGCTTCGGCCCTGGCCTCCTAGGCCCCCTCTTGCCCAGCAGACGGGAGAGCCAGCCAAATAGGCTCGGCCCCTTCTAGCCCGGCGGAGGGGAGAGCCAAGCTAACTCCCCCTCCAACCATAGGGACAACCGCGGCCTCCTCGGCCCCTTCTAGCTCGACAGAGGGGAGAGCCGAACCAGAGCCGTCTTTGACCGCGGGGATGGCCCCGGCCTTCTTGGCCCACTTTTTGGCCTTCACGGCGTCCCACAGCATCCTCTCCATGGGATCCTTGCGCTTGGAGCCCGGCTGCTTGGAAGACCCTTCCCGGGCCACCCCCTTGCCCTTGTCTTGGGCTCGGGCGGAACCCTCGAGAACTCGCGACTTTAATACATTGACTACTCTCCATGCAGGGAGGGGTTCACGGGGAGGGGGAAACAATTACACGCACTACCCTCGCGCAAGAGGGGGAATCACGGGGAGGGGAAACAAGCTATCGACAATACGCCGAGCTCGGGCATCCGATCGTGGTGCAGCCAACTCCTGGACGAAGCCTGAGGGATGCCGAAGGATGCCTGATGGTCTGGCGTCGAGCGGATGTCACTGGACGGGGTAATCGAATAGACCCGGTTTGGATGAGTTGTTCGCCATCAGATGAGTTATGCGACTTTGACATCTCGAATTAGCCACTCGGAGTCGGTTGAGGTTAACTCCCTATTCGCTCGAACAACTCATTCGAGCGTCCCCCCTCGAATCCCTTAACCCGACCGCTGTGACGCCCTAACACCGCATGTGCTTCCATTCCTACCCTTCGTGGCAACGGCGATCCCTCTTCTCGCTGCAGGACGGCCAACGCGCCACTGGAGACGATCCTGGCCGCGAGGGCTCCAGATATCAGAGCCTGCGATGCGGTAGGGGATCTCCCTTCATCCTCTTCCCGGTGAGCAGAGCTTCTGGCTTCTGTGAAGATCATTCATCCTTTTCTCGCTGCTTGTTTCCCCGATCCGGAGTAAAGATCGGTAGGGATCCCCTTCTACTTGCTACACGTTGGCCGATCGCAGGGAAAACTACACATCCTCTTCTACTTGCCGCATGGTGGCCGATCGCACGGTGGCCGCACGATGTCCTTCTGTTCCGTCTAGTCTTCTCACTGTCCGAAAACTTCTCTGTCTAGTCTTCTCCGAAGCACTGTTCACATCTCTACCTGGTCTTCTCCGAAGGACTGTTCCAACCTTTCACAAGCGCCCTCTTGTGCTTCCGTGACTAGTTTTCCTGACTCCAAGGGTCACGGACCATTTGTATTCCCTATGCACACACTGTGTCTGTAGTTTTGCAAGCCTTTTCTCTACTTTGCAGGCTTCTTGTCTATAAAAAAAAGTGCCCTCTGCTTCCTCCTCCGCATCAGTTTACAGCACGACTTCAACTTTCAACATGGAGGCCATTTCTTCCTCCCCTTCTAAGTCTCCGTCTGTCACCAAGTTTGGCGTTTAACTAAACCCATTTACATTATATATCCTCGTCTCTTCTCTTCTCCCTATATGTAATGCTTTTGGTGGATTTGTTTGATGGTCAGATCTTATCGTCTGTGTATTTTCACGTGCCCGTCGGTCGCAACCACACACGTGCCATGATGTCATGCTCTCTCGTAGTCACGAGGCCACACTCGACCGCTCAACTTGAGTCGTGATCGACCCTCGCCTAGACACCGGATCGATGCATCCCCCCAGTTGTCCAACTATAAGCCCCACCGTGCGGCATCACAACCATGGCCCATGGAAGGAGCCCCCTGTAAAATTCATGTGTTCGTCTGTCCTGCATCGACCAGGGAACCGATCATCACGTTGGAACTATCCCGTGGCGTGCACCAGTTGTATTCTGGCCACTATGGCCGACCTGTAAAGATATACATCTTAGTATTAAACTGGCAATTGGATGAATGCTTTCGCATCCACGTTCAGGCCCTCAGACCTCTCTCTGTGTCACCTAGCATGAACCTCCAACACCCCCTGACCTCAGTCAACACCACCCAGTAAAGAGGCAAACCTACAACTGCAAAGTGCCCCTGGCTCTCCACCAAGGACTTCAAGAATATACGGGCTCCTCTTCAGCATGGAATGAAGGTCTTCGGAATCAATCCGATGTAAATAAACACCGACTGCTTACGGTCGGTGGGAAAAGATGTCCCGTACATGACTCCCCATAATCGCCTATGCACTCGTACCCATGGAACCGTCCTTCCCTCCACGTGCCCCTCACCCCTTGAGTCCACGTGCCGCGTCCTGGTGGCGCATCCCCGGTTAAACATTCAGTTCCACGGGTGATTGTTGAGAAATCGACTGGCACGCCCGCATCCCAGCCATGTTTCCCCTCAACCCGGAAACTTCCCATGTCACTCGATGTCCCCTCGACTCTCTGTAATAGGCGAGAGCACGGTGCCGCTTTGAGATAGATACAGTCATGAGAGGGAGTGCCTGAAACACATTACCTTCTGGCCTCTCTCCCATAGCTATATCCTACCCCTCACTCCGGTCACCGCACACACATCGCGATGGCGACAACCCCGCCCGCGTGCGAATAAAAGGATGGCACGCCCAGTGGGACACCTCCCACCTTCCTTCTTTTTGCTGAGGAGAAAGTCCATGCCAGTCCTGAAGCCCTGGTGCCCTTTTCCTGTCCTTGCAAGAGCGGTAGAAGAAGAGCACCTATTCGCACTTTTTGGCAGCTTCCAGTTCGCCGCCCAGTTGTCGGATCGTGTTTGACAATTGTCAACGGCGGTTGTCCCAGCTCATCCGGTGCTTCAGGTTTACGCAGACCAGCCTCAGGGGGTGGGCTGGTCCACCTAAACCCCCTGCCCCCAGGGGGTTTAGGCGGAGGATTTTCTATTTTGAAAATTCAATTTTTTTTAGAATGGAAGGGGTTTATGCATACTGGCCTGAGGGGGTCAGGTGGGTCCACGTAAACCCCCCAGGGGGTTTAGGCGGATTGGCGCCAGGGTGAGGGGCTGCGGTCCCCACCCTATAAAATCTGATTTTTTTGATTTTATTTTCTTCCTAAATTGACTAAGAAGAAAAGTACAACTAGTTGAAATGATACGTGGAAGCTTGCGAGCGTGTTGGACTTGAGGAATTCCCCTGTGTTGTCACTTTGTGCTCCCGCACCCACGTGTCGACTTCTCATACTGGTACGGCACATGAACCACGTCGTAGGACCGTAAATCGGATGAACTGGGGCTGAGTGGGGTCTTGGGACCGTCAGACTGGAGGGAGGGTGCGACCCCCTAGGAAGTTCGCCCTCCCTAGGGCGCGTGGCCGCCCCAGGGGGGCCCGGGCCAACCGTAACCCTGTGGGATGGCCCCCGTGGGTCTTCTTGTGTTGCTTGGAGGTGTCCTTTGATGGACTCTGAACTCCGAGAGGTTGGAATGGGCCCATGGGGGCCGTCATTCTGTGGGTTGTCACAGTCGCTGGCAAGGTGCTCGGGTAAATGCCCGACACACCCCAGATTACCGAACGACTTGAGTAGGTGACTGAGGGGCCCCCTGGCAGGCCTTGGGTTGACGATGGGAGCTCAGGGGAGCTAAGGGGAGGCACTTTGTGGATGTGAGCCATGCCTCAGGCTATGTGCCTTGTTGTTCGGCAGGTTGGCAGGGTAGCCTCAGGTTGGCTCGAATGCTAGGATTAAATGGTTTGTTGTCTCATGTCTGAGTGTCGAGGTTGGCCTCGACTTGTCGGGGGGTCATTGTAGGACCTAATTGAGGTGCCGGAGCCATGGGTCGGCCCGTGATTTGGTGTAGATGGTGAGGACATCCGAGCTAGAGATCGACGCGATGCAACAGAGCGACACCGCAAGTGGCGTAGCACTGTTCGGGACTCGCAGGCTTCTTTATGGCTTGGAGATTGCGTGGAGTATTAGACTGGAGCTTTGAGACCTTTATTCTTTTTATTCTGGACATTTTTAGGCTATTTAGAGGCCAATTAGACTTCATTTGGGTCACATTTGTGCATAGGAGGGATGTACTTGTTTCTTACCTATCTATTGACATCATCTCTTGATCATGATTATACACATTCTCTCTATAGAGTCATTTTCATGCGTACCTGCCTAGCTTGTTACATTTCATGACAATTTTTAATCCACTTAAAGTATTGCTAGTATTTGAGATTAGCACCTACTGAGCTTTCGCTCATAAAGTTTCTCCCCTCTTTTTCAGATAAGTCCGATGAAGAACCTAGCACAGATGGGGATGAGCAAGAGTGATATTATAGAGTCATCCAAGTGTCGAGAGTTCCATAGTTTTGTCCATTTTTTTATAGTTCTTGAGTCAATTGTGTAATTTTTCCTTCTTTTGAGTGGACTATTTGAAAACAGAAAGTATTCGAGGATGATTACGAATGAATAAAAGGATTGGGTTTACTGCTATCTTGCGCGCTCTGTCTTTGTGTCGAATACACTACGCTCTGATTGACATGAATGATATAGACTCGTCACGATATCTTCAGGTAATCTTTCGCGCTCGGGGCGTAACACATCGTGTCCCTGTCACTATTATATCTGATCGAGACCCTCGATTCACGCCTCAATTTTGGAAGGGTCTACAACATTCATTAGGGACCCGGTTCAATTTTAGTATTGCATTCCTTCCGCAAACCGATGGTCAAACTGAAAGAACCAATCAGGTGGTGGAAGACATGCTAAGGGCATGTGCAATTGATTTTGGTGGAAGCTGGCATGACCACTTGCCTCTAGTGGAGTTTGCCTATAATAATAGCTATCAATCTAGCATTCAAATGGCAGCATTCGAGGCACTGCATGGTAGGAACTGCCGCTTACCTATATGCTGGGATGAGGTTAGAGAAAGACAACTTCTAGGCCCTGATCTTGTTCGAGATACAACCAAAAAAGTGAAGCTAATTAGAGAGAGACTTCAGAGGGCCCAGGATGGACAAAAGGCTTATGCTGATATCAGGAGAAGAAACCTGGAGTTTCAAGTGGGAGATCATGTATTTCTCAAGGTTTCCCCTGGATGAGAATTCGAAGGTTTGGCATTAAAGGCAAGTTTACCTTGTAATTCATTGGCCCTTTTGAAATTCTGGAAAGGGTGGGCGAGGTTGCTTATCGACTAGCATTGCCTCCACAATTGTCTGGCATCCATGACGTATTTCATGTATCCATGCTCAAGAGGTACGTCTATGACCCTTTCCATATTATAAGTCATGAAGAGAAAAGAAAAGAAAGAAGACCTTTGTTTTCACATCAACTCATGCCGCATGAAAGTAGGATTTGTACCTCTGGGCCAATCCAAACATGCCTAACGTGCCTCCAGTGTGGAGCATCACCACAGTTTCGGCGCACCCAGCTTCTGCTTGACAGAGGCGTACGGCCTGTTCCCAAGCAGCCAAAGTGTAGACGGGATCCACAAGAATGCCAGTTTGTTTTGCAATGTGTCCGCACATCTCAACTTCTCCTTTCAGAACATGGCCAAATCTGAAGATCAACAAAAGCTATTAAGAAAAACAGAACAGCATCATGTATATAACTTTGTTTTTTTCTGCACAAGAACACCAGATCAAACCATGTTGCAGTGTAATTTGAAGACTAAACATCAAAACTGCAATAAGGAGGATTCAATAGAAACAAATGAACTGCTTAGAAAAAAGAACTGTCCTCGGAAGCATTAACAAACGTGTTTACCAACAAAATAACTCCAGGAGAAGCCCAAATCACAATTGACAAGTAACATGACTCATCGTTCCAGACAACCATTTTTCCAGAACGACTCAGCTCATGAAAGGTCTTCATAACCCGATCTCATTTTTGTCATCTTGTCGTTCAAGTGCACTAAAGCTCCACCAGCTTGTTTAGGGGAGACCTTCGGGCAGTTCTATATTATTTTCTATGTAATTTTCATTACGGGCTCGTAGGCGCTGAATGACTCATTGTCTTTCCCCTGCCAGTTGACCATTTGTTACTTAATGAATAGCAGCTTTTACAACTTTCCAGTAAATATCAAAGAGTAATATTTTGCGCACCGCATCCGGTGTACTTGGGCCAGCTCAAACTGCAACACCCCATTAGCCCAGCTAGACATGACCTGACGAGGGACGTAGAGAAATCGAGACATGACATATCCTATGACAGCTGCACTAAATGAGGGCAAAATTCTCCACCATAAACATCACAACGTTCTCATCATTTTACTCCTCTTCCTCTCCCATCCTCACTCTCCACGGAAAAACCTCACCTCGATCTTCTTAGCCTTCAAAGAGAATGTTTTAAATTTTAAATGTTTCTTGACGTAATGAAAATCAACCCCTTCTGACTTTTGATTGTAAGTCTTAATTACTCTTTTTACAAATAATTTGACGACAAGTATCGTGTAATTAATTATTGAATCTAGTAAAAATAAATAAAAATAAATAAAAATGATTATTACAGATTTCTCATCTAAAATTGTGTCTTCATTATTGGAACAAATTTCCTATTTTTTAGGATTTTTTGGCTTTTCTGAATTGTTTTCTCCACTCCAGTTGGTGGCTGGCCTGCCTCAGCCAACCCGGTTTGGGATTGACGGATCCCACCGATCCGGATCAGTTTTGGGCCAGCATATCAGAGCCCAATCTCCGAGTCTGCCTTCCTTGAGACTGCTTATTCGTATTTACCTTACTATTTATTTTTCTCACCTACATGCCCATAAAAGCCTCAACTTCTAATTGGGAAGTAAGTCTCCAAACTGCATGACACTTTGAACAAAGTTGACTCTTCCCACTTATTATGTTATAAGGTAAGTTGATTGACAAGATATCACCAATGAATTTCCATATCCCTTTTGAAAAGATATTGAGCTTCATCTGTAATAGAACCTGTAAGACTTGGAGAACTTCTCAACATCATCTTCTTTGAAGAGCTCAATTTAGGTTCTAAACAGCCTCTTCTCCACTAATTTAGCAGTAAAAGGGCAGGTGCAATTTATCAGGTGCAACAAAGAATTATTTAAACAAAAGAATTTGCAAAAGCTTTAATCATTAGCATAAGTGCCCTTCCAAAACAGAGTAGCTTGAAACAATAGAACTTGTAAACTTTAATCTCTTGTGATGGTTGTTGTTGGGCACCATGATGGTTATGTAATGTGATGTTCTCCTATGCATTTTGTTGCAGAGTTTGTTCCACCTATGTTGCCGGTCAAATATCTGCATTCACCTAGTTAGTAGCAAGTATCCTCATGGCATTTCATCATATAGGATTGATTGGTCCATTACGTTCTTTCTTCTCTTTAATTGTTTCTACTCCAGAAAGGGCAAAAGTTGAAAGCAGGCCCAAGTATGATGGCTCCTTACAGATGCAGTTATAGAGATTCCCCCTCTCTCCCATAGCCTATAAAAAGCTCAAATCCTTACCTCCTGCAGTGATTAGTCACCCTCCAAAGGCTGTTGCATGCCAATTGAATCATTACAAGCCAACTGGACAAGGGAATTAGAAAATGGAAATATTATGTCCCAATCCATCTGGTACAACTGTGTCACTGCCTCCAGAGGTGGTTGAATGAATCCAGATAGTCTATGAGGAAAAGTAAGGATTTGTCAACTAACCAACATGATCACGGTTATCACAAAGGGATCTCTTTTTTAAAACCAAAATCCACCACCAGTAGATGGAGAAAAACAAAAGGTAAGGTAATGCCTTGAGCCAACAGGCACGTTGTGTCAACCCATGATTGGGATGGACTGGCTGAACAAATTGGATCTTGTCAAATCTGATTCCTTCCCATTCCCCTACTCCATGATCCCTGGCTGGATCAGGCTGGATCAGGATCAGCCTATCCTGACAAATCTGCCCAGACTCTTCTAACTCCCCAGGCCCTAACATTCTTCTACCACCACATTCTCAGAATTAAAATAAAAGACCAATGGGCAACAAAAGTTTAATTCTCAATACTCAAGTGGAAGACACCATACCTCAAATCGCCTAGGGATAAAGTTGATGCAATTATGTGTGATGACAAAAACTGGCTGACATAGTGACATGGCATTTTTAATAGGTAGTGGTTGCCTTGTCTCCAGGATCCATGACTCGTCCATTTGTCATTATGTAATTAAAAGATGAATAAGTAGCAGGCATTGTTGAGACAAATGGTTGTGCCAACGGGTTACCGGAGCCCCATGCCAAGGGAAGAACTCTTGGGATGAGTTTGATATTTGAATAAGCACAGTTAGGGTGGCGCGCTTGGCTTATTCAGCCTTGCAACGCGGTCAGCGTGCCCGGGGTCAAACAGGATTGGGGGGGGGGGAGTTTGGCGCCATTCAACCCCAGGGGATCGAATGCCGTAACCAACCCGGGTTAAGCCGGCGGATGGGTCGAATGCCATAACCGACCCGGGTTTAGCCGGCGGATGGGTGGAACGGCGTGCACGCTACCCCCGGTGGCATATTCGCCTTGCCCTATTTGAATATCAAACTCGCCCTTGCGGTACAAGCTACAGCTTCAGTCTGCAAAAAGGAAGAGCCAATAAAACATGCACTGTCATCTCATGCAATCTGTTCCAACTCTCCTTGGGAAATGTTGATAGTTCCAGCAAAATTTCTTGCACAGTACAAATGGTCTCTCTGGGAAGCTCGAGGAAACCTTGTCTGTCCTTGCCTTGCTCGACTAAAAATTGGCATATAGAACTTCTTCTCCACAGTTTTCCCGTTGAAGGCTTTTGAGGGGCTCCATTTCCCATTCTCTTGGGACCTTCCAAGTAGAGAAGGTAACAGTATAAGTATGGCATGCTTGAATCAAGCAACAGATTTGTTGATGCCTTCTTTCTTCTCTTGACTGAAGTCAACTTTCCTTGCCAGGGAAGTAGAGGTCTAAGTTTTCTTAATGTCATATTCATATATTGAACGACTAGAGTTTGATCTTTATAGGAAAATAGGAAGGCTACTTAGATAGACTGAAATGTGGACTGCAGTTGCTTCAAAGTGCATATTGAAACATGAAAAGGGAATATCCCTAAATATTTCTCTCAAGTTTCATATGGCGTTAGTATATTGGGCATATGGATTTGAACTCTAAAATAGTAGGTCACTCCAATATGTCACCTTCTTTGATGCTAGTGCCACTTTGAGAGCTTCTTTCTCATGGAGAGAGAGAAATATATAGGGGAAAGTCAAAAGAGATTTGACATCTTCCAATAGTTGGCATTCTATGCAGGCACCAACAAAGCCCCACGATCCCTTCCCACCATATCACTTAATGTCATATGGGTTTTGGCAAATGTTTCTTCAACAAAGTGTTGAAAAGCACTCCCTATCATAACAATTGCACAAGTCAGTTTAATCACCAATATCAAAGGCAATGCATATAAATGAGCACCATCAATAGTACTAGCCGCACATGCTACCCCTGGCACCAACTGGTTGCATGTACCAACAAAAGCACTGACTTTGAATCATGCACACAAATAAGATGGTACTGGGAACACTCAGTAGGGAAAAAGGAGAAATAAGTGATAGAAGAGCCTAAATATCATCAACAAAAGAAAATGAAATGAATCTCGCTTCTCCACAATCAACATGACCTGTCCTAATAAATTTTAGCCCTACTAGGTCCAATCGGGCATGCAAATGTGTTCACTTCGTGTTTTCTGATTCCTTCACTAAAGATCACGAGGTTTATGTTCCAAAATAATCGACTTGTACTCACCTTTCCCCTTAAGGTGGCCAAGGTGCTAATAAATCATCAAAGCATATGCATTACTACCTACAAACTTTTCATTTGACACAATAGTCTTCAATAGACAAGTTAAAGCAAACTTGTCATAATGAAAATTCAAAGTATAAGATACAATAGTCTTCACTAGACACTTAAAAAAAATAGTCTTCAATAGACAAGTTAAAGATTAATTGACGCCCTATGAGACGGCGTGGATCATTATGAATTATCTTCCAAAAAAAGATTAAAACCCAAGATTGATGCCTCTAGAAAGCGACGTTAATTAATTGACGCCCTACGAGATGACGTGGATTTCTTAAAAATATTCTGATATTTTCCAAACATAGCGTCTTATAAACAGTCGTGCCTTAATCATCTGACGCCTTCAATCATACCATTATTTCGAACCATCATTACCCGTTGAATCAATCATTCCACGTCATTTATTGCCCTGACGACGGTTCAGACGATTGTTCAAATCCCAATGCAAAGTAAAATGACGCCTCCGTGCTTGCCGTCAAACGCCTAAACAACGCCCTTGTGCACAGTCGTTGATATTAAATTCATTTTAAAAATTCTAAAAACTAAATCAAACAACACCTTACGAGGGTGTTAATATCATAAATAACGTCCTTTCTCAAGCCGTCAATTTGTTTCGAATTCCATGAACAAAACTCCCACTATTTCCTTTCCCTTCCCTTGCTATTTTCCATTTGTTCCTCCTACAACTCCCCTAGTTTCCCTTTCTCTGCAACTTCCCCGAAACCCTAGCTTCCCCCATCCACGCCATTTCCGTCCTCCTGCTTCTGTCCTCCCTATTCGCCACCATGGCTGGGCCCAGCAAACGCCAGTGCGTCACGGCTTCGGAGGTGGTGGACCTTGGCGAGAAACAAGGCAACATCATCGAGCAACCCCATGTGGCGGCCGGCGAGGAAGTTCCCGCGGCGGCACTTGGCGAGGCCGAGGGAGAAGAAGGAGAGACTGATGGGGATGAAGGCGAAGATGAAGAAGGAGAAGATGGAGAAGAAGAAGATGATGAAGATGGTGATGGAGATGGTGACGGTGAGGAAGCCGAAGAAGTCAGCGACGGGGAAGAGGTCGGAGAGGAAGGCGAGGACGAAGAGGAAGAAGCCCCGCGTCAACAGCCAATGCGTGGGGGTCATGCGAACCATGAACACAGTAAGGTAGGCCCATGTATTTTATTTTCTTTTTCTTCTTTTTTTTTCACATTTCCATGGCCCTCGGTTGAGAGGTTTTCAAATGACGCCCCCAAGGGGTGTCGTTAATTAAAATAACGACCTGTAACAAGTCGTTAATTCGTTTAATAATTTCTGAAATAATGCCCTAGCCCAAGCATGCTTATATTTTTTTCGTATATATATCCTCTGAAATCATTTTATGAACCCTGCCCAGTGGGACAAAGGTTATTTTCGAGCTCGACGAGGGCGGAGCACCTCAGGCCAAGGAAAAAAATTTGTGGACCCAGCCCGATGGGGCAGAAGGTAATTTTTGAGTTCGGCTAGGGTAGAGCACCTCAGGCCAAGAAAAATATTTTATAGACCCAGCCTGATAAGACAGAAGGTTAATTTTTAAGTTCAGCTAGGGTGGAGCTCCTCCGGCCAAGAAAAAGACTTTATGGACACAGCTCGGTAGGACTGATGGGCAAAATATTGAGCTCGACAAGGGCAGCGTGCCTTATGTCAAGGAAATGGAGATTTTAATAGGCAAATAATGTGCAAAGGGTCCAAGCCAACAATGGTAGGAAAATCTCGTGAGAGAAATATGGCGTCTCTTGGTGTATTTGAATCATTGTTGACCGAACATTAGAAGATAGCGAGAATGCGTTGACTGGGGACCTAGGTCCCAACTTAAGGTAGAGGGTCAGTCCCGGTGTGACAAGTGAGGAGTACCCCCGTAGGATGGGAGGGTGGCAAGGCACCATGAATTCATGCGGAACCAGGGATGCTAAGACGAGCCATTAGAAGCCGAAAGGTACTTATTTGTTGGCTTGAGAGGAGAAAGGAGCTGTGGGTGTAGACAACTCCGCAGGACTTGTCTTTTCATTCCCCAGCAGGGTTTTGACCCGTATTTGACACGGGAGGCCTAGTGGCTAATGAAGGCTCTTTAGCATCGGTGGGACAGTTGATTACATGGTCCCCCTGGAGATATTCAATGATAACTATGCATGAGATCAACAACTATCTTCTTTCATCATTGATTTCTTTAGGAGACTCTCCGACCAGCCTTGGCTCAGGCTTCTGGTGTTTACGCCAAGTGTAACCCTCTTGACGCTTGTTCTTAGAAGTTACAGTTGCAGGGTCATCCTACCTCCGCAGATGATGTAGTCATTTTATTATCCCTTAAGCATTCACCATGCAATGCTACTAGGGAATCTTCTACCTACGTGGGCAGATGGGGAGGCCTTGTTGACCTCATAATTTCCTTTCTTCTTTTCTTCTGCATTCATTCATTCTTCTTCTTCTTTCTTTTGAACGAATAGCTCAGATGGCGCTAACAGTGCAGTGTAGAGCTGTTACTTTTCATCTATTTTTTAACAGACCAAGACGGGTACACAGGAGTGCACTCACCCTCTTAGAGAGGGAATTTTGGGTATGGCCAGGGGATCCTGCCAAATCGGGAGTATCCTTTGACAGGACGACAGTATAGAGGAAAGGACACCCACCAACTGGCGGCCGCGTGATGGGTCTTCTACTACCGCCGAGAGCCAGAGAAATTTTTGACGCTGGGACAAGGATGCCAGGGGCGATTCGACATCCATTACGCCAGGTGGTGGTTTGAGCACAGCCACCTGTATCGACAGAAGGCCTCTACGATCAGGAAGGCGGAGGAGAGTCACTTGCTAAGGGAGGATCTACCTCCCATTGCACTGGACGACGGGTACTTGAGGACCCGCGTCGCTCAGATTCGTCGGGAGATCGAGCGACTTGTGGAGCAGTGGCCTCAGAGCAGCCGGGGCTCTTCGTCTAGGAGCCGAGACAACAGAGGGGCGCTGAAACCCCTGAGACAGGCATCGACAGCAGCGGCAATGACTGGGATGAAGGTGCATCGACCGAGGGCACCTAGGACCTGGTGGGCCCAGTTCTTGGCCGATTGTGACCTCTGGAGCAGAGGTTCGCTGGACCGGGCGCTTTCGCACGAGACCTTTGCTGACACAGTGGTCGATGACTGGAGGCAGCACATCGGCCATGCGATCGGGTCAGTCGGGCCCGTGGAGTTTGTGTCCCAAATCGAGTGTGCCCACACTCTGAGGGACATTCGGGAGGCCATTGTGAAGGCGGCCCGAGCACTATCGTTGAGGTCGGAGCAGTTGGTACCCTTGCCGTTGACTCCCTTCGGGGCTTTAGGTTAGGTTCTTTCTTTTAGCATGTCCCATCTTTACTTTGTTATTTTTCGAGTGTGTAACTTGGGTATTGTATAATGCCATGTTTGTTGACAGGTTCTGCGGTAGAGGGGGATCACCCCTCCATGGAGGCATCCTCAGCGAGTGGGGATGGAGGCCTACAGCCTAGTGGGAAACACCCTCGCATAGAGGCTGCGGTAGCTGAGGCTGGTGGGTCCTCTGAGGGACTCGAGGCTGGAGAGCAAGTTGAGGCAGAGATGGCCTTGAGTAAGTGTCACTTCGACCCCTTTATTCCTGTTTAGTTTAGCCATGGCAGTTGGCTAATCTTGTTTTGCTGGGTTTGTCTTTCGCAGCTCCCTTGGCGGCTAGTGCGGGGGCAACCTTCTCGCCCCCCCAAGAGGTGGATCCTCCATATGAGGAGGGAGCTGAGTGCGAGATCAATGTAGGCACCTCACTCCCTAGGAGCTCTTTGACCCTTCCTATGCAATCTTCTCTATTCCCCACATAATCTCCTACCATCCAAGACAAGTTTGAATCTCCCTCCATCTCTCCCACACTCTAGAGAGCCCCAAGAGAGAGTCCAAGAGGGAGAAGGGCACCCCCACCCTCTCTCCTCTAACTTCACTCTTCTTCTTCCTCCTCCCACTCTAGAGAGAAAACCAGACCACCCCCTCTCTCTCCAGCGCCCCCCTCTCCTCTTCCTGCACCTCCACCACATCCCTAGCTCCTCCACACCTCCTACACATCTCTCTCTGGGTTTCCCACCATCTCCCATCACCAGTAGCCACCTCCCCCTTTCCCCCACTTGAGCTTTGAAGGCTGCCCCTACTGACCAGTTTACTACCCAGAGAACCTAAAGATTGCAGAGGAAGCTGTGATGTCATCTAGGTGATTAAGGAGGAGAAAGAGCTACCTCTAGAAGCATCTTCGAGTCTTCTTCTCAATGGCAGTCATCTCGTCTCATTCTGAGTTCGTGGCTGTCCGGGGCAAGTAATCTACTCCGACTGTGCAGAAGGGTTCTGATTAGCATCCAGAGGCAGTTTGCAGAAGCTGCCACGTCTGCTCACCTGAAGATCTGAAGGCGGGGTTCAACCGGGACCTTCTACTATGAGTCTCTCTCCTCCACCAAGAAGCAGCACTCCATTCGGCAACCCGAGTAAATTCTTCTCCATTTTCTCCCTAGGGTGTGCAGTTCTGTCTTCCCTGGGACTGAACTGACACCCTGTCACAGTTTGGGCAGCTGCGACCTACTCCGTCATCAGCTGGTAACCCCGTGAGTAACGCTTCGAAGGCAACTTGTCAACGGTTACAATGCCATTGACCGCGCTCAATTTGAAGTTTGGGACAGCTCGTGACGGCTTCATCTTCCTGATGTTGTAGTGCTAAGACAGTCAGAACTAGAGAATAGAGCCCCTGCTTCCAGCCCCACCCCGACCAGCGCTGGCTCCAAAGCTCCTACCAAAATTCCAGCACCTTCCAGGGTCAACCTACGAAATTTTGGCACTAGACCTGCTGACAAAGGAGTTCAGGAGCGACCACAACAATTCCAGCAATGACTATCTGTCCTATGTTCCTAAGAGGGGACAGAATCGACTCCGACATTCTTTGAAGCTTCTTGTCTACTTCTTCCCCTCCCTGCTTGGCCGGCTAAAGGGTGCACACCGTGGAGTTGGAAACCTTCACCAGAGTTTCCGTAACATGAACCCTCCTAAGTTCATGGGATCCACTGACCCAGACGATGCCGAGCACTAGATCAGGGAGACTGAACGTATCTTTAGAGTTATGTAATGCACGGACCAAGAGAAGGTCCTGTTAGAAATATTTTAGCTAGAAAGAGACGCCTGATGCTGGTGGGAGTCAGTAGAAGCCACATTAGACTAGGCTCAGGTTACATGGGAGAAATTTGTTGAAAATTTTAACAATAAGTATTTCTCAGATCGAGTCCAGGAGAAGAAGGCCGTCAAGTTCGCCACACTCAAGTAATGATCATTATTGGTGGTCGAGTACGAGGCACAATTCTCGAGACTATCTCGATATGCTAGACATTTAGTAAGTAATAAGAAGATGAAAGCTAGAAGATTTCTCAATGGGCTCAGGCCCCAATTTATTACTCAACTGGCCCCGACGGACATACAAGTCTACTCGGAGATCGTACAGCAGGCCTAGTTACTAGAAGATGCCACGAAGCTATCCGATAGGATTCGTGGGAAACATAAGAAGGAGCGTGTCACTAGCTCTGGTTCCTTCAAACCAACTTTCAATAAGAAGAAGCCGAGCAATGGGGGAGAGTCCTCTCAGGAGAAGAAAGTCAAAAGGAACAACAAGCCATTCTCCATCACCACCACACCTTCCAAAGTGGTGTGTAAACATTGTGATAAGGCCGGATACAAGGCCAATGAATGCTGGAGAAAACTTAGAGCTTGTCTCCATTGTGGGAGCCGTGATCATCAGATTCTCGATTGTCCTTTGCTCAATGATCAAGCCAGTGATGAGAAGTGCCCGGTGACGAAGAGTGCATGTCTCCAAGCTGTTAAGGAGGCAGATCAAGACGAAGGCAGACTAGTGGAAGGTACACTAAAAGTTTGTTCCAAGTCTACACATGTCTTACTTGATACCGGTGCATCACATTCTTTTATTTCCAAGTAGTTTGCCGATCCGTTACCTATGGATCCGGAATGGATAAAATTAGTTCTTTCTACTCCTCTCAGAAACGAAGCTGATCTCACTCGCCATTACCAAAACTGTGAAGTATTGGTAAAGGGAAGAAATCTTCCTATCGACCTAGTATGCTTAGATTTGAAGGACTACGATGTCATATTAGGAGCCGATTGGTTATCCAAGTACCATGCAACTGTGGATTTGGCTCACAATTCCAAAAACATCCCTGGCATACACTAATCCTGGGGTCCCTTGAGAGCCTTGCGTAGTCCCACTGGGTTGCCACTTTGCATATTATCACCGTTACGGACCTTACGTCCAAATTGACGCAGAAATTCTTTCTTCACGTTAGCATTACCTTCTCGCTAACGAATAAACCACTTTCTCGGCACAAGGCTTCGTCCCCTAGTCGTAATCATACAATACCGCCATTATGGACCCTACGTCTGAATCGGCATAGAAATTCTTCCTTTGCGTTAGCATTACCTGCTTGCTAACGAATGAATCATTTACACGGTGTAAGGCTTCATGCCCTAGTTGACATTTAGACAATATCGCCATTACGGACCCTACATCCGAATCGGCTCAGAAACTCTCCCTCTACATTGGCATTATCTCCTGGTCAACAAATAAACCCCTTTCTCGGCGCAAGGCTTCGTGCCCTAACCGGCACTTACACAATACTGCCATTATGGACCCTACGTCTGAATCGGCGTAGAAATTCTTCCTTCACATTAGTATTACCTTCTTGCTAATGAATGAATCATTTTCTTGGTGCAAGGCTTCGTGTCCTAGCCAGAATTATACAATACCGCCAATACGGATCCTACGTCTGACCGGGCATAGAAATTCTTCCTTTGCATTAGCAGTACCTTCTTGTTAACCAATGAATCATTTTCTCGGTGCAAGGCTTCGAGCCCTAGCCAGAATCATACAATATCGCCATTATGGACCCTACGTTTGGATTGGCAGAAATTTTTCCTTTGCGCTGTCATTAACCCCTTGCCAACGAATAAACCCTTTCTATCGGCGTAAGGCCCTGTGCCCTAGCCAACAGTCACATGCTATCATCCAAGGTCGAGCATCGCATATCGACCCATCTTCATTCTCTTACACTTTGATTTTAAAAAATTGGGCTTAAAATAGAGGTGTCCTACCAGACTTGTCCCCACACTAGGACAAGGGCAAAAATGATAATAATCTGGCTGCAGCGAAAATCGGAAAGGGCGTTACAGGCAAAATTGGGTACCCTGCCACGTGAAAACCCGAAAGGTCGTACGGATAAAAGCAAGAGGTGGCTAGTGCTGGCAAAAACCTGAAAGAGCGCTTGTACTAGTAATGTCTTTTTTTAAAAAAAAATGATGAATGATGATGATATGTCTTCCGTCCAGAGGACCCTTCTCAGGGTCCATTTCTGGAAACATATTAGCAGACGTATCATTACTTTTAACCAAATGTTGCAAAAATGCCAGCAGTTAACTTCTGTCGGAAGACGGATATTCTACAAAGATTTTAATATTCCCGTTATTGCGTCGTTGAATGATGAAAATACCCCTCTTATAGACCCAAATTTCCCACCCTTGCAAGAGAGAGATGAAAGAGAGACCTACGGAGAGAGGAGAGAGAAAGAGAAAGAGGGAGGCACCAGACGGGACTTCCCCTTTTGGCGTCGGCAAAATGGGTGGTAAGTTTGCATGAGAGAGAGAGAGACTGGGGAAGGAGGGGGTTACTGACGGGAGGAGGGGGGCGTCAACCTTCGAACCCTAGTTTGGGGTTGGGTGCATTTGGCCATCTGGGAGAGAGTCGACGCCGGAGCCGGAGGAGAGCAAGTGGTCTCCATGGTGTAGGGAGGAGATGGACCCATGTCCAATTGTACGGGTCTTGGTCGGGAATCTGGCCCTCAAGATTCCTGCGGCGTCGAAGCCTGCGCACTCTGGGGTGCACCCTTCCTCATCGCCCTGCCACTGCCAGATCTGGCTGGACAGGCTGCCCTGCCAAACGGTGTCCATGCCATTGATCCCGACGGAGAACGCCTTCTCTTCCGACCAGTCACTGACGCTCGCTGCCGGGTTTCATCTGAATCAGGCTGATATGGTCCATATGGAGAAGCTTGCCGCCAAGTCATTGTTCGCAGACAGGCTCTCCTACCTGACAGTGGCCATCTGCACCGGTACAGTGACACCACCTGCGGGATCAATTCCGGGAGGCTCTTGTTGCGAGTGATGGTGCCAATCGATCTCAAGGGCCTGGAGTTTTGGTTGTGCATCTTCCACAAGTTAAGCATTGAGCAGATGGCGCCAAGGTTCCCTGTGGAACATTGGGGGTTGTGCAGGATGGCGGTGAGGGCCACGATGAGCGTCATGTTGGGCTTGTCGCTGCAGCAGAGGCGGCGGACGAGAGCGAGGAGGGGGAGGGAGTCCAAGGGCGGCTCGGTGAGGTAGGCGTCGAGCAGGTGGACGGCCTCCTGGACGTGGCTAGACTGATAGAGGCAAGGCACGAGGAGGTTGACCTGGGTGATCTCCTCTGTTGTCAGCATCACTTGCAGCTTGTGGGGCCTTAGGCACAGGGGAGCCCTTCTCTCTCCCGCGACACCTCCCCTTCCCCCTCACCGCACGCAGTCTTCCGCTATAAATAAAGGCTCGGGGCATGACAGTTAAGTTGGTAGCAGAGCTAGAACCTAAGTCTCAAGACTTAGGGAGAAGGATCATGTCATAGGATAAGTCCAAGGTTTAAGGACCCCTAACTATGAACTAAGAAAGAAAATTTGCACACCCATGTGAGAATTGGGTAGATCCCGGGATAAGATAGTTAATTATTTTAAGATTAAATTTTCCTAAATTCCATAAGAAATAACAAGTTGCTGTATTTCTCTCAGGTACCTTATTTAATTTTCAATGGCTCATCGCGTAGATTGGGACAACCTGTAGCAAACAGTTGCTGGCCTTACCCAGGCAATACAAACTATGGCCCAGGTAGGCACTGGAGCCAGGGCTGGTAGTTTACGTCAGAATTTTCGGAGTCTCAACCCTCTGTATTTTTATAGGTCTTCTAATCAAAACGAAGCGGAGAACTGGATTGATGAAATGAACCAGATTTTTGATCTTATTCAATGCACCGATCAGGAGAAGGTGCATTTGGCTACTTTCTAATTAAACAAGGATGCTCGTACATGGTGGAAGTTGGTCCCGATACCTCTAGCTGATGCACCACACACATGGGAAGGTTTCCTTACATTGTTCCGTGCCAAATATTTCTCAGAGAATGTCAAAGAGAGAAAAGCTATGGAGTTCGCATCCCTTCGTCAAAGGATGATATCGGTGGCAGAATATGAGTTACAATTCTCCTAGCTAGCACCGTATGCACCACATCTTATTAGTATCGATTTATTGAAAGTTAATTGGCTCATGGATGAGTTACGACCTGATTACATTCAGCAACTTGGGACCCAGAACATCCGTACTTATGCGGAGATGGTCCAATGGGCCTATTTATGTGAAAGGGCCTTAGAGAAGGTCGAGAAAATGAAAGGAAAGGGAGAGGAATCAAGCCGACGGTCTGATCGGCGATTCAAGAAGGAGAAGTTTAGTATTACGGCACCTTACAAGAGTCGTGATAACAAGAAGCGGTCCAGGAGTGGGAACAGTGAAGGTTCCCAGGAGAACAAGAAAGTTAAGGAAGAGGAGAAGCAGGTCATGACGGCTTGCACGTTCTATGAAAAATTTGGTCATTTGGTAGAAGAATGCTGGAAGCGCCTCGGCGCTTGTTTGCGTTGTGGAAGCCGGGAGCATCGTATGCCAGATTGCCCCCGTATGAAGGATCAATCCACTCCGTCTCTCTCCTCACTCTCTCGATCACTCTCTCTCTCCTCTCTCCCTCCCTCACAGGTTCTCTCTCCTCTCTCCCCCTTTCACTCGGTTCGCGGTCCAAACGGACCCTGGTTGATGTGTGGGAGGTACCGACGGGACGGGCTCGACACGAGGATCGCATCGGTACCTTGTATCCCTCAGATCATGGAGCATGGAGACGCGTGCGAGTGGAAGGATGGCGTGGCCCCTGTCGCCCGATCTGCACCTATTCGCGATCTTCGCCGCACAAGAGGTAGGGGAACAGGCTCCTCGTCTCGCCAGGAATCCGTTGACGCCACATGCGTCGCCATCCATCATCATCTTCATCATTTTTCGTGCAAATCTAGTTTTAGGTGATTTTGGGCTAATTTCTCGATTTGCATTCCTCTCTCAATTTCTGATCCAGATGACCGCTGATCGAAGCAAGGGAGGTACCGTTGGATTGGTCGCATCGTGAGGATCGCGTTGACGCCTATCTTCCCTCGATCACCAGAGCGTGGAGCCGAGTCGAGCTGGGAGGCGCCGCGTCGCCCTTTCGCTGGATCGGCATCGAATCGTCGGTTTCGTCGTAGTCTAGGTAGGGGGATGGATTCCTTGCCTCGTTAGGACACCGCTGGTACCACATGCGCCGTGGTCCGACGCTCTTTGCCTCATTTTTCTTGCATGTTCCTGTTTAGTTCATTTTTAGTCCACAATGCTTGAAATCATCTCCATGGGCATCGTCTTTTAATTCTAGTGGCATGCTTAGGTGTTGAATGTTGTTATGGCATGGTAGGATAGCTTAGAATCGTGTTTCCCCGCGTCCCCCATCGATTTCGGTCGATCGGGAGGGGGTTTCGGTTCCGAACTCCGGAGTCACGAAACCCAGGTGACATAAAGCGCCTGCCCCGGTGTGTTATAGTCACTCAGCGCGCCTGTAGAGATGCGTTATATCCCTTGTTTAACTGTTGATTCTGATCATTCTGGTGAGCATAATGGGCCATCGGTGGCGTGTTATGTTGCTATAACGCACCGCCCTTGATGCGTTATAGCCCTGGTTTATTATGTTGTGTGCTTGTCGACTTTAACGCCCCTTCTCACGTGCGTTATAGTCCTATAGCATGCCTGCCATGGTGCATCATAGTCCGATTGACTGTGGATTTTTATGTGTTCTGTTGAGCATAACGGTCCTATCGTGGTCCGTTAAAAAGCCGGAGCCGCCGTCGCCGCCGCCGAACAGACTCGTACGCCCTCCGACATCGCCGCCGCCGACACCGCGTTGAAAACCGCCGCCGGCACGGTGAACGAAGCGACGAAGACCGTCGGCACGGTTTCCGTCGAAGTGGAAAAATCGGGCGCCCCGGCCGGATTCCGGAGCGCGTCGGCCAAGGCCCGCGCCGATCTGGCCGGAAGCGCCGCCGCCATCGCCACGCTTTCGGGCCGGATCGAAGCCATCCGCAACCGACGTGCCGACGTAGCTTTCGCCGCCGAAAACGCCAAGGCCGCCGACAAAACGGTCGCAAAGACCGACGACGCCGAACGCGCCCGTACCGAAGCCGCCGCACGCGAACAGGCCGCACGCGACGTCGCCACCGAGGAGGCCGCGAAAAAAGCCGCCGCAGAAAAGGCGCAGGCCGAAGCCGATGCCGCCGCAGAAGCGAAGATCATCGCCGACAAAGCGAAGGCCGACGCGGCGAAGAAGGCTCAGGCCGACGCGGACGCCGCCGCCGAAGCGCAGATTCTCGCGGACAAACAGGCCGCCGAAAAGCGCGCCGCCGAAGCCGCCGCGAAGATCAAGGCCGACAACGCCTCGAAGAACATCCTGAAGCGCTACGTCGAACTCCGTCGCCAACTCAAAACCGGCGAGATTTCGCCCGACGAATACGAAACCGCGGTCAAGGAACTCACCGCCGGAAAATAACCGGCGCGGGTTCACGACCGGCTTCCCCGCGAAGCCGGTTTTTTCGTGCCTTCCGCCGGAGCCGGCCCGCGTCGCGACCCGGGGGGCGGGACGACCGTCAGGCTTTTTTATTCGACGCAACCCGGCGACGTTCCAGCGTCCGGTTTTTCCGAAAAACCATGAGCGAAACTCTCCGTCGCACGCCCCTCTACGATTTCCACGTCCGCAACGGCGCCCGCATGGTGCCGTTCGCCGGATGGGAAATGCCGGTGCAATACACGTCGATCATCGACGAGCACAACGCCGTCCGCAACAAGGCCGGCCTCTTCGACGTCTCGCACATGGGCGAGTGCCGCGTCACCGGCGCCGACGCCGCCCGGTTCCTCGACCGCGTGATGACGAACGTCATGGCGACCATCAAACCGGGCGCCGCGCGCTACACCGTGATGTGCCGGCCGGACGGCGGCTGCGTGGACGACCTGATCGTCTACCGGATTTCCGAAAACGAGTTCTTCATCTGCCTCAACGCCGGCAACGCGAAGAAGGACATCGCGTGGATGCAAAAGGTCGCGAAGGAGGAAAACTTCGCCGTCACCGTCGCCGACGAATGCGACGCGTGGGCGCAGCTCGCGCCGCAGGGCCCGCTCGCCGAAAAGATCGTCGCGAAGCTCACCAAGGCCGATCTCTCCGCGATCAAACGCTTCGCGTTCGTCGTCGCGGAAGTCGCCGGCGTCCCGGGCGTCATCATCTCGCGCACCGGCTACACCGGTTCGGCCGGATTCGAACTCTATGTCCCGGTCGCCGGCGCGGACAAGGTCGCGACCGCGCTGCTCGACGCCGGCAAACCGGAAGGGCTGCTGCTCGCCGGACTCGGCTGCCGCGATTCGCTCCGGCTCGAAGCCTGCTACCCGCTCTACGGCCACGAGATTTCCGAAACCATTTCGCCGCTCCAGGGCGGTCTCGGCTGGGTCGTGAAACTTGAAAAGTCGCCGGCGTTCATCGGACAGGACGCGCTCGTGAAACAGAACGCCGCGATGCCCTCGAAGGTCGTCTTCTTCAAACTCGAGGACCGGCGCATCGCCCGGCAGGACACGCCGATTCTCGACGCGTCCGGCAAGACGGTCGGCAAGGTGCTTTCCGGCACGCTTTCGCCGCTGCTCAACAAGCCGATCGGTTCCGCGCTCGTGGACACCGGCGCGACCGGCGAACTGGCCGTCGATCTGCGCGGCAACAAGATCGCGCTCACCGTCGTCCCGGAGCCGTTCTACAAGTAGTGCGGGACTCCGCCCCGCTCCGAAAACCGTCACCGGAATCCGGTGACGGTTTTTCGTCGCGACTTCAGGCGTGCGGGCGACCCGCAAAAAAAGCGCGGGACGGAGCCCCGCGCTACTTCCGCCGGCGACGCACGAACGTCGCCATCGCGAGCGCGCCGGCGCCGAAGAGGCCGCAGGTCGCGGGCTCCGGGACGGCGGCGACGGTCAGCACACCGCCGGAGAACGTCGCCGAGTAGTCGGCGGAATCGAAGTTTTTCAACGTGTAGCCGGCGGTCGTCACCGTGCCTCCGGTGACGAGGTGGTAGACGCCGGCCGCATTGAACAGGTTGCCGAGATCGAGCGTGATGCCGGAGGACGCGCCGAGCGCGGCCGTGCCCCCCTTGAGCGCGATGGCGTCGTCGACGGCGGCGGCGAAGGCGAGCGTCGCCCCGTCGGCCAGCGCGAGCGTCGCACCGGAGCCGAGCGCGACCGTGTTCGTCGTGCCGTCGCCGATTTGCAGTGTCGCTCCGGCGGCGACGTTCACCGCGCCCGAACCGAGCGCCCGGGCGTGGCCTGTGACGAGCGTGCCGCCGGAAACCGCGAGTCCGCCGGCGAAAGTGTTGTTGCCGGAGAGCGCGAGCGTGCCCGCGCCGGTCTTGACGAGTTTGCCGGACGCGCCGGAAAGCACGCCGGTGAGCGCGATCGTCCGCGCGGTCGTGTTGTCGGCGGAATCAAGCGTGTTCACGGTCGTGCCGGTCGCGCTCGTCAGCGTCATGGCGAGCGAACTCGACCAGTTCGCGCCGAACGCGCCGACGGTGCCGGCGCCGAGGCCGATGACGCTCGTGCCCGGCGCCGTGTTCGTGATGCCGCCGGCGCCGACATTGAGCGCGCCGCCCGACAGCGTGATGCTTCCGGTGCTCGATCCGCTGGCGGCGATGTTCAGGCCGTAGAAATTCGCCGTGCCGCCGGAGACCGCCACCGTGCCGTTCGCGCCGCCGCCCCAGGTGATCTGGGTGACGATGTTCGTCGATGTACTTTAAAAGTACTCCATAGAGTCTGACATCATCAAGGCCACATTATAGTCACATTAAAATCACATCATCAAGGCAACAAACACATCAATGCTACACAAACTCATATGTAATGCAACACAAACTCATATGACATTAAGCACAGCATCAAGACAACACAAACACATATGACATTATGCACATTACACAAGTACATATGACATTATGCACATTGACTCATAATATTTGTCATCATCAAAACCTCAGGATTACAACAAGCACTACGCCAACAATGACGAAGAATCGGTCACAAAATCACATGTCATGTGACAGAAGCACCTCCTCACTAGAAGTAAAGCCAGATGCGTCCAGTGACATCTTACACTGCGCCTCAAGCATCTCACACTCACCTCAAACACGGTGACTAAGACATTGTACCAAGTACAAGGAACAACAGTAACGAGTGACTGGTCAAGGTCACACCCGTCAGTGCTCGTCCAAACGCCCCTGACCACGTGTGCACACACAAGCCCAATGTCTTGAGCTAGGCCTCTAGCTAGTTTCCCCCCCAGTCAGACGCTACTGTAAAGCAAGGGGGGCCATGGAAACTAGCCTAAAAATAGTCTCTCGGGAACTCACCCCGCCACCACTCCAAGGTGGGCCGACACCAAGTGTCTTCCGACTACGACTTGTGAAGGATCACTAGACATAGAGACTCTCCGAAAGAAACTCCAAAGTGTGGACAGGGTAAACACTCACCTATCACATGCACTACGAAACACAAGGCAGTATATAGAACTACTGCCAAACTCAGGATAAACAACTAGACCTACACACAACGATCCTTGAGTCACACGACTCGGGTCATGATCGTCACACATCACGGTAATATACCATTAATCTGCCTAGTCCCTAAGCCAAAAACCATGATAAAACATAAGTCCTCAGCCCCTAGGATGCACATAGGACTCTTGATTACGTATAACACTAATCATGGCACATGAGGGAGCATCAAAGCCCACAAACCACATAGGCATGCAAACTGAGGTAAGATGATACCTCCAAGCATCCAAATCCAGAGTCTCGATCCATACAGGATACCCGAGACACTCACGAGGTCACGTGTCAACCACTGGGTCACAACTAGTTGACCAGAAACCATAATGACCCTCGAAATACATATAACACTACTCGATATCATGGCACTTTTGAACACCCTATAACAAAAAATCTACAAAAATAGTCAAAATTCACGGAATAAAACTTAGATCCGAACCACTAAGGATCCGCTAAGACACGGATCTCACAGTCCCTACCTCCTAAAAGAAATTTCGTCCTCAAAATTTAGACGGAAGGACAGGAGGAAACCACAAGGAAAAGCCGACAGGAACACAGTTAGACCACAATCATAAGCACACGCTCTAGACTGAGCACAATGCGAGTGAACATAAGTCCAACACCTTCGAAGAAGGGCAACGTCCCTTATGTCTCAGGATAGGAGACATGTCTGCCATAACAACAAATATCGAGGAAACAAAATGACAATACGACAAGTAGTAGCTTACACAAGGAAACGCAGTCCTCACAACTGACAGCTCGACCACATCATCGACTTCAGTGCCAGAGGTAATAGGGAATACCAGGCACACATGACGCCAATAACAACAACACCGCTGGACCACACACAGAATCAAGTCAGTCCTCACTCAGATATTATATCTGATCGAGTCGCAAGCTGCTCTACCAGGAAAGAAGAGTACGGCAAGCTACTGACAAGGCAATGGTCCAAGACAGAGACACAAAATCATACAGAATTAGCACTCCAAAAAATAACACAATGGCAGCAGTCATAGGATTTCGGCTCCGTACAAGACACAAAACTATGGAACACCACTGCAAGTAGGGTCATATCGAGGCACAGCAATAGCCGAACACACGACCATAAGGAACTGGTCATGCATCAGATAGCTCACCGGGAAAGACCCTTGACGATAAGAATCGACAAGAAAAGTAATAATCTCAGGGAACGCATCTCAAGGACCATGAATATGCCTCAAGAGCACAACACCAACGAGAAGAAATGCAGAGTAGAGGGTATTCAATCTACAGGAAAGCTGACAAATCCCCCATACTCGCAACCCCAATGCCAACACCAGAAAATTACCAGCAACAGCATGACAACAGACGAAGTCAAGGCACAGGAAGCCAACACAAAGTTACATCGAGAAAAGCAATTCTCTCGATCGGTCAAAACCCTATGAAAAGATTCTCGACCAGTGGGTAATTAGCCCACACGCTTCCACTGTGCACTCATGTAACGCACATCGGCAATACACGATGGAACTCACAAATAATGGGAAAAGCCTTCTCAGCACAACTGGAAATGTAGATAGAGGTGAAATGATATCTCGAGGCATCCAGAACCAACGTCTTAGAACACTATATATATGATGTAAAATATGTGTGTTTATATTATGGAAATAATATGGTTGTATTTTTAGAATATGTGATAGTTTGGCCTTTAGCGCCTTGTAAATATCTCGACCTATAACATTCCGTCTATCTGCTGTGACGTCCTCGGACACGATACGGGATCATGGGAAGGGGGCGCCATAGGTGTTGGTATCAGAGTCAGGTTGTGAGGCTTGAAATTATTTGTGATTTATACACCATACCACAAGACCTTAAGAATTTATTTTAGAATTTGATGTCAAACCAACCTAGGGACTTACTAATTCAGGTTAGTTCTCCCTTGCAGGATATGACAGGGAGTGATAGGGTTGAGGTGAATACTTCTCCTGGGGAGTCTGCGCCCTCTAAGGAAATATCACAATGAGTTATCAGAGAAGCAATAGATGGCAGGCTTACTCCCAGTGGACAAGGTGTGTTGTCTACTCAGGGTGTGTTAGACTTAGGAGGATTCACACAAGCTTTTCAAGGGTTAGTGCAGACTATGCAGTTACAGGTCTAAACTCAGGTGATAATGCAAGCCCAATTATAAACCCATATGCAAGAACAACCGAATAGGGCAGCAGGTGCTACCTTGATGGAGAAATTCAAACATATGAGTCCTCCTTCTTTTAAGGGGAAGAGTCAGCTAGAGATTGTAAAAAATTGGGTATGGAAAATTGAAAAGATTTTCATAACCATTAGATGTGCAGAATAGGATAAGGTGATATTAGCTACATTTATACTTAAGGACCGCGCGGACGAGTGGTGGAGGTCTGCACTTAGAACCACTTTTAGAGATAGAGAGATTGAGATTGGCTGGAACGAATTTCTTAACATCTTCCATGCAAAATTTCTCCCTCGGCATGTGAAGGATAAGAAAGAAGTGGAGTTTTTAAATCTGACTTAAGGAGGTATGTCAGTTGCCGACTATAAAGCAAAATTTACTGAATTGGAAAAGTATGTCCCCCATATTTGTTCAGACGAGCTTAGAAGAGTGAAGAAATTTGTTAGAGGTTTGAAGAGCAATATTAGAAGTAGAGTTACAATTTTTGATCATCAGACTATGGCAGCAGCTTTGAGAACTGCTTTTGTTGTGGAAGATGAATATGAGGAATTCTTAGTAGAAAGACAGAGGGATAATGCTAAAAGGGGCAACCTTGGTTCAGCCGTGAGGAAAGATAAGAAGCCCACAAGGATGTCAATCAATATTAATTCTTTTCCAAAAAATGATCAAAATTCTAATTTGATGCCTGTTAGCAATGGCGTTGTTCAAATGACGCCCCTCCAACAGGCGCTGTTAATATTCAATTTCAAAAAATGATTTCCTATATTTCGCTATTTGACGCCCCTTCAAACGTTGTCAATTAAATTCGAATCATCATTATAAACATCGGATCAATCACTCTGGCATTAACTCCCCCTGACAACGGTTCAAATTTCCAGACGCCTCTACAAATGACGCCCCTCTTAATGTCGTTAAATATAAAACTAACACCTTCTGACTGGGGCGTCATTCAAACAAATCATGCCACTCTCAAGGGCGTTATTCATTTTCAAACGTTTGACTCAAAAAGCCCTATCTTTCCCTCCCCTTCGTTCATTGTCTCCATCGTCCTCTCTCCACCTTCGTCCGAACCCTAACCGAACCACCCTTCAAACCCCTGCTCGATCGTGATGGCGGGCCCCCACAAACGTCAAAGGGTGACGAGGCCGGAGGTGGTGGACCTCGTCGGTGACTAGGAGGTGGCGGTGGAGGAGCTCCTTGCCGTGGCCGGAGAGGAAGCCCCCGCGGCGGTGCCGTCCGGCGATGAAGGTGCCACCGAGGGTGACGGCGGAGCCAGAGGAGAAGAAGAAAGGGAAGAAGAAGGAGGCGAAGAAGACGATGGAGAAGAAGAAGAAGACGGTGGCGGAGAAGCCAGAGGGGAGGAAGAAGGCGATGGAGAGGACGACGATGGCGAGGACGATGACGGTGGGGAAGCCCCCCCCCCCCCTCTGGTAGCCAATGCGGGGTGGTGGTATCCCCCCCCCACAGAGTAAGGTAGGTCCCCAAAATGCCTCTTCTGCATTTTTTTTTATTTTTTGAATTTTTTTTTCAATTTTTTTTCACATGTTTCCATTTCCATAGCCCTCGGCCTCGGGTTGAGCTTGCTGTCACAGAGATACAGAGAACTGATGCCCCCCTCAGGGGCGTGGTTTAACTGAATGACGACCCATGACTGGGTGTCAATTGATTATTTGTATAAAAGATCACCAAAATTCTGAAACAACGCCCCCATCAGGGCGTGAATTAATAAATAGACAGCACACGGTGTGTCATCAATTCAATATTAAATCTGAAAAATCACACAAAATTTTGAAACAACGCCCCCCATAGGGGCGTGAATTAAACATCTGAATGGTAGGGGTTTACGCAGAGCAAAAAGAGAGAGAGGGCGATCCCCCCCCCTATAAAATTGAATTTTTACTTCTTTTGGCCCCACTTTGACTCAGTGTGACCGCATAAGAGAAAGGATACAAGGCTTGGACTGGTGAATTGATTGCTTGCGCGCATGGACCAAGAAGCTTGACTTGTGTGACTTCGTGCGATCCCAAGGCTCCCTCGTCGAGAATCCTTCCACGCATGGGTACGCCAATCAACCTTGCACGAGACTGGGAAAGACTAGGACTGGGGAATGGCCGTGGGGCCCTTGGGTTGGGAGGAGGGATCAACCCCCGAGGGGGTTAGCCCTCCCTGGGGTGCGACTGCGCCCGGGTTGAACTCCCCCCCCCTCCCGAGCGAGCCACGGCTACGGAAGGTGGTCCCGGGGACCTTCTGATGTTGTTTTATGTCATCCTTTGAGGGACCGACGCTCTGGGGTGCTGGGATTGGCCCGTGGGGGTTTGTCGTTGTCGTGTTGTCGCTGCTGCTCGCAAGGTGTTTGGGGAATTCCATACACACTTTGGGTTATCGACCGGCTTGGGTAGGTGACCGATGGGCCTTAGATTTGGCCTTGGGCTGAGGGTAGGGGCTGGTAGGAGTCGAGGGAAGGCACTTCGGGTGTGTGGGCCCGGCCTTTGTAGCGTATGCCACATTGTAAGGTGGGTTGGCGGGCAGTCCCGGGTTGGCCCGGGAGTTGAAGATAAACGGCTCATCGTCACATGTCTGAGGGTCAGGGGTGGCCCCGACTTGCTGGAGGGTTGTCATAGAACATTGCCGGAGTGCTGGAGCCACGGGTTGGCCCTCGACTTGTTGTAGAATGGCTGGAACACGCGCGCCCACAAGGTGTTCGAGGAAATTCTCGACACACGTGTATGGGCCGCATAAGGGTGCTGTGAGCTTCTAAAGCATGCGGTTGAGCAAGATGAGTCTTCCTTTGACTTCTGGAGGCTGGAGGGAGGCGTCTTGGGGGTAGACCCCAGCATCATTGCTGGGTGCCATGTGTTGTGGTTTGTCATCAGGGTGCCCCCGGGTTGTCCTGGGTTGTAACGCCCGTGATTTAGTGGATCCTTAGTGGTCCCGGTCTAGAATTTATCCCACGATTTTAGACGATTTTTATAGATTTTTAGGCTATTTTTGGGCTTTTAAATGAATTAGTTAAAGTATTAATGTAATTAAAATGGGCGATGCCCGTGTTCATTGTATGCGTGCGCAACGGAAGCGTGTGGGCTGATACGCCACGGGTCGAGGATGATTAGTTCCAAGATTATGGCCGATCAAGAGAATTATTTTCCTCGATGTGACTTCATCTTTGCCATGTGTGCCTTGATGGTATTTATTGTCGTGCTATTGTTGGAGGCATTATGGTGTTCGCACTGGCATTTCTGATAGTTGGGGAGTGTGTCAGCATATATGCTGGTTGAGTACTCTCCACTCCTCTATAATCTTTTTCTTGGGTGTTGTATTCTCGGGGCGTGATCATGGTCCTTGAGATGCGTTTCTTAATATTATTGTTATGGTTGTTGTGGGTCCTTATTGGTAAGCTACTCACTACATGACTAGTTCCTTGTAGTCATGTGCTCAGTCGTTATTGTGACTGGATGTGAGCGAGCTTGCAGTTGTGTTCCGTGGTCCTATATCCAGAACGGAGCTGGGATTTCTACAGGTGTTGTTGTCGTTGTTGCGGTGCTGTGTTCAGCTTGGGAGGAGTTCCCTATGAATCTGATTTGGCATTGTGCGGATCGGGATCTTGTTAGTTAATGTTGTTGTACTCTTCTATTATGACAGAGTTGGCATGCGACTCGAATCAAATGTAATGTCTGAGTGAGGACTGACTTGATTGTGTTTGTGGTCCAGTGTTGTCATTGGTGTTCTGCGTCCCAGGTTTTGTTGTTGCTTTTGGCACAGAAGCCGATGGTTCAAGCAGTCAGCTGAGGATTATGCTTCCTTATTTAAGCTGATGCTTGTTGTGTTTGCCGTTGGTTTTACCGGTAGCTATTTTCGTGGCATGAGTCGTGTCTCCTTCCCAGTGAGACGAAAGTGACATTGTCTTGTTTTAGAGGTGTCAGACTTATGTTCACTTGTGTGCCATGCCCATTCTGTGGATCGATTTACCTTGAGATCCAGAGCGTGTGTTTGTAATTATGGTCTGGCAGTGTCCGTCTGAATTATGTTTTTCGAGATTTGTGTTGTTAAGTTCTGAGTGTTGGTGTTGGCTGGAGTTTGAAGATTATTGCCAGCATTCTGGGTTGGTTCTTCCCTGCTTCTTCTTGTTAGCTCCTTTAATTTCGAGGATGAAATTTCTTAAAGGAGGGGAAGATGTAACACCCTGGATTCTTTCGGATCTATTTGGAGAGCTTTCGGATCACTTTTGTGGGTCCTGAGTTGTGTTTGCCCAACTTCGGTGTATTGACACAACATGTCGCACGATGTTGGGAGTGGAAGTGGTGGTGGAGGTAACATGAGTACTAGGCTTAGCAGAGACTTAAGCTTGTGGAGGTGATGGAGACGGGGTAGGAGATGGAGATGGAGATAGAGATGGTGAAAGTAATGGTGGAATAGGTGGGGGCATAGGTGAGGAAACAGATAATGAATTAGGCAATGGAGCGGGTGCAACACTAGCTAAAGGATCACAGGGGTGTCCCTGGTCTTGAAGTAATGGGGACGGCTGCCTAGGCGCGCTTCTTGCTGCTGCTGCTTGTTGTGAAGATGTAAAACGACCTTGTGAATGATGGCCCAATCAATCCTCTTCTGATCTTCTAAGTCATAAACATAATCCTAGAACTCGGGACAATCCTCAACCAAATGCCCCTACTGGCGATGATAATCACAGAACTGAAGTATATTCCCGACCGCAGGTCAGCAAGGCACAACTAGAGGGAGCAACAACACATGAGTGGCCATCAAAGCTCGAAAGATATCGGTAAAAGACTCCGGAAACGGAGAACAAGGAGCCCGCTTTGGGCTAGGGGGATGTCGAGGGGTATGGGATGAAGTGGAAGGTTGTGGAGACGGAAGTGAAGGTTGTGTAGGCAATAGTGCTTGGCCGGCGGCGGAGGGATTTGGTGAATACATATGTGGAGCGGGATGAGGGGGCATATAGACAGCATCCACCTACTCGGGGTGTGATGTTTCCTTGACCGGGGGTGGAGGCGAGTGTGGGTATGAGAAGGTGGGAGGCTGACTCATAGAAGGTTGATATGCAGAGGGTTGACTCATGGAAGGTTGATATGTAGATGTGGATGTGGTGTAAGGCTGACTCATGGAGGGCTGACTCATGGGAGCATAGGGTTGGCTTGTGGAGGGTGAGGTGCAAGTGGAGGTGGATGGTGGAGAAGTCTCGGGGTCGAGGGAACTTTGGAGTTGTTGACGAACAAAGCAGACTCGGATATAAAGTTGTTGCCAAGAGGTAATGTCATTAAGGGCTAAGATGAACCGGTACTCAGATGTTGCATTAGATATCAACATCTTGATTTTCCCCCTGCGGAATGTGCCCCGGGACTTGCACGGCGAGGACGCCAGTGGTCAACAAAGGTTGAGAACTCCTCTTCGGGCTTCATCTTTTCATGGGCCAGATCCACTATAGAATACTTGGGCCCAGGCTTCATCATTGTAGGCGTTGTAATCCTTGATCATCGCCTCCCTGGCATCGTTGGCCTTCTTGGCCTTCTCGAAATCCTTGTCCTTTTCCGCATCGACGATGGCTTGCTGCTCGTCGACGTATTTCTTGACGCATGCCTTATAGGCATCAAACCGCTTGTTGAACATCTTGATGATCGGGTCCGATGCCTGGCGGTTCGGGATCACAGGCGGTTTGCAAGGGGCATCATCAGCATAGGCGGACGTGGCCAATACGCTCAAAGCAAGCGCGGACAGCAAAAATTTCATAGGGGTCTCCATCTCGAGTGAAATACACACCCAGCGGTCCGGCGAATATTTGCCGCCGGTACATGGATGCAATTATTGCCGCGGTCGATAACCGCGAACTGTTGGAATGATACACCGTCATCCAGGACGGATCGAACAACACATGCCGATGGCCAAAAAATGGATAAGCGGCAAAATCCGTTGACAACGCCGGAAATAAAACTGGGCACTCCTCGGAGTGCCCAGCAAAGTATTGCCTATGCAGCTTTTCTTGTTACCAAGCTATTAGAAGCTATAGGTCAGACCACCCTGGATGAAGCGGCCAATCGCGCCCGACATGTGCATCGAGGGATTGTACTGATAGGGCGAGCCACCGTAAGTACCTGCGTCAAACGGAGGCTGACGGTTGAACAAGTTGTTGACCGCGAAGTGCATGGTCAATTGCTTGTTGTACTTGTAGCGCACGGTCACGTCGGTCGTGTAGAACGCATCCGTCTTGCAGAAGCTCGAAGGATAGTTCGCCAGGCCGGCTGCATAGCCGCTGAACTGGAAGCCCGAATAGACTTCGAGGTTGTTCGCGCAGGTGTTGGCCATGCCCAGGCCACCGACATAGGACGGGTCGGTGTTGGTATAGCTGCCGATATAGTTTTCCACAGCAGTGATATCCCACGGGCCCTTGTCATACGTGATCGTACCTTGGAGGCGATCCTTCGGGTTGGCCGTGTCGCCGCCGATCAGTTCCGGACCGTGGGTGCCGGCCAACTGGTAGCTGACGCCGCCAACGCCCAGGATGTAACTCATTTCATGAGTCCAATCCAGGCCGGTGTACAGCTTGCCCCACTCGCCCAGGTTCCACTTGTAGTGCGTTTCGAGTTCCCAGCCGCGCACTTGCGTGGAGTTGGTGTTCTCATACGGATCGACTTCGTACAGCAAGAGGCCGTTGGCACCGCCAGGCACCGTGCAAGGAGCCGACGACGATGCGCTCGTGTAGCAAGTGGTGGCGACCGGGATTTGGCTGCGCACGTCGGTCAGGGCGACCGAAGGCGGCGGCGTGTAGATCTGGTCCTTGACCTTGATGTCATAGATATCGAAGGTCGTGCTCCAACCCTTGATCGGCTCCAGGATCATGCCCAAGGTTGCCGAAGTCGACTTTTCCGGGTTCAGGTGGCTGTCAGCGCCCGTTTCATAGATGGCGGTCGGCAAGCACGAAGGAACAGGAACGCCGGCAGCCGGGCCGTTCGGGCACAGTTGCGTGTCGTTACCACCGGCGAAGGTCAAGCCGGAATGGCCGGTTTCAGCAACGTTCGGAGCGCGGAAGCCGGTAGCCAAGGTGCCACGCAGAGCGAACACTTCGGTCGGAGTCCACTTGAAGCCGGCAGCAGGCGTGAAGGAATTGTTTTGGCCGCTCAGACCGAAGTGGTCGTAACGGGCGTGTGCATCCAATTCCAACTGCTTGGTGATCGGCGCGGCAATTTCAGCGAAGACCGAGGTGTCGGACTGCTCGCCCTCGACAAATTGAATTTGCGACTGGCTGGGAATTGCACCTGCTGCGTTCAGCGGCAGCGGCGGCGAATCGATCTTGGTGTAGGTATAGGAAGCGCCTGCGCTGAAGCCCAGATCGCCACCCTGCAATTGCATCAAGGAACGGGTCGCATGGAATTCCAACGTGTCGAGATCCGAATGCAATGTGACGGAATTGTTCGGATAGATCGCGTTGATATCTGCCGGCGAGTTGCCACCCAGGATGTTATACGGGTTGGTCGTACGGTTCAGGGCCATCGCCAAGATGTCGGCTTCGGCCAAGACGCTCGGCGAATTCTGATTCAGCGAATTGCGCGACATCACCAACGACGTGGAGGTATCCCAATCACCGATCGAGCCAGTCAAATCGAAGGCCACGCGGTAGTTCTTCGAATTGATGTCGGCTTGCGGGCTCGGGCTGTCCGGATCGTAGCCGATTACCTGGGCAGGTGCACCCAAGGTGTTGCCCGGATAGTTGGCCGGCACGGTCACGTTACCGCCACCTGCGGTGAACTGCTGCGGATAGTTGACGATGAAAGGTCCGGTTGCCGGATTCACGCCAACAGCGGGGCCCATGGCCGTCGGATACGGGGTCTTGTAACCGTCACCGAAGCCGCCCGCGATCACCGCGACATTGCTTTCGAACATCGAAGCTTTCACGTCCAACTGCCAGTCGCCGGCGAGCTTCTTGGTGAAGCTGGCCATCAGGTTCAGGTTCGACGTCGGGCCGACGAGGTCACCGGCAGGCTTAAAGGCGCAACCGCCCGAGCTCAGCATGGCATAGCTGTTGCAAGGACCGGAGATGAAATCGAAGTTCGCCGGATTTTGCGTCGGGCTGCCGCCGTTGACGCCAACGCCGTTGAGGTTGTACAGGTAGATGCTACCGGGGATGAGCGGCAGCGGGCGGTTGGAATTCACCACGCCCGGAACGAAACTCTGGCCACCGATGCCGGTGAAGTTCAGGTTGGTCCATGCGCCGTCGCCGTAGCGCGATGCCAGCGTGATCGGGTCGGTATGACGATATTCAACGCTCAGGAAAGAGTTGTAGCCGTCGGTGTCCAGGTTGCCGAAACCGGTGGTCAAGGACAAGTGCTTGGTTGCGTCGCCGCCTTCAGTGGCGCCGCCGCCTTCCGCATTGATCGTGGTACCCGTGAAGTTCTTCTTCAGGATCACGTTCACGACACCGGCCATGGCGTCCGAACCGTATTGTGCCGATGCGCCGTCCTTCAGCACTTCAACGCGCTCGATGGCGTCGAAGGGGATGTCGCTGATGTCGACGAAGGAACGTTGGCCGTCGTCGAACATGGCGTTGGGGGCAACGCGATGGCCGTCGATCAAGACCAGAGTAGCCGACGAATTCAGGCCGCGCAGCGAGATCGCTTGCGCGCCGGCTGCGAATGCGCCGGTGAAGCCCTGGCTCAAGGTACCTTGGCCGTTGGCGGTGATGTTACCCAGGACCTGGGCAATCGAGGTGTAACCGGATTGCTTCAGCTCTTCCGAGGTGATGACTTGCACCGGGCTCGGGGTTTCAGCGTCGGCGCGGCGGATGCTCGAACCGGTCACTTCAACGCGTTGCACCGTGGGCTGCGAATTGTCGGTGGGGGTCGTCGATTGTGCGAAGACGGGGGCAATTGCCATCGTCAAGGCGCCACCGGCGATCACTTTATCTAACTCTCTTTCTATCTCTAGTTATTCCTCTCCCAATTTCACAAATCATCACAGTTTTCTACACTTTTGTACTTTTCTCCATATTGCATAGCATATCCCTGCAGTTATACTGCCTGTTTTCTCCTCCTATTTGTTTCTACATCATCACAATACACACAATTATTATTTGCACCCTTCCATAGGGGTTAAAAACCTCCCCCCGGAGAGCATGATGGAACTTGAGGCCCTCTGCCTCTAGCCGGCTAGAAGGACAGGAGGTTGAATCCATGATGTTCCCTGCACCCCGTTCCTCAAGCGCGATCAAGTCTTCATCTTTTCAAGGTACATGGCACCGTTGCACTCCTTTCTTCATCCCTTTGGTGTTGTTAATCCTTAGTGGCGATCACGGTATGTTTTCCTACTTATTCATTGCCCTTTGTTCATTATCTTCTATGCTTGTTCATGCTACATGTTCATATGATAGTTAGTTACTTTGGGGTAGAGGGTGACGTAAACTATCAACACCTTTATTTTTTGGCGATCACGGTGGGACAACTAGTGTCCATCACGTTGTTCATGCTCTTTTGCAAGTTGGGTGTGGGTTTGTGCATGTTTAGGTAGTGTTTTCCCCCTTTTCCCACTATTTTGGGCATTTTTGGGTCTGTCCCACCATTACGGTTGCCTCCAGGGCCTCCAGGCCAGTCTAGCGGTCATCACTGGGCCGATAGGGCCTTTCTGGTAGCCTTGCGATCATTTGGTAGACCGCAAGGATTTAAAAAACGGTCATTTGGTAGACCACTTTCTGATTCTGGTAGTTCTGGCGCTGTACTCATGGGGCCATGTTCATTGATGCATAACTTGGGCTCCCGGGGTCGGATTGCCCTGTTCTTAGGCTCATTTTGTAGCCCTTTATATTGTCTTTCCATCCATATATCATTTGCATCATTTGGGTCATGTTTGCATAGTTTAATCTTATCTTCATTTTTGAATTTTCTGTATAAAGTCTGTAGCCAGGCCCAGGGACAGGCTCACAGGTACGTCTTTGGTTGATGATTTGATTGCCTTCCCGTGGTCTGATTGCTTGTTTCTTGCTTCCATCTTGTTCCCATTTATATTGTCTTTAGATCCATATATTATTTATATTATTTGGGTCATATTTGCATAGTTAAATTCTGTCTCTATTTTCGGATTTTGTGCATAAAATCTACATGCAGGTCCGTGGGCCCTACCGGCCAGCTGGTATGTGGGTAGGTAGGGAACAATATCTGCCACGTTTTTAGCAAAGCAGAGGATGTTTCTATGAGACATTTATTCCCCTGACAAGAGAGTCCTTCTGGCGGCCCTTTTAAGTGAAAGCAGATCCTTCAAGTCGGGTTGCGGATCTTGGAGAGCGGGTGCTTCCGGTTCCAGATCCATTCTAGGCGAACATGAATGTGTTGACACTTTAATGACAAGGTGTCGACACATTGCATGAACTAGCATCGACCTCATCAAGCTAGCATCGACCTTATGCACGTACTGGCACCGACCTTAGTCTTGCGTTGAAAGCAGGACATGCACTGACCTAGTCTTGCGCTGGCTTTGGATGTGCACCGACCTTGTAGCGAACGTGCACCGACCTTGTAGCACGTGGCTTTGAATGTGCACCGACCCTGCTTGCTGATGTGCATGGACCTTGCTTGCAAGTGGTCAAAGCTAGCATCGACCTTCTTGCACCACAATAGTAATATGCATCGACCTTGGAGACGCTGGCCGCTCGCGTACAGCTTGTGCTGAAGTGTCGAGTCTTGGGCTTGTCGTGTCGGGACATATGCGCCAGAAGAAAGTAGAGCTTGACTCTTGGAACCGAGGTGTCGACATTTTTCACACAGGGTGTCGACACTTCGTGGATCTAGAGCCCAGATGGAGACAGCTTCGATTAGGATTTCTTCTTGGGGTGTCGACACTCTTTGAGTGTTTGAGTTCTGTAATTAGTTAAACCAAACTTGTTAGATATTTGTCGAGGGTCGAATAATGATTTATGGTTTGTTATCATCAAAACCAGGGGACACAACATAGTTGTCTCCTTCTAGTTGTAAGCTTGGCTCAAGAGACTGCAAGACAGTTTCAAGATGATCAATCTTCTGTAGGCTGGAGATGCTCAACTCTCCACTCGTCTGGTTCTGCTTCCTTCCACTTGAAGATGACGGAGAGCTTCAGCCGCTGCCTTGGGTTCTTCTCTTTCTACTCTGGTTCTGGCTCTATCTTTCGCTCTTTCGTCTCTAGGAGTAGTACTCTTTCTTATACTCTGGCTCCCATAACCTTACACGGGAGAACGAGAGAGGCTTGGCTTACGCAACCTTTTATCTCGTTCCGTGCAAGCGGATGTGTCACCTTCCACCTACCACTGGACTCATATGTCCGTCCTCTTCTCATGGAGGGAGCCACTAACCCCCCCCCCCCCCCCCCCCCCCCCCCCCCCCCCCCCCCCCCCCCCCCCCCCCCCCCCCCCCCCCCCCCCCCCCGGTTTAACCCGTGTCGGTTTAGGTGAAGGCTGCACCGATTGGGGTTTCTTCTCAGAGTCGAGGTCATTCATACGAATGTTGGCGTTATCAGAATGTTCTAGTTGCAATGCATGACCTCCGCAATGTTTCATTTGTAGTCTTCGAGCTTTGGTCCCAGACTTTGCGTGACTTTCGACGCATGCCGGACCTGTCCCCGGGTTCCCAACCTTTCTGTGATTCAGCTATCGGCACGGTCAGTTGGAGAATTATGACCGTATCTTTCACCTGGGGGGCTTCCTTAATGGGTAGCGGACCACTAGGCAAGCTCTCATCCTGATCGGGCGAGATATGTGTTTATTCGGCCTTCCCATCTTTGACTTGCGCTTGGATGCGTAGATAGGAGTGCCGTATGATCATCATCGTCATTTTTTGACGTCCACAAATGCCCCCCACTTGTGGGTGGCGCAAGCGAGGGACGAGTGCGTGGGGCCCACGAGTGTAGAGTTATTTGAAAAGATATTTGCTCTTCCGGACTAGTGAAATGCTGGTTCGGTGCTAATTCGCGGGAGAGCGCTCACTCCTTCTGCGAAGGGATGGGGGAACCACTCCACTATGTGCGCACGTGGACCAAGAGTCTTTTTATTCATCGACTCGGATGGAAGGTCCGAGCCGGAGCCAATGAGATTTCTTTTTTATTCATCGACTCGGATGAAAGGTCCAAGCCGAAGCAAAGGGGTTCTTTTTGTTCATCGACTTGGACAGGGGGTCTGAGCCGAAGCGAAGGAGTTCTTTTTGTTCATCGACTTGGACAGAAGGTCCGAGCCGAAGGTTAATTCACCGGTGGGACTGGAGATTTCAATACCTGGGTGGTTTATTCATCGGCACGGGGTCAGTGCCAAAGTAAGGGTCTTTTTGTTCATGGCTTCAGACGGAAGGTCTGGACCACTGGTTTGTTCGTCAATGCCGACAGGGTTTTGGAGACCGACGTGGTTTATTCATTGACACGGGGTAAGTGCCAGCGCAAGGGTCTTTTTGTTTATGGAACCAGACGGAAGGTCCGGGCCACTGGTTTTATGCATCGGTGGGACTGGTTGAAGCAGCGTTAAGCTAAAAATAAGGGTTTTTTGCTACATGGGATGTAGTTGTTTGGTCATTAATTTGGTCTGCCATCTCATCCATCAAATGAAATAAATAATTTGCATTCTTTTCATAATTTGATGTATCAATTGATTTCACAAAGACTGTACCTTCGATGCAATAAATTAGAAAGTTGATCATGAATTTTTTTGTGGTACCAGTCCAGCCATCACACATAATGGTGCATCCTCTCTCCATCCAGATATATTTGAAATTGTCAACCCACTGATGGAGTTTCTCAACCTCTCCCTCAAGGCCATGCCCATATATGTCTCGACGTGACGAGACCTTCAAGCCAGGGCCAACATCTACTATAGCATTTAGCATAGGTTGGAAATATTCTGATTTAGCTGCATGTGCAGTGACACCTGCATAGAAAAATCATTTGTAAATACTTTTAAATGCATGCCCTGCAACTTTTGCTGATTTTTTTATCCCTCTCAACGATTGCTTGCTTTTTGGTTGTGTAGCACTTTGCCTTATGTGCAGATAGCTGTCCATGGGGCCTCCTCTCTGCAGGGCTGCACTAATGTCAGGACGTCGTGCAACTCGTGCTACACCAGTTGTATTGGAGTATGTCCCTGAACCTATCGGTGCTTTTCTTTTCCTTCGAGCAGTTTGTTCACACTATTGCTTCAGTCAATTCTGGATCTCAATCCTCAGTGCCTTCGTCATCAGTATCATTCTCTCCTTCCCCTTCTGTCCGAAATCTTCTCAGTAATTTCAGCCTGATCTTCAGCCTTTTGTTGCATCCTCTCTTTTTTTGCCCAGAAGGTACTGGCGTATTTCTTCTCGGACCTCTTGGAGACATCTGTCACATTGTTAAACCTCTCCTCTTATCCCGATCAAATGTTACTTTCCTCTAATAATTCCGCCATGTATCTCCTTACCACAATAATTACATTTTACTTTTCTTCTCCTAGCATCAACTGAGGAGAGGTGGGCCCCCCTCGGATCGTCCCGCCCTTGTTGCTTGACCTTGTTCACGTCTAGGCATGATGCTACATTAAGATAGTCGAAAACAAATGGTTATAAGTACAATTAAATTTTTTTAATGAAGTATAATTGGGGTCAATGTCCGGGGTGTGTTCCCCGACGTGTGTGTGTGTCTGTTGCGGTGGCAGCGTGTTGGGGCATGTCCCCGTGTATGGATTGCTGCGGTTGCAGCGTGTGTGGTTGGGGTTCGTCCCCGTGTTGCTACAGTTCGTAGCGTGGAGTGAAGCCTACATTTCATTTGTTGAGAAAAGTCAAAAGTGCAGTAAATCACATCAAACTTAGTACTGAGAGCCAACTGTGCACTCCAAGTTTTCTTCTTCCTGGTGCTTAGAACACCATGCTGTGACATCACCTTTGTGGTGTACCCAAAGGAGGTCTTACCTTTTGTCAGTTTCTGTCTCTTGATCTCCTTCAGAGAGCACTTCACAGCCTAGGAAGCAAGGACTGGAAATACAACCCAGGCCAAGTTTGCAGAATTTCCCAAAATGCACGCTGGAGAATGAACAGCATCCCCCCTTACCAACCCCTCTTCACTGAAGGTAGTGACATCTCCCTTATCAATTGATGGGTCTTACCACCACTGACCTCCCTTGAGATGAAAATGGGAACTAAAGCAGTGGGTACAGGTGTCTATGGTTTTCCTTGGGTGTATCCACATAAACCATGCTAACCTTGCAGCAAGTGGGCATGTACCCTGTGTTAGATGATTTGTGACTCGACTGACAACCCAGTGCCACTTCTTGTATTCTTGCTCCCAATGAGCCTGTGCATTTCTAAACTGGTCATTTAACCCTTGTATGCCAACTATACTTCCCTATATGACCAATCAATCTTCAAGTTTGAAGTCTTGGGCTCTGATTGAATGATGATGCTCACCCTAGATCTTTTGGTGCTGCATCAAGGCTTGGTATTTCAGGAATAGAATTCCAGTCATCATTTTCTGCAAGTAGGCATGAGACTGTAAATTCTTCCAATTGTTTCTTTAAAGACTTCAATACCCCATGGATTGAGGGGGTACCACCGACACCTGCACCGGACAGAAATTTATTGCCTGCATCTTGACTACCCAGCTTTCCACTCTGACCACCTCACAGTGTGTCTGCCGACCAGGAGGTGTCCCTCGTCCAAGGCTTGAGCAAGGTGAGATGTAGATGGGAAGAAAAGCAGCAGAGTACTGTCATTAGTCTTGCCAATCTTTGAAGAGTTAACCAAGGGCTTCCTGTTATGCAACACCCTCAGCATTGAGTCTTTTTTGCAAAGGAACTTTATTCGCAGATCCAATTAAACTGCTCTTCAGGGGCTTCCAATTATTGAAATACAGGGGGAACCATAGGGCATCAACTGACATCACATTCTCCTCCTCTGTTACAGAAATAGTCTTATCAGCTACATCACTGATAACTTGCTAGAAGGCTGTGACAGATGGCAGTAAAGGTAACGAAGAGGGAATCCTTCGCTGTTGGGGATTTACGGAGGTCCTGATGGAGAAGATCCTAGTCTGTCGAGAGGAATTCCCGAACGGAGAGTCCTTCCTTCACTGAGAGAGGGTGATCCTTAGAAAAATGAAAAGAAAGGGGAGATGCATGTAATGCAGTGCTGAACAAATATATATATAACATAAAAATAGAACAAAGAGAATAGAGCTATGCCAACACCAAACAGACAGAACAAGATATTAACGTTCTCCTTTTCGAAACAACGCCAACCTCTCGAGGGATCACAAGGGACTATAGGAGAGTGCATGTGGTGCACAAGGGATGAAAATTAAACTGGAAAGGTGCTGCTGAGAGCACAACTGTAGCGTGCGTGGGCGCAATAAGGAGGGGGGCACACGTGGGTGCCGGGTGGAAGGGCACACACCGGTGCCAAAGACTCACGAGTAACCAAAGAAAGCAAAAAGATGTCCCACTGTGATCGCCAAGATGTGAACAACGTCACGGGAACGGAGAGAGTGGTGAGAGGACGTGCATTGCGCGATGAAATACGAAAAAGATGCCCGTAGAGGATTGTCTCTACCGGGTTTAGAGAGGAAAACACACAGCACGAAATACAAAATCGCAGCGAGATGTCACTCACCACGGATTTTTAACAAAAATAAAATGACAGAAATATAAATAACATGAATTAAACCACCGCGAGATGTTACTCTCCGTAGGATTTTAACAGGGGGGCGGGGGTGTGCTAAAATTAAATGGCCATAGTGGGAAGTGACTCACCGCGGACCTTGGGGGGACGGGAAGGTGCTGAAATTAAACGGCCATAGCGGGAAGTGACTTACCATAGACCTCGGAGGGACGGGAAGGTGCTGAAATTAAATGGGGGGAGGGAACCGCCACGGGAATTGACTCTCCGCACGGGTGTTCACAGGAATGAAAGAACGATCACTGCAGGAAATGACTCTCCGCGGGTCTTATGGGAACAAAAGAAACCAAAGAGCACGTGCGTGGGGGTGGTGTGATCGCCAAGAGCTGGAGGCCCCAAAATGAAAGATCACTTCCGCCTAAGACGCGGGAAATGATGTGGACTCATTCTTCCTCTTCTTTCGATAGGCCGAATGATGTGGCACAGCCCTAAGATGATATTGGATGGCTTGTTGAACCAAGGACCTAGACCAGCAAGCATACAAGGAAGAACACGGACCCACTATCCTGCTGCCAACAGATAGACCAGATCGTGAAGGGTCTGCTACGAAATTCGCCACGACTTCCTCGGTGCTCAGTTGTAGCCGCCCCTCCATCGACATCTCTGGGACATTCCCAACAGCGTCCACACCCAGTTTCGTGACTGGTGGATGAGTAGAAGTTGACATACTGGGCTCGTCTTCCTGCTGCTTCCTAGCACCGTGCAGATTGGCCAGCAATCTACCCGCCCGTTCGAGGCCACGCCGGAGCTTCCCTCCCACGCCAACGGCATCCAGCGTCTTCCCGAGTGGTCTTCATCCCTTTCTGCCTGCCTCCAGGGATTGTGTTCCCTCCTAGGTGCCCAGGACTCGCCTTCCTCGCTGCTGGACTCAGGCTAGTTTGTGGGTGCAGCGCAGTCTGCTCCATTCGCAGTCGTACGTGGACGACGAGGTTCACCGACCCGGTGCCCGCCACCCCACTTCGCACAATCCTTGGATTTTGCTATGTAACCTTTTACCTCCCTGTGAGGAGTGGGCATTGCCTGGGTTGTATGTACTAAGCTTGTACCGGGGATTGTGTGACTTGGTCGGGATTCCTCCCCACGTCCCGAGCGTGGAGGTATGAGACCACTTTCCTTACTTGGTTAGCTTACTCTTTTAGTATTTTTTCTTGATGCCACTGCTAGTGAGAGTGTAAGTTCCTAGTTCGTTCATTTATTTATATCGTTGCCACAGGGAGAGAGCGAGACCGTCCCGTGACTCATCCGAGTCGCGAGTGTGGAGTCGACCACCCTAGACCCTACCGATTTCTCAACCGTGCGGATCGACACGCTTCCCTCTCTTGGGACGCCTGTGAGCTATAGTTTCTTGTTGATTTGGCACAATTTTCCTTCTTCGAAATGTTAAGTGTCGAGTGATCGCTACTTGAATTATTGAACCGTTGCTAGTTTAGTCATTCGTGTGTCACGTCATCACATAGAGTCCTATCTTGCATAGCGTCCTGCATCAAATTTGGTATCAGAGCCTTGGGAATCAATTTGTTCTATCAAATTGGGGTCGTAGGTAATTTGAGTCTCAGGTTTGTCTAGGGGTACATTTGAGTCCCTTAGGTTGTCTAGGGTGCATTTGAGTCCGCATTCTACCCTGTCTACATCTCCCTTTAGAGTCGTGTCTAGTTCCTTAGAGTCTAGCCTCCCTTGTCCCTTAGAGTTTTGTATGCCTACTCGGCGTATCGACTCGCGGACTACACTGTTGCGATGTACTCTTCGCGAGGATCGTTTCGACTATTTTTGTGTATTTTTCTAAATTAGTGTATTTTTGACACATTTTACAAATTTTCAGAAACTAGAAAAATTTCTAATTCCTTTTTATTCAAACCCAACCCACCCTCTCTCTCTCTCATCTCTCACGTTCTCTCACTCTCTCACTCATGTTCTCTCTCGTTCTCTCTCCCGGAGGCATCCGACTACAGACGGACTAGCTCGTGGGCGAGGTAGCGACCGCGGGAGGCTGCTGAGACGCATGGTGGAGCGAGGAACAGGTTGGATTTCGCGTAATCCTGAACGGTGGATTCAAAGCTGACGGTTCGATTCACATGTTGGTTTTCAACGTGGTTTAGTCGCCTTGGCGCTCAGTTTCATCGGTGGAGGTAGGGAGATGGACTGTCACTTCGTCCTCTATGATTTTCCTGTAATTTTGTGTAGATTGGTGCTCGATCGGGGGAGATCGGGCCAGTTTAGTGAAAATCATTATTTTTGAGATTTGCAGGGTTCACTGACAAACGGCAACCATTCTCGTTGTAATTAGTGTCAAAGTGAACACTAGGATATCAGGATCCCAACCCTACCAGTTTCGTGTCGATCGATTGTCATTTGTGGCCGGTAGGAGTCTGGGAACCCCGGTGACTCATTTTGGGTCGATTCGTCGGAATCGTCCCGATCTCGCGTTTTAATGCATTTTGATGGATGCATGTGATGATTTTGACCCCCGGAGGTCGTTTCCCATCGTTTGGCATTGTTTCCCCTGCGTTACGGCGTGCATGGGGCGTGGAACGGGTCGATTTGGCTGTTCTACTATTTTACCCACCGGATTAATTTAGCGGTCCTACCAGAGACTGTTATAGGCATAACGGTCCCACGATAGACCATTATGGTTTGTGATTTTTTCTATCTTCTGAGATCTTGGAGCATGACGGACCAAGACTGGTCCATTATGTGAGCATAACACACCTGTCCAGGTGCGTTATGGTCGGGTTGTTTTCGAGGCCGACTGTTGTTGTCAGTCCTCGATGACCATGTTCACCTCGAAGACCATGTCAGTCAGTTCATTTAACGGATCATTCCCCGTGCGTTATAGATCAGGTAACGCCCCTATGTGGATCCGTTATATTGTGTTGATCGATGTTTGTCTGGGTATAGCGGTTGATATAACGCGCCTCTCTAGGGCTACGTCTAGTGGTTCCATCACATGAAAAGTCCAAGCACTCCATTGGGATTGTAGGAGCGAGCCAATAATCATAAAATAACGCAATTATAATAAGGACGTAGCACAAAATGCATAAGACGGGAATTAAACGTGTAAACCTAACATTTACAAACTAGCAGAGTGTAACGGACTAGGGACGGGGCGTTATGTGACTATAACGCGCCTACCCTAGGCCGTTATGCTCACCCGAACACATTAGAAAACTCAGACCTACAGAACATAACGCACTACCTCAGGGGCATCATGCAATGTATGACGCGCCTCAGCCCGTGCGTTATATTCTCCAGAGAACCTTCCAAAAACACACAGTCCATAACGCACCAGGATGGATGCGCCATGTCAATATAACGCACCAGGAGTGGTCCGTTAAAGCTACCCGAACGATAAAAACTCAGAAAACTCCACAGTTAACCACAAAGTATAACGCACCAGGAGTGGGGCATCATACTGGCCATGGCGGACTGAGACTAGTCCGTCATGTCCCACAACCTACAGACCTACAGAAACCACGACTGACATAATGCACTAAGAGTGGTCCGCCATGCAATGCATAACGCACCCCCTAGGGTACGTTAAGCATATAACGACCTCTAACAGGCGCGTTATACCGACTGGGAAATGAGAGGGACGAGTTCGTACCGAACTCCCCTCCGGTCAAGCCGGATCGAAACAGAAAGAAAGGGGTAGAAGGAGTTGAATAACAAAATTTCTACAACTACGACATGCTTCAAAACTCAAATACAACAGCCCTAACCAATTTTTCAAGTATTTTAACTTAAAAATCTCTAAAATGAACTTTGCATAGAAAACGATGCATACACCTATGGATGGGCATGCATGTAGTACCAAAATATTCCTAGCGAAGTAAGAAGTCCATCCCCCTACCAGGATGCAGCGAAAACCTCGATACGCGCATATGCGGGCAACGAAGCATTGGGACACCTTACGACCCGACCCATTCCTATGCTCCACGAACCGCGGAATGGATGGCACTGATGCGATCCTCACGATGAGTCGGTTCCAACGGTACCTCCTGTGCCTCGATCCGGGGTCAATATAGCCCAGAACGGACGAAGAAGGGATGGAGGAGAGAGAAAGAGTGAGAGAGGGTGAGAGAAACGAGATGGAGAGAAAGAGAATCGAGCAGAGAGAGAGAGGGGATACCTTGGCTACGCCTCCCATGTCAATCTATAACACTCAGCCCCACCGGAGCATCCCGACATTGTTATACTCCGTCCCATTGGGACCATTAACACCGTCGTTTACGATGGATTTGACTCTTATGCCCTTCGGGCAGTCAAGTCTACCCACTTCTTTTCAAGAGTTGACTCATGCGCCCCTTGGCATGTCCGCTCCACTCATCTTTCGGGTCTCCCAGGAGTTTGGGTAGTATGCCTTTCCGGGCTATCCAATCGGCCCCTCTAGTCCCGCCGGGCTCGGCCTCAGTATGCCCTCTCGGGCTGCCAACCCATCCTTTGCCTATCGGCTCTCGGGTTTGACTCTCACGTCCCACTAGGGCTGTCAACTCCGTGTTTCCTTCCCACTGGGTATGGCCTATGCACGTCCCTCTCGATCTGCGAACCCATCCCTTGCCTATTGGCTTTCAGGTTTGACTCACACGTCCCTCTAGGGCTGTTAAATCTACCCACTTTTCTCCCACTGGGTCTGGCCTACGCACGTCCCTTCCGGGCCGCCGACCCACCCATAATTTGCCCATTGGCTTCCGGATTTGACTCTTACGACCCACTAGGACTATCAAATCCACCATTTCCTTCCCTTTAGGTCTGACCTCTGCATGCCCCTTTCTGGCTGTCAACCCATCTCGCCTCTTGGCTTCAGACTTGACTCGTCCATCCCTCTGGGATTGTCAAGTTCATTCTTTTGTCGCCACGGGTTTGGCCTACGTATGCCTCCTCAGGCTGCTAACCCTATTTGCCCATCGACTTATGGATTTGATTTATATGTCCCACCCAGGCTGTCAAATCCCCTCTTTCATCCTACCGGGCTTGGCCTACGCATGTCTCTTTCGGGCTGCCAACCCGTCTTACCTATCGGCCTCTAGGTTTAACCCGCATGTTCCTTTTGGACCCTTAAACCTACTCCTTTACTGTCTCAACCGGGCCTGGCCTATGCACGCCCTTCTCGGGTTGCCAGTCCACCTGACCTATCGGTCTTCGGATTTGGCTAATCGCATCCCACTAGGGCAGTCAAATCCACCCACTTGTCCTACCGGCGCTGCACACATGTCCCTCCGGGAGTGCCAAACCCTCTCCGCCTGTTGGCATTATAGGTACTTTAAAAAAAGGGAGGCCTAAAAATATTGATGTCCCAACGGACTTAATTATTTCTGTTAGGGAAGCAATCAATAGAGAATTCGCATTATAAAGCACTTCCATCTATTTCCTCACTCTCTCACAAATGAAAGATACAAGAGACTCGTCAACTTTAGCTTCCCTTTTAAAGATCCTATTATTCCGTTCACCCCACAAAGATCAAAGAGTGGCACGTAGGATTAACCACCACATAATGCTATCTCCTCTGAGACACCACCTTCTGCCTCAAGGTGCTGTGCCTCTCTGTGACAGCCAATTGCACAATGGGCTCTCGTAGCCAACGCCTCCTACACCTTCTGCGAATAGGAACAACCTACGAACAGGTGGTCCAGAGTCTCATCCTCTTGACCACATAAGCAACATGCCGACTGAATGCTTGGGATGAAATGAAGCAGTCTATCTCGAGTGAGAAGCCACCCATGGGAAATCCTCTATACAAGGACTTTCAGCTTCAACAAACTCCTCGGCCTCCAGATTCATCGAGCAAGACTATGGCTCACCCCACTATCAGAGATGATGATGTAGGTAGACCTAACAGAGAAGGCCTCCTCCCTACCCTACCTCCAGGTCCACGCATCCTCCCTATGGGAGTGCGGTGTGAATTTGAGGAGGAAGAGTAAGAGATCCTGAAGCTATTCCATCTCGGTGAACCTGAGGTCCCTTCTGAAGGTTGGCACCCAAGTACCCTCTGATAGTTGAGGGTCGAAAATCTAGTCGATCGACCCCAAAGGGTCAACAGAGATAGCAAAATGACTAGGGAAAGATGCTTCCAATGTGAAGTCGCCGCACCATCTGCCCTTCTAGAAAAAAGCATATGTTACCTTTCCCTAGTCAGACCCGTACGTCAGAGGAGATGATATCTCTGCAAGTCAAAATACCATGCCAGATGGGGGAAGTCTGGGACAAAGTTGGAATGTCCGTATCCTAAACTCTCTTCCTGTCATAGTACCTCTGCCTAATAGCATGCACCCAAAGTCCATCCTCTGCCCCCAACCTTCACAGTCTTTTGCACAAGAGAGCTTGATTAAAATCTCCAACATCTTTGATCCCGAACCCCCTTGCTAGTAGTCACCCTCCTTCACCTGATGTCATCCCATCCCCCGCATCTCTCTCCACTCTTATGCCAGAAGAATCTCCTCTGAATAAAATGAAACTTCTTCACCACTGTCTTTGGGATCCGGAATACTAAGAGGAAATAGATAGGCAAGTTGTCCAAAACTGATTTGCAAAGAGCCAATCTGCCTCCATAGGACAACGATCTAGCCTTCCAACCAGCTAGCCTAACCCTCTGAACAATAGGAAGCCAATCAACACACCGAAGAGCACCTGGGGTCGGAGGGAGTCCCACGTAAGAGTTGGGCAGGCTTCTATCTGACAGCCCAAAATATATGTAGCCCTCTGGAGTGCCACATCCTCCATTTTAACTCTAACAAGTAAGCTCTTGTTGAAGTTAACATTCAAACTAGTAATCTCCTTTAGCAATTCTAGGAGAATTCTAGCCACATAGAACTGCTGCTCACCCTCTACCAAGAACATGATGATATTATCGACATATTGCAAATGGGTGACTGAAAGACCTCCTCTTTCAAACTAAAAACCCCTGATCAGATCTGTGACCTCTGTTTTCTGCCATACCCTGCTAAGAGCATGAGTCATAAGCACAAAGAGGAGATGAGACATAGGATCTCTCTGTCGGAGCCCCTTGCCACTGTGGAAGAAAGATATTGGCTTTCCGTTGACAAGGACATTAAAAGAAGCAGATGAAATACAAACCCGCATCCAACCAATCTATCTCTCCTCAAAACTCATCTTCTCTAACACATCAAACAAGTATATCTAGTTGACTCTATTATAGGCCTTCTCGAAGTCCAGTTTCAGGACTGCCCCTTTGCTTCCTCTGCATCTTTATGACAAACAGGCACTCACGTGCCACCAAGAAATTGTCTTGAATATGTCTCTCCCTCATAAAGGCTCTCTGGTAGCAGCTCACCACCCTATCCATAACTCTATCCAGTCTCCCTACCAGCAACTTGGTAATGATCTTATATGTCCCCTTCAACAAATTGATGGGTCTAAAGTCTCAGAAATTATGAGCTCCTTGGTTCTTAGGAATAAGGACAATGAAGTTTTTGTTAATGCCTCTCAAGTGAGCCCTCCCCTCCTCAAACTTCCTAACTATTGCTAAAAGGTCAAATTTAATAACATCCTGACAGTGCTGAAAGAAGGTCAAAGGGAAGCCATCTGGTCCTAGAGTTCTATTCCCTGCAAGAGAGAAAACTGCCTGGCTAACCTTCGCCTTTTGTAAATCTCTGAGAGATAACGTCCTTCTCCTCTAGAGAAAGGCGAGGAAGAAAATCATCTGCAATCTTTGACCTGAAGTGATCCTCCTCAGAAAACATTCTGGAGTAGTAGTCCCTCCTTGGTCGCTTATCTGATCATCCAAAGAAAAGGAGAGGTTACCCACCCTGATATAAGTGATGATATTAACTCTCCTCCTCCCTGAAACGATATGCTGGAAGTAAGTAGTATTCCTGTCCATCTATTTGATTCATCTCTCTATCTCTGCCCGTAATAGATTTCTTTCCTAGAGAGGATGTCATCAAACTGACACCTCAGTCCCTGAGGCTCCTGTCCTTTGCATCCATAAGCCTTGTCTCCTCCAAACTATCCAGACCCTCAATCTCTTGAAGGATTCTGCCCTTAGCTGCCCTCTTTGGAAGAGTTTTGTAAGCCCTCCAGATCTTGAGAACTTGAGTAGTGTGCTTTAATTTCATCACCAGAGTAAGCATAGCACATCTACCAACAACATGTGCAAACCATGCTCCCTTACTGTGTTTAAGAAGTCTGCCTCCCTGAATCAAAACTTCTCAAGCTTGAAAGTGAACCTCCTGCCTTGCATCCGGTTGGTCTTCAAGAGGATGGGTTTGTGTTCTGACACAGATCCCTTTAAAGTAAGACCAGATGAAGGATGCGAGCTCACTATGAAGAAATAAATGATTCATGCTTTCCCCCTGATGGGTCTGGCAGCAGGAGCATATGGAACAGAGTTGTATGCCAATACGTTGGATATTCAGGTCAACCGGCAGGCTATTGTGCAAAATTTTCCATAAGTGAACTGTGATTTTTGTAGGTAGCCATTGGGACCAAAGCCGAAGCCATTGGGAGGATTGCAGACTGGGATCAGAATTTGATAAAACTTTATAAATGGAATTGACAGTGCACTTGCCAGATTGGGACAGAGCCCATGCATGATAATCTGTGTTGGCGGTGAGGCTTGTGTTTAATATAGCAACTTTGATTGAGACTGGCATAGTACTATCCAATAACCTGAAATCTTCTGCAGGGGTGGACAGCAGGAATTCGTTTACTGTGAGGTTGGGATTGAATCTGCTGTTTTCAGGAATAAAATCTGCCAAGCATTGTTTACCAATCCAGTTATCATACCAAAAATTTGTATGCTTCCCATCCCCAATGATAACCTTGTGAGATTGAAGAATAATTTGCTTTGCCATGATCCAGCTTCTTCTAGCAGAGCCTGCCATATTTTGAAAGGTGACTTCTCTCAAATGCTTCAGTCCCATATATTTAGCTCTAAAGAAATTCGCCCACATTGAATTAGAATGCATTGCTTGCCATAACATCTTGACTCTAAGAGCAATATCCATCTGCCGAAGGGACATAATGCCAAGTCCTCCCTGAGATATAGGCCTGCATATGTGGGTCCAGGATTTCCAATGCCTTTTTTTCCCATTTGGTGATGAGCCCCAGAAAAAATTTGCAAATGATTGCTCTAGTTGGTGGTGAATTCCAGAGTGAAGGGAGGAGGTTGATAGATAATATATAGGGATGGAGGTAAGAACATGCTTAATCAATATCATCTTGGCACCTTGAGAGAGGAGGCTAGCATGCCAACCCGAAATTTTCTTTTTGATGGAGTTAAGAATACCAGCAAAATAGATTTTTTTCCTTCTGCCAATAATAAGAGGAAAGCCAAGGTATTTCAAAGGAAAACTGTGCCTGATGAAACCTGTAACAGCAGCTATCCGAGAAGCAATGGACACATTGACCTTTGGATGCAGAAGAAATCCACTCTTATTAGTATTAATAAGTTGACCAGATCCTAGTTCATAAGCCTTAAGGAGACTCAAAAGATTTTTTACTGAGGTTAGGCTTGCCTTGCTGAAAATCAGAGTGTCATCGGCAAATAATAAATGAGAAACATTAGGACATCTCATTGGCCCTTGAAAACTGTCAATAAACCTTGTTAATTGAGCTTGCCTTAAAGATCTGCTCAAACTTTCCTCAGCAATAATGAAAAGGGAGGGGGCAATAGGATCCCCTTGACGAACACCCCTAGAAGACTTGAAAAAACCTGCTGTGTCTCCATTCAGTAAAACAGAAAACCAGCAATTTTGAACCAGCTTGCTTATCAGATCAATGAAATCCTGACTGAAGCCAAATCTGTGTAGAACAGCATAGAGAAAATCCCATTCAAGACGGTCATAGGCCTTGGCCATGTCCAGTTTAAAGATAATGTTTTTCCCTCTGGTTTTCCTCCCCAATTCCTGAGTCAATTCTTGGGCTAAAGCAATGTTTTCTGTGATATGCCTCCCTTGGACAAAAGCAGTCTGCTCCTGTGAGATGATGCTTGGAAGGATAGCAGCTAGCCTTTTATTAACAATGGAGGATATAATCTTGTAAAAAAAATTGCACAGACTGATCGGTCTGTAGTCAGAGATTTCCACAGCATTAGTCCTTTTTGGGATCAAAGCAATTAAGGTAGATGTAACAGACCTTGGAAGAGGTTGAGGATTGAAAAAGGCTTCTTGAACAGCACTGATTACCACACCTGAAATAATTGGCCAAGCCTTTTGATAGAAAGCACCAGTGAAACCATCTGGGCCTGGGGCACTATCAGCTGATAGAGCAAAAACACTGTCCTGTATCTCCTGATCAGTGGGTTTCGCACAGAGCATTAAGTTATTATCCTGAGTAATAAGCTTTGGGATGCAGTCAAGAAAAGAATCCTCAATGTGATGTTGCTGTGAAGAAAAAGCAGACTGAAAATGGGCCACTGCAATGAGCTTCATTTCATCATGATCTGAGGTTAAGGTGCCAGCTGAATTTCGAAGTTGAGTGATACACTGTTTGCTTCTTTTGGCCTTGGCTGAAAGATGGAAGAATTTTGTATTTCTGTCCCCCTCCTTTAACCATTTGATCCCTGATTGCTGTTTCCAAAAACACTCTTCCTGTAATATTCTTTCAGATTGTGAAGATCTGGCTTTTTCCAGAAGCTTAAGATTATCTGTTGAAGGGTTCATATCATATTCTAGCTCAGCCTTAAGAACAGCATCCTCTGCTGCCATTAGGTTTAACTGTACATGTCCAAATGTCTGTTTATTCCATATACGGAAGCTGTTCCTCAAATGCTTAAGTTTCAAATAAAGAGTAGACATTGGGGAGGTGGCCAAAGGGCTGATATTCCAGAAGGTGCTAACATCCATTAGAAAATTCTCATGCATAGTCCACATCTTTTGGAAACAAAACCGGCTTCTGAATTTATTCTTGACCAAAGGTTTCACCAGAAGAGGTGCATGATCTGAAGCTTCCCTTGACAGATGCTCCACTGAGATAGGGAAAGAGCTGAGCCAATCAGAATTAATTAGGACTCTGTCCAGCCGGGCCCAAATTCCATGGCACCCAACTTGATTATTATGCCAAGTATACTGAGAACCCATGAAGCCTGCATCCATTAGGGCACAATCTGAAACACAGTTTAGAAAATCTGAGATTGCTCCCAGGTGAGGAGAATTTCCACCAAGTTTTTCTTCCAACTTCAAAATACAGTTGAAATCCCCTGCAATAAACCAGGGACCTGAAATACTAGAGTGCACAGATCGAAGAGAAGTCCATAAGGCCTGCCTCTCTAACACAGAGCATTTTGCATAGACAAAAGAAAGATAAACATGAGGCCAGACAGAACCAGTTTGAGAAACAGTAATTTGTTGCTCATCCGAACAGACAACAGAGAAATGCAGTGAGTCCCTCCAGAAAAACCATATATGTGCCATATCATCACAATTGGCAAGACAATTGCTCATACCTAACTTCCTACAAATGGCAGTCATTTTACTGACATGGATTTTAGGTTCAAGGACAATAAAGCAATCAATATTATGGGTCTTAATAAGAAATTTTGCCCGTCCAACAGAGATATCATTGCCAATGCCTCTTATATTCCAGATAATGCAGTTCATGAGGATTTGGATAAAGGTAGAGTACCAGAGGAACCAGATCTCGTCATGGACCTCGTAATGACACCCGGGTGCTCAACTGGAAAAGATCTGACATTTTCAATAGCTGCAACATTAGCAATTTCCTGTCGTCTGCTTCTCGAGTCCACACTCTGTTGGGGAAACTGAGGGAGAGAAGCAGAATCCGGCAGATCACTAAAAGCAATCGAAAGAGCTGATTCTTTGCTCTCAGGTCGAATATCAGAAATTGATATCTCAGGAACAGGAGCAATGGTACCAGTACTAGAAGAGATTTGTCCTGAAGGGAACTCCATAGAGGGAGCATTGGGCTTGTCCAATGAGATCACTGATTGCAAACAGATAGGAACCTTGGGAAGCAAAGAAGATGAAATTTCAGCCTTTTCAAGTATCGGATCAGAACTATGACCTGTGTAGGTTCTCTTGACTGAGCCTTCCCTAGGAGGAAGAAATAGTTGATCCTGAATCACATTGGAAACGTCTTGAACATCAACATTTTTTCCAGCTGCAACCTTTGAAGAAAGAAGTGGGTCACTAATAATAGAAGGACAGGCATTTGATAGACCCCCAGCAGATGACGGTTCAGTCGTATCAAATACCGGAATAGACCTTTGTCCTGTGTGGGTTCTGCAGACAGTGTCTTCCCTAGGAGGAGGAACTGGACGCTCCTGGACCACATTGGAGATGTCCTTATTTTCCAGACTTGCAAGAGAAGTCGAGCAATTAGCAGATGAATTCACACCAGATTCAATATTCTTATTTGTCTCACCATTCAGAGGAACCACTGGTTTCCATACATTTTTCCCTTTAGGAATGAGTCGTGGATTGACCTGTGACATATTTGGATGAGGCAACTCCTTGACCAAAATTCCTTTACACTCCTTCGTAGAATGGCCAATCCTGGAGCAGGTCAAACAAAATGATGGAAGCTCCGGGTAAATAATTTCTTGCCATGCACCTCCCCCAGGGACACCAATCCACAATCGAGAAGGGTGAGGTTTCAAAATGTCCAGCTCTACACAAACGTGAGCAGCCACCGTATTGGAAAGATTTAAAGTAGCTGCGTCAATTTTAAGAACCTTGCCTATATTCCCAGCAATAGAACGTAGCATATGTTCCACATAAAGGTTAACAGGCAGCCCAGGGAAAGAAATCCAAACCGGCACTATAGACGAATCCACATTGGGGGAGAAACTCATAGTCCATTTGAAGAACAACAAAATAAGTTTGTGACAAGAGAAGGAGAAATAGAGATTTGGAAGCCAAAGCAGTTTTGTAAAAAAATATTAAAATGGAGCATCACCATTTTTTTAAAGTGAATAGCACCACTAATTGTATTAAATGAAAGAAAGGGGTCTACAAATATAGTCAATGAGCTCCCAAAAAATCCCTATACAAAAGGTCACACCAAAACAATGTGAAAGACACTAACCTCCCAGTAAAACAAAAATAAAAAGAGGGGAGTTAGAGAGAATTCAGGTTACAAAATGACTCCGCTCATTCCCTCACTCTATCACAAATGAAAGATACAAGAGATTCCTCTGCTCTAGCCTCCCTCCTAAAAGTCTTATTATTCCGTTTGCCCTGCAAAGGCCAAAGGGTGGTATGCAAGATCAGCCACCACGCAACTCTATCACTTCTATGGGGCCACCATCTGCCCCACGACCCAATGAAGTGATGCACCTCTCTCTAACTGCCCATAGCACAATGGGCTCTCCTAGCAAAGCCCTACAACACCTGTTGTGAGTAGGTACAATCTACAAACAGGTGGTCTAGGATCTCGTCTAGCAACAGGTCGACTAGATGCCCGGAAAGAAATGAAGCAGCCTATCCCGAGTGGACAACCTCCCGTGAGAAATCCTCCAAGAAGCTTCACTTTCAGCAGACTGCGTGGCCTCCACCCTGAGGGGCAAGGTTGTGGCGCACCCCTCCATCAGAAATAATGGAGCAAGCAAATCTCACTGAAAAAGTCCCCTCCCACCCTGAGGGGCAAGGTTGTGGCGCACCCCTCCATCAGAAATAATGGAGTAAGCAAATCTCACTGAAAAAGTCCCCTCCAACACTGAGGGGCAAGGTTGTGGCGCACCCCTCCATCAGAAATAATGGAGTAAGCAAATCTCACTGAAAAAGTCCCCTCCCTACCCAACCTCCAAGTTCGCGCATCTTCCCTGTTGAGATGTGGAGCATAGATGAGGAGGAAAAGCAAGTGATCCTAAAGCTACTCTATCTTGACGATCCTGAGATCCTTCTTGAAGGTCCGTGCCCAGGTGCCTTCTGCAAACTGGGAGTCCAAAACTCGAGCGACCCACCCAAGGGGTCAGCTGAAACAGCAAAAAATACTAGGGAAGAAACCCTCCAACGTGAAGTCTCCGCACCATCTATTTCCAAAAAAGACACTAGTGGCCTATCCCTAGACGGACCCACATGCCAAAGAAGACAATGTCCCTGCAAGTTAAAATACCGTGCAAAATCAGGGAAGTCCAATACCGTGGTGCTGAATCCAAATCCCAAATACTATTCCCGTTGAAATACCTCTGCTGGATAACCTGTGCCCACAGCCCATCAACTCCTGTCCCCAACCTCCATAGGCACTTGCACAAGAGAGCCAAATTGAAGTCTAACATTCTTGATCCCCAGGCCTCCCCCTTCCTTAGTGGCAGCTACCCTTCCCCACTTCATATCATGCTATCCCCTACATGACCTCCCACTCCAATGCCAAAAGAATCTCTCCTGAATAGACTCACTCAATCTTCTGTACCATAGACTTCGGGATCCAAAACACAGAGAGAAAATAGATAGGCAAGCTGTCCAAAACTAATTTGCATAATACTAACCAGCCCCCATATGAGAGCAGCCTAGCCTTCCATCCAGCCATTAAAATTAAAATGGAGGTACTTTAGAATGCCTTTTTCTTCTTCTGTTTCTTCTCCCCCTCTCTTACCAACCTTGAACCCTTGACCTCATGAAAGTGAACAACCTTCACTAAGCATCATCCTACCAGTCAACAAAGGATCCAAGGGTAAGGCCAAAATTTAAAACCGACTGCCTTACATGATAACAGTCCCCTACAAGCTGCCTGTACCCAGCACCCGCCCCCACTCCTACTCCTGAAAAAAAATTGAATGATAAACTAGAAGATTCCCATCTCATTCCCAATTACCACTCCCATGCCTACTCCATGTTTCTAGGGGACTTCGCCAACAGAGTTTGACAAAATCCCCATTTGCAAGTAGAAAACAGTCAGGTATACAAGATTAACTTGCTGCCTGGGGTATACAAGATTAACACAAAAAATGGTACCTTCGAGTAGGGCAGAAAGTGGATTGGGTAGGCACTGAAATCATTATGACTCCAGTCTGATCTAGAAGAGGTATGGATCCCAAATTCTGGCCCAGTTCTCAATGCATTCAAACTATGGGTCAATATTCAATTTGGGATGCTAGAAAATATAGATTCACGTGGGTCTGTGGGTTAGCAATTACTTTAGCATGCCTGGTTTAACCTGAAATGATTGAATATGGCTTGGGACCAAGATGAACAGGAACCAGAACAGGTCATTAGTTGATAATATAAGAATACATCTTTATCATACTTAAAAAATTTATAGTATGCATACAAACGTTCACAGCAAATCTTAGAAGTATGTCACAATGGTTTGAATCGTTTGATATATAGCAATAAATACTCAATCTTCAAATTCGATGATTGTCGCATACCTCCAATATGCCAGCAAACAGACTAAGGTTCAACATAATTGCATCTGTTCAACATAATTACATATTTGCATGATTTAGGTAAACCCAACTCCCCAAGACTCCAAATTCTCACTTAACTAATAAAAGGAAGCCGCTTCACAAGCAAGAGTCCGCATTCATCATGCAACCTCAAAATCCACGTCTCTTTGAGGAGTCCTAACAAAACATAAATGCATTTGCACTTGCCATCTAAAAGCCCATTTGAAATGCTTCGCAGAGCATATTCTAATCACCAGCCAGGCCCTAGCAGGAACATGACTGGACACAGTGCAATCTTCAGTATCTACAGCTACATCCCTGAAATCAACCTATTGTTCAAGTACCCTAAAAGTTACAAAAGTTGTACCCCGAGGATACCCGACTTGAGGAGTCTCAATAAGATGCTGTTATATGAACATCTACCACCAAATTGTTAGATGGTGAAACAATGACATTCTGGAAGATCAATAGTGCTTACTGCTAAATACACTCCATGTCCATAGTTCAGCATCTTTTTCTTTTTTTGGGAAGTGATGGAAGTTCAGAATCTTAGCAATTGGTACATAATTGATGCGATTATTAAGAGAACTCAGACAACCAGAAGTAAAAAAATTCATGGAGTTAACCCCAGTCTCAAATAATGTACCAATTGTAGATAGGAGAAAGGATAAGAGAATATGGGAATATTTTTTTTAAAAAAGCAGAATTTCTGCTAAACACCTTAACAAGGCAGGCATAAGGTTAAGCAAAATGAAGATGGGTAAAAACTTGTTTCAACCAAGGAAGGAAGGATCAGGAATTGGGATTGGATCAGCCGGTCCCAAACTGATCCGGCCCCAATCCCAACCCGATCCAAGTCTGATCCAGGCCTACCCTTTTTAATATTATTATTTTGAGGTTCATTTGAGTTTAAATACTTTTATGGGGATATTATTGGTTGAGTCTAGGTTTGTGTCGAGTCTGCATTCCAACATTGTAATGTAGTGTCTAGGTGCTTGCACTAGTTTTCCATAAAAGAAAAAAAGAAGAAAAAAGAAGAAAAGAAAAGTGTTCCCATGCATGCCCACTCCTAGGGGAATCAATTCCCATCTCTTTACCACTATGGCCAACCCCTACGCACAACTCCCAATCAGACCCGTCCAAGGTAACAAGTCCATGTCTGAGTACATTAGGGACTTCGAAGAGTACTGGTTGGGATATGGAGTTGGAGAGGAGAGCATCACGGCCAGACATCAGTTCCGGAGAGGTTTGCGACTTCATTATCGGTTTGAATTACTTTGTCGCGACGTGATCGCAATGGAACACTCTTATTAGGTCGCTCTCGAGGTCGAGCCATTCAAGTCAAGGTTTGATGCTGCCCTTCAGTGAGCATCTACCTCTCCACATGAGCCCACGACGTAGGACACCCTTGCCCTGCGACCCCACCCACTCCAGTCGGGGAACCCTTCCCCTAGAGCTCCTTTGCCACCCACTCCCGAGCTTTCTTCGGAGCCATCTCAACCGGAGCCACCCGTACCTATAACGGGGAAGTTATTCATAGATGAGTCGCTACTTAGCTGGCTCAAGAGAGACATAGTCCCTAGGACACCGTGCTACCCATCCATGGACCATGCACTACCATTAGTATCCATCAACTCATTCCACACGATTTTTCGGTCTAGTCACCATGATGATACATTGGATGACCTTACTAAGGGACTAGATTGGCAAATGCAGTTGACGTGTATGTTGGCCCCAGGCTTCGAGCAGCCCACTAGTCGTAGCTTCACGCATCCCGCGTTGGGGTCCATTATTTCCGTGTATAGCGTGGGCCATGTCACCACGGATGTAACGCCCTGGATCTTTGGTGAATCTTTATTGGGTCTTGCCGGATCTTTATTAAGTTTCGGATCTTTTTAGAAGAGTTTCGGACTGCATTGGTAGCTCCCGAGTTGAGTATACTTCGCCCTGTTTATCCTTTAGTTCCTCGACTCGTGGTTGTTACAGTCTCATTGTACTCTTCGTCAGGATCGTTTCGACTATTTTTGTGAATTTTTAGGCCTTGGTTTGGCGTTTATCAGAATTTATTAAAGATTTATGGAAATTAGATGGGCATATATATAATTTCAGAGAATTGAGGGGTTAAAGTGTAATTTGATGGTCAAGCGGATTAACACACAGAGAAGAGCCAGTGTGAAACCATAATCAAGTGAGAAACCCCAAATGGGATCCCCACATCAGGAGGTTAGCACATCACAAATCTTGGGGGCCAGCCTACTAAGGATTCACGCAAACCCCTGTGAATTTCATGGAAGGGGTTGTGTATGGCCAATCGGCCAGCTCGTTTATGTCTACACCATGCAGTGGGACTTCCAGGGGAACATGTCATTGACAGACAGACCCCCTGGAACCCTTGGTGAGTAGAAGTTCGATGGGACCAGGATGTGGCATATTGGGCTAAAATGTACCCTCCCTAGAGTAATTGACCCACGGTCTCAATCTCAGAAAAAAGGTTACGAGATAGAGTATTTCCCTTCTGACATAGAAATAGAAGTCTGATACCAACATCGAGATAAGATGCCATTACAATTTTACTGGGCCAGAGTGAGCAGTCCCAGCCCTTGCATTGGGCTTGTGCTTAGCGCAGTAGCAGATAGAGGAAGTGAAGTGACTAGGGAATGGGACACCACTAAAGGGAATTTCATCAGACACCTTAAATGAGGGGACAGAGTGGAGCTCTGGGATGGCTGACTGAAGGAGACCACTATAATCCACTGAGAGGATAAGAGGGCACTCTATAGTAACCCCGGCGAGCTCAACTTTTCGGTGGCACACTCAGTACACTATTCGACTGCATACACTTGCGTCAGTCGATAACAATGAAGGATTTCTGGGGAGGGGTTTGATGTCACCCCAATAAGGGGTGTGGTCAAAGACCATTCCACGGAGAAACAGGATGAAGCCTGTGGGCTTCCCCCCTTCTTGATGGTGATTAAACTCACACAGAGCTCCACCTCTCATAGGGAGGCTTCCTAGCATTCAGTGGAGGAGCATCGGGACACAACCAAGGTGCCAAATTGGGGATCTGAAGAAATCAGAAAAACCTTATAACGAAATGCATACACGCAATAGATGAACAATAAGTAAAATAGATTGAATTCTTCTATTAATCTGCCTCTGTAATCTCAGAGGGGGGGTGCAGAGAAAAGACATAGTAATTGAGGGGATTCGAGAGGGAGAACGGACGGAGCCACATACACAAATCTCAAGATCAGAAAACGCAGAAATTATTACAGAAGGGAGAATGGGAAAATGCTACATCTTCCCCTACTTTCTTCTTCTTCCTCTCAAACTTCCCCTTCAAAGCGATCAGGCCCTATATGCGCAGGCATTGGGTCATGTATTTTTGACATCCACTATAGTTATAGCCAATGTAGAATTCCAAAAGAATAAGCTTGTAGGAACTTTAAGGTAGATCTTTGTGGAATAGAATCTCAAGGATAGAACTTTCATGTAAGGACATACTGCGATTACAATGGTACAATCTCGATGTATGTCGAAAACTAGGTAGACTTGGCTCTCTAGCGGGTGCCATGATATTAAGAATAAGCACTCATATGTACATGGTTGCTCATTATTTGCACATGATAAGGTAGAAAGAATTTGTGTCTACATAGAGGCACATAATCCTTAAAGAGATAGTAATGGTATGGTTTCTCATTCCATTAACTCAAGAAATATTCTCACGGTACCTAGATAGCATATCATGGGGGTCGGTATACCATGTTCTTTAGAGTGACATGACAATCAAAAAGTGTAATGGGTTTTAAAGGTAAAACCAGCTCGACAGCCTTGAGGGAATCCAAGGCTTCGCGTAGACTTACAGAGGTCACTATGATAAAATCACCAGTCCGAAGGAAGGAATATCTCGCAGAGGGTTCATCTATCACCGAGAAATAGTGTGGGTAAACGCTAAAACACCGACAAACATAGGCTATACTCACGACTGGAATATAGTGCTAATAGATCACCCACTGGAATGGGTTAGAAAACTCTCGGAAAACACTACTCAGGAAAATGGTGGCTGCATGTAGAGTCATTACTTCTTTAAATCGATTCTGAAAATTAAGGCATATAGATTCAGGATTTCATCAATTCAGGATTTATTCCACATGTGAACACATTACGATTTTCAGAAGATCAAATAGTCAGGGAATTGGCACCTGGGTGGCAACCACTACTTTGGTATATAGCGCCCAGGCTGGGGGCACTATATTGAACCATGGCTGGGTGACAGACGTTGTTCTATTTGGTCATAAATAGTGTCACTTTTTCAAATAAAATTTTTTTACATGATTGAACACATGGACATGTAGAGAAAAATAGCAGGAACTAGCAGTATACTCATGCATTAGATTAGATGTCATGGTTCATGGTTATTAAATTTTAAACATGGTGTACTAATTTAATTTCGAACTTCGATTTCTGGTTCATCTTCTTTCGGGCTTATGTTAAGTCGGTTGATTCGGATCTATGGAGAGTGATCTCACATGGTCCACATAAACTGCCGAAACCATGTTGTGGTTGTCTTATTTGAAAATTCATAAAAATCAAAAATTAAAAAATCTAAAAAAATATCATTTCACTTGACAGGTAAGTCAGGTATGACTTTCTATCCCTGCTCAATGTTGCATTACTACATGGTATCTCTACCTTACTATAGCCTCTCAAGGACTGACTGGTTGTCTATATGTTCTGGGATCTGATGTTCCCCTTTAACAAAAACAATGATGATCTTGGCGCATACAGTTAATCATTGGATAGGCCGCACGGTTGAGTCGGGTGGGGGACGATGGACTCTGTCTCGCACACCATTGTTGCAAGAAGACTCTTGGCTCCTTCTGGCTCGGTCTAGCAATATTATCCTTTAGTACTTTCTATTTTATCCTTTCTTTGCATTCGTTTTGATGATTTCTTTATTTTAGCCAAGCATGCATCATGTCATTTTGAGCATTCACGTCTTGGATTTCTCTCAAGTTTTCTCCTCAGCAATAGTTAATCACACTTCAGTTCTCTCTTGGATAAGAGATCCCCATTCCACTCTGAATTTGAACATCTTCTCTGATCTGCCCGCTTGGTTTGGTTGACCAGCGTGATTCCTATCTGGATTTTATCTCAATTTTCTTTCCTTTTCCAGCACTTACGCTGTGTTCCTTCCGATCCCCTCATTGTCCGTGGATTGTCTCCCCGATGAGGTTAGTCATGTTTTCTTTTCCTCCCTTAGTTTGGTTCTCCAAACATGTCTCACCCTTGTTATAATTCCCTGTGGTTAGTTCGACATTTTTGAGAGAATTCCTATCGCTTGTTGGTTGTGACGGGTGTCTTTTGCATTGATGTCCACTTATCAGTTCTCTTCGCTTCATCTCTACTTCATCGCCATTCCACGCTGCTATCGCATTCGCTTCATCTCCTTTCCATTTCGCCTTTGTGCCGCTTTCGCTCGTTCGCTTGCATAACGGACATCAAGGAGGGGCATCTGTTGACACCCATTTTTAGCCCACAAGTTGCGTCATTTCTCTTGTTTATCATTTTTGATGTCCCAAATTAACCATTATTTTGGAGCCTTCCATGGATAGATTTTGAGCCCATTTCATTGTTCCATTCCCTTTGAGCCTTGGAGATCATGATTTCTTAGAGCCCTAGAGCTTATTTTATCGGCTCCTGACCTTCCAAGTCGACTTACGGCCCATTTTGGTCAACTTCCCTCAAGCATTCAGCCCTCCTTCAATGATGTCCTTGAAGACATAGCAGTTCTCAATCGGATGTCCCAGCATCTGGTGATAAGGATAGAACCTTGAGCTGTCTTTCTTCCTTGAATCTTCTGGCCTCTTTGGCTCGGGTAGAGCAATTTTGTCGTACTGGGTGACCCAGTCAAACAACACTTTCATATTCTCCTCGGGGAAGGAGTAGGCTTTTTTCATCTTATCCCTGAGTGAGGGACCATCTTTCTTTTCTTCTGTCTTGTCGGACGGAGGTACAGTCACCTTTTCATCCTTGCCTCTTTGCCGCTCAAATGCTTTGAGGTTGACAACATTTGCTTCTTTGTGCACCGAGTGCCGCTCTGTTGTCTTTGCTTTTTGTGGGGCAGCACTAGATGCTGCTGAAGGATGCTTCACCAAAAAGGCTTCAATTTCGGCTACAACATTGTTGAGATGGTCGAAGGACCTCATCTCCATGCCAATCATCTTCTCTAATACCTCTCTTCGAAGGTTTTATTTACAAATTTACACAGCGTCCACCTAATGCGGGGGCCGCTTGCATCTCATTTCGAGGTTTCTTCACCTCTTAATGTAGTCCAGGGCTGTCTCATCTGGCCATTGCCTGGTCACATGTAGTTCAGCCATGGTGACTTCTCTTTCAGTTACGTGGAACCGTTCTTTGAACTTCTTCTGCATATCTGCCCAGTCGTCAATCGACCCTACTGGCAGGCTAGAGTACCACTCAAATGTGAGTCCCGTGAGAGAGGACCCGAAGAATTTCAGTAAGTATGACTCGTCTGTAGCCAAATCGCCCATGATGATCATGTAATAAGCTATATGTTCTTTCAGGGATCCTTGCCCATTGAACTTGTCAAACTTTGGTGGCCGAGAGATCCTGGGAGGGAGCCGCTTGACAGCATGGTTAGGTGGGTAGGGAACTCAGTAAGCATCAAAGGCCATATATTCACCTTCCCCTCGCTCTATCAGCTTCATTTCTATCATCTTCTCGACAATGAGCCGGTTCATTGCAGCCGGGTCCACTAGCTGTAGGTAAAAATGTGCGGGTTACATGTATGGAGAAGCTAGAATAGTTGCCTGTGGTGGCGGGCGCAGAAGCGGTGCTTGATGTAGCTGGGGTAGCACTGGTGGTAGCAAAGGCTGGGACCCCCGTGGTGGAGGGGCAACTTGGCTATGCTCTGTTGGCTGGGGTAGAGTATACAATGGTGGGATATAGAAAGGAAAAATCTTACATGGCAACATTCAAAAAGAAAAAGAGCTAGCACATCGAGCTCGTGTTCCTCCTAGTATACAGAGATGGGGGACTCTGAGAGGCTCATGGCCTTCCTGAGGCTCGACGAACGAAAGATCTTCGGCGCTAGGAGATCTACCCCCAGCATCCTCGGTGGTGGCCCCTCAACCAGGCGAGCATGCTCCTCGACCAGGAAGGCGATCTCCGCCTTCTTTAACTACTTCTTCTCAGCGATCAAGGCCTTCATTGAAGATAACAACAACTGCTCCCTAGGGTCCTTACATTTGGCCCCACGGCACTCGGGGGCATCACCCCGGGCACTCTGCTTGCACTTATCTCTGGCATAGGAAGGGACCCCCGAGGCTCGGGGCTCACTCGGAGCAGGCATCTCCTCCAAGTCGGCGATCTCCTGCTCCAACGGTTGCTCCCCCTCATCGTCTGTCCGCCTCGAATCTGAGCAACAGAAGTCAAACCCTCAGAAGGAGGCCTGCTTGCCCAACCCAGAGGCATAATGCAGGACCTAAGGTTCTCACCTTGCGGTGGCACCGCCCGGGAGGGATAATCCTCGATATTAGCTACAGTCATTAATTCGACGGTCGACTGGCGATTCTCCTGAAGAATCCTGATCTCCTCCTCTAACTCTGGAGAAATCGCCACTTGCTTCGAAGGGAGAGATGGATGGAAGTTGGGATCTGTCGAGAAGCCCCAAAAGACACTACCTTTGGACGAGCCCACCTAGAAAAATTGGGTCTTCCACCCCTTGTGAGAAGAATCTCTAGCAGAAAGAGACACGCATCTCCTTCCCCTCTTCGCCTAAAGATAGAAGAAGCCATTGCCCGCATGAGTTTGCTCCTTCAACTCAAAGAAGGAATGGAAAATGTCCAACAAAGTGCGAAGCCCGCACGAATGACAGAGAAAGATGAAGGAGAAGATAAAAGTATAAGAGTTGGAGACCAACTGGATAGGAGCCAATCGGTAAAACTGAAGCAACTGCATGACGAAAGGGTGGAGAGACAGATGAAACCCACACTTCCAAGCCAAGAGAAAAGTACAGAAGAGGCCCAAACTAACGTCCAGACTAGACTCATGAGGTTTGGGCGGAGAGAATTAGTGCTGCCACGACAGGCCGTAACGTTTCTCCATTTTCTTCACTTCGGCGTCACCCAACTCGCTGAGCATAGGGTGCTGCAGGAAAGGCCCCCGCGATGTCCATGCCCCTTTCGACGAATGGCCAGGTGGGGGCTGTGGGACGCAGTGGATTAGGAGGTCTTCTGGGCACTGGGCCAAAAGCTTGGCATTGATGGCATGTACGGGCGTACTAGACGCAGTCCGCATACATGGTTGGCTAGTAGAAGTCTTTGAGCTTGATGTTGTGTTTCATTCGATCTCCGACCTGGTGCGCACTGCACAATCCGGAGTGAACTTCCTAAATGATGGCCCAAGCTTCGACTGGGGAGACACATCTCAGGAGAACCGACTTGTCCTTCTCGTGGATGAGTCGGTATAAAGAGTCGTCGATCAATTCATACGATGTTGCTCGGCAGAGTAGCTGGACTCTTTGAGCACGGTCAGGTGGGAGCCACCCTTTCTTGAGCTTGATGATGGGCTCCCACCAATCTTCGTCTTCTGGGGGAGTGTTTTGGTTTAGGTCATGGACCTCGTAGACGGTGAGGCCGGAGTTGCCTTCGAGTGAGCCCGACATCAATCTTCTGTGCTTGACAGTGATGTCGACTTCGCCCTCAGGCGGAAGCTTGATGGCCGCGGCCAATTTTTCCAGAGCATCCACCTGGGCGTTGCTGCTTCTGGGAACATGATCTATTTCGATGAAATAGAACTTCTGGATTAGCCTGGTGACGGCGACGTGGTATGGGATCAACTCCTGTTTTCGCACGTCATAGATGCCGAGGACTTGCCGGACTATTAGCTGAGAGTCTCCGGAGGCTTTGAGGCATTTGGTACCCATGTCGATAGCCATCTGAAGCTCGATGATTAAATCTTCGTATTCGGCTTCATTGTTGATCAAGGATTTCATGAGGGTGCAAGAGTTATACAAAACTCCGCCCTGAGGAGTCAGAAAGACGATGCCGGCACCCGCTATAGCGGATGAATCCTGATTGCTTCGAGTGATACTCCGGGAAGCACCATCGAAGTAGAGCTCCCAGCAGGGTATGCTGGTTGTGTGGGCGTCTTGCTGCTGGTAATGCAAGACATCTCCGACTTTTTCACCTGGAGCTGGTGATTGGCAAGCAAGGGATCCCTCGTCGGGGAGCTCAGTGTTGAGAGGCGAATCGTCCAGTACTGGATGGGCTGCCAAGAATTCGGTCATTTCTTGTCCCTTGATTGTTTTTCTGGGGACGTATATTTTAAGTCACATTTCAAAAAAGTTAAAAAATTAATTCCTACTGAGCGTTTTGCTCATCCAGCCTATTTTAATATTTTTCAGGTAATGAGATCGAAGATAACCATTCAGACGGGGAAGGGCAAGAGTGACGAGTGTAATGGAGAATCGAGTCTGTGTCTTTTATTTTTATTGAGTCTTGTCCTGTCACTTGAGTCTTTTCTTTTGTTAAGTATAATAGTGAGTTCTTTCTTGACTTAGGTAAGTTGAGTCAAGCTCTGTAATCTAAATATTTGAGTATCAATAAAGATTATGTTCTATCCACACCGTCTGGCCTTGGTAATTTGTGTCTTATGTTTGCTCTGACTATTCACGACTGTAACACTGTAACATTCTGAACTACACGTTCCGCTGCTAATTGTTCGGGACATGACAGTCTTGGGCCATCAAATTTTTCTTTAAAAGTCTTCGTACATCTTGGTAGCACTAGGGTGAATAGCATACCTTGATTTATGAGCCTCTTCCATGATCAACTTCTTAGTGTCAGCATGATCTGACATACAGATTTGGTCTTTGAACAATAGTCTTCCATTAGTTGAAATGGAAAATTCTGACTTTTGATCAATGTTGGCCTTGATCTCCATCAATGTGGGGTCATTTCCTTGTAATTTGATTAGATCTTCAATCAATGTAGGTTGTGACCTCATATTAGCAATTTACATCCTTCCTCTTCTTTATCAATATCAAGATTCAAACGAGCGAAATCCTCAATAAGATAAGTCGTACCTTTCTTGAGGCTTGCTAGTGTTGCCATTGGTCTTCTACTAAGAGTGTCAACTACAACATTGGCTTTGCCTGGATGATATTGAATAGTAAAGTCAAAATCTTTGAGATACTCCAGCCATCTGCATTGCCTCATGTTTAATTCATTTTGGGTGAAGAGGTATTTCAGACTTTTGTGATCTGAAAATATAGTGAACTTCTCCCCATAGAGATAATGTCGCCAAATTTTCAAGGTGAATATAATCGCAGCAAGTTCCAGATCATGCACAGGGTAGTTTTCTTCATGACGCTTTAACTGTCTTGATGAGTAGAAAATCACCTTCCTATTCTGCATAAGAACGCATCCCAGGCCAATGCCAGATGTATCGATATAGACTTCAAAGCCACCACCTTCAACAGGTAGTGTCAATATAGGGGCCGTAGTGACTTGATCTTTAAGAGTTAGGAAACTTTCTTCACAATCCTTTGACCATATAAAAGGTCCCACTAGACTTGCTCAGACATCCTGAATAAGGGCAAAAAGGGCTATAACCCGACTATGGCGAAAACCCGAAGGGGTGCTGCAGGTAAAATTGGGTACCCCGCCACGTGAAAACCCGAAAGGGCGTGTGGGTAAAAGTAAGAGGGGGCTGGCTCCGGTGAAAACCCGAGAGGGCACTTAGGTCAGTAATGTGGTAATATTAAAAAAATGTGTGTTATGCTTCTTAATGACACTTCTACCCCATGTCCCGCCGACAATTTAACCACCATTGGTACCGAGTCATGTCCCACCAGTGATCAGACCCCCACTAAAACTTCTGTTGATTATATGACACATCGCCTATGATCAATGATAAAACCTATCCCGAATGGACCTTCCGTCTATTCTGATGAAACCTTTACAATCTATTCCTTGCGTTGGCATAAAGCCCAATGCTGACGATAAAACTTCCGTCGATTATATGGCACATCACCTTGATCGATGCTAAAACCTATCTGGGATAGACCTTCCATCTATTCTGATGAAACATATCCATTTCCTTGCATCAGCATAAACCCAATGCTGATGATGAAACTTCCATTGATCATATGGCACATCGCCTCGATCGATACTAAAACCTATCCGGGATAGACCTTTCGTCTATTCTGATGAAACACATCCATTTCCTTGCATCTGCATAAACCCAATGCTGATGATGAAACTTCCATTGATCATATGGCACATCACCTCGATCGATACCAAAACCTATCCGGGATAGACCTTACATCTATTCTGACGAAACTTATCCATTCCCTTGCGTCGGCATAAACCCAATGTTGATGATGAAATTTCCATCGATCACATGGCACCATCACCTCGATCGATGCTAAAACCTACCCGAGATAGACCTTCCGTCTATTTCGACGAGGCCTATGAACCCTTCATCCACACATCAGCAAACATTCCTGCATTCGGCACCTTTAGCCGATGAAACATATACTTATGCCAACATTCCAGTTTGGGAACTCTTGAAATTTCGTCACGCGGTGGAGCGATTCCCCCATCCTTTCCTTGAAAGAGTGGGCGTTCTCCTGCGGTACAAGTACGGGTGTATTTTCATGAGAGTTATCAAATTGCTATAAATCATTACAAAATAAAGAAATGGAGATGGGCACCTAAGACATTAAAGAGAAGATAATTTTTCATTGCAAAAAGGGGACAAGTACAGAAGGTAGGAAAAGGGTATCCCATTATAAACATCTGCTGGATAGAATATGCAAAAGAATTGAGAGTTGGCAATCCAAGTACCTCTCTCAGGCAGGTCGGAGATGTTTAATCAATGCTGTTTTGCAATCCATCCCTTTATATACTGCTAGTGCCTCTTGCTTACCTTCCACTCTCATTAATATCATCAACAAAATGTGTGCTAATTTTTTTGGTGGTAGTAAGGAAGGCTTCAAGCGCCAATGGGTGTCATGGACTCATATCACCAAACCAATTGTGGAAGGTGGTCTTGGTATTAGAAGTCTGCACCATCTCCAGATTGCCATGGTAGCCAAACAAATATGGGGGATTCTTCATGGCTCCTCTCTCTGGTCTAAATATGCAACCTCGAAATACATTAAGGGCCACCTTAGTTCTATTGATAAGCCGTTTCCTACTGGTGTCCGTAGGGATATCTTCAATAAAGCAAGGCGGATAGTCTTGTCTAATACCTGATGAATTCCTATGAATGGGGAATCTATTGACTTTCTGAAGGATAATTGGTGCGGCTCTATTCTGGCCCCTCAAGGTAATAGCCCAAAGGTAATGTTAAGGGAGGCTATATCAAACTCTAGCCATACTGTGTGGTCTGCTATCCCTGGTTACCTCTACTCCACTCTCAGCTCCATTCAGCTTCAACATAGGCCGGACCGGTGTGTATGGGCAGCAAACCCTGATGGCAAATTCTCCATTAAATCTGCCTACAATTCTGTCAAACCTCAAGGGAATCAACGCTGCTCACTCAGGAAGATTTGGGGCAGAAATATCTCTCCGCGAACATCCCTATTTTGCTGGCGCATTCTTCACCTTGCAGTTTCAATGGACAACACCATTAAAAATTGTGGGGTTTGCATTCCTTCTAAATGTATTTGTTGCAATGACAATCATCAGGAGGAAAGTATGAACCATTTATTCCTGAACAGCCAGATTGCATGCTCACTGTGGAAGTTTTTTAGGCCTCTCTTCGATCCCTAGTGCAGAGTCTCAGAATCAATCACTATAATATGCTGGAATATTGTATGCTTAGCTAATACACAAACCCCATTTGGGTATACTGCCATCCTCACAATGGTGCACATTGTATGGGAGATATGGAAGGCTCACTGTAAAAGCAAATATGAAGGCAAAAGGCCCTCCATTCGAATGATTCAACAACAGATCAAGGGGCAGGTGTCTCACTCTCTCCCGCAGATAAATTTTAATAAGGCTCCCTCAAAAAATGAAATGCTAGTCTTGGCACAGTACAGGTTCTCTTATAACATCACTTTAAAGCCTCCTAAGATTATCAGGTGGTATTGTCCTGATAATGGCTATGCTCTCAATGTCGATGGGGCTTCTAAAGGAAACCCTGGACCATCCGGTGGAGGAGGCTATCTGAGGAGCTGTAGAGGGGACTTCATATATGGTTTTTCTTACTTTTATGGTGTGGGTACGAACCTGGTGGCTAAGGCTCGAGCATTGCTAGATGGTCTGCGAATGGCGATGAAAAGCGGTCTCCCAATTGCAGTTATTTACTCTGACTCTAAGTCTCTTATCTCTATGATTCAGTCTAGAGATTCTCCTCCGTGGATGATTTGCAAATGGTGGGACGAAATCATAGCAATACTGACTAGTACTAGGTGGAAACTACAGCACACCTATAGGGAAGGTAAGTCAGTCGTGGATGCTCTTGCATCCTTAGCGTGCACTACCCGCAGCAACATGGACTTCAAGCGCTGGAAAGATCTCCCTTCTCAGGCTCGTGGATGTGCCACCATTGATGCTACTGGTCTTCCTAGTTGGCGACTGTAGCTTGTTCTTTTATGTTCGATTTATTTTTCTTTTGTTGTCTCCTTCAGGGGTATGCCCCGATGAGTTTCTGCACATTATTCATTCATTATCAATAAAATCAGGGCCAGGGTACTATTGGTGGAGATAGCACAAGTTGTGCTTTCCCCCAAGAGTAAACTTTGGTCTCATTCTACAAAAAAAAATATTCAGATGCAGACTATGCTCGGTGTAAATTAGACAGAAAAAGTACTAGTGGATATTGCCAACTTCTGGGAGGATGCTTGGTATCTTGGGCATCCAAGAAACAGCACTCAGTTGCTCTCTCTACTGCAGAGGCAGAGTATGTCGTTGTAGGGAGCTATGACACCCAAGTGTTGTGGATCAAACACCAGCTCAAAGATTATCAAGTTGATCTTGGTTGTGTCCCTATATTCTGTGATAACAGTAGTGCTATCAACTTGGCAAAAAATTCAGTCCAGCACTCTAGGACCAAACACATAGAAATTAAGCTTCATTTTATTCATGATGAAGTTAATAAAGGAAATTTTGAGTTGATATTTGTTGATTCACAACATCAAATAGCTGATATCTTTACCAAGCCTCTCTGTAATGAAAGGTTCACTTGTCTTAGGAGAGAGCTTGGGCTGTGTAGATTTCAAAATGCTGCCTAAACTAATTGCTGAATTCATGATTTTGGTTGTATTGCTCAAACTTGCTTGGTAAGTGGCTCATACGCAGTGTTTGTTTTTAGTATTTGCATGGTTCAATTAGTAAGGCTCAAATTTAGGGGGAGTCTTGGTAGTTGCATATCATAATATGACCAAATGGTATATCAAATGGTATGTCATGGAAGGACATGTTAAGCTTGTCTGGAAACACTCACTATGCGTGATGGTGATCTTCGGATCTACGTTCTCCGCCAAGTACCATTGGTCAAATTTGTCTTTGCATTTACAGTAAAATTGCATCTTCATTTCCCTCTCACAATTAACTAGCATAATGAATAAATCGCATTCTCCATCAAGCATATCATGCGTGAACTGAGGGGGAGTTTTCTCAACTTGATGAATGCATAAAAGTGAGAATGTGGCACATTTCACAGAGTTATGGCTGATAATGAATGTTTGGGAAAGTCAAGTCAAATGGATAGCTCTTTTTGACTGGAATGGAGAGGATGATGCAATTTTACTAGTCAAGGAGAATGAGTCAACGCAGATAGAATCTGCGTCAATGCACTGAGCAGATTTTGTTCAGGTCTAGGTTCTAGTAGAAAGACTGAGTCGACGCTGCTCTTGGGTGAGTCGACATTGCAGTTAAATAGTGATGTTTCTGGCTCTGGTTGAGTAGCCTGCGTTGATGCACAGACTGGCATAGGTCGACTCTTTCATGTCTGATGAATGCCTCATGATACTTGTGCCAGGAGCCTTTCCTTACTCTCATTGTCTCAAGTTTTCATCTCACATTTTTTCCTTGTTCAACTTGCACTGATGTGCATATACCATCTTTGTGCAATTCTTGATTCTGAATGCACTCACAACAATTCCTTGTGATTTGATGGAAAGTGAGAGTTTAAAGGTGCTTGAATTTAACATAATCAAACATTCAGGGGGAGCAAAAATTAAACTACTCTTACAGGACTCTTGGTCCAAGCCATAAGTCATTGGAGCGTAACTGTTGATTGATAATTTAAGATCTCATTATTCCACATGTACAAGGTGCAATTACAGGTACAGGAAATAATTCACAAGGAAGGCAACTCAAGGGTTTGTGCAAAAGGACTATTTTTGTATCACCGGGCACAGTTGTTTTAACTGTAGTTAGATTTTAAGTCAAGGTACATATATTTCTCTAACGGCAGGTTATAACGCATGATAGGTGGGGCTTAAATATCTAGTAAAATTATATTAATCAACACATAGGTGGTCACATAGTTGGCCACTCGGGAGGTTGGACGGCCAAAGTGTTGGTCGCCCAATCAGGAGCTAGACGGCCTGGTTTCTAGTTACCATGGGTCTTGTATCTGGATGGTCATATGTATGGCCGTTTATGGCATTCTCCACCAAGGCGTGTCTTGATCATGTTTTTCACGGAGAGTTGTTCTTACGTGATCTGTGTGGGTCAGTGATCGTTGGTTTTGATGTTCGGTCTTGTGTTCTTGTGATTTGTCGGCATCGAGCCATGTCGTGATTCACAGTCTGAGTGTACGTGAACCAGTGGTAATTTGGTGGTTTTTGTTTTGACTATGTGCTCTTATGTTGAGTGACACACCACTAGTCGTAGTCTTTCTGGGTGCTCGAGAATTGACTTACTTGGGAGAGGTGGATGACTTTCACATGAGATAATTTTTAGGCTGGTTACTATGGATCCCCTACTGTTGTGGCTTAAGTCCTGGTCAGGGGAAAAATTAGCTAGCAGACCTGACGTCGAGTAGTCCATTCGTGTGTGCATACGTGACTGGGGACTTCGGATATGTGTTGACGAACACGATCTTAGTTAGTCCTTGTGAGTTGTGCTAGTGTGTCTCAGTCGCCACACTTGAGCTGAGCATGAGACACATGAGACACAGTATAAGACGTCAGTGGTTGCATTCAGTCTTACTTCTAGTGGATGGTTTATCGTGTCAATTACAATGATGATGCCGTGTAGTTGCGGTGGTTAGCGAGTTGTGGTTCTCCCGTCAGTTGAGGTTGTGGTTTCTCAATAGTCGTGGTCGAGCTTTTCCAACCATTGAGGTCGTGGTTCTCCTGACCGCGTGACTTATTTGTGGGCGTGGTTCCATTATGTGACAACTCGGATTAAAAGATAAATATAATTAAATAAATATAATTTCTTGAACTAATTAAGGATAATTTTGACGAGACGGCAAATGGGAGTTTTTTTTTTGTTTTATACACGTGGTTATATATTAATCACATTGTAGCGGTAGAAAATTTGTCTCTGGCCGCCTTCGTACCATCTTTTCTATTTATTTGTCAGAGAATGTTGTCTGTCACTCGTAGAAGTCTACAAGCACCAGAAAGAAGGGCGTCAGAAGTAGCCCGGGATATTACCCCAGGAGACAGCTCTCTGATGTTTAAATCAGCATCCAGGAGAAAGAGAAGCAGTAAATGGAGAGGAAGGGAGAGTTGCAGAGTAGAGTAGAGAGCCTGAATGGAGCGAACTGTCTTTCGGGAAAGATCTCGTCGAGACCAGCGCGAGCTCGGGGAGTGCTCGATGGGTAAAAAGGGTGCTCGGAGGGCAGCAAGGAGACGTGGCGAAGGCTCTTTCTCTCTCGGTAGCAGAGTGGCTTCTCTTGTCCCTTACAGGAGTTAAGTAGGCATTTTCATGGTGAAGTTCACCACGTCCTATGTTTGTCCGTCGAAATCTCATTTATAGGGGGTTGTCGTAGTGATGAGGGCCGGTCCCTTAACAGGAAAGGGCGTAAGTCGTGGACCAACATCTCCCCACGATCGGTGGGAGTTTTTCGTTGAGGGCATGTTCCTCCATTCAGAGTCTGACGGTTCTCTGGCGAATCTTACGGCACTCATAGGGCGTACTTACCCTTAGTGGAGTCGAGGCCGATGTCGTGGAGGGTAACGTTCGGTCGTCGGACGGCCATCCGGCGGCCGTTACGTCTGGGTTGAAGCCCCATGTGTTGGCGGATCCGAGGATAATTCGTCCTGGGCAGTCCGTGATGGACGACGACTGTTGAAACGTGACATTTGACTCTTGAACTGTGGACCCCATTGGACCTGACGAAAATGAGTCTCTCGTGAACTCAGTCGATTTTACCCTCCTCACACATAATACATATGCTTTGAAACCATTGTTATCATGTAACGAAATGATTGTTTTACTCTTGGAAGTAGGGGAGAGAGAAGGGGTGAGGCGATTTTTTTAAAAACAAGAAATTTGATGACCCATAAAATCTCGGGTCACATACCCCTTGAGGATTAAACATGTGACCAAGTAAAATTTTCCTCGAGTGAATTGAATATGAGATCTCCTGCTTCGTTGGTACGAGGCTTCTAACATTCTACCCACTCCCGAGTCCTTACAGGGTGTGAGGTTATATGTGTGTTGAATGAAAAGTAGGACGCTCTTGAAAAACTAACCAAAGAAAAAGATAATCTAGATGCCATGCTACGATCTAGAGTGAATTTTCAGAAAGAAGGGTTAGACTACAATCCAACGGCCAAGAAAGAATTTCAGTTAAAAATAATGACTTTCGTGGCTGAACAAGACTAATGGAAGAAAAAGCCTCTTGTAAATATGTATGGTTCAAAAAAATTGGCTGAGGCTGGCACTTCAACAAAGAACCAATCTACAATGAAATCAAATGACAAGAAACCAAAGGGAAAACCTTTAAAACAAATAAACAAGTAAAACATAGCTAAATTTCAAGGGAAACAAAGGCGGAAAAAGCCTAGTCTAGATGGTCTAGGAAAATCAAAACCCAGATCTCATTTCACTCAAATCAAGAAGAACAATCCAACTCCACCAAACTAGGCAAACAAGCCAATCAGAAACCATTACACAAGCCACAGAAATGCCTGGAACCAGATAAGTCGACTTCTGCACCCTCACAAGTCAACTCTGGGCAGCAACAGAAACTTCACAGAACTCTTGCAACATGGAAGTCGACTTAGACATCCTCCAAAGTCGACTTTTGCACCACCAAGTAGAATGGGTTGCCTGTAGAACTCCTGGGTAAGTCGACTTATGCATCACCAAGAGTCGACTTTTGGCTACAGTGGAAAGTACAAAGCCCTTGCAAGTCGATGCATCCCCTTCCATAGGTCAATGCATGGGCCACATGGATTATATTATCATCACAAATCTTAATGGGTAGGTAAATACATAGTTAATAGTAAGTCCCAATCACCCTCTACTTACTGGAAAGATAAAAACAAGAATTCTGTAAAGAAGCAAAAATTTGAGAACCATTCTAATATTTTTACTGCTGTTGCTGAGAAATCTTCATGCAGGCCTAATCAGAATCCAACGTGAGCAAGGCAGCTATGGATATCGAAAGGCAAACTATCATGTATTAAAGAGTTGAACACTAAAAAGGGACCCAATGCTACTTGGGTTCCCAAATTTGTAGTTTAATTTGCTTGTAGCTAGGTCTTGCAGTCATACACAGCAAGTGGCTTGATGATAATGGCTGTCCAAGGCATGTAAAAGGGGAACAAATGTAAACTCTTCTTATGACTGAACAGTAAGTCTTTACTTTCTCAATTGGCAAGAACAACATGAATAAGGTCATCAAATCAGGTAATCCTTCCAGAAACCTCACGCAAGGGGCTACCTTCCAAATAGGCGTAACCTATCTTTCCAGTAACATCTTTTGATATACCGGGTATTGGGATGAAATGCAACCTAGGACAAGATGACCTTAGACTTAATACTCTTTCTCTTTATTTTTTATGCAAAGACTACCCTAGACTCAACTCAGCTCTGATACCAATTTGATGCAAGAAGGACAGCGGACTCGACACCAACTTGATGCGAACCTGGGACCAAGAGACACGAGCTCACGGACGTCCCTAAGTGAGGGAAGCATGCGGATGTGTGCGGTTGAGAAACCGGCAACGAGTCAAGGGTATCAACTTTTTCTTGTGCTCAGATCGAGGCATGGGACGGGCCTCGCTCTCTCTCGCAGCGATGATAAAATTATACCGAGCTAATTATCCTATCACTTGCAACGGCATACGAATATATATGAGGAAAGTAAATGCCAAAGTGGGGAGCGGACACGATACCTCCACGCTCCGAGCGTGGGGAAGATGACCCCGACCAAGACTCGTACTCCTGGTACAAATATTTAACAATAATTATAGCACTGAATTTACTACCCACTCCACGCAGGGAGGTAAAGGTCTACACGTGGGACCTGGGAGTAGCGGGCTCGGGTTGACGGGCAGTATTTTGGGGCAACTCCAATAGTAGCGCGTGCCAACAAATGTGGGGTCCACGTCCTGGTCGGAGGGCCGATTGGGCCGGGAGTGGTACCGCTGTGACGGGGACTCTTGGAGGGATGATCCTTGGGCGGGGGACACGCTGGTTCGCCTTGTGGAAGGCGAGACGGCCAGACCATTGGACGTTGTTGCTTGCTGTCCACGGACCTGTCTGTAGTTTCAGAGCTGCACGATCCGGCGAAAACACCTGCTTTGACCAGATCTGAAGTCGAATCGATGTGGAACTGACGCCGTTGCGAAGCTCTTTTAGAGATCTACAGACCCAGGCTTTTACAGGAATTTTTATGTCACTAGATTTTCCTCATGGGATTTTTTGAACGGACTAGTTCTCAGTCTCAGAACCAACTGGGCAGATTGGGATCTGCCTGAGAACTGGGTTTGACCGGAGAGAGGATGGTGGATCTGGGTGATGGGGATTTTATGGCTAAGAGAGGGGGATGTGGGGGACGTGCAAAAGTGTTATGGTAATTTTCTGAGGTGGTTTTCACGGGGGAATGGATTTTATGGTGGAAAGATGAACAACAAATAGATAAGATCATATCTTATTTCATAATGTAACATTTCCAACAAACATCATTCAAGGACTTTTGACACTATTCAAATCTAGTACATTCACTTCTAAGTAGGCAGACTGGGAAAAAATCTACTAAAGACTATCAGCACTCTCGTCACTCCAACGCATTCCCATCATCTTCAGGATTTCTTGAAAATTTACAACAATACACAAGGTAAGCTAGAAAGCTCAGAAGGACTTGTATCTCTTTACTAGGTCACTTAAAGTAATTAGCATTTTGGATCATCTATATGCTATCTATATGCTCTTGAAATAAAACATGTAATAAAAGAAGTGACAAGTATAGTAGAGAACAAGATCAAGAAGTCAAGATTTCAAGAATAGATATCATAGAACTCAAGTGTAAGCATGAAGATCAATAACATAAAGAGAATTGTAAATTTGACCATGAAACAAGAATATTAACACACTCAGTCAAAAATGTCATGTATAGGAAGTCAAGCATGTAATGAGCCAAGCATGTAAGAAGTGAATTGCCTAGTTCAATCTTGCATATCAGTTGGTGCAATGTCGCACCTGATCATTCAACTCCCTCGGGTATAAGTACTTTCAGGCTTTCCTCGCCTAGGACCTGATCAGGGCGCCCATGTTTGCTAGGTGGACTAAGAGTCCCATGTAATTTTCAAAATAATTTATTTAAAATATGACCAATTCGAGTTTCAAGAAAAACTTATAAAACGTAGTATAGCCAATAACTAGGTATTTAGTTATGGACAACTCTAGAGGTGACCCCTACAGGCTCAAGAGGTGGCTCCCACTATGTAGCACTTTACTCCATTTTGGCCTCAAGAGGTGACTCCCATAACATAGCATTTTACTCCGCATGACACTTAGCTGCTACACTCCCAAATGGTAGTTTATGGCTAAAGTACAGATCTAGTAAAATTTCCATTCCAAGGGCATGTAGTATGACGTGTAAATGAAGTTTGTAAGAAAAGTTCAAGGATGATTTAAGGCATCATATTCAATGACATTAAGGTAATAAAGAGAATGATTTGTCAGTCAAGGCACATTCTACTCTCATAGAAAATCTTGTAAAATATGTTTAGATCAAGTTTTTCATAGTCGGTGTAACGACCCAGTTTCTCGGATATCGGAGACCCGATACCCAAGACCTGGGGACACCACCCAAGAGCTGATGAGGCTCATCATGGACTCCAGCTAATTGAGGGGGCAATGCTATTTGATATGCGACTTCACCAACCCTTTTGAGAATTTCAAAGGGGCCAATGAATCTCGGAGTTAGCTTGCCTTTGATGCCGAATCTTCGAATACCTCGACCTGGAGAAACCTTAAGGAATACGTGGTCTCCTACTTGAAATTTCAGGTCGCGTCTTCTGTTATCAGCATATGATTTTTACCTGTCGCTTGCGTCCACCGCTAGAAGATTGATCCCTCATGAGGGGGTAATCTGGCATGCGGTGCTCCCAACTTCCACATCTTAAGCAAGTGCCAAGATGCTTCTAGCATTCCTCGGCCGCATGGCCGACTTTCTCACAAAATATGCAAGCCACCATGACTTGCCTATCTTCCTCCTTCGCCTTTTTGTTCTTGTGGTAGCCACTACCACTCCTGTTCTAGGATCTCTTCTTACTATCACGGGATTTGTAAGATTCTGTGATGCTGAACTTCTCCTTTTTCCCATGCTAATCCATCTTTCGGCTAGACTCATCTCCCTTGCCTTTGAGTTTCTCGACCTTCTCCAAGGTCCTTTCACATAGATGGGCTTGCTGGACCATCTCCATGTAGGTCTGAATATTTTTCGAGCCCAGTTGTTGAATGAAGATGGGCCATAGCCCATCCATGAAACGATTAGCTTTGAGAAGATCCGTTCTCACTAAATGTTGAGCATAGGGTGCTAGGCGAGAGAATTGTAATTCATATTCTGCCACCGTCATCATGCCTTGAGGCAAAGAAGTGAACTCTGCCGCCTTCCTCTCTTTTAGGTGCTCGAAAAAATACTTTGCTCGGAAGAGTGTGAGGAATCCCTCCCAAGTGTGTGGTGCATCTTGAGGCAGTGCAGGAATAGATTTTCACCAAGTACGTGCATCCTTGTTGAGTTGGAACGTGGCGAGATGAACCTTCTCTTAGTCAGCACATTGCATGACCTTGAATATACGTTTCATCTCATCTATCCAGTTTTCAACTTCGTCAGGGTTGGAAGAACCAGAACATCGTGGAGGGTTTAGACTCCGGAAGTTGCGGTGTAGATCACCAGCACCAACCCTCGCACTGGCTTGGGCCGTATTTTGTAAGGCCTAGGTGAGGCCTGCAACAGTCTGTTGCATCCCGGCCCAGTCAACACGGTGTGTCATCGTGAAGATGAGGTACCTGAGAGGATAATTAATTAGTTAAGAGGTAGAACCTGCATAAGCACACCTGACGTCTCCTCGACCAGGGGTGATCCTGACTCTTCCATCCCAACCCTCCTCGGGGTGAATGTTACTTCGAGCCCCGGCAAGGTCGGAGCCGTTTCTTCCACTGGGGGAGTAGCCGGTACGAGTGCCAAGCCAGGGGCCACATCAGCCGGAGTCGACACCGTGACAGCCTGGATGCTGGGCGGGGACAAAGAGAAATGTCGCAGCACATCCCACAGAGTCTGCGGATCCCCCCGAAAGCTAAGGTAGCGAGGTGATAGAGGCGATGTCGGGGGCAGTCTTTTCACCAGGATGCTTAAGGCGGAAGGTGGTATGCCTCTGCCCAGCCTTAAAGTCAACACCAGCTTTAGCTCAGTCGTTGCACCGGGAGGCACCCGCAGCTTGCTGATTGCTTGTCGATGAGCTCGAGGAGCCATGGCCCTCTCCGATCTCGCGAGAGCGGTGCCCGTGGGTGCTCGGGTCTCGGCCTCACCCGCTAGAACTCTCAGGGTGGGTGTTTCTACCGAGCCCCTAGGAACCTACACGAGCCATACCAAGAGTCAGCCAAGACATTTGGAGAGACCTATGAATTGACGAATGGACTGTGAGCTTATGCTTACGTCCACCATGACCAAGCTCAAGGAGCTCAGCAAGAATGAGGGCATTAGGATCGGTGCAAACTCCCTTGGCTCTGTAGAAGGGATCCCGGTCGAGCACACCTCGTTCGGGGAATGACTGTAGTCCATTGGCTCATTCGATGAAGCCTCAATCGCGGCGAGCATAGCCTTCACCGGAGAAAGAGAAGCCTTGGCCAGGGAGATGGGATCCTTCTTGGCCTTAGTAGCCCGGTGTGTCAGGACGGGGTTGGGAATTTGGGACTTCTCCGACCTCGCGCCTTGCCTTGAATATGTCTTCGGGGTTGGCGAAGACAATGGAGTAACCTCCTGCCCCTCTACCGTTGTCTCAGCCTCTATAAAAAGGGAAAGAAAAGAGAAGTTGCATTGTCAGGTCTCTCGAGAGGGAGCATGTAATGACCCAGAGTTCAGGGTACCGATAACCCGATAATATCGAATTACCGCTACCAAGAACTGGGGATGCCACCCAAGAGGTTGATGAGGCCCCTGAAGGGTTAGTGGAGTTTGTCGAGGAGTTGTATAACGAATTGAGATTACAATGCGTAAATTAATTTAAATAATAATTAATACCATCTTCCCCATCTCCCCCACTCCATTTCCCCTTCCTACACCAATATCCCATCCCCTATCCATCTCCACTACAGATCCATAAGCCCTCCACCACAGAATACCCCTCTTCCATCCTTTCCCCAACTAATTGTTGCGCTCTGTTGGAACCCTGCAGAGCTCCCTCCTGCTACAGCGCCAGTCTCCACTACAGTTCGGAGTTCCAGAGGGATCACCTTATATTGTTGGAAAGCTCTTCCAGTCAGCTTCGTCTGCGAGGTGACCCCGCCCTCATCAGAGTTCGGGGCTGTCCGGGAGGTCCGTTCTCGTCGGAGTGCGCATCTGGCATCCGTGGGCAGACTAGAGCACTAGTGCAGAAGCTTCTACGACCACATCTCTACCTCTCTTGGTGCTCCACTTGGCCGAGGCATCATCCTGCCAGTCCTCCTTCCAACCCAGTCGACGGAACCTCATTCGGAGTCCGGAGCTGTCCGTTCCGAATTTTCTCCCCTGGGTGCGTAGGTCAGTCCACACAGAACTAGCACTGATACCTGGCTACTGTTCACTCACTATCTCTTTGCTCCGACCTCTCCTGGAGGCCTTCCTGGATGGAGATGGAAGAAGACTCGTAGATGGACACGTCAGCTTTGGTCCTGCACCATTCTGACTCCGGGAGTGCTCATGACGGCATCATCTTCCTGCTGCTATGCCCTAAGAACAGTCCCAGCCAGAGTAGAGCCGCCCTATCCCAGAGTCAGCCACGACCAGCAACGACTCCGGATGGTTCCCCAAAAATTTTGGAGACTTCCTGAACTAGACAGTGACATATTGGCGCTAGTTTCGGCGTCATCCAAGCCTGTTACGGTCCGCGGCAGCGTCAACAGCGACAGAGGGTCAGTTGTTCCTGAAACTGGCAGAACCGGTCGAATGGCTACTTCGATAATCTAGTGAACCTCTTCCCCACCCCGCCTGGCTGACTTAGCACCCCTCCTTGTGTGGAGATAGTATTTTGATGTAATACTAAGTTCCCCTCCCCTAGTCCAACCCCCCTGTGCTGGGAGTAGTGCATGTAATAATCGTAGGGGAAGCGACATTGACGCAGTGTGCGGGGAACCCACACTTCCCCGCTCGCCCTCGTCTTCGAGCGGAGTTAGTTTCTTCAAACCAACTAGGTAAGCTCTAAACCTTGCTCCATAGCTAGTGCTTGTTTGTTTAATATCCGCGAAACTGAAAATTATATTTTTGCCCCTGTTTCTCCCTAAATTAACTAAGAAGAAAAGGACATTTTGACTGGGAGGATACGTGGAGGCAAGAGAGAGGGGGGGTGGTCCCACCTTAGAGTTAAATGGCTTATCGCCACATGTCTAAGTGTCGGGGTTGGGCCCGACTTGCTGGGGGGTCATTGTAGGACCTAACTGAGGGGCTGGAACCACGAGGTGGCCCGTGGTTTGGTGTAGATGGGCTAGAACATATGCACCCACATGGTGTTCGACAGAATGCCGAACATACCCGTGTGAGCAGTATATGCGCGTGACAGGCCTCCAGAGCTTGTGATTGACCTAGCTAGGCCTCCCTTTGACCTTGGATGGTTGAAAGGCATGTCTCTAGGTGGGCTCCTGGCCCCTTTTGCTGAGTGCCATGTGGCATGGCTTGTTGTCTGGGTGCCCCCGGGTGGCTCCGGGCGATGGTGCAGGATACGGGCAAAGCCCATACGTGAGTGGCCGGAGTTAACTCCGGGGGGTTGCTTGTCTCACCGTGAATCACGGCAAGCCAGTCAGGGCCCTTGTAGGGACCCATGGGATTGTAGAAAGGGCTGGCTAGCCCGTGCCTACAGGGTGTTCGGTGAAATGCCCGAACCATTATTTCTTGTGATTTCACCGAAAAATAGTCTGGGTACAACAACAATTAACTGGGAGGATACGTGGAAGCTTACGAGCGTACCTGATGTGGGACGGAGAGGCGGACTCGACGTCGAGTTGGATATGCAACCTGGGACTCTAGCAAGCTCACACTCATCCCTAGCGAGGGAAGCGTTCGGACCTACACGGTTGAGAAAGCGGCAGCGAGTCAAGGGTGGTCAAGCTCTCTCTCATGCCCGGGTTGGGTCATGGGACAGTCTCACTCTCTCACTCGTAGCGGTGAGTTGAATTATACGAGCTAGGAAGTAACTACTCACATGCAGTGGCAGTAACAGCATATACTAAGAAAGTAAATAACTATGACTACGAGGGGTGCTGAGTGTACCTCCACGCTCCAGGCGTGGGGAAGATGATCCCGGCCAAGACGGTAACTCCCGGTCAATACAACAATCACAATAATTTACAGTAATGAATCTTTGCCCACTCCACGCAGGGAGGTAAAGGGTTACAATGGGCCCGGGAGGACCATTCTTGGGTTGGCAGGCTGCACTTTGGTCCGCTCCGTCGGTGTCGTCTGGAATTCGGAAACGGTCTACTAAACAACTGCCAGAGAACCCAGAACAACAACTTGGGACTTGGATCTCCACCCCTCCTGGCCGGCCAAAAGAGTTGGGCCTCGTGCTATGAACCCTGTAGACCTGCAAAAGAGTGTAGGAGCAAAGAAAAATAACCTAGATTAGCCCGACAAGCATAGCAACTCTAATATAATTAGACTAAAACTCATGAAAAGGAAGGGAGGATACCTGGGGTGGTGATTTTTTTTACCCCTATGGGACGTGAAAAAGATGGGAGGATGTTTAAAAGTGATGCAGGAAAGACAGAACGTGGAAGAGGAAGAGAGAATATGCTTATCAATGCTAGAAAGAGGAGGGAAGAACTAACTAAGAAAAGACACAACTAAACCCAAAGAAACTGAAGTACTCCCTAGACTAGAAGGCTTATGGACGTAGACAGCACTTCTCCTTGATTGGTACTTGCTCCAGGATGTAGTAGCACCTCGACGTAAGCTCTAGAAATCTCCTTCTCAACCCATGAAGCCAAGGGTTCTATTTATAGACCCTCAAACTCTCTAGATGAGTTGGAGAGAATCCATCTAAAAAGTAGGGCATAGTCCAGCAAACTCCTGGAGATAATACTCCTAAGAGTCCACAGAAACAAACAGAAGCTTCTGAGGATCTCTATTGAGAGAGAAATCATCAAACAAGGACTCTAATCCATCCACAGCGTAGTAGAGAAAGAACAATTTGAGTAGGACTCTCTGTCTGCACAAACGGTCCTATGATAGGCCACCAACCATCACAAACGGTTTAATAATAGGCTGCTAGCCTTGGCTGTCCAACAAGAGATAAGGCTTTGAAAGAAGGATGTTTGAACAGGACTCTGTCACTGCCAAATGGTCTAGGATTAAACCGCCAGACAGCCATTAACGGCCATACGATAGACCGCATGGTCCCAACGCACAGTAAAGGATAAGATTGAAAGAAAGGATGCTAGCTGAGGACTCTAGCGTCATCAAACGATCCACAATGGAACCTCCAAACGTCAGTAAACGACTGTTCGACAGACTGCTAGGGGCGTAGGCGTGGAAAAACAAATGAAAGCCCATTAAGCTTAAAAGACGAGGAGCGGGACCCAATCAGGGAGAGTGACCCATAAAATAAGCCCCAAAACTGACCAAGATAGCCCAATAAATAGTGAGTAACTCGGGACATCATAAAGATGAATATCTGCATGTGTCGCAGGCCTATGCACTCGGCGCGACGCGCGTGTTGCTGGGGCCGACCAGCCCGGCAAAACTCTATGCCGAGGTCAGCGATCCCGCCGATGGCAGCGGCGGCGGCACGACGCCGGCCGCGCCGGGCGAACCGCAGGGAGCGCAGGTGGCCGCCGCGGTCGCCGAAGCCGCCCTCGCCTCGATGTTCACGGCGGCCGCAACGGGCCACGCGATCGACATCCACAGCGCCAAGAACCAATCTGAGAACATTAACTCCAAATAAGAGAAACTACAATGACATGACCCTTAATCTTTGTTTTCCGGACCAATGACAGTCATGGAAGTAAAGAAGTCACAAAAATGAGGCTCATTAGCTTGTTATTTAGTAGGAAGTCTCCTTTTTGTTTTCCTAACTGAGACAGTTCTATGTTGATTTGTCTTTTCTAAGATTCTCCATTTGCATGAACATTGATTTAGTGTTTTTACTTCCCTTTCATTGCAAACTAGCTAAATAAAGGAAACTGAGGAATGCACCGCATAGCCTCTTCTACCTGCCCAATGTCCTCGTGTCAGGAGCACCTCCTGCATTTTTTCTGGTAACTTGACAGTCGGTTGAAGAAATTTCTTAAATCCATCTTAGAAAGAGATTTATTCTATTCCAATCCTACTTTAGATTAAAATTAATATGGTCCTATCTTGGTACTTGACTCAGTTGACTGAGCCCCACCCCAGCAGTAATGGTGCAACAGCTTAGGTCAACTAATTTGAATAAGATAGAGTTCACTCAACGATTGTCATCTTCCAAAAAAAAGTTCGCTCAATGATTGCCTTTGGGTTCCGAACTCCATATGGGGAAGGAGAGTTGTTTGTGAGGTCTCAATCATTTACATGGACCCACATCCTCATTTCATTATGGGAATTTAATGATTTATAAGCCATCCCTAATGAACCTTAGGTTAGCAATTGAGGTCCTACTTAGATTAGGATTAGAGATACATGTTCTACTTGTATTAGCATATATGTTTTTGCTATGGTTTAGTCCCATAGTGGATATCCATGGGAATCTCACCTTTATGTATGTGGAGGATTCCTTCAACTCAATGCCTAAGTTTTGGGTTGAGTTTGGGTCTCCGGCATGGTATCAGAGCGGGTTTACCTTGGATCCATATGTGGACAATTGGCCCTACTCGTGGTGCGCCTCAAATTAGTTGGTTTAGTGTGAGGGGGGCTGTAGCAGTTTAGTTCTATATCGGATATCCATAGGAATCACACCTTTATACTTGTAGAGGATTCCTTCAACTCAATACTTAGGTTTTGGGTTGAGTTTAGGCCTCCAACAATTTTGTATTCTCATGTAGTACCGGGTAGGAGTCTTATACTAGGTTTGCCTATATTAGTATGTATATTTTCCTATTTGCATTTGTACGAGGGAGGAGTCTTATTTTCACTTGTATTGGGACTCATCCTATACACTTATACGTGCACTGGATGTTCTTGCGGTAATCCAAAGTCCAACCTTGGAAGCCATGTTGGATAAGCACTCCGTTAGGGGTGGGAGAGTTAGATAAGCACTTTGTGAGCAATTGCGAGGTCGTAGTATCAAGTCCCACCAGTGGACATAAATACAAGTACTTGGGGTTCGTCTGAGTTCCAACCTCATGGACTTTGGTGGGCGAGGTTGGAGGTGGGGGGGGGGGGCACTCGCCAAGAGATATTTGGCTTGCTTGCGGCTCCTATTGGTGAGTCCGGTTTCATCCTAAGTGGGTGGTTTTCTCTTGATCTTAAGAAAAAAAACTGCAAGCCATGTTGGAGTCTTATTCCTTGGACTACTTGGCATTTTTTTGGTTGATTTTTGACTATTTTGATTATTGGTCACTATTGCCACTTTCATCCTTGATTTTTTGCCAGTTCTGGTTACATCATAATTCTATGTCGCTTTCATATTATTGGTTTACATGATCGAATGTTGCCTTTCTGGTTACATTGTTTGCATGGGTTCATCATCATCATCATCATCAGAGCCTTATCCCGTTATTTGGGGTTGGCTACATGAATCCTATTTTAGAATAGGATGATAGAGTCCTGTCCTATATAGATTAGTATACTAGAGACCTACTTAGATTAGGATAGTTGATTCTAGATCTACTTGTATTAGCATTTGTTCCTATTGTCATTAATATTTGGGAGGAGTCTTATACTAGTTCTGGTTGTATTAGTGTACATTTTTTCCTTTTCTCATTACTATTAAGGAGCCTTATTTTCATTTGTTATGGGAGTCATCCTGTGCACTTGTATACGTATCTGGATATTGCCCTTATGTTCAAAAGAGGAGCTTTCATTATTTTTCCCTGCTGCATCTCTTATCAACCTGGAAACCTCAATCCGAGGCTCAACCTGATGTTCTTTTATTGTTGATATTGTATTACTATTTCTCTCGCAAACATGGTGTGTCCTGCTTCCCAAAAAGAAAATAGTGAGTCTGGGATATCTTTAGTGGATCTCATTTCCAAGTGTTTTATGAGCCAGAATGTAGTGCTTGCGTTGCTTTATATTATTCATTACTTTTGTGAATGTTATTCATTGTTATGTTGCTCTACAGAATCTAGTCAGTTACAGGATAGACTGTTGAATCTATAAATTCAGGTGACATATGGTTGTGCATTTGTTGGTACTGCTGTCAGAAAATAACTCTTCATGCTTGTAGGGAAATTTGGCAAAAGCTCTTGGTATTTGTCTCCGGCTACGAGAAAATAGTAGATCTTCTGACAGTGTGCACAAGTAACCTTCATTGCCATCTGATTTCAAACATATGCCGCTGAGAAGACATTGTTTGCAGACTTTCCTGATACACAGTTTTTTCTGCAGCACTGCTGCAGCTACTTTCCGACAAGCAGTTGCTTTGATATTTGATAATGTTGTTTGTGCTGAATCACTTCCCGCTGGAAAAGTGGGCTCTCAACCTCAGGTTTCTAGAACCAACTCTGTCACAGATGCTGTTAGTCGCAACATAAATCAATCAATGTATGCATTAGAGATTCATTAGTATCTTCTCCATGTGGAGTTTGTGTTTCTTTATAGATGTATCGGACAGATGTGACTAATCCTTCTTTTTACAGGTCATTGGAGAGCGATTTTGTTTCTGGGACATCTCCACCATTGCGGGAAAGCCTCAGTAAATCGGGATTATTGGGGCTTCGTTTGCTGGAAGACCTGACAGCTCTTGCTGCAGGTGGATCTGTATGTGTTTTATAGATGCTAGTAGCTTTTGTTAATGGAAATATGTGATTAGCCCCTTGACTTTTCTATGTGACTATACATTAACCAGAATTTACTTTCTTTGTGATTTCATAGATTTGCTATATATTAGTGATTTTGAGCTACCTAATTTCTACCAGCCATTTCCTTTTTTATCTATTGATGTTACTTTTGCACTTTCATTTTTTCACTTTTGTAAAATATTACCACTAGTCTAGATTTCCAAATACACAAGTCCCACGATAAAAAGAAAGATCAAAAGTACAACTACACGGGACATACCCCAGCCAAAAGTACACGGACGCCCACACTATTGCTGGCACTAGCTAAGTTCGGTCTCCAAAAGTACGTGAACCACCGGCAGAAGGTTGCGACTGATCATCTGAAAGAGAACAGGGTGAGTCACAGTCAGACTCAGTAGGGGTCACGCGGATCCCTACCTCGAACTCAAACACGCAAGCAAGCAAAAGTAAACGCAATTAAAGCATGCATTTAAGCAATAAACATGCATTGGCATAACTAAAGTAATTGAATTAAAGCTATAAATCTAACTAAGCAGTTAAAACAGCTAGCTACATACCAATTAATATAAATATAATGCGTCAGGAACTAAATCTACCAATGGAATAAACCGCCACTAACCAGGTGAAGTGAGAGACGGAAGAACTCACAAGAATGACGAGACCAGATGCGTCCCCTGACGGCTTATACTGCGTCAAAGGCAACTCACAAGTTCCACAACAAGCGAGAGGCGTAAAAGGACCAAACCAAGTACTAGTCAGAGTAACACTCGTCAGTGCCAGTCCAAGTGTCTGACCACGTGTGCACACACTGGCTCCTGCCTAGAGCCAGGTCTCTAGCTAGTTTCCCCCCTCTCCCCCCGTTGGACGCAATGGTAACCGCAGGGGCCCACGGTAACTAACTTACAAACCGTTCCACAAGAGCACCCCTCCACCTCCCCCAGGTGGGATGACACACTCAGTCACTGGGCTACGACTAGTAGTTCTATTACATGGAAAGAGAAAGTAATTCCATTGGGATCTAAAAGTACGTCTTCGATTCATAAAATAGCTTAAACATAGCGAATGCGCAATACGGAATGCTTTAGAAAATGAACATGCATCTTTTAAACCACCCAGGAGTGTTACGCATTAGCACCCCCGCGTCACAGAGCGTGACGGACTTGGGTAGGTGTGCTACACTACTATAACGCACCTTCGTGGAGCCGTTACAGGCACCCGAACTATTAGGGCCACTTTGATAACGGGTTAAGGTGGGTTAACCGGGGTCGGGTGACTTATTCCCTGTTTGATACAATTTTCCTTAACCCAGGTCGGATAAGGTTAAAGTGGATTAACTCATTCCACCTAAATTGGTGGAATGAGTTACTCCACCCGGGTTAGGGCCACTTTGGTGTTTAAGCATGGAAAATAATTCAAATATTGAAGATCATGCGTTGCCTTAGGCGTTCCGATGTATTCATCTAATGGATAAGTAAATTTGAAATGTAAACACACAGGAGCTAAGATAATTTACACAAGAGGCACAAAAATTTTTTAGGTGGTTCGATTTTCACCTACATCCACCCCACACTCAGACAAGAGTGTGGATTCTGCTGACACACAGCTTGAAATGCTGATCCACAGCTTTGGGGATAAATCCCTACAACCGCTAAGCAACACAGCTTGCTATCAGCTGAGCATTACAGCTTGGCTATCTACTAAGCATTACAGCTTGTCTATCCACTGACCATTACAGCTTAGTTATCCACTACCAAACAGCTTTACTGACCACTGAGCATTACAGCTTAGCCATCCCCTGATACACAACTTACAGGGAGTTAAAATGAAAATGAAGGAAGTAAAAGAAATGATGATGAAATCACAACAAATGTAGCTTACGTAGAGCAATCTGACTCTGGAGTTGATCGAGGAGCCAGGACAGAACCAAGATCTCTTAATCTCACTACTCTCACTCTCTCTCAGACCTTCTTCATGATACTCTATTTTTCTCTCTCAAATTCGCATCAGGCTCTCTCTCTTCCGATCTCACTCTCTGACTCTTCTCTTCTCAGCTCTCTGAAATCTTCTACTCTTCTCAATCTTCTTCTCTCGGCTTCTATTCTCTATATCTTTAATTGAGTGACCAGGCCTCTATTTATTGGCTCGTGAGACATTGGGCGCATGGAAAAGATGTTCCCGCCCAAAAGCTCCATCCAGAAGGTGTGCTTGAAGGATATATGTCAGGTGTTGAAGGTTCATTGTCCACGTGGCTGAATTTCAAGTTAAGACTTACCTTGGATCACGTGCCTGTGGATAAAGACCTCGAGCCATGTGAACATACTGAAAGTAAGGCATGCTGCCTTTCATATGTTTGATCCTGGGTCTTTCAGTAACTTAAGTCCTTGTCAATCAGAACAAAGGCATTTAGTCAAACACCTTATGCACTAGAGTTCATACTTGGAAAATAATTAGAGAATTCATATGCCCTGACTTATCACATGAGTGTTCTGGAAAGACATTAGAACATGGATTATGATGCTTAGACTTAGTAATGTGAAAACCAGATGTGCATCGACCTTGTTTCATCATATGCACAAACCTTGAGCATGCATAGACCTATGGATCTCACAATTTACAATAAGTCCCCGACTTTTAGACTAATAACAAGAAATCAAGGGAAAGGGGGGGGCGCCCATGGGCCTAGCCCATTAGATTGGGCCTATTAACCTACTTAATTAACCCTATGACTCAAGACTTAGATAAATGACCCTTATACCTAGGTACTGGACTCAAATAAAAGGAAAATCATATGGTTTATGACTCAAATAAAATATGAAAATTACATGGATTGACTCAGAAAAATGTGGATAACACAATGACGCAAGCCGACGATCCATCAGAGCTTCGCAAAATGTGGAGGGGTAAGTGATGCCCCCATCATACCCCCGGGATAGGGAAAACATGACCCCGTCGAGTATGGGTCCACCGGGGACATGGTGCACCAAGGCAACTCCGGGCGAACCACGATCTCCTGACTCGACCCGCATCCATGGCTGGGGGATGGCACTTCAGCTTCTCAAAGTGGTGCGGACACACCATTATGTTGGTAATGATACCTTGCTTGTCTAGTATTGCCTTCGTGTGCACACGTCGTGCTCTCAGGTTGATTTTTGGTGGCTCTCTGGGGGTGTCCCTCTCAAAGGAAGGTATAGGCTCAAGGCACTCACTAGGATCCACCGCGGTGTCCATATAGGGTGTTGAATCCTCCACGTGGGGAATGGGGTGAATCTCAAAACCCATTAGCAAGTCCAACCCGTAAGCCGAGTTGCCAAAGTCACTCGAAATTTGAGAAGGTCCAAGTCCTGTGCCCTCGATTTGGATGTGACCTAAAGGTAGAGCCACTCCAACACCATCATCACCAATTTTGCCTTCTAGAAGTACCATGTGGCGCTCACAAGTTTTTGCCCGCCTTTAGTAAGTCTCACCGCCGTTGCTTGATGCTTGCTTAGACGCTCATGCCATGGACTATGGTACGGTGTGGGGGTGAAATGTGTGGGATGTAAAGGTAGACCAGGACAACCATATGTAGGCCAATTATGCTTTGATGCTATGAAGATTGTGATGCATCTAGGTGGACCGGGGCAACCAAAGGTGGCCCTATCATGCATGGACTTTATAACAAAGGTTGGAGGACCAGGACATCCGTAGGTGAAGCTATCATGGATGGGTGTAGCAAATGCCGGGGGATCCGGACATCCGTGCATGCCCCTAACATATATAAGACTAATGACAAATGATGGAGGACCATTGCACCCAAATATGGACCAAATCCTTTATCCCTTTAGGGGCTTTTCCGCCCTTGGGAGGCCTCGCGGGTTCCAAGTGATATCAGGTATATTTGATACTTTATCGGGTATATCTGGTATCTAGGATCCGGGACGTTACAAAGAGTGTGCTGGCGAAGGGGACCAAGATGGGTGCTGATGCGTCCACGCCCTGTGAGGGTGCGTTGGCACAATGAGAGAGATGGAGGGGGAAGAGTGTGCCGGCGAAGGGGCAAAAGGGGATGCTGCTGCGTCGGCGCACTGTGATGGTGCGTCGACGCAGTGAGAGACGGAGGGGAAGAGTTTGAGAGGAGAAGAAGGAGAGGGAAGGGGAGCGCGTACCGGCGAAGGGGCCAAAGGGGACGCTGATGCGTCGACGCACTGGAATGGTGCGTGGACACGGTGAAGGCAGCCAGAGCCATTGAAAGCCGGCTGGATAATGTACCCATTCCTTTTGATGGCCTTAAGGCCTTTCTTTTCTTCTGTCTCTTAATTGAATGTAGTCTTATATCAATTAGTTCTTTGTGATTATCCTGGTTAGGGGTGTTCGTTAATTATTATTCTGTTTATTTGTCGCTCCTTCTTTGGTTGTGTCGTCATTCTAACAAAATTTCTGCAGCATCTCCCCTTGACCCCGGGCATAAGGGAAAAGCGAGGAACGTGCCCACATGGACTGGCGGATCCCAACAAACGGGGGTGGGCGTCCGCAAATGGCAACACCTCAACCGAACCTCAGAAAACATGAAGAGAACGGCGAAGGGAGGATCAATGAGCAGGCTAAGGGTACTGGGGCTAAAGGGACCAGTGCTAGTGTGTCGGTCGAGGGACCCAAGGGGGGTGTACCGCTGAAAGGGGCAACTGGGGAGTTGGGTTGTACAGGCCAAGGACCGTGCCGGCGAGGAGCCCAAGGTGGAGGCAAGAAAGACTCCAGCATGCTGGAGGGCCAAAGAATGGCTGGGGAACTAGGTTGACATGGATGGGGTAGGAGGCCACAGGGTCTCTGGTCTTTGTCCTGACCGGGGGGAAAGAAGACACTGCCGGGGACGGAGAACAACCACCAAACACAAGTACCGATCCGGTGAAAAGAGATGGCAGAGGTGACCAAAGGGTCCAAGGATCTTTATTCATGCATAAAATGAGGTGGGGGTTACAGCAAAGGAGGAAAGAAGAAGATGAAGACGGAGGAGAAGGGAAGAAGGGGGTTGGGGTTGGTTTCCGGATTGTTTGCGAAATCCCCATTACATGGTCCGATTGGCTTGCTGCTTTACCACACTACCCTTAGGGTTTCTATCATTGTTTGAGTGTGGTTTGAAGAGGTTTTAGTAGGGGCACTCTTGGCTTGTTGGGTTGTTTTCTCTTCACTATACATAGCCACCCTTGTTCAATCGGGAGAGAGATCTTGCGCTAATATTTTCCATCTGCTTGCAGGAACGGAGGGAGAGGGTTAGTCATCTGTTGGAGGAGGAAGGAGGAGCCACTCAAGATTGCTTCTCACGACCCAGCGTCCAGATATGAAGGCACTACTGCTGCTCTTTACTGTCTGCTGGTTTGGGCGTGCATCTCTTCAAGGGGCTGGCAACTTCCACTCATGGTCTATTCGTTCCATAGCACCCTTCCATAGAATCTCCAAGTTGTGTTGAAGATAAAGGGGGAAAATCTTGTTAGCTTATTTCCTTATCTTCATTTGAGCATAGATCAATATTTGGGGGTTTATTGTATATCTTCTCTTTTCATCAAACTTGATATATTGCTGTATGTATGGCGGAGTTGCATCTCTGCGTGTGTTGGATTTTATTGAGGGGAAAGCTTCCCTGAGTCTGTGTGTGTGGACAGAGCTATGTCTCCGTATGGTTTCAATGTCCGGGGTGTGTTTCCCGACATTATGTGTGTGTGCTGCGGTGGCAGTGTTTTGAGGCTTTTCCCCGTGTGGATATTACTATGGAAGCAGCGTGTGTGGTGTTGGGGTTCATCCCCGTGTTGCTACGTTTCATAGCGTGGAGTGAAGTCTCACCGGGTTCAGTGAGGGGTGGACGTAGGGAGCCCGTCGTGGTCTTGAACCGCCTAAAAATCTTTGTGTCTCGTGCGAATGCCTGTGTGATCGTCCATTTCATCTACCTCCCTTCACAGGTCAACTTATAGATTTTTATTCACGACACCTCCACACATTGCTACCTCTATTATCTATGTTTGGCTTTAATTTTATTATTATTTGCTTTGTCAAACCGTGTGGGATCGGAAAGATCGAGAGAACTCTTCTAATCTCACATCTATTTAGAGTAATTAACATTGTTAGTTTTAATTTCACTGTGTTTAGTTAAGAATATTTTTAAAATCTACCATCTCGACAAGGGGACAATTCAACCCCCCTTCTTATCCGCCATCTCTTTGGGCCAACAGGGCGTGTAGTGTCAATACTGGAATTTGGACTCCTTTTACATCTGGGAACTTCACCGTCAAATCTGCATATGATCAATTATGCCCCCAGGGTGTCATCCGAAAAAATCTGAGCTTCATATGGAACAAATCTTTTAACCGATGAGCATCCATTTTCTCTTGGAGGCTTCTGTATAGAGCCATCACTGTGGACTCCAGGGTGTCAGAGTGTGGGATCTCCATGGCTTCCTACTGTAGTTGCTGTAGGGACCCCCGAGCAGAGGACCTCAATCATCTCTTCATGGATAGCAATCTGGCTTTGGTTCTGTGGAATTGGGTCTCCCCTTTGTTGAGTACTGGCCTTGGTACTCAACCACACATTACCCAGTGGCTTTGGAGCATTCTTAGCCACCATAATCCATCTAATCCTCATGGCTTCATCGCCATTTATGCTTCTATCCTGATTGTCTCGCATATCTGGAAAGCTAGGTGCCAGAGGCATTTCCAGGATCAACATATCTACAACACTCACCTCATTCATATCATCCACTCCACTATTAGTGGCACTCTTGGCTCGAAAACCTTCAAGCAGAACTGCAGTGCACAGCAGCTCCAGCTCCTCTCGAAATTTGGCTTCACGCACAGGACTTCTCCTACCACCATTAAACTTGTCAGATGGATACCTCCAGCTCATGGCTTGGTTCCAAATGTGGATGGTGCAAGTAAAGGCAACCCGGGCCATTGTGGCGGGGGAGGGTGTATCAGGGACCACAACGGCAATCTCATCCAGGCTTTCATGCACTACTATGGGATTAGCACCAGCTTGATTATGGAAATGCAAGCGATGTGTGATGGCATTCATCTCGCCATCGAGCATGATATATGCATCCCTAAAATTCGGACTGATTCTGCCATTCTAGCTTCTACTTTATTGGCGGGATCCGCTCCTTCATGGGTTTGTTTAACATCGTGGCGAGAGATCCATGACACGATACAATGCCTGGGTATTAATGTCACCCATGTCTATAGAGAATCCAACCAAGTCGTTGATGCCCTTGCCTCTTCTGCTTGTTACTATCAAGCAAATGTTGTCTTCTATTCTACCAAAGATCTCCCCAAAACCTGCTTTAGCCCTCCCGTTGTTGACAGACTGGGCATTGTTTCCATGCGGCTTACTTAGCAGCCCCCCCCTCTTTGCTTTTTGGTGCCACTTTGGCTATACTTCCAGAGGTATGCCTTGGTGATTATGTATCTCTCCTCTCATTTCTCACTCTCTCCCTCTCTCGTCTCTCACGCTCTCCTCTCACTCTCTCCTCTCCAGTGGCCGACGAATCGAGGTGGGGGTGAGGCAGGGTGACGCGGGCGAGGAGGATGGCGAGGATGGGCCGAGGATCGAGGGACGAGGGCGCGACGAAGCTCGACCGCAAGATCGGGGCACCACGGTGGTTCTTGCGGCGTTTTCTTCGTAGATCGGCATCCACTGTGTGCAGAACCTTTTGTGGAGGTAGGGGGACGGATCCTTAACCCTTGTACTTCATTTCCTGTGAGTTTTGTAGGCCGTGGTGAGCCGAGCGGGTCTATTTGGGCATTTTGAGAAAAATCTATATTTTTGGGGTGTGCACCCGATCTAGCATTTTGATCACATTTTTGAGATTTAAATGGGTCCTCTCGGTGCTAGAGAGGTAGGGGGACTAGTTTCCCCTTATTTTTCCCTTCACGTGGGCGTGAACGGGTCCTGGAATGGAGTTCTCTGTGAGATTCGTCATTTTCAGATTCGGGACGACCTAGCGGTCCTTCCAGTGACTGCTAGGACGTCAGGCGGTCTAGTAGTGGACCGCTAGTGTCCCCGTATGTCGGTTCGAGCTTCGCGGTCATGCGATAGACCGTTAGGGTCCTTTGCAGTCCAAGATAGGACCGCTAGACTCTGCCATGCGGTCCAAGGAGAGACTGCTAGGGGTTGCGAGTTTTTGGGGCTTAGAGGTGCAGGGATAGACTGCCAGCCTGGCTTTAGTGGTCCAGAGTTAGATCGTTAGACTCTCTAGCGGTCCAAGGTAGGACCACTAGGCGATTCTCATGCTCGCAGTGTCCATTTTGCATTGTATTGGTCTTCGGTCGGTCCAGTTGAGAGCTAATGACTGACCTATGACCCAGTGAGTGTCCCAGACACCATGGGTTGCGTATTCGTATTTTAGGGGTGTCTGGAGGTACCATATTTTCTCGATTAGCGTGCTTGTGAGTCTTGGGGTCTGAGTGACCCCGTGTGTGTTCTGAGTTCCGATGGGGGCCGTGTGTATGGCCTTGGACTATGAGTCCAGTTGACCAGCCTGGGACTGAGGATTTTTCGTGTGTCACAGTGGTTTCAGACCTAGGGATTAGGCCAGATTGACGGCACTGTGCCATCACGTGCGACGATCTTAACCTGAGTCTTGTGACTCAAGGATCGTTGGGTTATTAGGTCTAGTGGGCTGTCCAGAGTCAGGTGGCCTCGGGTCACCTGTTACTTCGTGTTACTCACGATGGGTGTGTGCGTGGTTTTCTATGTCCACGTTCTGTGAGCCCCCACTAGTTGTAGCCTTCCCACGGCACGCGTGTGCTGGCCCACCTAGGAGTGGTGGTGCGGCTTACTCGAGAGAGACGGTTATTAGGCTGGTTACAGTAGGGCCCCCACGTACAGTCGAGTCCGGGCTTAGGGGGAATAAACAATTAGAGGACAGACCTAGGGCGTATGATCTGAGTGTGCACACGAGGCTGAGGGTGTCGGACCCGTCCTGATGAGCGCGACCTCAACTAGTCCTTGTTTTGTGTTCCTGGTTACTAGTATAGTGTCTCGGTCTCCGCCTGGGGCATCGTTGATGGACACCTAAGACTGTGGACTAAGTCATCAGTGGACGCATCCATCCTTGCTTCTATTGGGTGGTACTCCCATCACGTGACATGAGTTGTTGTGTCCCGTGATAAGTGTGTGCTGTAGGTGAGCTAGAAGGGGAGGGGGGTCATTTACTTATCTATTTGGGTCATTGAGCGGCTACTCCAAGACCGTTCTGTGGATTAGGCGGTGCATCAAAGACCGTTTGCTTGAGCCAAGCCTTCCTCCCGCGCTCCTTCCAGCACAGTGGGACGGCCTCTCGACAGACCGCTTCCTCACGGAGCGGCCACTTTCATACCGTCCCATTCCCAGTGCTGCTTGGCGAGTGTCCCTCTACTCATTCCCAGACGTGGGCGTGTTCCTGTGCACTCCAGCGTCTGGGTGGCGATCACGGTCAGTGTTTCCTTTCCCATCTCGTTCATTTGCCGCCTTTCTTTCTCACGTATTAGTGGCATAGGCAAGTGGATCGAGGGAGGAGAGACAAAGGTTAGAGGTAAAGAAAAGGGTTGAAGGAGGCATTTTCCTGCCTACAGAACTTTCTGGCGATCACGGTGGGACACCTAGTGCCCATCATGCTGGAGATTTGCTGACCCCTTCGTGTGTTGTTAGTGTTGTTTCTGGTTTTCAGGATCATCTCGGGTTGCTGTGGTCGACCGTGGGGCGGTCTTCTCTGAACCGTCTACGCCTGTAAGCGGTACTCTTTAGACCGTTCTGTGTCTTGCATTTCATTACTTATTCGTGTGCTGTCATTTACACGGTTGATACATTACCATTTCATAGTATCAGCGGTCTGTCAAGAGACCGTTTTCATCTCAGGCACGCCCGGGTTTTTATTATAATTGTTGTGTTATTGTTATTTTGCTCCCTGCCATTGCGCGGTCTGTTCTAGACCGTTCTACTTTCGGAGCGATCTCACAGAGACCATTTTCACTACTACAGTGTCCCCGTCCCCTCACATTTTCTGCACCATTGCAACTTGGCTACTTGTTATCGATAATTACTGATTGGTATCTCCCCTGCTGTTGTTTCATGCTTTGTTCCATTCATATTGTTTCATATTTGCTTGATTTGCCATTGGATTGTTAGATTTAGGCTAGACTTTGCATGCACTCTGGTGCGCATAGGGTCATTTTACTTCACTAGTAGCTGCATTCCTACCGAAGCAGGTTTCCTCTCATCTCCACATTCTTTGGAGCCGACTAGGGGACCTTGCCGAGGACCTCCGTAAGTCCCCGTGAGCCGTGGATTCCTACACGGAAGCCGGGCCGATTGTACCATCGCCACCCCCCAGTCTAGGGTTTGCACCCGTGAGATTGAGCGCCCTTAGAGTCAGCCAGTCCACCCCCCCTTCCTACCCAGGTTAGGTACCTAGTGGATTGAGTGAATTTGCATTTTTAATTAATCCACTAAGATCTTGAATAGGGGAAATCGATAAAAACTGACGCGCATCATCTAAATCCGTTGCTGATTGGCTGATTCTCCTCTCATCTCCACACCCTATTGTGTGTCCACTAGGATTGATTTGAGTGCATTAGGCGCTCTAGGGCTGTTATTCCCTCCCCCTTCGTTCATCCATAGTGTATGTGGAGTTACTTCCATCCCTCAGGATCCTCTCCTAGGGGCAGGTCTCGGTTCGTGTCTTATTTTAATCCTTTGTTCGACTCCCCCATAGTCATGTCGTCATTCGATCATTCCTACGCCCAGGAGGATTCCTTGCCTCAGGGGCTTTTGGCTGACCCGTCTAGGGTCATTTCCTTCTCGGCGAGGGAGGGGTCCGTCCCTCCTCCGCCGCCCACCTCAGTTGACGGAGCCCAATCATCCCTTCCTGATCCTTCCCAAATCCTCCTGTCCTGAGGCCGCCAATTCCAGGCAAATCACTTGTCCTTTATATATCCATCCTGGATGACTCAGTGGGTGATGTCCTTGTATAAGTTGATGAAGAAGGTAAAGAGAGGGCAGCCTACTACTTGTCTAAGCTCCTTAACCCCTGTGAGCAAAAATACACAGCTATGGAAAAAACCTGCGCAGCCTTAGTCTGGGTAGTTCAAAAACCTAAGCACTATTTCTTAGCTCACGAGGTTCATCTCATCCCTCGCATGAATCCTATCAAATTCCTTCTTGAAAAATCTATCCTCACTAATCGATTGGCATGATGGTAAAGCTTCCTCTCCCAGTTTGACATCACTTACATTCAACAGAAGGCAATTAAAGGCTATGCCATCACAGAACATCTTGCTCATCATCCTCTTCCTCGGTTCGACCCTGTTCACTCAGAGTTCCCAGATGAAGAACTGATGTCTGTTAATCAATCTTCAGATCCGATGTGGACATTACATTTTGATGGAGCTTTGAATTCTCATGGGAGAGGGATCGACATGGTCCTTTTAACACCTAAGGGCATCACCATTCCATTTTCTTCTCAGCTTGCCTTCCCTGTTACAAATAATATAGCTGAGTATGAGGCTCTTCTGGCTGGACTACAGACCGCCCATCAATTTGGTGCTACCCAGTTAGGAATTGTTGGTGATAGTCAACTCATTCTATGCCAAGTTCTCATCCAATGTCGCACGATCGATCCCAAACTCAAACCCTACCAGGAACTCGCGTCTGCTTATGCTAAGCTCTTCACCAAGCTAATCTTCATCCATGTTCCTCGCAGTCAGAACATCTTAGCTGACGCTCTTGCTTCACTTGCTTCTGCCTTGGTTTTTCTCCCCGAATGGGACTTTCACTCTGCTCTCATTCACAAGCACCATACTCCTGCCATCAAGGATCTTACATTTCTTAGTGTTAAGGAGAAGGTGCTTAAGAAGCTTAAGGAAGGAGAGATCGTCGAGAACAAAGAGGTCATGCTCATGGATCTAGAAGAAGAACTGGGTGATGAAGAGAAATCATGGTACTATGAGATTGTCAAGTATTGTCATGACCAATCTTATCCTGAAAAAGTCACTGCGGAAGAAAAGAAAGCCATAAGGAGGGTGGTTCAGAGATATACCTTGGTTGGAGGTGTGCTCTATAGAAGGGGTCTCACCGGTGTTTTGCTTGTATAAAGAGTTTTGAACAAAATGTGCATTTTCCCCTTGAACAGAAGGATGGGTTTGAGATTGGAGGGTTGAAACAATGGGTGCCCTGCCTGGCCCTTGAGCATGGACTTGCACGGTATCAAAGCTTGACGTTTTCTTCTGGTGAGTAGCGGCGAGGACTTGGCCTCTTCAACGCTTGGCGCAAAAATGTGGATTGACATCCGGCAAATAAACTCTTGCATCTTGAATGGCATAGTCATGGCCAACTCTTCTTGCCTGGCTCTTGATCATCTTTGGCACATATACTGGTAGAAGGACCTCCATTCTGAGTGGTAAAGGAAGGTGAAGTGGAGGCGAAAGGCTCTGTGGATGACAGGGGTGTAATGGAAGCTGTTGGAGAGAGGGTAAATGGAAGTGGAGGTTCATACACGTCAAGCTTCTCCCCTTGCTCGGAAGCGGACGAGGTTGGATCGAGTGCAAAAAAGGATGGACCCTGCTCAAGATCTGCCATGGGTGAAGGTGAAGTTTTAAGTAGTGGAGTAGGGGTAGTTGGATTAGGGGTTAAAAGGGTACTGGAGGGCCGAGGTGGTGGCAATGGGAGGTTGATTGGAGGAGGTTTAATGGTGAGCTCGGTGGCGGCCGATGGCATGGATGTTAATAGAGGTGTAATGAGTGGGGTTTTAGTGGAAGGTTTGGCGAAGGCCGATGTTGTGGAGGTTGATGATAGTGTAAAAGAGGGAGGTTTAGTGTGTAGGAAACGTTGGATGGAGCGAGAGGCGTTAGGAGTAGGAGGAGACTTATGATGCATCAGCGTGGGTGATTGGAGTATCAACCCATCATCGTAGCACCAATAAGTCTCAAAAATGGGGGTTTGATCAGGGATGGTGGCGTCGTCCTGAGCAGGAGGTTTATCTTGTGGTAGTGGAGGGAGAGGAAAGCGAAGGAAACTCAGAATGGGTGCCTTCGAAACTTCACTTTCATGTGCTGTCTTGAATTCTTGATCATTAGACTCAAGTTGATGCCGTGGTGGAGGCGTATTAGTGGGTGATGAAATGAAATGGTGTTGCATATGCGGAGACAGAGGGCCATATGAATGAATTGTGTGAATAGGTGGAGGGTGAACGACGTCCACTTGATCGTTGAAATTTGTCGGCTCTTGCTCACTTGAACTATAGATGTCGTAGTCATCTCTCCTCTCCTTCCATTCTTTCTCCATCTTAGTGATGTAGGTGCTGCTGCCCCTGGCACGTCACCTTGAATTATCGAGTTCCGCCACTCCATGTGGGTGCGTTCCCTTTATCCCCCTTACCATCCGAGTCGAGGGGAGATGCTGCTGAAGTTTTTTGTTAGAAAATGATAACATGTCAAAGACAAAGGAAGCAACAAACAAATAAAATGAATAATGGTAAAGTGCTTCAACCAAGACTAGAGAACCACAGACAACATGAAGAGAATCGGACCGGATGATAACCAAGCAAATTTGAACATTTGTCATGCAAAGAAGAAAGAAAGGGAAATGATTAAGAGGAGAGAAGAGAAAGCTCATGTGCATTGCATAAAACTAAAGAAGAGAAGAGAAGAAAAGACATAAGAAGATGAAGAAGAAACCCCTCTTGGGCTTTGCCCGGTACACCCTGGTCTTGCCTTGCCCGGTACACCCCATCCAAGCTTTGCCCGGTACACCCTAGCCGCGCCCTGCCCGGTACACCCCTCTTTGGTCTTGCCCGGTACACCCCTTTTTGGTCTTGCTCGGTACACCCTGTCCAGGTCTTACCCGGTACACTCTGACCGTGCCTTGCCTGACATACCCTTCTGGCCCCTTCTCTAGCACACCCTCCAGCCCTTCGCCCGGTGCACCTCCTGATGCCGTGCCCGACACACTCTTCAACCCTTTCGCCTGGCGCATTTTCGGCTCCTCTCCACCGGCACACCCTAGCCAGCCCTTGCCCGATGCACTCCCTAGCCCGGCACAGCCTCTCAGCAACCGCCACCCGGCATAACCTTGGCCTCCTTCGCCCGGTACACTCTCCTGGCCTCACCCGGTACAACCCCGGCATGCCCCTCGCCTTAAATGCAATAATAAAAAAACATAATATTAAAATAATAATAATAATAATAATAATAATAAAGATAAATAAATAATTTCATAAAAGAAAAGGGAGGACATAACGCACATGTAATATAAGAAGGATCAATGGGGAGCACATGAACTAAATGAATAAACAAATGAATAATGATAACGATAAATGACGATAATAACAATGAATAGAACGATGCGGCTCTCATCATCCCCGGCCCCTTTTGGCTCATCTTTCCACACACGCTCCAGATACAAATAATAATAATAATAATAATAATAATACTAATAATAATAATAATAATAGTAAAATTTATAAAAAGATAAAAATATAAAAAGAAGTAAAATAAATAAAATAGAGACCCCATTGATCTTTACTGTAATACATAAAGCATATTTTCGAGCCTCCTTGGGGGCGAGCTCATGGTTGTGAAATATAATAGCTAGTTGTGTATCAGTCGGCGTCAGCACTGATGAGATTTTCTCTACTAGGAGGTCCTCATTTACCATAACCTTCTGGAGGTGCCCCATCAAGGCATACTGATGGGTCTTTGACCTATTGATCAGCTCGACAATGGAGATTCGAGCTGGCATCCTATCCAAATGTTTCAACAGGTCATATTGTGTTCTAGGGATGGATTCGTCAGACTGCTCTTCGGTGCCTTTCTCTCACTGAGACTGCTCAGAGGTCTGACTATTTTAGGGGAAAACCCAGTGGAACATCCTTCCACCAAGGAGCACCATGGCTTGTGGGTTTGGCTGTACCTCTGGGGAGTTAAGTACAGGGTTTGGTAGGGGTTCGAGGGGTAGTGGTGGAGGAATAGTCGACGAAATAGGGGTGATGACGGGTGTGGGCGTTCTGATGAGGGGATTGTTAGGTGGAGGTACGACGGGAGGGGACGAGACCTTAGACGAATGATGGATAATGAGGGGTTTAGAAGGCATAGGTGGCGGTGTAGTAGAGGTTGATGGGGCCCCAGATGGGCGGTGGGTAATGAGAGGTTTCGAGGGGAGGGATGGAGGTATAGTGGAGGTAAATGCTGTCTCGGGAGGACATTGGATAATGAGGGGTTTAGAGGACATGGGTGTAGGTGTAGATAAGGTAGATGGGGTCCCAGATGGGCGATGAATGATGAGAAGTTTGGAGGGCATGGGTGGAGGTATATGGTGCCCCAAAAGGACATTGGATGATGAGGGGTTTGTTTAGTGGAGGCGGAGTGGAAGTGGATGATGAAGTGGAGGCATAAGAGATAATGAGAGGCTTTGAGGGTAAAGGGGGTATGGTGGATGACATTTGCTGGGGGCTCGGTAGGAGGTTAGTAGCAGGGACGTGGATGAGAGGGCGTGATGGTTGTGGGAACGAGGGAGACCTCATTATAGCTTGTAATATGGGTCGGGGAGAGACAGGTGCCGACTGAGCGAGGCAAGGGGATCGGTTAGAAATGCGATTGGCGGCAAGGACAGAGCTACCTTCCGCACACCAATCTTGCCCTCTCCCAACTTCTGGGAAAGAAGAAATGGGGTTGACTTGGTGGTTAGGTTGTTGGTGCATCGGTAATAGATTAAGAGACTATAAACCCAAATAGTTCTGCTCAAGCTTGTGCCAAGAAAAGGTTTGGAGTTCAAAGTTTTTTGAGGTAACTTTCTTCCTAAATTTAAAAGCTTGCTTTTCCTTCAGCAAATCCATGTTTGATCAACAGTTTGTTATTTTCTATTTTATTTTTGAAGGGACTCTGATTTGCACCGCTTGATCTTTGCGGAAAGTGGTCTGCCTGATGGAGCTGAATTAGCTTACTGTGTTAGAGGACAGGTCTGTCTCTTTATAATAACTCAACACTAATCTATTTTAACATATGAGGGAACTGACAATCTTTTTTTCCCCTAGAAAGTACTCAAGGGTTATAAATTAGGGAGTGCTATAGTATGCAGTTGCTGCCACAAGAAGGTAATAACACTCATCTTTTGGGCCACTATATTCTTTGGAGCTTTTATGGAATAGAGCCTGATTCTTTCTTTTCTGCTTTGTTCAGATAAGCCCTTCACAGTTTGAAGCTCATGCAGGATGGGCTACAAAGCGTCAACCGTAAGCTACTTATTGTCTGTGGAATATGCTTTAGAAGACTACTGTACACCAGCAAGTTGCAATTTGTTTTTTATGAATGCATTCTACAACATGCTCTAATCATCAATTGCAATTCACTTATTTTTGCTTTTCTATATTTTCTTGATGTTCTGAAAAGTAGGCAGGAGTGCAAGATTTTGGACTGATGTGTTGTCCCAGAAAAAATGACAATGTTGAGACTACAGGAAAATTTGATGGTAGCACCTATTGAACTTGGAGAATGGGTTTGGTGGTTGAATTATCTGAGGTAGGTTTGAATGGACAAATGATGTCCACTTAAAACAAATGACTTGACTAATCCCCACCTGAACAAGAAGATAGATGTTAGAGAAGTCCCACCCTTTGCCCCGTGCTTCATTCTGACACCACCTAGTAACAGTGGAAATCTATGGTGCTGTTATGTGGAGAAGGAAGAAGAGGAATGGGGATTGAGTAGCTGGCAGCAGAGAGGAATGAGATTTTCTTTAAGAAATGTTTCATTTAGAAATATGTATTGGGCGCTGTTGGTGCACTCATGGCCATTCCCCACAAATTTTATCTGGTCCATCTGCGAATATGCCACTGTTTTCTTTGAAAGGAAAGTGGACGGTACCACCAATTATATTAAAGAATAAACAGAGATGATAAAGTCAAATAGACAGAGGAGAGCCATGTATAGACCGAAGTCTGTGCACATTTTAAGGTCTATGCACATTCAGTATTCAAGGTCTGTGCACATACAACATTGAGTCTGAGCATACTAGGCATCAAGGTCATAACATACTAGGCATTAAGGTCAGAGCATACCAGTAGATGGTTGATGCTAGTGGTCTGTGTCTCAGGCTATAAGCCTGTGCACATGCATAGCATAGGTCTATCCATATCCTGCATTGCTTGAACTAAGGTCTGTGCATCTTATGTCTCCTCTATTCCTTAGGTCATGACTTAAGTTTTCATGGGTCGATGCATATTGAATATTCACCTGTGCTGACAAAGTGTTTGACTGAATGCCTTTGATCTGATTGGTAGGGACTTAAATCACTGAAAGACCCAGCGAGCATATCAAAGGCAGCATGCTTTACACTCAGTCTGGTCACATGGCTCGAAGTTAGTTATAGGCACATGATCCAAGATGGGATCTCATCTGAAGATTTTGCCATGTGGTTAGCACATTTTCATCCCCTGACACATGGACTCCCAGCAGAGCACTTCTTTTCAAATTTTCCTGGGTGGGAATGTATTTCCCACCCGCCTTCTCTTGCGAGCCTATATAAAGAGGCCAGATCGCTCAATCAAGCATATAGAGCATAGAAGATTGGAAGAGAGGTGTGATTGAGAAGAGCTAAAGATTCCAGAGTTCAAGAGAGAGAAGAATCAGAGAGACGATTGAGAGAAAGAGTCTGCAAGGTTCATAGAGAAAAATAGAGTACCGTATTTTGCAGAGTTAGAGTGAGTGAGAAGAGAGTCTGAGAGAATCCTTCTCTATAAGTGACTTCTGGATCAGTTCCAGAGTCAATTCGCTCCGTGAGAGCTACATTGTTTCTTTGATTGTCCTAATTCTTCCATTTGATTTCTAATTTCCATCATAAGCTGTGTATCAGTGGTCTGCAAGCTGTGAAGCTTAGCGGTCTGGGACGTGTTCCCCAAAGCTGTAGATCAATGGTTTGTAGGGATTTTATCTCCGAAGCTGTGGATCAATGGATTCAAGCTGTGAGTCAGCAGTAAGTCTTACTCAGTTGAGTAAGGGGTGGATGTAGATCTCTAGCTAGAGATAGAACCACCTAAAAATCTTCTGGTGTGTCGTGTGTGATTGTCTGTGTGCCGGCATCTTCCATCTACTTCACTGATCATCTCTTACATTCTGTTAGATCTAATTTGGTTGATCGTGGGCCATTTGTGGGGTTTTTTAATCAATAGTTTAGGCTCTTTTTGGGTTAGGGCTTTCATGATGCTCACTTATGGTTAAATATTTTCTATATTTTATTTGGGGTGCTACAAAATCAAAATAAAAAAAGAAAAAAAAAGAAAAAAAGAGGAAACAAATGCATAACAAAAAAAAAAGATAGTGATCCGACACCCATGGGATGCCATGATCCGGCACCCATGGGTGCCATGATCTGACACAAGGCTATGATACGGTAGCCACTTTGGCTTTGAAGCTTGTTTCACTATTCACCTAAATGCATTAATCGCTTTATTGGGTGCACGTTTGACCCTGTACCGCCATTCCGCTCATCCCAGGGCTAGAGTTAAAGACTGCCTTCATTTTGCAATGAGGAGGGGTTCTCCAGGCTGCCGGATAATCGGATATCGGCGAAAAAACGAGCGTTAATGAATAGTAACTTTTAACTATTCATTTTGGGCCCATTAAGGACAAAATTTCGTTAATTTCATTCCGAGTGCGATGCTACGGCCTGAAACGGGTTCTTTCTGTCTTTCATGTTACTGTCAATCACTGGGCTTCGCTCTGTGCTGTACTGCCCCGGTTGGAACCCCCGGGGTTGCCCCTTTACGGCCGTTTAGCCCGATCCAGTGTCCTTGAATCATGAATAAATGGAATATAAATAAGACCTATTGCGAGCATAGTTTGGGCCTACGGGTTTGTCCCGCCATGGCCATGACCTGATCTCGCTTCGGGGCCGATAATCCCTTGGGTCGGGCTTACTTTTGTTTGGCTTTGTCTCATGTCTTAACATTAAATCATGCCGGATCATAGGCAAACATGTGCACCGGGGATTACCCATGACGTTGCTGCATTTTTAGCATAAATTAGTCCCGGATCGATGGCCGAATGAGCTTTCTACGATGCCTCTTAACCCCTGACTTGATGGCCTGAGGCTACGCCGGTCCGCCTTTGAACCTACATGCGTATGTAACGGTGTTAACAGTGGGTCGAAAAATTTGCGCAGACATGATCGAGAAGCCCCTCGGATGATCTGAACCTCCCGATAGGTTAGCCTTCGGGGATACTACATTCGATATAGGCTCGGGTGCTGATGTTTCATGCACACCTGAATGATTAAGGGACCATCTCAGACTTCTGTAGACGAGCATCCGCTACATCCCCCTGACATACTCTGGGATAGAATGTCCCAGGGAGCTCATGGCTGTTGAGTTCTTGAAGAAAAGCTCAGACGCCCTCCTAACAGCACACTAGGTGATGCCCCTCCAATGGCACACCTTGAAGAGTTCTCCAATGGCGCGCTAAAACTGGCCTCCAACGGCACGCCCTTGCAAGCTCCTCCGCGGCACACTTGGAGTGCCCCCTCCAACGGCACACCTTGAAGAGTTCTCCAATAGCGCGCTCAAACTGGCCTTAAGTGGCACATCCTTGCAAGCCCCTCAGCGGCACACTTGGAGTGCCCCCTTCGATGGCACACTTCTTGAAGCCCTCTAGTAGCATACTCTTTGTGCCCCTTCAACGGCGTACCCTTGTGCCCCTCTCAATGGCACACCCTTCAAGCCCTTTCAACGGTACACTTCTAGGCCCTTTGGCACCATGCTCCGTTCAGGCCTCCAATGGCACACTTTGCCACCTCCTAGCAGCACACCTTCAAGGTCCCCAGCGACACACCCGCCTTGAAGCCCCAGTGGCACACCCTTTGTGCCCTTCAAATGGCACACTTTGGAGTGCCTCCAACGACACACTTCTTGAAGCCCTCTAGTGGTACACTTCTTGAGCCCCTCCAATAGCACATTAGCAGTGGCCCCTAGTGGTACACTTCTTGAGCCCCTCTAATGGCACATTAGCAGTGGCCCCTAGCGGTACACTTCTTGAGCCCCTTAGCGGCACACCTTTTGGGCCTCCCCTAGTGGCACGGTGCGGAGGCCCTCCAGCGGTGCAACGTCATCTGTTCTTCACTCGGTGACGTAGTGCAGCCCTTGGACCAGTGCCACCGGTAATAAACACAACAGTCACTGCCCATGGCCCTTGGTGCACAGTGGATTCACATCAAACCAGCCGGGGCCTTGCCGTAGTGTCAACACCTGGTTCAAGCATGCAAGTAATCTGTAATGACCCGAGAATCCGATTACTGGGAAAGCCCGATAACCCGAGACTCGTATTGCCACCCACGAGCCCAAAGACTCGGAAGGGTTAAAAGGATGGTGTGGTGACTACACAAGTATCACAAATAATTACAGAAATTAAGGCAGTTATATAATTAAGCAGGAAACTAAATTAACATTTTACATGATACATGGTCTACAAGATAATAATAAATAACAACAATAGTAGTCCACAACTAGTACAGAGACAAGAAAGAAAAGTACAGCTACACGGGGCATACCCCAACTCTGACCTCTGGCACTAACACTGGGCACTCGAACCATGCTGAGCCTCAGTCGCACTCCCCTGAAGCCACGCCTTGCTTGAAACACGATAAAAACACGCAGGGAATGAGTCTTAAAACAAGACTCAGTAGGGATCACTCGAACCCTACCTTACAAAATGGGAAAATTTCTACGCTAGCAGTTAAGCGAGTACCTCAGAAGTAGAAGCCCTGCACTACAAGTACCGGTCTCATGGCGTGAAAATCACATACGTACGCCACGACGAAACAACTGGAACCCACCGGTCAACACGACCAAAACCCGAAGGTCAAAGCAACTGAGACTGATGGTCTGCCACTCCCTTTCTAAAACAGAAGTACCTCCCACTAGAAGAATGATCGGATGTGTCCACTGACATCTTATACTACGTCACAAGTGTATACCTACTATGCCAAAGGGCGTGAGACTCAGACACAAACAAGTAACTACAAAGCGAGTGACTAGCTGGGGTCGTGCCCATCAACGCGTGTCCAATAGCCCCAACCACGTGTGCACACACAGACCATGCGTCCTAGGTCTGGCATCTAACTGGTTTTCCCCTCAGCCAGACTCTAGTCGATGACGTGGGACCCAAGGGAAACCAGTCTAAAAACCATCCTCAGGGTAGCCGTCCCACCACTCCCAGGTGGATACCAACACACGCGTACTGGCGGGCTACGACTAGTGGAGTGTCTCTGAAGGAGTAGACTCTCAAGCTACGAAAAATAACGTCAGAACTGGTAGCACAAGGAACGCTCCTCGTATCAGCATCGTCACGCGGTGACACGAGCCGAAAACACACCTCCCGAGACTACATAGTAGCACAACACCTGGCCTCGACACGATGCCCAGCATCTGTCAGACCATGGGTCAACACGCAGACCGAGGTCCACGTATCCGGGACTCGAATCGACCAAGATCAAAACACTGGTCAAGCTGGTACCCTTGAACGGTCCACTCTGGGCCGCTCAGGGACACGCGGTCGAACAAGGGCCGCACCAGGGGATATACGGCCATCCACAGACCGTCCTTCTCCTGGTTCAAATGGGGCATATGCGGTCAACCTCTGGCTTTACAAAGAAAAGATGGCTGACTCTCAGCCACACGTGGGGGAGGGGCAGTCTAGCACAGCCATCCATCCTTCAACAGTAAAAACACATATGCGGTTGGACCTTGGCCGCACAAGGGAAGGGCGGCTAGGACCTCACCGCACAAGGCATGTGCGGTCCAACTCTGGTCGCACCACTGCAAATGGCACTAGGTGACGTGCGACCTACCCCTGGCCACATGAAGGGTCATGCGGCCAGACCCTGGCCGCACATCGCAGTCCACTGTACAACGGTCACAAGCAATGGTCAAAACTAACAGGATAGATGGTTGCCTTGGGGCCACACATAGGATGTGCGGTCCCATGACTGGCCGCATATACCCAATGCGCGCCAAGACATTTGGCGGTCAGACCATGGCCGCACATGGGGGTGCCGACTGCGCGCCAAGCCATTGGGTGGTCAGACCATGGCCGCACATGGGGGTTCCTACTGTGCGCCAAGCAGAAGGGCGGTCGCGCCAGGGCCACACAAGGGATAAACGGGCCCTGGTTTGACTGTTTATCTCTCGTCGGCGTGAAAATGGTGAACCGGATAGAAAACTCCATTTTTGGCCACATGCAAGCCCTACGGAGGGGGAAACGCAAGGAAATCAACCCCCAAGCCACCTAGCATGCTTCTACACCCTTGAAACGCAAAATCGGGGTGCGAAAGGGCGGATCAGGTGAACTCTCCCCGTGGCATGGATGACCCTTCCCGGCGTAAAAACAACCCCTCTCGGCCTCGCCTCGGGCTAAAACTTGCGGGGAAGGAATGCAAAAGGCTTGGGATCGTCCCCCTACCTTTGGTTCACGTTGAGGCGCACCGGATTGTCCACACATCGCAAAGAATGTCGTTAAGATCTCCGTCCCTTCATGCTTCCCACGCTCACCGCACGCCATCGGGATCGTCCCGATGTCACCCACGTCCTCGCGCCGTCGCCCCGTGCCGTCTGTAGCCGGAGGGGACCTCGTCGCGATCGAATGGGAGAGAGAGAGGGAGAGGGGTGGGCACGATGGGGAGAGGAAGAAGAAAGGAAGAAGAAGGAGAAAAAGAGAAAAGAAAATGGGTTTAAATAAAAAATCTAATTTTTCAAGAAAATATCAAAAAATTAAAAATTACGTTCCCGCGATCCTTGGCTCATACATTCTGATGTATGTGGACCTATGTCCACCCAAGCCAAGGGAGGTAACTCATACTTCATTACTTTCGCTGATGATTTCTCTAGATACGGATATGTGTACTTAATGAAGTATAAATATGAGCCTTTGAGAAATTTGTGGAGTTTAAAACTAAAGTAGAGAAACAAACAGGAAAGAGTATTAAAACTCTTCGATCTGATTGAGGAGGAGAATACTTGAGTTTGGAATTCACACAATACTTGATGCGGGACAGGAGATGTGACTCGATATTTATAGAATGTGTTACTGAGACTCTAGACAAACTCGCGACTCGTCCCTAGCGAGGGAAGCGTGCGGATGTGCGCGGTTGAGAAACTGGCAATGAGTTAAGGGTATTTGGCTCTTCCGTGCTCGGATCGAGTCACGGGATGGGTCACGCACTCACTCTCACTGCGGTGATTAAAATAATATAACAAGCTAGATTATCCTAACACTCAAGCAGCGGCATATGAACATATACGTAATAAGCAAATGACAAAGAGGGGAGCGAAAATGATACCTCCACGCTCCGGGCATGGGGAAAACGATCCCGGCCAAGACTCGCACTCCTGGTACAAATAATTAACAATAATTACATAAATAATTTTATTACCCACTCCACGTAGGGAGGTAAAGCGCTACAGTGGGACCCGAGAGTAGCGAACTCGAGTTGATGGGCAATAAGCCGGAAGGGCTTTCGGGCCGACGATGGGCTTTTGGTCTGGTTCAGTTCTGCAGGGCCCATGGGACAGCAGGCAAGTCTGATGGCTGGGATGGCAGCGTCCGGGCGTCTCCTTGCTGCTGCAGCTAGCTGAGACGCTGCTGGGGGGTTGCTGGTCGATCCCCGGGAGCGGCGGTCGCTAGTTCGGAGCCAAAGAATTAAGGGAGAATTAACCTTGGACTGCTCTTGCTGGCCTGTTCACGGAGCAGACTTGCGTGCCTCCACGAAAACGATTGCCACGCCCAGATCTGATGTCAGATCGAGACGAGATTAGCGCTGATGGAAAGTAGACTCAAAGATCTACAACATACATAATTTTCACATCCATCCAATGGTCTGACTTGAAATACAAAACTTTGTGCTCCACAAACCTTTCTAGCTCAGAATTCAGATCACACAAGACAGAATGAGATCTGCCTAAAAAAAATTTTCACCAAAAGGAAAACGATAGATCTGGGCTTTGGGGGCAACCAAGGGGCTGGCCGCCCAGGGTCTAGTTTTCTAGGTGACGGTGCTTTACCGTTTCACGTGATTTATGGTTTCGGATTATTTCAAACACCTTGTTAGCCGATAGATCAGCCACCCAGTCAGAGGTTCTTGGGTTTTCATGATGTAAAGTCACCTCGTGATGTGTTACATGTGCATTATTAGTTTAGTGCGAACTAGTGCTACTCTAGTGGTTTCCACTATTACGAGTTCTCACTTTTAGTGATCCTTCCACTAGATGTAGCTGACCTGGGCACATAGTTTCTTACCCACATGGGAGTGGTAGAGGCTAGTCTCGAGTAGATGATTTTTAAACTAGTTACCATAAGGCCCCTTGTCTTTGTGCCTGAGTTCGGGTTAGAGGGAAAACCAGCTAGAGGACCCGACATAGATCAGATGGTCTATGTGTGCACACGTGGTTGGGGGGTTTTGGATGCGTGTTGATGAGAACGACCCCAGCTAGTCCTTGTTTTGTGATATTGTGTATAGTGTCTCAATTTTTGCCAGGGGAGAGTAGGGAGACACTTGAGACTGCAGTACAAGTCATTGGTGGATGCTTCCAGCCTTGTTTCTAGTGGGGTAGCACTCCTGTCACTTGAGAGTAGCGGTTCACATTTTCTGCTAACGAGGTTCAGTGTTTTGGCGGCTCGATGTTGTGGTTACTTATGATCGAGATGTGGTTTCCTTGCTGTCCTCGAGAGTTCTACCTCGACAACGTAGCCCTGTCCCTTCGTTGTTGACTGAGAGTCTACTTGGTAGCTTAGTTTCTAGCTGTTTTATACTCCAGGAGAAATACTCTGAGACATGTTATTATGGTCCAGTTTCCCATAGCCTATATTATGAGAATTAGGTTCGGCATGGTTTATGTTGGATACTCGAGGTATCCCATCGTTGTCCAAGCTTTCAACATTTAGTGGCTTAGCATGGTTATTTTATGTTTACGGTATAGTACCTCCTGCCTTATTGTCTTTCCTACTTTATTGTTCTTTAAGCCTTATTATTTGCTGCTCTGTTTGTCATGCTTCGTTGTGGTGGGGATCCATAGGACCTCTACTGAGACAATGAGATGAGGCTCACCCCTTTTCTTTTCACGCTTGATGTGCCTCCTCATTGTTCGGAGGCACCTTGAGCAACACCCGAGAGTCCTAGCATTGCCAGCTTCTGTCAGTTAGGGTATGCCTCAAGGTATATGTAGAAAATGTATTGTAATAGTTTTCTTGAAATGTACTTAGTTGCATAAATTAGGCTTTGCCTAGGCACCTTGTCTTGTCGCCTAAGTAGTAAGGCGGTGGGTGTCGCCTTGGATGACTTGACAACCATGATTGTATCTAGTCGGTCTATCTTTTATAGTTGATCGCCCCTCCAATTGTTGGTTCATTCCTTATTTTTTAAAAAACAGGGATAACCACTCCCTGACAGTTGTGAAAGTCAACTGAGTGGATTACCTATTGGCTCAATCTCTCAACTACCGTCTAACAGTCCTAAGGAGTCTCTGGATACTCTCAAAGGGGAGGCAGATCATTAGGCTAACTTGAGTCACGTAGGCTCGAACTACATGGTCCTAATCCAAGCACGAGTGCACTCAAGTGGGTCTCCACCCACTGCCCTTGTCGGTTGTGCCCTGAGTCTTGACTTTAGATCCCGTCTAAAGTGGGATGTTCCGTGCCCAACTGTGGCACAAGTTGTAAGGAGCTAACTCGATGTTCCCTATCCAAGGAACAGCTTGTATGTCCCTATCCCACCAATGAAGTGATGCCATTTCATAATCTTAAAATTAGTAATATCTTGAGAAACTCAAATTTCAAAGGAAGCCTTGATATCATATCATAGATCATGGTCATTTCCATATCATAGCTTATCGTCTTTAAATAATAACACACCATATTTCTTAATTATATCCTAAATCACTAGGTGTTCTTCCTTAATCATCTTGTTCCTTGTGTCATAATTCTTCATCACTAATTTCAGTGTTTCTATACATTGTGCAGGTCATGTTTCATGTTGAGGATCTTTTAACTCGAGCACTTAATAGACATAGGGTTTCATTTCATAATCATCCTTTTCATGAAAACCACGTTCTGGGATTAATGTCAAGAGAATTCACCCTAAACGACGTTCTTGGTTCATAAACATATATGCTCATTTTGTTAAAAGATTCATGCTATATATGCTTAATGGCTTGCCTCTAAGGAAACTTGGCCTGATTCATGTCATTGAAAACCAAATTACGTAAAGTATGAAATCATCATACTGAAACATGCATCATGTCACTGTTTAAATGCATGTATCAAGTCAAGACATGCTATCTTAGTTTTAAGGAGAAACATTTCCATGATCTAACCCCATTCAACACCCATTAACCTCAGGTTTCATGTGTTCAGTATGCTAAAACCCTCTTAATCTTGTTCACCTCTCTTCTTCTCCTCTCCGAGATGCTTTGGTTGGGCTCTTTCTTCTTCTACAAGCTCGCCATCCTCTCGGAAGAAGACACCCTTATATAGAGTAGGGGCTCCAGAATTGATCGGAAAAAGATAAAGGCTATTTTTCCATTTGGCCACGTGATAAGAGAGAGAATATTCTTCTATCATAGTACCCTTGGATCACGTACCAAGACATGAGCTTTTGAACTGAGGCATGTGGCAGAAACAAGAAAACTACAATATAGCCCCCCAGGCTATTTGTTAGCCTTAAAAGGCATTTTACACCCTTATTGCCTATTTATCAGACTTACCTACCATTTGTCACTCTTAGCCACCTGAGCCGTTGCCGTTGATGTTCTCCTCTTGCCTTCAGTCATCCCCTTTAGCCATTTGTCACCACTACCTGCACATGTGTTACCTGTGTTGGCTATTTTTCACCGTTGCTAGGTTATTTGTTTGCCTTGTAACCCATTTGTCTTTCTTGTTCGATATTCTTCAGCTCTATGAGATATTTTTTCACCGTTGGCCGTCATTTGTCACCTCTGTGTATTTATTTGTTAGCCATGAAGCTCATCTGTTACTCTTGTAGACTTGATCATCTTGAGCTTTGCCTGGAGCTAAGTTGACCGAGATCAACATAACTAGATCATTGTAGCTTGCCTTGAGGTTTACTTTGACTTTGACTGGGTCATCATGACTTGAGTCAACTTGACTGGAACTTGGCTGGAATCACTCTGACTTAACTTGACTTTTACTTTGACTAGGTCATCATGACTTGAGTCAACTTGATTGTAACTTCGCTAGAGTCACTCTGACTTAAGTTGACTTTGACTGACATTTCTCTGATTGGAGTTAACTTCCTTCACAAATAGAGTCAGCCCTTCTTCCTCTTCATTAGTCTTCTCACCCTTTATTTCTTAGCGTTACCCTCATATTTGTCACCATTGTTATATATTTGTTAGTCTTAGGAGGCTATTTTTCACCCTTAGTCTTTTGAAGTCATCGCCATTGCTGCTTCTTTCATTCTTGTGTGAGACTACGTAGATGCAATTAAGCGCTGCTTCGATGCTGCTTCTGCGCCCTTTAAAGCTTTTATCCTATCGATCCATTATTCACCCTTAGGAAGGTATTTGTCACCTCTATTGTCTATTTGACTGTCTTACTAAGCTATTTGTCACTCTCTTCATACAAGGTGCCCAGGGCACGAGACAATCTTCTCTGCCCCAGAGAGGAGTTTCCCAGGTAATGGAAGTAGTCTCGCATTACCCGATTCATTTCTTCTTGACTACGCCCCTGCAACTCTGATCGGGGCGACAATCTTTCTTCAATCTTTGGTTGATAAGCTAACCTTGACAGGTGGGCAGCCACATGTTCGGCTTTGGAATATCTGAAGATATCGGCCTGTCTGGCACAAGCCCTGGGTCTCATTTGTGCAGCAACAGAGACCGGATCTCTTATTCTTACTTCTTCTTTCTTTTCAAATCTTCTGCTCCCATTTGCATAGCGACTGGCAGCAGCAAGCATCTGTCCCGGTCGGGAATTCATCTTTCCAACCCGTGGGTAGCCAATGGCAACATATTCCTTTCTTTTCCATCTCTTGCGCCCTGCTCCGAGGCGGGCAATAGAAACATCTTTTTCTTGTCTCTTCCCGTCTCTCCTGCCCCCTGCTCCGGGGTGGACAGCAGCAACATCTTCGGTTTGAGCCAGAACCCGGCTTTACGTCTTCTTTGGCCTCCAGACCTGTTTGAACCTGGTCGGCTGAGGTGCCAATGGCTCTCTTTCTTTCATCTCCATTTCGGCCCTCCTAGTGGCCAGCTCTTGGAATCTGTTATCAGTCTGGATTGCCGGGACGATCACGTCCGGCCTAACGTCTCTTGGGCGACCGTCAAGGTTAACCCAGATACTCCCGACCATCATGGTCTTTCCGGAGTTCGATACTCGGTAGTTTACAGTAATAAATCGGCTTCTTCTGTCAGCTGCCCTTCTCTTCCCAATAGCGACAGGGGCGGCATTCCTCCTCACCTTGTGGTGGACGAGGCATGACACGACTACAGGAGTAGTCCTAGTTGTTCGGCTCCTTCTCGGACCAACAACTATTGGTGAAATCTCAGCAGCATCCTTCGACTTCTTGTCATCGATCATCAGCAGGTCGACGAAGATAAGGCCCAGGCAATTGGGTAGTCTGACAGCGGGGGGCATGGACCCGAACGTGACGGGCACCGCCAGGTAGCCCTCGCGGACATGAGCATCAACCACTTGTTGGCCAAAATGAAGGGAGGCAAATTCGCTTGTCATTTTTTACCCTTGCAAATAGGATTAACGCACAATTAGAATTTAAGAGAGGCCGCCGGGCCTCCTAGTTTGGCATAAAGATGAAGGGAGACTCCAAGAGACGTTGGCGTTGGATATGGTGATCCCCGATCTTCGACCAGCATGGGATGGCTTCCCTATAAGTTTGAATCGAGTAAGGTAAAGATCGAAGAAACCAGGTTCTTGTCATCTGGTTTCGTCGTGCTCCCCTAAGAGGGTGGAGTTGGCGTGAGATTTTGGATCGGACGTGGTATTGATCTGTGGGAGAGTCAGTGGATGGCCTATCGTGATTTGGAGCGTGCCTGTTGGGCCAGTGAAGGTTTCCCGTTGACGAGTGCCTGGTGACCAGTGGGTGGTCTTTCATAGATAGAAGATGTTGGTTGTTGGGGCTCGAGAGTGGCGAGAGCCGTGTGCCAGCGAGGCCATGGGCGGCCGATTATGAGATGTGCTTTTCCCGGATTGGATCTAGAGTTTGTGAGAAGTTATCTTCTGGCAAGAGTTGGTCCAGTGCTGTTGTAAGTGGTCGCCTTGCCAGGTGTGAGCTGGTGGAAGCTCAGTGTTGGTTGTCCTTGGTGCAGGGTGTGAGATCGGTCAGCAGGTTGTAAAGCTAACGTTTGGTTGGTCCGCTGAGCATGGGTGTTGACCAGTGTTGGTTTTCGTGATGAGGGTTGCGTGTTCTCGATAAGCGAGATCGTGGTTGGTTTTTGTGTTGGCTGAGGTGAAGCCAGACTTGTACTTCTTTCATGTGCCTGCTCTGATGATCGATGTGTCTTGAATTGTGAGCGAGGCGTTATCCATGATCATTGTCTGGCCGCGTCCCTCAGGATCATGATTTTTACGAATAGCGAGGTTTGGTTGGGGCTCTGATAGCGTCGTCAGTTGGTTTATGGCGTTCTCCCCTTGTCGCTCGGTGCTTGTCCTGAATTTCGAGGATGAAATTCTTATAAGGGGGAGGGTTGTAATGTCCCAGGTTTTTTGGATATTCTTCAGATCCGGATCCGTGGGTTTCGGATCTCGTTCGGGTGTCCCGAATTGAGTTTAGCGATTTCCGTGTGTTCTTGCCGGTCAGACCTTCGGAATGTTGTGCAGGGTGAACCGATGCGTTCTCCGACTCCGGAATAGTACCACTGCATTGTGCGTCTTCCGAGGATCGCAAAGGTATTTTTTTTCATATTTTTTTAAATTTCTTGAATTTTTAGAATTTTTTATATATAACCCCTAACCCTTTTTCTCTCTCCCCATCTCTCATTTCTCACTTCCCTCCCTCTCTCTTCTCACGCTCTCTGTATACCCCTACACCCTAAAAAGAAAATATAATGATTTTAGCCTAATTCATGTAAATCCATGCATCTCCATGATTTAACTTTGTTATAGCATGTTTTATCCTTCTACCGACATGTTTTCCATGCATTTATTGCCCTAGAATAGGCCATGCATGCACTGTTTACTTCTTGTCTATTGCAGATAAGGAAACGGTCCATCAGAGACCACCACTGTCAAGAAACAGTCCTCAATAGATCGCGACTTGATAGTAGCGGCCCTTCTTAGATCGCGTTATTCCTTCTGTTTTCTGTGTTCTGTTAACCTTAAACAGAGTGCAGAACTACCCCTATAAATATATGATAAGCCTAACTTATTAAGTTCTATTCCTAGTTATGACCTTATATTCATAATTTTGGTTATATTGCGCATCAAACATGGTAGATTTCATATCCTTCAGGTTTTACAAACTTATTTTAATCTTATTATCTCTCAGTCTTTCTTAAGTACATAGCACGTATCCTGGTACGATGTTATTAGTTACACTTTGCACATGATAGGAAAACCTCTTGGACTTGTGATCCTCTCTGTTGGATATTCCTTCTGCCAGACTAGGTGATCATGTTTCAAGGCCTCCGTAAGTCTTCGTGAGCCTGAGATTCCTACTAGGACACCGAGCTGATTGTACCCTTAAAACCTATTGGTCTAGAAAGCACTTAAGTATTCTGACGTTTTCTGCACCCTGGACTAGTCGCGGCCATCATGCGACTGCCACTGCAAAGTAGCGGTCTTCCCGTGCCCGCATTCTGTCAGGTTGTTCCACTACGTCGACTCTTCTTTCTCTGGCGTCGACTCCATCTAGTAGCATTCTGGACCCGACCGCTATAATCAAGAAACGGTCCTAAACAAATCGCCTTCTTCTGTCTTGTTATGAAACTTGGGGTTTGACCCAAGGGTTGCTTATATTTTGTTCCTAGATGGTCTATTGATTGTCTAGAACCTAACACCTTGCTCAATAAGCTATTAATGAAATATGAAAGTTAATGAATGTACCATTATGTTGTCGGATTCCTCCCTTAGCATGACCTTGTCCTTAATTCATTTTTGAACTCTCATGATCATATTTGGTACGTTTTCACCTTGATATTTGTTATCATGAACTTATTTGAACTTGTTACACTGTTGGCCGAACTTTATTGTTATACTCGTGGAAGCAGCTTGATTTATAACGCCAGATTATTTTCCTCTTTGGAAAAATTTTCATCTTGGAGCAAGACCTGTTCTCGGACTAGATGTTGATATTGACCTTGGTTGGGGGTCCTTGCCTGGCCACTAAATTGGCCTTGGAGGCTTCTTTTGGCAGCATTTCGGGTGTTCAGATACACCGCATCTGCTGTAGGATTTCCAGCCGGGTCATTAGAGTTGATTGGGATGCCAGCGGCCTCCATCGGCTCCCGGCCGGAGACATAGCAAGTATGTACCTTCAGGCTGCCCCCAACTCCAGACATTTGAACCACCCTCTTTTTTCGAGGTGGTTGGGCCGTTGGATGGATTGGTGCCCCCAACCTGTCAAAGATTGAGATGCCCACTATCGATACCTCGGCATGCGTGATCTGTCTTGCCCAGCCTTGCGCTGAGGTCGGGGTAAAATTGGGCTTACAATAGGTCCCTTTTCTTTTTTGTCCCCGGGGGCACGAGGGCTTGATATCCCGGGATGATGAAGAAGGGTCTTCCTGCGATTCCTGAGCTTGATCGGGCTTAGTTGCCCGGGCTAAGGGCATGGGCCTCCTGTTTTGTGACCCACATTTGTTTCATCTTCGGAGGGCGCTCCTTGGTTGTGCTGCCCTCGTAGTAGACCTTGGAACCCTTTGTGTAATGGGGTTTGTCCTCGCGCACCTTTTAGAGGGCTGCGAAATGATTGGAGGTTGGAATAGTTGGGATCGGATTGTCCCGCAGAATTATCGGCTCGCCACCATCAAGGCGAAATTGCATGCTCTCGACGAGGACCGTTTTACCCGAGCGAGAAACAACCGCAGTGGGCTTTTTGTTCTGATGGACCCGGTGGCGCCCCCAGTCTCGCTTTGCGCCACGGGGACGACCCCCCAAAAAAAGGAGAAGCCCACAACTGAGGGAAATTCGCCAAATGTAATTGGCGTTGCCAGATATTCGTATCTGACATAGGCAACGATGACGAGCGGTCCATAGGTTACCTCAGCCATTGAGATAGGATTCTTTAGATTTTGACGGTGAAGCGGAGAGCTTGCAAATCCCTCCTCCTCCTCCTCCTCCAAGGATAAACGAGGGGAATTAGGATCCTTGCAAAGGCATACAAAATCTTTGGTAGAAAGATGATAGGTGGGAAATGTCTCACCGGGCGTGTCAGTCTGTTTACACGCGGAAACTTTCAGACACATACATATCCAATTTGTTGGATAGATGAGCGCATATTTTTAGCTAATTAGGATGCATATTTGGATTTCCGCGCCCATAGTTTGTCAGACGATTTAAGGTTTGAGTACTAAGATCTTTCTCCACTGACCAGAGTCGGTGTTAATTTACATCGGAACGAATCCGAAAACCTTTTATTAACTGCCTAAGACCTTCTTGCCTTTACCGTATTAGCTTCGCCAAACTTTTAGCGCCAGGGGAGGACTCCCTTGCCTTAAGAGAGGGCATCATTGTAATTATCCCTTTATATGAGGGCTTATCTACAATTTTCCCTTTTGGAAGGGTTTCGATGTAATTTTTCCATTTTGGAAGAGTTTAGGTGCGATTTGCCCTCTTGGAGACCATTAAGTCCCGCTGACGGAACTAGTTCCTCGCGGTGATCTAACTCCTTAACTATTAAGTCCCGCTGACGGAACTAGTTCCTCGCAGTGATCTAACTCTTTAACTATTAAACCCCGCAGACGGAACTAGTTCCTCGCGGTGGTTCCCCCTTCCCCTGTTGATTCCAGTCGTTTCTTTTCAGTAATCTAACCTCTAACTCTAACACTAACTCCATAAACCCCGTGGATGGAACAAGTTCCTCGCGGAGGTCCCACGTTATAACTGTCTAAATTCCGCGCATTTTTCTTATCCTGTATGTTCTCTCGTTCACACCCAGTGATAGTCATCTTCCCTCTTCTCTCTACCGATAAAATTCTCTTCTTCTCTCTCCCCTCTCTCAAAAGCCAACACCGACGTCCCGTGGTAACTTAGTTCCTCCATCTTCCCTCTTCTCTCCACCAACATTCTTTTCTTCTCTACCCCTTCTCTCCCTAAATACCCGTAATAATCATCCACCCGTTTCGTGGGCGATCCCATCATCGTCCACCACATCAACATCATCATCTTTATCCGATCCCGTTTCCGCCGTTACACCGACCACATCATTCTCATCTCTATCCGATCCCGTTTCCGCCGTTTACACCCTCGTGCCCCCTTCAGCGGTATGCCCAAACGTCCCCTCATCAACACACCCTGGCTACGCCTTCAACGCCCTTCAACGGCACGCCCATTTTGGCCTTCAGTGGCACACCTTCGTTGGGTTTTTCAGCGGTACGCCCAGCCCTTTCAACGGCACGGGTCTTCCAGCGACACCTCCGGCAGAGTAAATCCCACACCATCCCCCTATGGATCCGTGGCGCGCAGCGGCCCACCTGAGGTGTCAAACGGAGAGAGGGACACGCTACCTACTCTCCCTGTCGCCAAGGACGGGAAAGTCAAATCCCCACTAAGGCTGGTCACTTCCCGCCTCCGCCGGTCGTGGTCGAAGACTCCCGCCCGTGGGAGTATAAAACGCCCTCCTCCACCAAGGCATAAAAAAAAAGACACACGGCAGACGACAGAGCAGAGAGACACGAAGAGAGGGAGACGGAGGAAGACGCCCGGAAGAGAAGAAGAAGGAGAAAAAAGAGGAGGAGGATTTTCTACCTTCCCCCACTGCTTCACCGCCATCACCGTCTGAGAGAGAGTAAGAGAGAGAGAGAGAGAGAGCATGTAGCGGGATGTTGGAGGGAAGCAAGAAGTAGTCGCCCCTGCTCAACCTCCACCTTCCCTATTCATTTCTTTCTTTCTTTTTTCTTCTCCTTCCCATTGCCTGTATGCTCCCCTCCGGTGTTTTGAAATATACATGGCCGGTCATGGCCCTTGTCTTGCATGAACAAAAATTTCCTTTCTTGAGGTTTTCTTCACCGTCCCCATTTGTTTGGGTCCTCCGAAGTGTTTGATGGCTTCCTTCATTCTTTCCTCGGCGATTTCCCCTCTTCTATAGCCCAAGCCCTCTCCGGCCATCCAAAAACACTCCATCACATTCTGACCCTCAGTCCAGCTGAGCAACCCCCCCAGCGGCACACACAGCCTTTCCTTTGGCGGCACGCTTCCAGCCCGACATAGCCCCTTCACCGGCATAGTCCCTGGCCGGTGCACCCTCAACACCTCAGGGCCTTCCCCGACACAGCCCTTGATTTGCCCGTTCATTAGCACGCCCCCCCTCCTCCCTCGACTTCTTGTCCGGTGCACACTGCATACGCCTTCGACAGTGCACGTTTTGGCCTGGCCGGTGTGCCTTTAACCCCTCTGGCCTTCCCCGGCACAGTCCCCTCTCAAGAAACCAGCCCGGTACACCCCTGAATCCCCTGGCCGGTACGCCAGTCCTTGCCCTCTACCCCTAGCACCCATAGCTAGCCTTAGAGTTCTCCTTTATTCATGCATTAGATTTTATATCTTGATTCATAGTTATGAAATTTTGAACACGAGAATTTATTAATTATCTAACAGGATAACGACTGTTCATACAGTCGTGAAATCAATAGGGTGCCCAAGTCAGGGTCGCTCTATTACTGTGCTTCAGGAAACCAAACGTAAAGTGACTGAATCTAATACCAAAGGACCTACATGCATGCATATGATATGGGATTAATCAAATTAGGCTTAGTACTTAAGAACACCTACCTTGGGAGTCGATCTGGATGACAGAACGGAGAAAAGATTGAAGGATCAGCAATATAAGTAACCACAGAAACGGTACTTTGTCTGCAGAGCAACGTAAAGCAACAGCTGTAACTGCAGCCCTTCCACGGGTGAAGGAAGATGATGTCCTTCCTTTACAGCAGCTGAACGAAGAAGAAGAAGCAGCGTAGGCTTCTTAACACTCAACTGCAGGAGCAGAGGAAGGAGAAGCAGCAATAGTGCCGTAACTACCCTGTTCCGCATTCTTCGTGACTGACAGATGCAGAGTAAGGTAGTAGCAAGGATACTCTTTTTTCTGGCAGATCAACCATGAAGAAGAACCAGAACCTCTTCTCCACGAAAATTAGAGGAGAAGCAATAGCAGAGAGGATGAACACGGGAGGTAGATAAATCACTAGCCAGTGTTCGATCGATGGGGCAGGGTATTTATAAGGGAGAAAACCTACTGGAGGATTAGAGTTCTAATAGAATTAAACCTTCCTACGTAAGAATCCCATTGGTATTTAAACTTCCTACGTATTAATCCTTTCCAGATCAATACCTTCCCGGATAGCATCTGGCTTCCCAGTTCGAACAAAACACTACAGGCAGGGTTTCTATTTTCCATTCTATAGGGAAATAGCACCTAGAGGAGAGGCGCCCTTTAAGAAATGGCACCTCTATGAGGGGTTACTTCATTAAGTAGAGCCCTATCAATGGGGCACCCTTCACCTTACCCAGTTTTAATGGAAATATGTTGTTTTAGCACTGAAGGAACTAGCGCCCTTGTAGACAGTCTTCTTTTGAGGAATTGGTGCCCTAGTGTTGGGCGCCCTTTCTTGTGCCCATTTTGTTTAAGTGCAATCCATTATTTATGTATGTATGCTGCCTAATTGTGTATGTGGTGTTGTGAGCATGGCCTGGACCTTGACTATTTGTTTATTTTAACATATTTAAATAAACTCATGTATAGTGTCTTGTAAGAAGTTGATGAATTATTGAAAGGAAATATCATAATTTATCTACCATTGTCCCTCCTCCCTCCTCTCCCCCCTTGCAGATGGATTTCTATCTTCTCTGAAGTGTGAAGCCTCCCTTCCAACCCCCTTCCTGAGTGTGAAGCTCAGCGCAGCCACCGCCGCCACCATCGAGCCGCCATCGTGCCGCCATCACCACCCCGATGAAGTTCGGCCCAAATCAGGACAGAACCTCACTGCCAAAATTTTATCTCTTTATCTTGTTGTCTGATCAAACCCAAACTTTGAGGGTTTGATCTCCCTATCACCTCTAATCTCCTGTTCAAATTTTGTGTCATTTGACCTTCGTTTAGTATTTTTATAGTATTCTTGTTCTTCCCTCAGTAATCTACCAGTCTGTAGATCTACAGGATAGTGTCCCATTGTTGTATTTTTTCCACCCCGTTATCCATCTTTAGGAAAATTCCCAAAAATGTCAAGTGTTTCAAACACACACACCTTCCACCCATAATTTTTTCAGATCCCAAAAAAATCATTTCACCCCCAGTCTAAAGTCATTCTCAGGCAGATCTATATTTGTCCTGACTGTTCTGTAACTAGTTCTAGAAAAAAACCAACAATACACAGTCATTTTAATTTCCAATCCGCTCATTAGATGGACCTGAAATAATTATATGTTGTAGCTCTTCGTGGTAGTTTTCCAACGATACCAGTCTCGCCTCGATCCGCCTACGGATCTGATCACAGAAATTCCTGTCGTGGAGGCGCGCAGATATGATCTAAGTCAAGCCAACAGGAGCAGTCTGGGAATTAATTCCTCGGAAGATACGCCGGCTCACAGTCGGTGACCGCCACTCCCAAAGGTCGATCGGCAACCCCTCAACAGTGTCCCAGCCAATCATCATGGTCAGAAGATGATCGAAAGCCACCGTCCCATTAGCGGAGTTCACTTGCTGTCCTGCGGGCTAAGCTGAGTCCAAATGGTGCCGAGTCGGAACAGTACCGAGTCGGACCAGCAGCCCGTTTTCGGCCCAATAGCCCTTCCGGCTTGCAGCCCGTCAACCCAAGATTGGTCCTCCCAGGCCCACTTGTAGCCCTTTACCTCCCTGTGTGGAGTGGGCAATAATATCACTACTGTAATTATTGTAATTAATTATTTACCGGGAGTTACCGTACTTGGCCGGGGTTATATATATAAAGTCTTTGTGAAAGGCATAGTAAAAAAACAAAAATTAAAAAAAAAAGAGTAGAGAGGGTGAAAAGCACATGCACGATTCCTTGTTTATTCGTTTGAAACAAAAGTAAGGTACATTAGGGTTTGGGCACTTAGGGCCTCAATTTTTACAATTCAGTTACATAAATAGTCCACAACGCCTAGTCTTCCTCTATGTGCACCATCGCCTTTCGTGGAGTGCTTGTCTTCCACGATGCATTAATCGCCTTCACATCCTTTGCATCACCTTCCGTGGCCAGCTCCCTCTCCTTGATCAAATGAAGATCGGAGAGAGGGGGAAAAGAATGACAAGGAAGGCCGATTTGAGAATGGCATCGGTGCGCATTGTAAAGGGCAAATTCGGTTGCACCAATGAGTTGAAGTTCCACGTTAGGAGAAGATCTTGCGAGGAGTTCACGTGGGAGCAAGCATGCCGGTGCACCAGTGAACATGTTCCGCGCCATGATGCCGATATGAGCCCGCCAATCTCTGCGTGTCTTCAACTGGGGCATGTGATTAACCACATTCCCACTAAAGCCCAACACATCAGCCATGTAATAAAGGGGACTTTGTTGGAAGATCCTCGAGGTAGTCTGCACTCCCTCGCAGTGGTCAAATTTAAAATAGAGATCAATCCACCAATTGAGAAGAAGCACGCACCCATAAGGAGGTCGGCCCATGCTGGAGGCCGTGAGACAGCTGTAGAGATATGTGAGGACGGCGGGCCCCACTCTTGTGCCCTCCCAAAATCCACAAATCGCACTCAACTGATCCTCTTCCACAATGTTGTCAGCGTAAGGGAATAAGAGAGCACCCATCAAGTAGCTTGTGAATCCCTTCATGAGTTCTTCCAAATGATCATCGCCTGTCAACTCTTCCAGAGCACTTATAGTCCATTCTACAAGCTTTTGTAAATTGATGCCTTTTGAGTTTGGACGCCCTTGATGGCTCCGGAGGGCATGAAGCTCCGAAGGACCTCCTTGGAGGTTATCTTCTTTAGCATGGGCAAGATCTTTATCTTGCCATCATTCCTGAACTTTTTTAAACCAAGCAGAAGTTCTGCTTCCTCAAGAAGGATGGTTGCTTCAAAAGTGCGAAAAATGAAAGTATGAGTCTGAGGGTGCCAAATCTCTACCAACACACCCATGGTTACCTAGTCCACATAAATTTTATCGTAATGCGCTCTTCCGGATCTATTGATGTGGACAATAAGTGACGTCCCTGCATATGGAATGCTATCTGGTTGGAGCACACATGGGAGGTTGGCATGTCCTTACTATATGGCTAATATCAAATTATTTGTCCTAAAGTATGGTGGGAAATCATGCTGTTTCGATTGCCATTAGTGGTTTCTACCTGACCATCCTTTCCGAAGGCAAAAGGGTGCATTCTTGAAGAACACATAAGAAATGGATGAGGCCGAATTGGAATGGGTGTCCGGTTGACAAATGGCGAGACATGTGCCAAATTTACCAGACACAGAACAACTATTTGGGAGCACACAATAGCTCCGTGAATTTGCAATGGATCACAACTAGGTGAAGAAAAGTATCTTATGAGAATTGCCTTACTAGTCAACCCTTTTGATACGGCACAACCTAGACATCATGCATGTCAAGAAGAATATATTTGATAATGTGTTCAACACTATCATAAATATAGAAGGGAAAACAAAAGACAATGCCAAAGCATGAGTGGATTTAAAAATACTTTGCAAATGTTCAGAGTTAGAATTGTAGCACATACATGGAAAAGTTGTGCAACTTAAAGCAACTTATATACTACGGGATACACAGATCAATGAACTATGTCAACGGTTGAAGCAATTGAGGTTCTCTGATGGATATGTGTTAAACATAGCCCGTTGTGTCGATCTCAATGAAGGGAAGATATGTGCATTGAAAAGTCATGACTGTCATGTGTTCATGGATAGGTTGGTGCCCACTGCATTCCGTGACATGTTATTGAAGCTTATATGTGGAGCACTGACCTAGTTGAGTCATTTTTTCAGGATTTTATGTGCATCAGAACATAGACTTAGGGATGTGCAAATTATCAAATAGAATATGGTGATGATAGTTTGCAAGTTAGAGAAGATTTTTTAACCCGCTTTCTTCAATTCGTTGGAGCACCTGATCATCCATTTGTCGTACAAGGCTAAAGTCGGAGGGCCAGTACAATCTCGATGGATGTATCCATTTGAGAGGTAAATATTATTTATTTATTTGACAATTGCTACATGTGTGTCATTATCACTATATATTTAGCCTATGAAATGTTGTTATAGGTGCATGCATAAGTTAAAAAATAAAAGTTTACAATATGGTGAAAGTGGAAGGTTGGATTACTGGGGGATATATTATTCATGAAATTTTAAACTTCTATTCGGCGTTATGTACATAACGGACCAGACATGGTGCGTTATGTCACGGAGTGAAACAGACTATAACGCACTCCTCTAGGGGTGTTATAGGCCTTAACGGACCAGCTCTGGCACGTTAAGTGGAAGGCAATGGCGTTCAGCATAACGCGCCTTCCCTGGGGCGCGATAGTACATAATGGACCTCCCTAGGCGCGTTATGTGACCAGGACACCCAACGGTCAAAAAGTAACGGTCGGGAAACCATAACGCACCAGCACCAACGCATCATGTCTGACATGGCGGTCAGTCGAGGGATCGTTAAACTCACGAGGACTAGACTCAAATCATGCGAAGCATAACGCACCTGCCTGGGCGCGTTATGCTCATAACGGCCTCTGGGATGACCGCTATATCGTCCCGGCGGTGAAATGACGAGTGAAACCTAAAAATGTCAACCACGCCCCCATACCTCCATAAGAGAGGGAAAAATCAAGGGGGAAGCTCCCCTTGGACCCCTAGCATGCATCTAAGCCATCGAAATGTCGAATCGCAGCCTAAAACCATAGATCGGGTGAACTCTCCCTAAATCATGGAAAACCCTCCCCGGCATGAAAACCCCGTCTCACGGCCTCGCCTCGGCCTACAAACCACGAAAATGAAACGCGGGGAGTTAGGGAACGTCACCCTACCTCAATGGGGCGAATGCTCTGCCGAATCGACGTCGAAATTACGAAGAACGCTTTTAGAAGCCCTCATTCCTTCACGAGATCCCACGATCTTTACGCTACCACGACTGCCTCGCCGTCGTCGCCACGTCGTCGCCCCGCGCCGTCTGCAGCCGGTGGGAGCTCACCGTGCGATCGAACGAGAGAGAGAGGGGAGAGGGGCACGGTCACGGGAGGAAGAAGAAGAAGGAAGAAGAAGAAGAAGAAGAATGAAAAATGAAGAAGAGAAAATGGATTCCTCTGGATGGGTCAAGCTGTAATCCCCAGTAGGCAGAGGTGTGGTATCCTCTGGACAGCAAGCTGTGTTGCTCAGCGATTTGTAGGCAAGCTGTGGTGCCCAGCGAATGCAAGCTGTGTTGCGTAACAGTGAAGACACATTCGGGTTGAGTGTGGGGTGGACATAGGTCTGGAGGATCGAACCACCTAAAAGATCCTTGTGCACTGTGGTTTGATTGTCTTACTTGTTTTCGCTAGATGAATGTTTAGGCCGATCAACTTGTTCTTCCTAAAATCCGCCATCTCGGTAAGGGGACAATTCAACCCCCCTTCTTGTCCGCCATCTCCATCTGGGCCAACAATCCGTATACCTGGAAAGTGCCCCGCTCCCTCGAGCTGTCACGTCCACACGCGACAAAAAGGCAACGGCCAGCGAAGGCCCACAAACCACGAAGACTCATAACACAGTGCTGAAGTACAGACTGTTATTCATGCACTGTCACCAGTACTTCAAACACCAGAGGCAGCAGAGCCACTGCCGACAAACCCGGGACCAGGCAGCTAAACCTACAACCCGCCAACCGGTCTAATCTTAGGCCAAAGAAATGACGTTGCACAGAAAATGGCACACAGACACACCCAAACACACAGACGCACACAGACACACTTAAACACACACAGATACACACCGACGCACAGACACACCTCTAAACACCACCTAAGACAGATCAACGCACAAAACAAGACGACGGCTATCATGGCCACAAGACTATAACGCACCACCTGAGGGGCGTTACCTGCTCTGACGCACCAAGGCAGGGGCGTCAGGGCAACCAAACTCACAACAAGGGCTCAGACGATATAACACACCAAAACAGGCGCGCTATATCAGCATAACGCACCAAGACATGCGCATTATGGCCAACGGACCAAAACTCGAATCACAAACGAACAGCGTGTAACGGATCATCCTGAGTCTGTTATAGCTCCCAGGCGCATGGGGTTAGGCGCGTTATACCAACCACCATGCCCTGTCAAACGACAGTCAAACGCACCATAGCGGACCTGTGCAGGGGCGTTATCTGATCAAAACGCACAAGGGGGAGTCTGTTAAGATGAACCGACTGACACGATCTTCGAGGAAGGCACAGTCAACGAGGGCTGACAACTGCAGTCCTCGAAAACCACCCTAGCGTAATGCACCAGCACTGGCACGTTACAGCCAGGTAACGGCCCACCCTGGTCCATCACACCAGCCACACTTCGAAGAACCCAAAACGCCTAAGGAATGTAATGGACTATCGAGGGACCGTCACAACATGTGACGGTCTCTGAAACGACCGTTATAGCAAATCGGTGAGCAAAACTGTGGAATGGCCGAATCGGCCCGTTCCACGCCCCATTCACGCCGCAGCGCAGGGGAAACAGACGCACGAGATGAAACACAACCCCTGAAGGCTAAAAACACCACATGCACGCGTCGGATCGCTAGATCAGAGATCTTTTGGAATCATTATTTGGTGGCCAACTCTCCCTTCCCTCTCATTTGATTGATTCAGGGTGTGAACTGTGAAGGCTTCACTGTGTTTATAAGGTTGGGCCTCTTCCCTCGTTGAGAGTAAACCCATTCATAATATCAACGCTGCATAGACTAGGTAGAGATAGAAAGACATAATATTAAGGCTCATTATGAAACTGTCATGTCTTGTTTTCTTTACAGAGTATGCAACTGTTTTCCACCCCCTGGAGATAGATTTTTCGTGCTACCTTTTGATCTACTTTTTTTTGAATTTCCTACTTTATGTATGCCCACAATTGTGTACGACCCAGTAGGTAAGCAATAAGGGAATGTCACTTCAGCTGCCTGCACCTGACTGCATAACAAAATTCCAAAAAAAAAAATCACAAACCATCTACAAGTTGTAGGTTGACGAATGATTTTTTTCCCTTTGTATAATTTGCACTTAGTTTTTGTTCTGTGCCCATTCTCTGAGCACTCTCTATCTCTCTCTCTCCATATTCTCTCACCTCCCTCCCCTTCGGCTGTTAAGTGAGCTCTGACACATCTTTCTCTCTCTCTCTCTCACTCACTCACTCTCTATCACCCCTTTCTTTCTCTCTCTCTCTCTCTTTCACTATGCACCCCACCCCACTGGGTGGGGTTACCGGTGTTGGAGGGGGAGACCACCTCCTGTCCCCCATCCTCTCTCTCGCCCCCTCCCTCATCCCATGCATCTCTTGCCCATGCCCAACCCCGTTGACCCCACACCCTCACTCTCCCCCTCTCCTACTCTTGCTATCAGCACCGGGTAAGACAAGGCCCAACGGCTCCGTCGTCACTTGCTCTCCCACCATCTACATCTCTCGCTTGCGCCCAACCTCGCTAACCCTGACTCTCTCTCTCTCTCTCTCCCTCACTGTGACACCACTCCACTAGGTGGGGTTGCCAGCGCCTGAGGCGGAGACCCTCTCTGGTGCTCCCTCCTCTCTCTCGCCTCCTCCGATACCCCCTCCCCCATCTCTTGTCCACACCCAACCTCGCTTACCCCCTGCCCTCACTCTTCCCCTCTCCTGCTCTTGCTACCAACACCGGGCAAGATGAGGCCCAACGGCTCCCCCGTCACCCCCTCTCCCACCCCCTGCATCTCTCGCCCGCACCCAACCTCGCTGACCCCGGTGCCCTCTCTCTCTCTCACCTCTCCCCGTAAATAACTCTGAAAATCTTCTTCTCATTGACTCCTCGGTTTCCCATGTAGCTTCTTGCTCTAAGCATCGATTCCATTGGATTTTCACCATAGGGATCATTTTGCTCCTTAAGACTCTGACTTCTTGGTCGAGGATCTTCATCGGCTTTTGCTCGTAGGTCAGGTCCTTTCGTATCACTAAATCGGTGTGGTCAATGATATGGAAAGGATCGTGCACATACTTCTTTAGCATAGAAATATAGAAGACAGTGTGCACTTCTGATAGTTGTGGAGGTAAGACAATGCCATAAGCTACCTCGCCCACTCTTTCCAATACCTCGAATGGACCAATAAACCTCGGTGTAAGTTTGCCCTTAACACTGAATCTTCTAATGCCTCGGCCGGGAGAGATCTTGAGGAAAATATGGTGCCCAACTTGAAATTTCAGATCTCTCCTATTGTCAGCATATGACTTCTGCCTGGACTGTGCTACCTTTAGCCTTTCTCGAATGAGATGTATCTTCTCAGTTGAATCTCTTACCATATTTGGGCCTAGAATTTATTTTTCACCGACTTCGTCCCAGAATATGGTAGATCAACAACTTCTACCATAAAGTGCCTCGAAAGGTGTCATTTGGATACTGGCTTGATAGCTGTTGTTATATGCAAACTCGGCTAGGGGTAAGTGGTCATGCCAACTACCACTGAAATCTATAATACAAGCCCTTAACATGTCTTCAACAACTTGATTTGTCCTTTTGGTCTGTCCATCTGTCTGGGGATGGAAAGCAGTGCTGAAGTGGAGTTTCATCCCCAGAGAGTGTTGTAGACTCTTCTAGAAATGAGAGGTGAAGCATGGATCTCGGTCGGATACGATCGACATAGGGACTCCATGCAATCTGACCATCTCTTTGATATACAAAGCAGCAAGGATATCAACTGACCATCGGCTCTTGATGGGCAAGAAATGAGTCGATTTAGTTAGACGGTCGATGATTACCCAAATTCCATCATATCCATCCCTAGACTTGGGCAAGCCCATGATAAAATCCATGCCGATGTCCTCCCACTTCCACTTGGGAATATCTAGCGGATGTAGTTTTTCGACAGGTTTCTGATGTTTCGCCTTCACTTGTTGGCATGTCAGGCAGTGAGATACGAAGTCCGCTACCTCCCTTTTCATATTAGGCCACCAGAAAGTTCTTTTCAAGTCTTGGTACATCTTAGTGGACCAAATGACCCTCGAACCTAGCAAGCAAGTAACTCACGGACCGATAGCTTCACTCGAGCGGACTCACTCACGTAGTGCTCACTAGTGCCCGTAGGCAACACAATGATGGTGGTGAGGGTCCGGGGTGGGACCTCGCAGCTCCGCCTGGGGTGACCTCTCATTGGGGATGGCTTAAAGAAGCTTCCTGTGACCCCCGGCGGGAGTTGGGTCTCTTGTGGGAAGCATGCCCCCAGTGACTGGCGTTGCGGAGGATTCCACGGGGCGCCATAGCTTTCTACTCAAATTTCTTACAAATAGCGCCAAGAAGTGTAGAGGCAGAAATCTTGTTTCTACGCCACGTACCCCCTTCTCTATTTATTGAATGGGGAAGTCATCTCGCACCCGTGGAGACCTAAAAGCACTAGGAAACAGGAGGCGTCAGAAGGAGTCTCGGGTGTTACCACAGGGGACAACCCTCCGATGCTTAAGTCAGCAATGGAAAAATAGAATACAGAGAAGCGCAAGTGAGAGAGAGGGAGAGAGAGATCGTTGCAGAAGGATGAAGAGCCGTAGAGATCCTACAGACAAGTGCTCACCTGCCCCAGTGCTCACTCGGTGAGTGCTCACTGGATGGTAAGGTCACTGGAAGGTACCTTTCTCCGAGTGCAGGCTGTCGGCCCCTTCTTCTCTCTGTGTAGCATGGAGAGTAGCTCTATCCTCTTGCATAGTAGTTTGGCAGAATGAACCATTGTGTGCCTCTTCTCTGTCGATCTCCCTTTTATAGGCGGTCGTCTTGGAGGTAGGAGCCTCATCCCTTGATAGGGAAGGGTGTATGAAGTGGAGTAACGATTTCCCACTATATTGGTAGGAGTTTCCTGTTGGAGGGTGATTACCCGAGTGTCGACTGGTCCCAGGGCGAGTCATACAGAACTCATATGGCATGCTCGCCCGTTATAGGGTCAAGGTCGATGTCACGGGGGCAGCGGTCAGTCATCGGAGAGTCCTCCAGCGATAACGGTGCTTGGGCCATAGAGGTTATCCATTGTAGAATCCGATGTTAACTTGGGTTGGGCCGCACTTTGGTGGGCCGCGAGCGTTGGGTACCTCCTGGGTTCATCATTCTGCCCTGGGCCTACTGTTATTGCACCGTAATTGGGTGCAACTAGTGTTACCCTCCTCACTCATGAAAGCTGAAAACTTAATGAAAACAAAACCCAAGAATGAACGTTTGTTATGTTACTCCCATTTTTCTGGACACTCTGAACATGACTAGAGCTTGATGGTATGCCCACTTTCTCGTTTCCCTTTTCAGAGTAGAATGTTGTAGTTTTGAACTCAAAGGGTTTCTTGCTTATCGGGTTATAGACTAAACCCTCCTTGTAGAAGTTAACCCTAGCACCTAACATGGCATCTAGATTAGTTTTCCCCTCAGTCAAACAACATCAGTAAGTCAATGTGAAAGAAATTGGAGCACGTTCAACCTTATACACTCAAAGGTTCACAATCAGTTAAAGGCTGAACGGTTAAAAAAATTAGTTTACTGCCACTACAATATGAGACTAAGAATAAAAAACATGAAGTTGAGACAACAGCTGCAGGACAAACGCGTCACAGATGATACAACTTCAGAAATTGATGTGGACGCTTTATTTGATGATGACAATCCCTTGCAGTCTTGGGTTGAGATACGGGAGCAGGTTGATGAGCCCGTTTTTGATGTTGATGACAGAACATGAGCAAAGGGCATATTAGATGAAGATGAGCCAAGAGATCCAGAAGTCAGAAGACCAACAAAAAGGGCTAAAGAGACTCATGTGCACCAGAGAAAGGACCCAATTTTATTTGTTCATGACACTGAACAACAACCTGAGTTTAAACCAGCTAGACACTCAGAATCAGATAGCAGGCTAGTCACTCCTAGAATGGTCAAGCCACCTCTATCCTTAAGAAGTATATTAGTGCATGAGCTAACTGAAAGGAGTAGTGTTGTTGCTCGAGAGGACCCGACAATTGAGTAGTTGAAGCAAATTTATGTGAGGCACACACCAACGGGGAAAGGACTCCTCTCAAAGATGAATGAAATGATCACACCAAAAGAGAAAAAAACATTCCCAATGGCTAAAAGGCGATTGGTTTCTTATAGTTCAAATGACGACGATGATGATGATAATCCCAGTGCAGTTGTAGGTGCTACTACTAGCGGTGACACATATGTATCTACTTTCTCCTTCCACGCTGACACAGGCAGAGGATACAGTCATAGTGAAGAAGGATATGATTCATAGAGCCAGAGCCAATATGGACATCCATCAGGTTATGGAGGTGGCCAACAAGAAGCAAACATGTATGGGTGGGGTCATCAACCAAAATCTCAATTCCATCCAGTTCCACCCAGTAGTAGCTATGGGTCAACATCTTCTTCTCATCCTCGAAGCCCTCTACCAGCAAGGGCCCAGCCCTCACATCCTCCACTCAGCATCGCCGAGTTACCCACGGGATCGGGGTGAGTGTCGGGTGAGTTGGCCGTCGATATCGGCCCGTTCGGTTCGCGATTTTGCTTGCTTGCTTAGGTCCGTGGCCGTGTCACATCACTGTGATAGCGGAGAAGGCAAGACAACGAGAACAGAAAGGATAGAAGGAAAAAAACACAAAACTAAAGAAGAAACTACAGCCACTCCCCAGGGCGGAACCCACCTCCTCTCTAGATCTCCTTCTGCTCTCGCCTCTCTCTTCTCTGATGATTGCTTCCCCTCAATCAGCCTCGCATCTCTTCTGAGGGCAGATTACCCAATTTATAGACAGAAGGAGAACAGGGGATCGGCCGGTCGATGGGACGGAGCATCGTCACCGAATCGTCGGCCCACTCGTGTCCTTCGTGCCACCGATTCAAATAGGCAGATGCTTCACCGATTCAGGCAGGCAATAGATAATCGCCGGCTCAGCTGCGAAGGGGATGCCACTGACCTAATTCGCAAGCACCACCGACTCAATAGGAAGAACGAAGCACCTCCGACTCATCAACCCTGCGCCACCGATTCACTAGCTAGGTGCCACCGACTCAATTGGGGGCATAGTTCGTAATTTTGACGTTTGTCTCGAAATTGACTCTGGCAGAAGCCTGTCATCCGGTGTAGTCCTGGAGTTGATGCTGTGGCCCGGGAGTACGTTTTGAACCCTGATTTGGAGTTCCCGATGATTTTCGGCATGTGTTGAACCCGTACCGATTTTCTAGGTTTTGTCTCGATTCGGCCTTTGGCACTGTAATTCGTGCTGCCAGCCCTTCTTTGAGAATATGTGGAGCTTCTTCATCGAGTGGGCTATCCCTTGAAGCATTTTCGCTGGGACTGGGCAGCTCTTTGGTCACTTATGGACCCTTTCCGATGCCGTGTGTACCCGAATCAGGTAACCCAAGTTTTCTCCTGATTTAGCATTCGGCACATCAATTTGTGACGCCAAATCCACCTTGTGGATACGTGGAGTATCTTCATCGAGTGGACTATCCCTCGAAACATTTTCTGCCCTAATCGGACGTCTTTATGGGCATTTACGGACCATTCTGACATTCTGCGGGTGTTGAGTGGACTTGTTAGGTTTTATGCTGATATAAACCTCGACACAGGATATCATGCCTCTGGGCCTACGGCACGAAGAGGGGTAGTTTATTCAAAATCAGCACGGTTGGGCGTAGGTAAAATGGTTCCCCAGTGCGGTGAAGCATAGGTAAAGGGGTTACACGGCGCAAGGAGGGCCAGCGGCCCTAACCGGCACAGTGCACCCGGTGCGTGCTGGATTAGGCCACGCCGGGTAGACACCATTTGAAATTTTGTTAGTTTGAGTGTGGGGCTAATCCGACGTGGGGGGGTACCACACCATTTTAGGGCGCACTAGTTAAGGCCGTGCTGGTTTGATGGTTTTTTCATATGTTTTTGGGTTTATTTGATTTATTAAGATGTTTGTGGATGTTTTGGAGTTAATTGGGTTAACTAATTATTGAATTGGAGTCTTGGGCGCCCTGGAGACAGGGCCAGAGTTCGTGCAAGGTTCGTACTCGAGCACAGAAGCTTGTTCTTTTAGAGACATATCTTATTAAGTCTAGATTATGAAGGCAATTCATTGATTAAACCTGGTGAAAATCGGACAGCATCTCCCCATCCCTGGAGGATTGTGGGGGAGAAGCGGAGACATACTCACATAACTAGAGTAAGCCCCTTAAAGTCGGGTGGCACAATGGCGGCCGGCAGACCCAAACGGATAGGAAACCCCAAGGGCTAGCCTACAAGGGGCACCATTCTTTCATGGGTTAAAATGCGATCAGACGGAACAACCAATGAGGGAGGAAACCCCGAGGGCTAGCCTACGAGGGGCACACAACCCTTGGTCACAGCACGATTTAAAGGGACGACCGATAGGGAAGGAAACCCTGAGGGCTAGCCTACGAGGGGCACACAACCCATGGCCACCAGTAATTCCCCTATGGAGAGTGGGTTTAGTGTTGGGCTAAAGCCCTGTTAATATTCACCCGACGGCTCATAAAGATGCATGCCATGGAGGGACATGATTCTATGATCCACTGGTGACTCATAAGGGAATGCCCCCTCTCCACAGCCACTGGACTCTTCGAGAAGAACAGTGACGTACAATGCCTATGCAGAATGCACTCAACTAATGGACCGACCATAATTAAATATGCACATATGGGTTAGAAGGTTAGCTGGTCAGCAAAGGGGTTAGTGGGTTGACATGAGAGTTAATAGGTTAGCAAAATAGTCTCCGAAATCGGTAGGCTAGAATGGGGTAACTGGGGAAGATAACACTTCATACAACCGATGTTCAGCCTACAGGAAGACATCCTTGGTATGTTTGATGCATTGATGGAGGGTTGAGGGGACGACCCAATTTTCATGCAGTCAGGGTCTGCCCAGTAGTACTTTGTAAGATGTGTTGGCGTCGATGATGTAGAATGTCACCTTGGAGGTAAAATCATCGAGCACCAGATCGACGTCTACTCGACCAAGGACGTCTTTAGTGTTCTGGTTGAAGTCGGATATCTTGACCGCTTGAACCTTCTGAAGGCATGGAGTCAGATACAGGGCCTTGAAAGCTTTCAATGGCAAGATGTTGACGGAGGCACCGACGTCCACTAGGATCCGATTCATCTTATGACTATTAATTTTCCCTCGCATGTAGAGAGGGCGGTTGTGACACGAAGAGGATAGTAGCATGTCCTTTTCCGTGAATGTGACAGTGGCTGCAAAGGCTTCATATGCTGCTACCTTCATCTTCGCAGCATGTGCTTCATAGGTTTCTGGCTCCTAAAGTATTTTGATGAGAGCTTCTCACAGCTCTTTACTCCAGACAATGGCTTCCCAAATTGTGATGTTGACGGGAAACCGCTTCATCTGGTAAAGGACTTTCCGGTCAACTCGAGCACGAGTGTCTTCCAATGAGGGTAGTATGTTAGGTAGAGTCTTGTGCGAGCTATGGCATTGCTCCCCATCGGGAAGTTGTACTACATTACCTTTGCCACTAGGATCGTACTGGTCCTAATCGCCTGTGGGCTCCTAGAATAGAGGTGCCAAAGGCTGCTCTTCTGTGGGTGGCTGGCGAGCTAGGTCATCCTTGCCGGATGAACCTGCTTGATCTTCGGCAATGACTGGGGCTGAAGCAAGGACTGGAACACTGGTGGCGGCCTCCTCCATGCCGGAGGTGTCAAAAATGCTTGGGCCATTCCAAATTTCTACCTCAGGAATGGGGGTAGGTTCTTCCCCTTAAAAGAGGGTAATACGTTCTAGATCGAAGGTGGACTGGTGGAGGGGTTGCTTGGTAGTTCTTCCATACCCTCTACCGCGTCCTTGACCATGGCCTCGGTTGCGGCTGATGTTTTCAGGAGTTGGTTGCAACCCTCGCGTGGTAGTGGCTCTTTGTCTTGTCTGGGAGGCCACTGGCTCACCTCGTCAAGAAGTGTTGATGTTGTCAGGTGGTGGGATGGCCACCATGTTGTAGGTATAGCCTCGAAGTATTTCTTCCAACTTCTCTGTGGTAATCACCTTATCCATCCTTGGGTGGTGTGCCTTCCGCCACCTGACCATATTTCTACAATCCTATTTCGTCCCCACCATTCTAAGTTCCAGCCCTTGTCATCCCCTTTCCCTGATTCAGGGGTCTCTTATGGTTTCTCTCCCCGAGTACATCAGGTTCCCAATTCTCCTTCCCCTCCCCCGACTTTGTCTTATTCCCCGACTTTGTCAGGTGATCTCTCTGATCCTTCCCTGATGTTGTCGGGTGACTGCCACTTTCCCTCCCCGACTCTGCCGGGTGGTTTCCATGCCTTTTCCTCAACTTTGTTAGGCAATCATGTTACTTCTTCAACACCTTTGGCGGATGACCCTCATACTCCCTCTCTGATCGCGTCGGATAGCTCTCCTCCCTCTCTTTCCATGCTTTATTTCTCACCCTCCCGGGGTTCTCACCCTTTCTCTTGCTGTTCTCAAGGCTTTAGCTCACCTTGATCACAGCTGATCTCTGTCCATTCTGTATCTGGTTCCTTGTTATCAAGGCCTCGGTGCCTTAACGAGGGTGTTCTAGCCCTCGTCTCTTTGTCTTTTTTTTTTCCTTCATCCAGTTTGATGTCTGCCACTCCTCCGTGTTAAGGAGCCCAATCCTTTGCTCTCTTGTCATTTTTATCCTGTCAAGTAAGAAAATAAAAGATTCAATGACTAAGCTTTCAGGGGGGTGGTTTCTACACTATGGGTATGCAAAGGTGTCGTTATTTTGTGCAAAAGTATTGCTGTTGTTACTTTTATCATTCACGCACATGGTTATAATGTTGATTCCTGAAAACATGGTTGAGTTGCTTAGGTAGGTGAAGTTTAGTCAAACTGAGTTGGCTTATGCAGCATCCTAGGCCGGCAAATGAGCTCTGCGCCAGGAATCTAGTTCCTCCCTGATCGTTAAGGGTGACCATTAGGTATGAGTTTTTGCACACACTACACGGCAAACCATAACTGATCCCCTTTTGAGCAACATCGTTGCTGCTTTGGCCATACCACGGCTGTGCACAAAAATCTTTTCTCTTCTCTGCTCGACCAAGTGTAGGGGCATGAGATTGATGGGTAATATGACTGACCTCGGTGCTCCCCAATACAAGAGAGGCCTCAAATAGGGGCAGTTTTGACTCTCAAAATAATAAGCTTTCATGCTTTATCTGGCCAATAAGGGTTGTCAAATGAAAATCATATATGAAAATAAATATAAAATTATGGGGTTGTACACCACATGTTTACATCCCTTATTTACTCAAAAAGTGGGAGTAGAAATGAGGTGACAAAGGTTCACAGATTCCTATTTTATCATGCTACGAATGGAAATATAATCAACATGGGTCAGCTCATGACAGATTTGATAGGAATATGTCACACCCAATTCTGGCGATCTTTGCCTTATGCTTCATAGTTGACTGGAGTGTTCATATATGCTGGGATAGATTTTGGTGCTAAAGTGTTCATTCGAGTTAGACAAGATGATATCTACAATGTCCATAAGATTTTCACTGATATGGGATATTACTGGGGTCCCGATGGTTAGCTACGTCGTGATGTACCCACTTATGGGGAAGAATCTGCAGGTGAAGAAGAGTAGGAGCAACAGCAAGATCAAGGGGAAGCGTCTGCACCTGTTCAGGTAGAGGACCAACCTCTTCCACCCTCACCTCCTCACATGGATCCTGAGGTGCCTCCTCCACCACAGTTCTATCATGGGGAGTCCTCCGCTCAGGGTGCTAGACAGCCCACTTAGGGGGACTATGAGGCTCTTGATAGGTGTCTCTCAGGCATGGAAACCCGCATTGACTCTTCCCTTGGGTGGCTTGATACATTTATGGACACAATGGATGGCCATATGCACACTTTGGACACCCTTACTGCCCACGTAGCCTCTCTTGCTACAGACTACGAGGATAATACACGTGCTTATCAGACTACCTCCAGTTCCCTTCTTCACATTGAGCATCTTCTACGGGACATTGAGGCCTGTATTCCTCCACCTCCACCTCCATCAGCTGCTGCTGATGGTTCTGATGCTGAAGATGACGAGGAGGATTCAGATCACCCTGCTCCGTAGTGGCTCTTATGTCCCTTCGTGTTATTTTATCTGCTATCTCTTGTATCCCACTCCCTCTTTTGATGATGCCAAAGGGGGAGAAGTAGAAGTCACAGGTCTATATATGTTATGCCTTATGTCTGTTTGCATGTGTGTGTGTCATTTAGCATTTACATTTTCATAGAGTCTTGCATCATGTCCATGTGTTGTTGTTGGTCTTTGTTTCTGCCTCATATCCACGTAATGTCAATGCCATTTGTAATTTGAAATTAAGTGAATGACATGCACTTGTTTTTAACACATATATTGGTATTATCGCTCTTAGAACAAATTGGGCGCATATGAATGAATGCAACGGTTGTGGATGAATGAGGAGACGGAGTGAGACGGTACAGTCTTGGGCCGTGACCGAGACGGCCGAGACACCCGGGACGACAAACCTTGGTGAACTTAATTATGACTACCCCTATAAGTGGGCATAAGAAATGTGGAAAATACCCCATGTTAAGGGAGCTCATCTCCCTCTCAACTCGGAGAAACCCTAATCCACTAGGAAGGAGATCGAGGCCTATGGTGAAGGTGCTGGGTCAGAGGATGAGGTGTAGGGGGTACCGGTGGCCCTCTCTCCCTCTCTCTCTTTCTCTTTCCTCTAGATCTCCCCACTCTCTCTCACATTCTCTTTGGGAGTTTGCAAGGGGGTCGCCGACACTAGGGAGCTGGTGGCAGGGAGGGGGATTCGTAGGGGAGAGGGGTCGTACTACAGGGAGGTCAACGACAATGACGACGACATAGAGGGGAGAAGCAGAGGGAACATCAGGGGGTTGTTAGTTAAAGTGTGTCCTGCAAGTCAATCATATGTGATATGATGGTATTTTTTGGTACATTCTTATTCAAATTTTATTTATGATAATAATATTCATTATATTCATATTATACATACGTGTAGATTATAATAAAGTCCATAAACTTATGCAATAAAGATTGAAATGTAATGAGATTGCAATAATAAGATCAATCTTGTTTAAACATACGTTTAGAATGTTCTTGGTCATAGAATGCTTGAAAAGGATATCAAGCATTTGGATAGACTAGTCCGTGTTGTGTCTGCTTATGTGATGAGGGTGACTGATCTCATAATCACTTATGTAGAGACATTACGATCAACATATAGGTGCTTATTGGAGAATGAGTTCACTAAACTGATCTAATTAAGAATCTCTAGATAGTAATTATATTTAAGTGTCAACTAGAAGATTCTTAGTACACAGTGGCATAGTTGGTCCTCGAACATGAGCCATCAAGAACATCTTGTATGAGGATTGCTATGTTTTGATCTCGAGTGTAGGGATTTTAACTACGAGTCCCAGAAGCTCAGGTTACGGATATAGCGAAATCTTGACAATAGTGTATTACTCACTCTCTGATGTAGATAGAGGGAGAATGCCCAATGAACAATACTAAAAATAATCCCTGGCCAGGGTTGCTTGGTTCATTAAAAAAGAAATTTTCTAGTGAGACCTTTGAGTGTATGCTTTATTAGGTCATAATATATATAAGAGTTTGATAGTATCACTATACAAAAGACCTCTTCGCTTTGTCTTAGACCTTTCTATCTGGGCAAGGTTTGGTGATCCCGTCATCTCCACGGGTCAACGTCCATATTTTACCTTAGTTTAGACCTCACGTCTCTGCTAGGTTGGTCAACTTCGACATGACATCGGGCTGACATCCTCATCTACACATTCTACCCTTATTTCAGACCTTCCGTCTGAGCAAGGTTCATTCACTCTGACATTTTGTTAGATTAACATCAATATTTAGCCCTGGGTCTGGGCCTCTCGTTCGTCTATCATCTGGTCTACCCTCACCCGAAACCTTCTATTAGGGTAGGGCCCATTGACTTTGACATGACGTCGGGTTAACATTGACACCCATTTTATATTTTATCCTTGACTTAGGCCTCATGCCTCTTCCAAGTTCGTTGGCTTTGACAGGATGTCGAGTCAACACTTATCCTATATTCCGCCCTTGGTTTAGGTCTCATGCCTCTACCAAGTTCGTTGGCTCCGACAGGACATCGAGTCAACTCCTATCTTATATTCTGCCCTTGGTTTAGGCCTCATGTCTCTGTCAAGTTCGTTGGCTCCGACAAGACGTCGAGTCAACACCCATTCTATATTCTACCCTTGGTTTAGGCCTCACGTCTCTGCCAAGTTCATCAACTTCGACAGGACGTCAAGTCAACGCCTATCTTATATTCTGCCTTGGTTTAGGCCTCACGTCTCTGCCAAGTTCATCTACTTTGACAGGATGTCAAGTCAACACTTATCCTATATTCCACCCTTGGTTTAGGCCTCATGTCTCTGTCAAGTTCGTTGGCTTCAACAAGACGTCAAGTCGATACCTATTCCATATTCTACCCTTGGTTTAGGCCTCACACCTCTGCCAAGTAAAATTGGCTCCGACAGGATGTCGAGTCAATGCCTATCTTATATTCTGCCATTGGCTTAGGCCTCATGCCTCTACCAAGTTCTTTGGCTCCGACATAACGCTGGGTCAGCATCCATATCCTATATTCTTCCCTCGGCCTAGGTCTCATGCCTTTGCCAAGTTGGTTGACTTTGGCAAGTCTATCAAGTCAACAACGTATTCTACCCTGGCCCAAACCCTATGTCTCTCCCAGATTGGTCAGTTTCGACATAATGTTGGATCGACAACAATGCACTATTTTTGACCCTCGTCCTAGACATACCGTCTAAGCAGGGTTTGTTGACTCTGACATCCCGTGATCCTCAGAAAGAGCACAACGCGCTGGTCACGTCTCGGAGTCGGAGAACGCAACGGTTCACCCTGCACAGAGTTTCGAAGACTCATCAGAGAAAAATACACGTAAAGTACAAAACACACTCTGGGACCCATGAAAAGGATTCGAAAAATATCTGAAAAATTCGGGGCATTATAGCCCTCCCCCCTTATAAGAATTTCATCCTCGAAATTCAGGACAAGCGCCATGCCACTAGGGGAGAACGTCTGAATCAACTGATGACGCCGTCAGAGCCCCAACCAAATCTCGATACTCGTAAAAATCACAATCCTGAGGGACGTGACCAGACAATGACCACAGATAATACCTTGCACACAATCCAAGACACATTGATCATCAGAGTAGGCACATGCAAAGGGGTACTGTCGGGCAATCACCCCAGCCACATGGGAACCAACCACGGCATCGTTGCCTCCATCTCGCTTATCGAGGAGACGTAATCCTCATTATGAGAACCAGACACCGGTCAACACCCATGCTCGGCATACCATCTGAACGTTTGCTTCACAACCAGCTGGCCAATCTCACGCCCTACACCCAGGGCAACCATCACTGCGCTTCCACCAGCTCACACCTGGCAAGCCGAAGACCTACAACAGCACTAAACCAACTCTGCCAGAAGACAAACTTCCACAAACCCCAGATCCAATTTCGGGAAAAAGCACATCTCATGATCGGCCACCCAAGGCCTCGCTGGCATACGACTCTCGCCATTCACGAGCCCAGATACCTAGCATCTTCTATCTATGAAAGACCACTCACCGGTCATCAGACACTCGTCAATGGGAAACCTTCACCGGCCCAACCGACATGATCCAAAATGCGGAAGGCCATCTGCTGACCCTCCACGGACCATTATCGCATCTCGAGCCAAATCTCGCTCGAATATCACATCCGATTTGATCCTCATGCCAATTCTACCTTCTCAGGGGAGCATGGTGAAACTAAATGATATGATTCCACAATCCTCGATCCTCACATCACTCGACTCAGGCTTACAAGAAAATCCTTCCTTGCTGGTCACAGACTAGGGATCACCATTTCCAATGCCAACGTCTCTTCAGAGACCTCCACACACAGGCATCATCCGATTGCTATCCAATCACAACTTATCTTTACCATTACAAACAGACGCCTGTCAATCCCTGTTTCGCTCTTACCACAGAGCAAAGACATGATAATTAGAAGAAAATTCTAGGGATTCTATCAATATGCATATCACAATTTTATTCAACATGGTTTAACAGATAATGATTTTTAAACGTTGATGTAATTACTTAATTAACCAAGGAATTCACGTTTGGGTAGTTGACGTGTATTAATATGCATTTGTATGCCTGATGCTAATTCAAGAATTAGCACCTGCATACAAAGACGCATACTAAGACACGTCCATTGCAATAGTCGTGAATTCTTTGTAAAACAAAAATGAAACAGAATGCTTAAAACTTGAAACTTAGCGTGAAACTCGCATGGAACTAACATGGATTCATAGGAATTGATCATGAAGAAGCTACGAGAGTACATGCATGCCTTACTATACATGAATGATTGGGTTATTTTATCTGAGAGATAACTTACATTGATGGAAGAAGAAGAACAATGAAATAGTAAGAAGAGAACGGACGTAGGCGCGAAGAGAAAGAAGAAGAGGAAGAAGACGCTATGGCCCACGTCCTCTGCAATATGACGCGCAGCACACGAACCTAGCAGTAGCAGCAGCACGATGCTTCTACCTCACATGGGGTCCTATACATAGGATCTACCCTTTCGAAACCTACTAAGAAGACCTACTTTGATTAAAACTCTACCTTCCACGTTAATCCTGTCACGCCCCGAGTGCGGAAGGAACCCAGTATGCGTGACGAGTTTATATCGATCATGTCAATCAGAGCATAAGAATATCAACACAAGATAGAGTGCATGATAACAGGATGAAATAATAAACAAAGGTTTTATTTCCACAATAACCAAGTAATCCTTAATAACAATATTCCAAATGTAATCTCATAACTCTTCCAAGCCTCATAACAACGTTCTAAACACTTGACCAAAATAAGGGAAAGATACAATCGCAAAGACTCAATAAAATAGAAAAAGATGCGATTGAGTGACAGCTCAACGATCGGGTGGCTCTACTCTCTTCACTCGATCTCATTCCCATCCAGATGGTCATCGCTATCCGAGTTACCTGAAAAATAAGGGAAAACACTTGATTAACGAACGCTCAGTGGGAATTATATCTCAAGAGCAAGCTATCTTTAAGTGGTTTGCATGTTACGTGTAATGCAAGTATAGCTATGCATGAAGGATGACAAGAATATCAAGGACAATAAAGATGAACTATCAAGATTCAGGATTTAATAAGGGAAGCTCACAGGAGTGAGCCTCATTTCATATGCTCAGTAGGGATCCTGCGGATCCCCACCTCGCACGAAAGAAACAAGGCGAAAGGCACGAACAAGCACGGAAGGTAACACTACCTAACGAGAGTATGGCAGAATCGACAAGCAATAATAAATAAATGGAAGAGTTCTCTATGACTAACCTTACCATACAAACCAACCTCAGTCAGTAAAATGTGATTCTGTACCTGCCAGAAGACAGGAGCTCTACCCACTAGAAGCAAGACTAGCTGCGTCGCCTGATGTCTTACACTGCGCCCAAGTGTCTCCCTACTCACCCTAGGCGGAGACTGAGACACACTCACAAGGACTAGTTGGGGTCGCGCTCGTCAACGGGGGTCCAATGCCCCCAACTATGTGTGCACACACAGACCATGCGTCCCAGGTCAGGCCCTCTAGCTAGTTCTTCCCCCAAAGCCTAGACTCGGCTGCACGTGGGAGCCTTATGGTAACCAGCTTAACAACCGTCTCACTCGGGTCACGCTCTCCACCACTCCCAAGTGAGTCAACGCCTGCATGCGCAGGAGAGCTACGACTAGTGGACAGGTCCCTAGAGGTGAAACTCGACTCACAGAAATCACCATTCAAAAGGAAACAGGACGACGGTCCACTCAGGATTGCCCCTCAGCCTAGCGCTCCTCTCTAGACTGCAAGGCGGGCCTAGCGGTCTCCCTGAGACCGCAAGGGTCAGTCAAACGGTAAAGCCATGACCGCAAGGGAATGAGCCACAGGAGAGCCAAGCGGCCTATCGCTGGGCCATTAAGCCAGCCAAATGGTCCTCTCCGCACCGCAAGGCAACAAGAAACAGTCGTGCCCCGATTGTTACCAAGCATGTGGCTCCCAACGGTCTAAAACACGTACCCCGAGGGTGCTTCGATCAAACTGGAGAAACGGTCATTTGACGACTGCTAATCCGAGGGTAGGGGTCTATCGCGTGACTACCACCCTGAGCCTAACGATCCCGGGCAGACCGCTAAGGCCTATTGACACTACAGGGTTGCTTAGGAGTCTCCTGAGGACCGCCAAGGGAGCCTAGTGATCCTTGGTAGGGCCGCAAGTGTGGCGACCCAGGATTCGAGTACCAGAAAGGAACCGACGCGACTCGAACCTCGGCCTGTCGCCCACAAGCCCGAAGACTCGGAAGGGCTAAAAGGATAGGTGTGGTGTACATAGAAATAAGAAATAAAGTAGGACAACAGATATAATAATAGAAATAAATAATCTAACTATAACAGAGTCTAGTCCAACAGAAAGTATAGTCTAAAGTAGTAAAACGTACAATATGCCAAGTGAACACTCGGCCCGACAAGCTGGCAATTAGGAACCTCCACGCAACGTCCTCGAACCTCGAGGAAGAACCACCACACCTGAAAATCAGGGGTGAGTCTCCTATCACTGACTCAGTAGGGATCCCGCGGAACCCCAACCGAGAAAAATAACGGTGGAAAGGAAAGCTACGCTAGCTAAGCAACTACGAAAGTAGGAAAGTAACTACGGTGGTCGGTAAAACCTCAGCTCTACAGCTACTCCTACTGTATCAAAACACGACCCGGTCTCCCTTCGGGGGACAACCAAAGCTACGCACCTGACATCCCGAACCCATGGTCGAGAGACAACCAGACACGAACCGTCCTAGCCACTCTACCAGGAAGCAACACGACGCCTCGGTCACAGAGGCCTGCCCTCTCTGAAGGGCCCAAGCCGAAACCACACGGTCTGGGAGCACAGTCACGACCTCACTGTCGTGAACTCCACACCGTCTAGGAAAAACTCTCGGTGACACTCACCGGGAACCCCAGACCTCGGTTACGGGAACACTCCCGAAAATAACACTCTAGACCTCGTCTCGTAGAAGAGAAATAGAAACTCGGGACACGACAACTCACGTCACGTGACAGGAGGACTGCCCACTAGAAGAACGACCGGATGCATCCCCTGACGTCATACACCGCGTCACAAGTGTCTAACTACAACGCCCCGGGTGCGAGACTCAGACACACTCAGTAACCAGGAACTCACAACAAGGACTAGTTGGGGTCACGCTCGTCAGTGCGTGTCCTCTACCCCCAACTACGCGTGCACACACAGGCCATCTACTCTAGGTCGGGTCCTCTAACTGATTTTTCCCCCTGTCGGACCGTGCTCGGACTGGTGTGACGGTCCTCTCACAGGTGGTGACGCCCCTTATGAGGTGCATTACACGTCGTGATGCGCCCCAGGGAGTGCGTCACACGGGGCTTGTTTGTCAGTAGGGCACTTGTGTCTCTGACAGTCCCACGATAGACCACCAGAGACCATGATGCGCCTAGGTTCAGCCACCACAGTAGCGAGTTGACCGTTGTAATCCGACCATTGGTTTTTGACCATTGGGGTCACATGTTCTGTGACGCACCCAGAGTGGTGCGTTACAACATTGTGACGCCCCTTTGTGGGTGCGTCAGGACTGACGTTACCCATAGCCTAACGCACTAAAGGTGGCACATTAGAGTTTGTGACGCCCCAAGATAGGCGCGTCAGAGTCTGTTTTCCATTTTGCTTGTGACGCACTAGAGTTGGCACGTCAGAGCTTTGTGACGCCCCTGGGTTGGTGCGTTAGAGCCGTGATGGCCCAGGGTTGGTCCATCAGGCTTTGTGCTGCGCCGAGTGCGTTGCAGCCCGTTTCTTCGACGGTGGTTTTTGTGAGTCAGTCCTTACTTTCAGTGACCTGTCCACTAGTAGCAGCTTCCTACGCACGTGCGTGTGGACCCACCCAGGAGTGGTGGAGAGCAAGACCCGATGAGAGACGATTTTTAGGCTGGTTTCCTTAGGGCCCCTTGCCTTTGCTACCAGAGTCCGTTGGGAGGGGGGAACCAGCTAGAGGACCCGAACTAGAGCAGATGGTCTGTGTGTGCACATGTAGTTGGGGGCTTAGGATACGTACTGATGAGCGTGACCCTAGCTAGTCCTTGTTGTGGTACTTGTTGCATGTCTGAGTCTCACGCCCGGGGCGTTGTAGCTAGACACTTGTGACGCGGTATAAGATGTCAGGGGATGCATCTGGTCATTCTTCTAGTGGGTAGTGCTCCCGTCATGTGACGTGAGTTGTCATGTCCCGGGTTTCCATTTCTCATTTGCGAGATGGGGTTTCGGGTGTTGTTTTCGAGAGCGTTTCCATAGTCGAGGTCTGGGGTTTCCGGCGAGTGTCACCGAGGACTTTCCCTAGATAGCGTTGAGTTCACGACGGCGAGGTCGTGACTGTGTTCCTGACCACGTGGTTTCAGCTTGGGCCCTTCTGTGAGGGCAAGTTTCCGCGACTGAGGCATCATGGCATTTTCCTAGTAGCGTGGCTAGGGTGGTGCGTGTCTGGTAGTCCCCCGATCGTGGAATCGAGATGTCGGGAGCGTGACTTGGTTGTCTCCCGACGGGAGACCGGGTCTTATTTAAGGTTTGGCATGAACAACTTAAAGCACATCTCAACTCCAATGGGTACCAACACATCCTTGGATGCAGATGAGTCAGATAAAGAAATTGATGCAAAGTTATACAGAGGTATGATCGGATCCCTACTCTACTTGACTGTCTCAAGACCTGATATACAATTCAGTGTAGGTATGTGTGCTAGGTATCAATTTAGGCCTACTGAATTGCATCTTGCTACTATGAAAAGAATCTTCAGATATATATCTGCTACTCCTAATTTAGGATTATGGTACCCTGCATCAAATCCTTTAGACCTCACATCATACACTGATGCTGACTATGCTGGCTACAAACTAGATAGGAAGAGCACTAGTGGGCACTGTCAATTCTTAGGTGGGTGTTTGGTTCCTTGAGCTTCCAAGAAATAGCATTTTGTGACCCTCTCCACTGTAAAAGCTGAGTATGTAGCTACAGGGAGTTGTGGTACACAAGTGATCTGGATTAAACACCAGCTTTAGGACTACCAAGTAGACCTTGGCTGCACACCCATTTATTGTGATAATACTAGTGCCATTAATCTTGCAAAAAATCATGTCTTACATTCACGCACCAAACACATTGAAATCAGACATCATTTCATCAGAGATGAGATTTTTAAAAGCACTTTTGAATTGATCCACATTGGCACTGCACATCAGATAGCTGATATCTTCACTAAGCCACTAGACAATGATAAATTCACCACTCTGAGAAGAGAATTAGTTATCTTCAAAACTCCTTGAATTCTGATCAGTCTGGCAATAACAGAGTTTTTTTATTGTTGTTTATTGTGCCTTTGTTGTTTTTGGTCCATGCGTCAAAATAGTCATGCATCTGCATCAATACACTTAGCTGCACAGTGTGTTCATTTGCACGCATTAACGCTTAGAAGATGTCATACTTTAGTGAATTACATTCATGCATGACCCTTGGTATATAAAATGGTACGTTGGGAGAAGGACAGATTATGTCTGTCTAGAAATCCACATCATGCGTAGAGGCTAGACCTCCGCCTGGCACCATGGGTCAAATTGCACGTAGAACTGTCTAAATGTCAACAAGTATGAGTTCTTTTGCATAGTTGCTCATACTACATTAGAAATGTTTAAGTATTAGTTCATAGTGTGAGGGGGAGCCCTGTCAGTCCAATTGTCAGGGGGAGTTTTGTCAGTCCAGTTGTCAGGGGGAGTAAAGAAATTTCGCTATCTAGCTCGCTTGCTTTGGTCCTATATAAAGAACTGTCACGCCGTAGGTATGCTTCTGCGCTTGGGACATGACAAGGTTTTTCTCAAGTGGCGTCAGTGCAGCCCATGGTTCAACTTCAGCCGAGTTATCGGCCTTCTGTGCTGGGAGTTCCTCCTGCAGAACCTGCAGTGAGTGGTGCTTCTTCCTTCAAGCCTAAGTTCAAGAAATTTAAGAGGTCAAAGAAGAGATTCGAGCCACAGGTATCTTCAGGCACTGTGCAGCAGTCAACCCCTTCTCAGCAACAGTAGAGACAAGTGATGGGACCTCCGTGACAGTGTACGAGATGTGGTGGTAGTCACCCAGGCAAGCCCTGTTCCTTGCCAGTGGTCTACTATCACTGTGATCAGCCGGGTCATGTTGTTTGAGATTATCTGCAAAGGCCGAAGTCGGTACAATTCTCAAAGTTTACTCAGCCACAGCAGTCGCAGCTCTGACCTCCTCTTCTACCACCACCGTCTCAGCAGTTCTTTCCTCAAGCTTCAGCAGCGTCTTCCTTCCAGTCTTCTGCAGCAGCTAGTAAAAAGCAGAAAGGCAAAGTTTCTCACATCACGCGGGCAGAAGCCGTGGCATCCAACCTCGTAGAAGGTACGCTTATGATTTTTGGTCATGTAGCTCATGTTTTATTTGATTCTGGTGCTTCTCACTCTTTTATTTCTGAGGATTTTCTTACATGCATCGAGGAGCCCACTTCTTAAATATCTTGTGAGTTACTTGTTGAACTACCATCTGGGGACTTCATGTTTACTCCCTTGTGTCTGGAGCAGTCTCCTATTGTGATTAGTGACCGGCAGTTGCCAGCAGGACTATATGCTTTGCAGTTAGCAGACTATGATATCATTCTGGGTATGGATTGGCTTGAACAGTATGGAGCCGTGGTTGATTACAGATCTAAGAAAGTCTATTTTCAGCCACACGGGAAGCCAGCCTTCTATTTTCAAGGTATTTGATCCCATTCTTCTTGTTTGATTATTTCTACTATTCGAGCATGTAGATTGCTTAATGTAGGTTGTTAGGGGTTTTTAGTTTCAGTGGTTACTGTGGAGGCACCACAGCAGGATGTCAGTGGTATCCCAGTTGTTTGTGAGCTCCCTGATGTCTTCCCTGACGAGTTACCAGGCTTACCACCAGAGTAAGAAATTGAAATGGTGATTGCAGTGATGCATTTTTTTCACTTAAAGTGTGATCATGCACAATAGTGTTGATTTTCTTTTTCAAAGCTTTATTTTCCTTTTTGTACATGTCTTATTTATCCATCAATTTAGAATAAGCCACTTCTCAATCACTGGTTGAAACATGCTCAAAGGGAGAGTGTACCTCTGAGTTTTCATCTCCCTTACCCATGAGGCAGAAATCTACCTTTTCCTCTTCCGTGGAGCTTATTTCATCATCATCTTCTTCTTCATCACTCCAAGTAGATACCATAACCTTGTTCTTCTTTCCTTTCCATTTGGCTGATGATTTCTTCACTTCTTCAGGACATTCAGATTTTACATGCTCAGGGTTCCTACAAGAGTGGCACACAATCTTATCAGACTTCTTTACATTTTCATATTTTGATCTGAACGATTTCCTTACCTGAGGCCTCGTTTTTCTGAGGCCTTTACCTTATCTTCTTAGAAATTTTTTGAACTTTCAGCTGAGCATGGCTACTTCATCCTCTTCTTCATTGTTAGTAGATGACTCACCTTCCTCAGAAGTTCCTCGGTTGCTTGGTCCAGCTTTCAGAGCTAGAGGCTTTTTCTTGCTTATCTCTACTTGTTCTTGAGATTTATCTCATAGGTCAATGGAGATGCTATGAGCTCTTCTACCTTGGGGGTTGAGAAATTTTTTGATTCTTCAACTATCGTGGCTTTGGTATGCCAAGCTGGGGTTAATGATTGAAAAATCTTCCTGACAATTTCTTGCTCAGAATAACTTTTTCCTAAACATGTTAGACTATTAGTGAGGTAGGTTAAATGAGCGTACATATCTGAAATGGATTCATCATGCTTCATTTTCAACATTTCATATTCAAAACTCAACATGTTAGCATTGGTCTCACGTACCTCAGATGTGCCTTCATATATTACCTCTAGATTGTCCCACATCTCTTTAGTTGTAGCGCATGTTGGTACACTTGAGAACTCCTAGGATGGAGAGAGAATTACATTATGTGCTTTGCACTCTAGTTGACTATGGATCTCCTTATCTGCTCCCGAGTCCAAGTGTCCTTGTCTTCTGGGAGCTCGTGTGGACCCTTGCTTGCAACTCTCCATAGCTCATAGTCTTGAGCGCGGATGAACACCTGCATACAAATTTTTAAATATGGATAGTTAGTTCCAGGAAAGAATGGTGGTCTGTTAACAGAATGTCCTTCGGGCAATGATAAATTCTAGATTTTGATGATGTTATTTGCTGAGTTGTTCCACTTCTTGATCCATGGAGCAGTGTTGGATGCAGGGACTAGCGACCACTTACTATTAGTCTGCTTGATTCTTCCCTACCACGTATTAGTACAGGGGGCAATAAGTCGGGTTCACCTGATTTTTCGACGTTGAAACGGGGAACTAGTTTCAATTTTTGAATGACGGGAGTTGAGGGCTGGGTACTTGGGAGAGTAGGGGCAGAGACCAGACGCTAGGGGCCAGTTCCTTGAAGAGGAGGGCCCATGTTGTGTGGGGTTAGCGTAGGTTCGTTAAGATGTGGCGACATACGAGGCCAAGGTCAGAAATTGGTTCTGGAATGCGTTGGTTATGGGTCGACGCCTGCATGCTGGTTGTCTTTATTTCATTAGAACTGGTGGCTGGTACTGGGATTTGGTGGCTAGCCTGTAAAGACGTTGAAATCACTATACTGAAACTGGGACTGGGTGACTGGCCTATAGAGGCGTTGAAGCCACGATGCTGGGACTGGGACTCGATGGCTAGCCTGTAAAGGCGTTGAAGTCACGATGCTGGGACTGGGACTAGGTGGCTGGCCTGTAAAGGCGTTGAAGCCATGATGCTGGGACTGGGACTAGGTGGCTGGCCTGTAGAGGCATTGAAGCCACAGTGCTGGGACTGGGACTAGGTGGCTGGCTTGTAAAGGCGTTGAAACCATGGTGCTGGGACTGGGACTGGGTGGCTGGCCTATAAAGGCATTGAAGTGGCTTGTAAAGGCGTTAAAGCCATGGTGTTGGGACTGGGACTGAATGGCTGGCCTATAAAGACGTTGAAGCCACGATATTGGAACTGGGACTGGGTGGCTAGCCTGTAAAGGCGTTGAAGCCACGATACTGGGACTGGGACTAGGTGGCTGGCCTGTAAAGGCATTGAAGCCACGGTGTTGGAATTGGGACTAGGTGGCAGGCCTGTAAAGGTGTTGAAGCCACGGTGCAGGAACTGGGACTTGTACTGGGACTGGGGTGGCCCGATTCTTGAGAGTGTAGGGGTCACTATCATCATGGGGTGATGCTGAGGTCGTCATTGACGGGATGTCGCGGTCGACGACCCTCATCGATGAGGAGTAGAGAGGGAGAGGATTTTTTTTTATTTTTCTCTTTACCAGCTCTACCGCCCTTACGGGTTTTTACCAGAGCTGACCCCCTTGATGACATACTAATTTATTCAAAGATTAAGAGGGAACATGAGGAGCATTTGAAGATTTCATTACAAATATTGAGGAGAAATCAACTCTATGTAAAGTTCAGTAAGTGTGAGTTTTGGCTCAAAGAGGTATCTTTCTTAGGACATGTGATCTCAAAAGATGGGATTTCAGTAGATCCATCAAACGTAGAGGTTGTGAAGAATTGGAAAAGACCGGCCAATGCTACAGAGATCTTTAGTTTCTTGGGTCTCGTAGGCTACTACAGGTGATTCATTAAGGACTTCTCCAAAATTGCTGTGCCTCTTACTAGGCTAACCCGCAAGGAAGTTCATTATGAATGGAGCAAGGAATGTGAAAGAAGCTTCCAAGTTCTAAAGGATCACTTAACTACTGCCCTGGTCTTGGCCCTACCAGTTGAAGGAGAGAAGTTCAAGATATATATCGATGTGTCTGGCATTGGCCTCGGTTGTGTATTGATGCAACAAGTTAGAGTTATAGCTTACTCTTCCCGACAACTGGAGAAGTATGAAGAGAACTATCCAGTCCATGACCTAGAGTTGGCTGCAGTAGTATTTGCATTAAAAATCTAGAGACATTACCTCTGCGGAGTGTAATTCACCGTGTACTCCGATGACAAGAGTCTCATGTATCTCTTCTCTCAAAAGGAGTTAAACATGAGACAGAGACATTGGCTAGAATATCTCAAGGACTTTGACTTTACTATACAATATCATCTTAGAAAGGGTAATCCTGTAGTCGATGTCCTGAGTCGAAGCCAAGAGCTCTATTAGCCAATTGCATGATTCAAGAGAGGAAATTGTTAGAACAATTCTCTAAACTTGACATAAGTATGGACAAGGAGAACAAGTGTATTACTCTATCCCATATCAGGATAAACCAGATTTACTTTCTGAAATCCAAGGACTCCCAGACAATGACCTGATATTGGTAAAGATCAAGAGCAAGATGGAAGGTCGACCTAATTTCAAGCTAGCATCAGATGGAAGGTTATTATTCAGAGAGAGAACTTGTGTACCAAATTGTCTAGAATTAAAGAAGAAGATATTAGATGAAGCTCATAGATCAAGGTACACTATTCATCTAGGATCTACTTAAATGTTTCAGGATTTGAAAAGGACCTTTTGGTGGCCCAACATGAAAAGAGAAGTTGTGAACTTCGTGTCCCGCTGTCTCACGTGTCAACAAGTCCAAGTATGAGGAATTGGTGTTCCTTCCATGGTAGATAAATGGTATGCTCCTTTTCCGAGTATATCGACCACTCGATAGGGGCCTTCCTAATTAGGGGCAAGCTTTCCCACGGCCTCTAGTGGTCGAGAGGCTTCGACCTTTCTTAGAATAAAGTCACCCAATTGGAACTGTCTATCTCAAACCCGTGCATTGTAATAGCGAGCCACGCAATGCTGGTATTCCGTAGCTCGGATTCTCACAATTTCGCACACTTCATCCACCATCTCCAAGTTTTCTAGTAGCTTCTACTCATTTGGCTCGGGTAAGAAGCTTATAACCAGAAGAGATAGGCTACCGATCTCCAGTGGAATTACAGCCTCTATGCCATATACCTATTGGAATGGAGTTTCACATGTGGCAGCTCTTGGAGTGGTTCAGTATGACCACAGTACGCTTGGTAATTCCTCAAGCCAATTACCCTTAGCTTTCCTGAGCATGGTTTTGATGCCTTTGATGATGGTTTTGTTGACATTTTCGACCAGTCCATTAGCTAGAGGGTGGGCTACTGAGGTAAAGTGATTGCGAATATGTAGGTCGTCACACTTATTCTTAAAATAAGCATAGTTAAATTGTCAACCATTATCGCTCACGATTACTCGGGGGATGCAAAAGCGACAGATGATCGACTTCCATACAAAGCTCCAAATCACGGCTTCCCCTGTCAGCAGGTGAAAGCTGAGCACTAGTGACCAGGAGGTACACTTTAGCCCTTGGAGATTCCCGCATGGAAGTGGGACCACGTGACCACTGATTTTGTTGTTGGGTTACCGAGGACATCCAGTGGGCATGACAGTATTTGGTTACTGGTGGATAGACTGACGAAGCTGGCTCGGTTGTTGCCGATCAAAGTCAGTTGGAGCGTGCAGAAGTTGGCCCGGTTGTATGTGGAGCGGATCGTTCCATTGCATGGAGTCCCCATCTCCATTGTGTCTGATCGTGATCCGCGCTTCACATCGAGATTCTGGAGGAGTTTACAGAGAGCTCTAGGCACCGAGTTAGCATTTAGCTCGACCTACCATCCTCAGTCGGACGGTCAATCTAAGAGGACCATCCAGACTTTGGAGGACATGTTGAGATCATGTTGCCTAGAATGACAGGGGAGTTGGACCCACCATTTACCGTTAGTGGAGTTTGCCTACAACAACAGCTATCATTCGAGCATTGGTATAACTCGACTGTGGTGAAAATCCGAACGGGTGCTATAGGCAAAATAGGGTACCCTGCCACGTGAAAACCAGTGAGGGCGAGTGGGCAAAAGCAAGAAGAGGCTAGCTCCGGTGAAAACCCAAAAGAGTGCTTGGGTCAGTAATGTGGTAACAAAAAAATCTCTTTCACTCCCTCTCTACCCATGTTCACAGAGGCTCCTGATAGGACATTCATCACATGTCCCACTGGAAAGTCAGTAGGTACCTTCGATTCTCATCATCATCGGCAAGATCAATGAATAAGCCATCGACTCGGACCTTTTGTCCCCGTTGATAATCACACCATTCTTGTTTTGGCATCTAGCCAATCCCGATGAATAAGCTACCTTCAAACCTCATCGTCATCGGCGAGACCGATGAACAAACCATCGACTTAGACCTTTTTTCCCCGTCAATAAACAAATCTTTCTTACTTCAGCATCTAACTAATGTCGATGAATAAGCTACCTCCGATTCTCATTATCATCAGTGAGATCGATGAACAAATCGTTGACTCAGACCTTTTGTCCCCGTAGATAAATAAACCTTTCTTGCTTCAGCATCTAACCCATGCTGATGAATACACTACCTTCAATTTTCATCATCATTGGCGAGATCGATGAACAAACTATTGACTCTGACATTTCATCCCCGTCGATAAACAAACCTTTCTTTCTTCGGCATCTAACCCATGTCGATGAATACACTACCTTCGATTTTCATCATCATTGGGGAGATCGATGAACAAGTTGTCGACTGGGACCTTTTGTCCCCAGATAAACAAACCCTTCTTGCTTCGACATCTAACCGATGTCGATGAACAAAATGCCTTCGATTCTTGTCATCATCGGCGAGATCGATGAACAAGTCATCGACTCGGACCTTTCATCCCCATCGATAAATAAATCCTTCTTACTTCGGCATCTAACCTATGCCGATGAACAAAATGCCTTTGATCCTTGTCATCATTGGCAAGATCGATGAACAAACCTTTAACTCAGACCTTTCATCCCCGTCGATGAACAAACTTTTCTTTGCTTCAGCATTTAACCAATGCTGATGAATATACTACCTTCGATCCTTGTCATCATTGGGGAGATTGATGAACAAACCTTCAACTTAGATATTTCATCCCCGTTGATGAACAAACTTCTCTTTGCTTCAGTATTTAACCAATGTCAATGAATATACCGGAAAAGTCATCTCGTACCCGTGAAGATCTGTAAACACCAAAAAATAAAGGGCGTCAAAAAAAATCTCGGGTGTTACCCCAATGGACAACCCCCCGATACTTAAGTCAGCAACGGATTAATAAAGAGTAGAAAATAGCAGATGAGAGAGAGAGATCGTAGTAGAAGGTCGAGGAGCCGTGTAGATCTTCCAGACGAGTGTTCGTCGCTTCCAATACTCACTCGGTGAGTGCTCGCTGGACGGTAAGACTGTCGGAGGGGACCTCTCTTTGAGTGTGGAGTGTCGTCCCTTCCTTCTCTCCGTGTAGCGGGGCTAGTAACTCTATCCTATTGCATGGCAGTTCGACAGAATGATCCACCATCTCTCTTATCTGCCGATGTCCTTCTTATAAGGGTTGTCCTGGAGCGAGGAGCCTTGTTCCTTGATAGGGGAAGACGTGAGTGGAGGAGTAACGCTTTCTCTCTATAGCGACGGGAGTTTTTCGTCAGAGGACGATTACTCCGGCGTCAGTTGGTCCCAGGGTGAGTCTTACGGCGCTCGTGGGGCATGCTCACCCATTATGGGGTCAATGTCGACGTTGTGGGGGGTAACAGTCGGTCATCGGAGGGTCTTCCAGCAGTCGCTGTGCTTGGGCCCTAGTTTTTACGAGTTGTAGAATCCGATGCTAAGTCAAATTGGGCCGCACCTTGATGAGCCGTAGCTGTTGGGCGCCTCTTGGGCACGATGTAGAGGGGGGGTCGGTTTGGACCAATTGTTATTGGGCCGACCCCGGGCCATGTCAGATTTATCTTCCTCAGTGTCCATCGGCTTTGGTGCACGGTGGCTTTTCAAAGGTGAGAGAGTCAGACACAAAGCAATGGGGGAAAATAAAGTCGGCGAAGCAGGTCTGCGGTGGTTTTTACACTTATAAAGTAGGTTATCAAGTTAAAATGTCATTGGAGGACCTAAATGTCTAGACGATAAACAACTAAAAAAGTGAATGTGAGGGCATAATTGTAAATCATCTATCCTAATTATTTCACACGTACTGCACATTTAATGCATTTTCACATTTCAAAAAATAGCCCGACAAAGTGTCCCGTTCTCCAGTGCATCGTCATAACTTAGATTACCGTAATTTTATTCCCCTCCATTTACTTGCCAAACGTAGCCTTAGGTGATTTTGATTTTTTATTTTTTAATATAAGTACCTCCCTAAATATCAATTAGAATGGCAAATGATGCAAAATATGCAAGAAAAAGAAAAAAAGAAGCAAGAAAAAAAATAAAAAAAGAAGGAAAGGAAAGGGCCTGTTCTGGGGGCAGGCACCAAAAAAAAGAAGAAAAAAATGAGCAAAAAGGAGGGCAAATGAAATTTGCATATATAGACATAAGGCTCCGCCTACTGAATCTGAGATGTCATCTCTTAGAAGGTTGGGTCCTTTTGAAAAAAAGATAAAAAAATGAATGCAAAAGAAAAGAAGACAAAGAAAATTATGAGGTCAACAGGGCCTCCCCATCCGCCCCCCCATAGGTAGAAGGCTCCCTAGTAGCATTGCAGGTGAATGCCCAAGGGAAAATAAAATGACCACGCCATCTGCGGAGGTAGGAAGACCCTGCAGCCACAGCTTCTAAGAAAAAGGGCCAAGGCGATAACACTTGGCGTAAGCACTGGAGGCCCGAGCCGAAGCTGTTCAGAGCATCTCCTGAAGAAATAAATGACAAAAGAAGATAGTTGTTGATCGGATGCATAGCTATCACTGAATATCCCTAGGGGGACTATGTAATCAACAGTCCCACCGACGCTAAAGAGCCCTCATTGGCCACTAGGCCTCTCGTTTCAAATATGGGTCCATGCCCATTGAGGGGAATAAAAAGAACAATCATTACTGAGTCAGCTACACCCTCAACTCCTTATCAAGTCAGCAAATAAATACCTTTCGGCTTCTAATGGCTTGTCTCAACACCCCTTGGTGCCACCAGAATTCATGGTGTCTTGTCATCTTCCCATCCTATGGGGGTACTCCTCACTTGTCCCACTGGAATTCATGGTGTCTTGCCATCTTCCCATCCTACCGGGGTACTCCCCACTTGTCTCACTGGGACTAACCCTCCACCCTTGATCTGAGACCTATGCTCCCAGCCAATGCATTCTCATTGCCTTTCGACATTCAGCCATGACAATATCATATTTGTCCCACGGGACTCTCCCACCACTACCGGTGCAGAATTCTTGCCCAATGTTGGCCCAATAAAATCTCTTTTTCCTTGGCATAAGGCACTCCGCCCTTGTTGAGCTCAAAACTCTGCCCATCAGTCCCGCCGGACTGGGTTTATAAAATCTTTTTCCTTGGCCTGAGGCACTCTACCTTCGTCGAGCCCTAAATTATCCTTCGCCCCACTGGGATGGGTTCATAAAGCTTCTTTCTTTGGCCGTTTACCTATTTAGATAGGTTTTCCTACTTTGTTATAACTGTGATTTAATTATGCCACTGCCTGTTTACTATTTTGAAGGCATGTTCTAATTGCCTTTATTACTGTATGCTTATGTGTTTAGTGCGTGGTAGGGATCCGTGTGACCCCTACTGAGTCTAGCTGTGACTCATCCTTCTTCTTTGCAGGTGAGCCATCCCAGCCATCCGCCAGTCCCTCGCGTGTTTTTGGAGGCCGTGCCTAGAGCGCCAGCTGTTGTCCGTTGTCCTAGTATACTTTTGTCCGGGGTATGCCCCGAGTAGTTGTATAGTGGGATTATTTTGGCGTTGTCAGACTTGTACATTTGTAAATTCTAGACTATCATTTACAACTATCACTCTAATATATTTCTTTTAATTACTTTCACACATTAATTTAATTTTCTACTCTAATTATTATTATGTGCGATGTAGTTCCAATTGTTTATCCGCCTCCTCGACAAGCCCCACTAACCCTTCAGGGGCCTCATCAGCCTCTTGGGTGGCATCCCCAGTTCTTGGTAACAGTAGTCTGATACTTGTATCGGGTTATCGGTACCCTGAGCTCTGGGTCATTACAGACAGGCTGAAGGCTATAGCCATGGAAGGGTCGACCCCCGGGTCTGTAAGGGATGTGGAGTTAGCAAATACACAACTTGGCAGTGCCGTGGTTGCCACTCATGAGAGCCACATGGGTGTGCTTAGGACTTCCAGCCAGAGAAACATCAACTGTCGCGTACGTTGTCCCTCCATGGCCCCTACCACGGGCCTCAACCTTGCTTGTCTTCCATTGTCCTCCCCCTTCACGACAGGGAAAGAGGCAGCAAATCTAAAAGGGGGTCGCGGCAGAGAACCTTGGGTGTGAGAGGGGGGCATCTCTCACAACACCGATGCCACCACCAAGGAGAGGATAAGGTGGGTGGCCTAACAATTTCTACGACATATTCACACGAACATATTCGTCCATCGTTAACAGCATGAGAATCACATGGCAGACATTTTAGATATATTAGGGATACCTATAGTAAAATGTCTAAATGTGGGATTTAAATATATAAGTTTATAAGGGTACATATGTTAAAAAATCCATTAACCTTTTGGGTTTTTCTCAGCCCTCCGCACTTTAGTTTGCACATGATTATATATGGGGTTAGGGTGGATCATGCACACCATTTAACGTGCAGAGTTATGTATTATTTAAATGATTTACAACGACTTGATGGTCGTACTCGTGACTCTGAATCTTCTAGGTACGATTTGAGTGGCCCCGAGTCAAGGTGTCGAAGGTGAATTGAACCGACTCGGCAAAACCATACCATGCATCGGTTCTTACTGCACCCAGACATACCCTTGTTGGTGGGAATGTTTCAGTACCTCTGCAGTGCTTCTAGCCAACAGAATGGTTACTGCCTTGAATCAGACATGTGAACAAGGATCTCCCTGAAAATCAACACAGAGGTTGCAGCCTTGGGAGAGGAGTGGGGACTTGCAAGCTTCACTTAAAAAGTTAATAAACTTCTAGGCTGTTATCATCAGTAAAGTGGTTGAAGAATGGTGAAGAAGGAACTCTCCCCTAGTTTTGTTAAACATGCAACCTGCAACTCTATCCACAATTACAACTACAAGGAATAAAGGATAAAAGAATAAGGAAGGTCCCAACATCATTTGACAGTTCTTTGCTGGGAGATTCCCACCAAGGAGCAGGGGAGTCATCTGAAAAAGCTGCCCCAGGATCAAAAGTGAGAAAGGGAACACAGAAAGAGAGCAAATGATGGAAGAGGGTGATTGATCATGATTATGGCATTAAACAGGGAAGAAAAATTTAAGAAGCCAAAAAAAAATGTAATAATCACACTCAGGAGCTCCAGAGGCTGGTCAGTATTGTCAAGAATCTGTTGGAAGAAAGCTTCTTGATGATCTTCTTGGCCTCTGCTACATCTCCCTCTGCCAGTTTCTGCAGGTTCTTCACATACCCAGATGATGCAATCTTCCTCCTCCCGCTGCCGCTGTCGCAGATGGCCATGAGGGCAGAGAGCAGGAGCTTCCTGTTCACCTTCTCCTCCTCCTCAGGGGCCAATAGCTGCAGGATCCTGCACACGCCGTGCTCATCCTGCACGAACCTCCTCTGGTTCCTGTGCACCGACAACATCCTGGCGAGCGCCTCCGCCGCCACATCCCGGACCTCGGGCGTCCGGGCCTCCCCCAACAGCCTCACGAGCTCGGGCATGAAGCCAGCGTCGGCCATCGCCCGCCTGGCCTCTGGCGAAGCCGCGCAGAGGCGCGAGGCAGCCTTGAGCGCCGCCTCCTGCACGGAGGTCTCGCCGTGCCTGAGGAAGAAGACCACCCGGCCGAGGAACCCAGAGCCTAGCAGGGCGGTAACGGAGCTCGCCGGCGGGAAACAGAGGGCCCCGATGGCCCTGAAGGCGATCTCCCTGGCCTTGGAAGAGAAAGACGAGTTGGGGTCGAGCACCCGGACCAACGACTCGGTTCCTCCTCCCCTCGCGACTCTGGCTTTCATTTCGGCGTCGTCGCCGGCGATGGCCTGCAGGAGCACTATGGCCTGGATGGCAGAGGCCTCTTCCTTGGAGCCGGTGAGCGCCACGAACACCGGCACCGCCCCCTGCTCCACCATAAACCTCCTGATCTCGCCGACGCCGGCGAGGTTCCGCAGGACGCCGCAGGCGTAGCTGATCAGCTCGCTTCGGTTGCTTCCGTCGCCGCAAATTTTTAGCAGTACGGTGACGCCCCCATGCGCCGACACCGACCACGCGTTGTCGGAGTTCTCCGTGAGGTTCCGCAGAGCCCCCGCGGCCCTTTCCCTAGCCGGCGCGGTCCCGGCCTCCAGCACCCGGACCAGCGCGGCCACGGCGCCGGCGTGGACTAGCGGAGGGCGGTAGGACTCGAACGCGGCGATGCTCGACACCGCCGCAGACGCTTCTTCCTGGACGTCCCCGTCGCCGGACTCGAGGAGTCCCACTAGGAGGCCGGCGGCGTCCGGCGTCTCGACGGCGGAGATGCGGGCGTACTTGTCGTCCTCCTGGAGCACCTCGTTGAGGGCGACCAGCGTCCGGGAGGCCATCTCGGTGTCCGTCCCCACCTTCAACCGGGAGAAGAGGTCCCTCACATAAGCCCTCATGTCGTCGCGGGTGGCGCCGGCGCCGGGCTTGGACAGTACGATGGCGCGGGCGTGGGCGAGAACCCCCGAGGCGTAGACCTCGTCCAACGTCCTGGCGTGGAGGTCCAATTTGGAGGCCACCAGGTCGAGGTTGCTCCGCATGAGGAGCTTCCCGCCGGCGTAGGACTCCTCGGCGCAGTCGCAGGCGAGGCCGTAGGCCTCGTCCGCAGTCGAAGTGATGGCCCGCAGGAGTGCGGACAAGGTCGAATTGCAGCCGGAGCCGGGCGAGTCGGCGCCCGCGGCGGCGGCCGTAAGGCCGGAGCTGAGCTTGGCGAGGCGGTTGCGGATGGACTGCCATTTTCCGGGGAAGGACTTGATGGAGTAGGAGTAGGAGATTAGGGAGTCGACGTGGGCGGCCACCCGCCGGAGCTCAGCTTCTTGGAGAGCTCCGGCGGGCGTGGGCGGCCCTGCAGCTGCAACTTCCTCCTCCTCTTCTCCACCTCCAACCATTTCGGAGAGCAATTCTGTGCCTGGACTCTGGACGTGCAACTCCGGCGACGTGGGGGAACCGCCGGACGGGGGAGAGGAGGAGGAGGTGGGTCTCGTTGGTAGAGCGACGTACTACTGTAATCTAACTGCAGGGGGATTTATTGGCTGCATGTTTATTCCGACCTCGATTTATCCTATCCCATCTCTCTCTCTCTCTCTCTCCCCCCTCCTTATTTCGGTCCCGGTTTATCCCCATCCCATCCCGACAATCGAATTTAAGTCCACGTTGAGATAGCCGGACCCTCTGACACCAACAAGTATTTAGTAGAGCTTACCTGTGTTGGAATTGTGGGCAAAAGGGTCGTTGCAGGAGTTCTTTTGGGGTGGGGATGTGGATTGGAAGGTAAGTGTAGTCTGTTGTGGGTAGGGGTGGGATTTGGGAACGGTGGTGGTGATGATCATGACCTCGATGATGGACTTGTTGGTTGAGGAGACAGGAAGAATTGGCGGGGGTATCATGACGATCATGATGGGATTTGGTACTGTACTGTTACAATGTTGGGAGAATAGGGATAACCCTTACCCCCAGAGAGTCGGGGGATTTGTCGTGGGTTTGAAGTGATTCAAGTCTATGCTCTCTTTTATAACGCGAATAAGATAGATTAATCAGAGTTGGATTGACTATTCTTAATTTAATATTTTTTTTCTTAATCAGAATCAGATAGGATTAAAGTAGATTAACTTATTCCTAAAAAATAGGTGAAATGAGTTAATCTATCTCTATTTAAGTTAGGAGTCGGGTGGACTATCTCGAGTAAATCACTTGCCTCTAATCCACCTCGTCATCAAACTCGCCCGGACGTGTTTGACGCGTGAGTAAAATAAAGGAGCAGATGAGAGAGCGATAACCCTCGCTCTCTCTTCACACACAAACGCGCTAATGAGTTTCGGTTAGTAAAATCCTCCTAGAGTATTGAGAAAGTGGCGGAAGAAGAAAGCGCAAATGAAGAGCCAAAAACTAGCGGTGGCCATGAAAAATCGATGTCTCTCCCTCGAGCGCTAGGAAGCCTCTCTCTGAGGGGTGGAGCTCTATGTGAGTCTAGTGGCCCCTCAGAAAAGGGGGAAGAAACCCATAGATTTCCTCGTGTTCTCCATGAAATGGTCTTCGACCATGCCCCTTAGTGGGGTGACATTAAATCCCTGACCAGGAATCCCATAGTGTTACTGATCGGCGAGTGTGTATGTGATCGAATAACATACCGGTTGTGCCACCGAATGGTCAATGAGGTCAGTGCAACCATGAAGTACCCTCTCATCACTGCGATGGGTTATAGGGGTCTCCCGCAGCCTTCCTCCAGCCGGCCATCCCAAGGTTTTATTCTGTATCCCCTTTAAAGTGTTCTATGGAACTCCCATTGGTGGTTTTATGCTCTCCAGATATCTCATTCCTTCCTGTCACTTCTGCCCCCTCCAGTCGTCCCTGTGCCGAGCAAGAGCCCAGCAGGTGGGTTAGGGCCGCTCGTTATTGCTAAAAGGGGATGCATTGATAGTATGCCTCAGTTGCCTTGCTAACCTTTGTTTCGGTACCAGAGGTGGAAATGCTTCCCGATGTAATTATGTTTATCCCGAGATTGAGATCATGGATTGATTACCCGGGGAGGGTACATTTCGGCCGAATCGGCCACATCCTAGTCTCGTGAAACCTTTACTCGCCATGGGTTCTAGGGGGTCTGTCTAACAATGACATGTTCCCCTGGAAATCCCACTGCACGGTTGAGATATGAATAGAGTGATCAACTGATCACACATGGTCCCTTCGATAAATTTCCCAGGGGTTTGTGCCTTAGTAGGCTGGCCCTCAGGATTCATCATGCACTTACCTTGGATTTTTAGGATTCCATTTGGGATCTCTCACTTAGTTATGGGTTGACATCGGATTTCTCTTGTGTCGATCTGCTTGACATATTGAGCATCCCCCCCATCATGGGGAGATGATGCCCAACTATTTTCAAGAAATTATGCATCTAATCAAGAAACGCAGACATCCAAATTCCATGACTCAAAGCATGCTAGAGTATGAACCTCGCACAGAGAGAATGCGTTAAAGAAATTAAAAGAATAATAATCAAGAATAAATTGACATTAAGGCTGTTGAGCTATGGTTTTGAAGATAACTAAACTTCATGTGTGATGATATGATTTTGATGATTGATTGAAGATATGGTCTATGGTTTTGATGCTAACTAGGGCCTTCCTGATGCCCTGGGGACATATGGTGCCCAGTTTGGAGGATATTGCTCGCATCACTGGCCTCAGAGTGGATGGCGAGGTGATGACTGGGGTCACCTACCCCGATTATCAGGAGAGCACTCAGAAACTTCTTGGGTTGGAATTAAAGGACCGAAAGAACAGGTCAGTAACCAGGGCATATATCATGAAGGCATTGGGTCTTACTGACATCCGTCCACATGATAACTAGTCCTTAGAGGAATTCATAGAGAGAGCTGAAAGAGGGTCCCGCGCTATGTACTGGTGGATGCCAGCAACTGGGAGAAATCAAATATGGACTTGAGGAGATTCCTCCGCTTCCTGTTGGGGAGGTTGCTGCTAGGTTCCAAGGGAGATGACATCCATTGCCACTTCCTAGAGTTCTTAGTTCACCTAGAAAGAGTAGGACACTATGCTTGGGGGGCTGCCGTATTGGCACATTTATTTGCAGGTCTGTCCCAAGGGACAGATCGAGAGGTGACTGTGAGTGGCTTTACACCATTCCTCCAGGTAGGCAACTAATCTATTTCAGGAAATGCTAATGACATGTGGTTACATAGCTATGGAGTTATTACTACAGCCCAATGGGGAGAGCTCGACAATGGTGCACGACGGTGGTGCCACTAGCTCGGCGGTGACAGCCTGTTATGAGCACAGCCCCTCTATCTTACCAGTTGATGGCGTTAAGGCGCGAGCTGCAAGAGTTCCCTGCAGCGATGGTAGGATTTTTTTTGTCATTTTTTTCTTTGAATGGATGACTAAGAGATATATACATGCTACCGTAGGTGATCTGGAGACCTTATTCAAGCATGGTCGATGCTGACCAGCTATGGGTTATCACAAGCCTTGCCCGATTTAGCCGGTACCTTTGGGTTCATTGTCTGAATGAAATCGAGCCACTTTGGCTACGACTGGTCATGAGGACTTTAGGGCTTGCCCAGGAATGGGTAGATATGACTGCGCCATCTCACGTCGGGAGGAAGACACGCGGGCTGGTAACCTGTGTTGATTGGCCAGTACGCTTCCCCGAATAGTACAAGGATTGGCAGCGGGGTGGCACGCTCGTGGAGTCACACGCGTAGGACAATGAAGATTACCTGCGCCTCTACAGAGCGATGTATTCAGAACAACGCCATCCTGAGCGGCTTGTAGAGGTGAATGTAATTTTTTTTGGTTTGGTCTCCTTCTCAAACTCAAGGCTATGAAATCTATGCTCAAAGACTGGAACAAAAATGTTTTTGGAAACATTTTCAACAATATTTTCGCTGCTGAGGACAGGGTGGCTGTGGCTCAGTTAGCTTTGGATGTTGATCCCTCGGATGCAAATTACTTGACTCTTGATGCTGAGAGAACTACTCTAACTAACCTATTTATACAGGTAGAAAATTTTTGGAGATAGAAATCTCACATTCAATGGCTAAATGATGGTGATCGAAACACCAAATATTTTCATGCTGTAGTGCTTTCCAAGAGGGCTAAGAATCTGATTACTACATTAAAGGATGATAATGGTATTACTGTGGACAATGTGGACCTTCTAAAAACCATGGCTGTGTGCCATTTTGAGAATGCTTTTTCTTCTCAGCCTCATATCATTTCTAAGCAACTATTGCAAGTCATTCCATCTCTTTTATCTTCTCAGGATAATGACTCTCTTTGTGCTATTCCTAATGATGAGGAAATTAGGACTGCTATTTTCTCAATGTCTCTGAATAGTGCACCCGGTCCTGATGGGTTTACAGGTCACTTTTATCAATCTTGTTGGTCTTTCATTCAACATGAGGTATGCAATGCTATTAGGGATTTCTTCTTGGGCAGTGACTTACCTCGGGCCATGTATGCATCGGTTATTGCTCTTATTCCCAAAGTCCCCAAGCCTGAAGGTTTCGGGGACTTCAGGCCGATCAGTCTTTGTAACTTCTCCTTTAAAATTATCTCTAGAATATTGAATGATAGATTATCACTGCTGCTGCCATCCTTAATTTCAGTGGAACAAGGAGCTTTTGTCAAAGGATGCGTCATTGGAGAAAACATTCTACTAGCAAAGGAAATCATCAATGGCATTGGTAGGAAGGCTAGAGGGGAAAATGTGGCTATTAAACTCGACATGGCCAAGGCATATGATAGACTGGAGTGGGATTTCTTGATCGCTATTCTGAGGAGTTTGGCTTTTCGAAGTTGTTTCTTAATATGATCTTCAGGCTTCTATCAAATTCTTGGTCTTCCATCCTATTTAATGGTTACATGGTTGGCTTCTTCAAGTCCTCCAGAGGCATTAGACAGGGTGACCCTATTGCCCCATCATTATTTATTCTAGCTGAAGAAGCCTTAAGTTGAGGGCTTTCTCATTTGTTCCAGTCTATAAAGGTGGGTTTTTCTGAAGGTTTCTCATGAACGATGCTTATTTCACAGTTTTTTTGAAAGTGGGTAGTACTACTATTGTATTACAACAAAAGGGGAATATACACGTATAGACAAAGTGCTCCCAAAAGACCCATGTGCATACCAAGGTGTAAGACACATTAACCCCCCAATTAAACAAAAAGAGTGGAGTTGAGGGAATTCATATTACAAAGTTACTCCGCCCATTCCCTCACTCTGTCACAAATAAAAGAGACAAGAGAAGCCTCCACTCTGGCCTCCCTCCTAAAGATCTTATTATTACATTCACCCCACAATGACCAAAGAGTGGCATGCAGGATCAATCACAGCACTGTATCATCTCCCTTGGTATGCCATGCCCTCCCCCAAGTCGCAATGAGATGGTGCACCTCTCACTGTCGTCCAAGGACATGACGGACCCTCCTAGCCAACCCCTCCCACACCTCCTGTGTATAGGTGCACCCTGCAAACAGGTGGTCCAAGGTCTCATCCTCATATCCGCAAAGTTTGCAAGTCGGCTGAACCCCCGGGATGAAAGGAAGCAACCTGTCCCGGATAGGTAACCTCCCGTAAGAGATCTTCCAAGTGAGTAACTTCACCTTCAACGAACTCCACGGCGTCCACACTTGAGGGAGGAGACTGTGACGCACCCCTACGTCGGAAATGATGAAATATGCCGACCTCACTGAGAAGGACTCCTCCTTACCCCACCTCTAAGTCCACACGTCTTCCCTATCGGAATTGGGAACAAAGTTGTGGAGGAAGAGTAAGAGGTCCACAAACTAGTCCATCTCGTCGCTCCTGAGGCCCCTCTTGAAGATCAGGGCCCATATACCTCCTGGCAGTTGGGAGTCAAAAGCCTAAGCGACCGACCCCAAAAGATCAAAAACAACAAAGAGTTTAGGGAAAGAAGCCTCCAGAGTGAAGTCCCTGCAACACTTGTTCTTCCAGAAAAGACACTGATCGCCTTTCCCTAGTCGGATCCGCACACTAGAAGAGATAGTGTCATTGCAGGTCTAAATGTCACACAAATCGGGGAAGTCCGATGATGAGCAAAAGAATCCAAGTCCCACACACGCCTCCTACTAAACTATTTCTACTTGATAACCTCTGCCCACAACCCATTATCTCCTGCCCCCAACTTCCACGGCCATTTGCATAAGAGATCCAAATTAAAATCCTTAACATCCTTGATCCCAAAGCCACCCTCTATCTCGATCTATCCTCGATAGGTTCCTCCAGGATCTTGCTCAATGCTCCCACACCCTCCTTAGGTACCCGGAGTTTGTAGCAATAGCCATCATCCTGAAGGATGATGAGGAGCTAGATGGGGTATGTAGCGATGATGGGTAAGGTGTTTATGAAATCATAGACAAGAAAGACCCGATCGAGTATGAGGATAGCGACGTGGATGGCACTGTCGATTTGTACGTGCAGGGTTTGAAAAGGTTTGATGAATCGTCATCGGCAGTGGATGAATCCATGAAAGAAATTAATCTCAGAATGGAAGAGGATCCCAGGCTCATAATCATTTCTGATAATCTCCCTCCTCAGGTTGAAGAGGAGTTAGTTAAGGTTTTGAGGGAGTATAGTGATTCCTTTGCCTGGTCCTACGAGGACATGCTGGGTTTTGACCCCGCCTTGGTGGAACATAGACTTGTACTCAAACCAGTGGCAAAACCCGTTAAACAGAAATTAAGAAGATTTCACCCCCACATGGCTTTGAGAATGAAAGAAGAAGTTGATAAATTCCATAAGGCTAGGTTCATTCGAGTCATTTTGTATCCTCAGTGGGTGGCAAATATAGTTCCCGTTATCAAAAAGGATGGGACGGTGCAAATTTGCATTGATTTCAGGGATTTGAATAATGCATGTCCCAAGGATGATTTTCTGCTACCTCATATAGATGTATTGGTGGATAACACCACCAAGTACGAAGCTCTACCATTCATGGATGGTTACTCAAGATATAACCAAATTCGTCTAGCTCCATAAGACTAAGAGAAAATCTCATTCACCACGCCCTGGGGCACCTACTACTATGTGGTCATGTCATTCGGTTTGAAGAATGCGGGTGCCACATACCAACGGGCGATGATGGTAATATTCCACGATATGATGCATGTCTATATGGAAGCTTTATGGATGATATCTTGGTGAAATCGAGGACTAAAGAAGAGCACCTTGCTATTTTGGCCAAGGTGTTGCAAAGGGCTCAGGAGTACAAGTTGAAGATGAATCCGAAGAAATGTGAGTTTGGAGTATCTTAAGGGACATTGCTGGGTTTCATAGTTAGCAAGCGAGGGATCCAAATTGATCCAAACAAAGTCAAAGCCATCATGGATATGCCCCCGTCAAAGAACATCATTGAACTTCGAGGATTGATTGGACGTTTATAGTTCATTCAGAGATTTATATCTCAACAACAGGACCTTGGTCTTCTCCTTGGGAAAAGAATAGGCCTTCTTCATTTTGTCTCAGAGTGTGGGGCCCTCTTTACTATCTCTGGCTTTAGCAGGCTGAGGGGAAACTGCCTTCTTGCCTTTATCCTTCTGCTGTACAAACGCCTTGATGTCAAGAGTGTTTGCTTCTTTGGGCGCTGAACGTTGCTCTACTGTCTTTGCCTTCTGCGTAGGGGCAGTAATCAATGTAGGGGTAGGCCTATCCAGAAAAGCTTCCACCTCGACCACAATATTGTTCAAGCGGTCGAACGACTGTTTCTCCATGCCAACCATCTTTTCCAGCACCTCCCTTCTGAGGTTCTTTTTACAAATTTGTACAGCGTCCTCTTGGTGTGGGGGCCACTGCATCTCATCTCGAGGTTTCTCCACCTCTTAATATATTCAAGGGCCGTTTCATCTACCCTTTGTCTTGTTGAGTAAAGTTCAGCCACCGTGACCTCCCTCTCAGTGACATAAAATCTCTCTCTAAATTTCTTCTACATATCCGTCCAATCGCTGATCGACCCGACCGGAAGGCTGGAGTACCATTCAAAAGCGAGTCCCGTCAGCGAGGACCCAAAAAACTTCAGCAGGTATGATTCGTCTGCGGCTAGATCACCCATGACGGTCATATATTAAGCAACATGTTCCTTCGGGGATCCCTTCCCGTTGAACTTGTTGAACTTGTCGAACTTGGGTGGCTTACTGATCTCAGGAGGGAGCCGCTTGGCTGCATGGTGTGGCGGGTATGGCACCCGGTAGCCATCAAATGCAACATAGTCGCCTTCACTGTGCTCAGCAAGCTTCAGCTCGATCATCCTTTCTACCATCATCTTGTTGACAGTAGTCAAATCGGTCAGGTCCGAGTAGAAGTGTGCCGGTTGCAGGTGTTGTGCCCCGGGAGCCATTAGTATATCATGGTTTTGATAATGGCTAACACTATAAGTCATTGATGATTTGCCACTCCGGTATGATTAAATTACTTAATGGTTTGTTCATGACAGGTAAGCCTATGAACGGACAAGAAATGGAGTGGAGAAGGCAAAAGTGAAATCCCAATGATCGCGCCCAAGCAAGAATGGAAATCTATTCAAGAAGCAAATGGCTGGACTACTATCAGAAGATCAAGTTGGTTTTCAACAGTTAGCACAAAAGAATCAACGCTTGGCCACATGAGAGCCGATGCACAACAAGATAATTAATAAAATCTATAGATAAAATCTCCATCTCCCTCCCAGATCAAATGGCACCCCATTTGGTGGAGAAACCGTAAAGAAAATGGTGGAGGAAGGTGGAGGTTTAACCACAGATGGAGAGAGAAAATGCAATTAATCCATAGATCTCGGGCATGTATGTGGTCGTGCGATAGGCCGCCCGGTCCTATACGTGGTCTACTGTTAGACCGCCTATGGCCGTCGATGGTAAATAAATAAAGTGATAAATTATCCAATTATCCCATCGAACAGACCGGTAGACAGGGCACTAGACTCTTCAAGATAGAACGGTCAATGATGGACCACTCAATAAATGGCACGGTCCATTGTGGGCCGTGAGAACCATGTCTGTGATAAATACACTAAATCAAGATAATTATATAATTATCTAAAAAACCAACTGGCTTAGGACTCTAGGAATGGGACGGTCTAATGACAAGCTATGCAATGGAGGTGAACGGTTTAAATCAGACCGTGCAAATGCTTGTTGGTGGAAATTTAGAAAATCAACTAAATATTCAGTAAATCACTCTGAGCATGTTAACGGTTCTTGACGGACCGCTCCAGAACAGAATGGCCCATCGATAGACTGCGCAATAGCTGGGCATATGAAATTGATAAAATGGGATATATGAGCCCATTTACCCCAAAATCTAAATGAAATCAAGGCCCATTAAGCCCGAATTTGAGAGCAAATCTTGCTAGTGAGGGAGGTACCCATAAAATGAGCCCAACGAGTAATGGACAACTCGAGACATCAACAAATGGTGAGAAAAAGAAATGACTCAACTCATAGGCAATAATGGGTTTCAACAACATGGTGTATTTTAGCAAATCCGCCTAAGATATCAGCTTTATTTCATGTGACAGCATATAGTGCCAGAGTTTCTTGACGGCGAAGACCAGTGTCAAGTAGACTTTCTCAATGAAAGTATACTTCTCTTCAGTTCTGACCAGTCTTCAACTGAGGTAGTAGAGGGCTTGTTCCTTCCCTTCTTCATTATTCTGGGTGAGCATTGCTACCAAGGAGTAGTGATGGGGGCATCCATTGCCCCTCCATATTTTTCAAGGCTCGACTTGATCGTCGGCATGTGCCATCATGCCCATCTTATTTTTCTGAGTCTATTCATGTAATTTTCATATTTTATTTGAGTCATAAACTATGTAATTTTCTTTTTATTTGATCGAGAAATGACACTCTGGGCATAAGCGATCAATCACTCGGCCGCTAGGGGAAACCAAGCAGTCAAGGAGGAAACCGCTATGCAACTAGAGATAAGAATACTGGCAGTCCTAGATTGGATCGTTAGGGAACCTATAGCAGTCAAGGAGTAGACCGCACTCAGTCGACCTAAACTGACCTATCTAGAGAACCACCGACATACAGACACCGCCCTAGAACACTAACCTAAAATAGACAGATAGGACATGGAACAAGCCATCACGGCTACCAGACACAACAACGGACAAGACTCACTGGGCGGTCACAAAGGGGCCGCTCAATGGGATGAACGGTCTAGGGAAAGGCCGTTCAAAAAAAGGGCTGAACGGTCTATGAAAGGCCGCTCACAAGGGACTGGACGGTCCACAGGAAGCCGCTCAGGGGCACTGAATGGTCTGAACCAGGCCGCTCAGGGGAACCGACCGACTATAGTAATGGTCAGAACAGATTTGACCAAATCGCTCAAGACATGGCATGGTTAAGGGCAAGCCACCCTATGAACCGACCGAAGCCAATTGAACGGTTAGCATCCCACCATTCAAGAGGCAGAGCAGACCAGACATGGCTGCTTAACTCCACGGGGAAACTGGCACGGCTGGAAACCAGCCGCCCAAGGAGACAGAACAGCTCCCAACAGGCCACTCAAGCCATAGCGCCATCTATCGAGTGACCGCTCGACCCCCAAACTGACTCACATTGAACGGTCAGAAACCAGCCACCCTATATCCTAAGCAACTACTGCAAAGTTGTTTAGGCGTCACAGTGAGCAAACCTTAGGATCAGCCCGATCGTGGCCTTTCCATGCCCCGTTCATTCCAAAATGAAGGGGAATACAACCACATCAACGACATACAACATTTAGACTCTGACGGGAGTCAGATCGGTTGAGAAATGGCGACAAACGGGTAATTCTACGGAATCGACCCAAATGGAACCACCGGACTTCCCAAGCTCCTAACTGTCCCGAATGACCGCCAATCGACACGAAATCAGCGACTATGGAACACTGACGTTCCAGGGAGTCATTTGACACCAACTGATCATAAAATCGTCACCATTTTCTGGCGAACCCTACGAACTCCACAAAACCAGAATGAGCCCAAATTTGCTCGTTCTAGCACCGTTTGACGTAAAACTGGCGAGAGAACGTGCAAAAGAAGTAGGTGATCTTACCCTAGTTCGTGATGCAAGACTGGGGATAGTTGTCGACCTCCCATTGGAGGGATGTAAGCTAGTCGGGCTCTTTCGGCGAGTTGCTCAAATCTTCTCCCCACTGTGGGGATGTCGGCATGTCGAGCGCATGCCCTAAAGCTTACACGATGTGGATGATCCATGACCATTTCTTCTCTTCTCAGGGCCAAGCCCTTCTCATTCTTCTTTCCTGTCTCAGTATGCACGGGGCGGTGACAGACAGACGACTCTCGGTGGACAAGCTGGACCTTCTTGGGGACCCACACCTACTTGAAGTTCTTTGGCCTTGGGGCCAACTCTTTTCAGCCTCGGCAGCCTTCTTCTTCTCTTTCAGCTCTCCTTCTGGAGAGGGCCAGGAAGGAGTTGCGGGTTGGCACAACAGCAACCACCCGATCCAGGATTGCTTGGGTGTTGCATCCATCCAAAAAGATGTGGACACCACCGATCAAAACAGACTTTTCAGACACTAACAGTCGTCCGGCAATAGGAGCAGCACCTCTTCTTCGGGAGTTCCCTTGGCGACGGCCCCCGGGCTTGTTGTAGTAGGCGGGGCGAGCCCCCTAGGCTACATGGTGTACCATGCAGCTTGCAAGCTGAATCCATCTTGTTAGTAGGCCTCTGCAGGTTCGGGTTTCGACAACCCGTGGCTTCTTGCTGACGTCTTCCCCGACCACCTCTGGGGCCTCGATCTTCAGCACGTCGGTGAAGGCTACCCCCAAGAAGTTGGGGAAGCCGACCACTAGTGGAAAGGTGCCAAAAATGGTCGGTACCATCAGGTACCTGTTAGTAGCATGGTCAGCCATGATCGTGGGGCCAAAAGTCAAAGCAGTGATTCCAGCAACCATCGTTGTCTCCTGAAATCACAGAAACGAACAAACAATCAGCAAACCTTAGGAGGGCCCCCAGGCGCACTTATCTTGGCAAAGAGATGAAGGGAGACTCGGTCCCATCGGGCGTGCCAGACTTGTAGGGGTGAGATTTTATTGATTAGTTTTTGACGATTAATTAGAGATAATGCCTAGGCGTGTCAGTTACTGAGTGACAAACTTATTATGTGCTCGATCTGACTTGGTCAGACAAAAGTGAGGTCCGTGTCAGGACCGACAGTCCGTCATACCATAAAGGCTATGACATTAATTACATCCTCTGAGAGGGAGGAAGATCCTTGATTAATTGCCAAGATAATCAGCAAAGCTCTTAGATATAAATGAAGGCGTAGCTCCAGTGTCAAATAAAATAAAGGTGAGCTTTGAGCAAATAGAAAGAGTACCTTCCACGATGCCTCCTTCTTCGGTAAATTTCGCATCCTTACGAGCTTGAAGTCCACCTTGCTTTTTGATAGCAACTGAAAGTTTTTCCGGTAGAGCTTACTCGTTGAGGAGTGGACGATTCAAGATTCTATGATCCTGACTCCCACAATGAAGGCAGGCACCAAGTCTTCTCCAGCACTCTTCCGCCTTATGTCCAGACTTTTCACAATGCTTGCATAGTTCCTTTGGTGGGATAACAACATGGACAATTGATTTATCATTCCATCTTGGCTTCTTGTCCTTTTAGAAGTTACGCCCATTTGAATTAGGCTTCTTCTTCCTAAAAGAGGGCTTGAAGTTACCAGAGTTAGTGACTTGCTCCTTCTTAGCTTCTCTTCCCCGGATACGATCAAACATCTCCATCCCATCTTCTAGGAGTTGGGCTCTTCTCACCATATCAGCATATACTTGAATATCCATCAGGGTGAGTTGAGTAATATACTAGGGCTTTAATCCATTTAAAAATCTTCTCGCCTTCATCTTTTTGGTACCCACTAGGTGTGGTGCATACCAAGATAATCTTGTGAACTGAGCTTTATATTCCGCCACCGTCAAACTCCTTTACTTCAAGAAAGTAAATTCAACAGCCTTCCTTTCTTGCACCCTATCAGAGAAGTATTTATTATTGAAGTGTTTTACAAACTCTTCCCACAACACCTGATCATGTGATAGAGTTACTTCGACAGACTCCCACCAAGTACGAGCATCCTTTTCTAGCTAGAAAGTGGTCAATAGGACCTTTTCCTCATCCGCGTATTGCATAATGCGGAAGATCCTCTCGATCTCCTTTACCCAATGTTCCACCTTGTCTGGGTCCGTGGACCCTGCGAACTTGGGAGGGTTCATACTTTTGAAGCTTCTATGTAAATCTCCCACTCCACGATTAGCTCCTCCTTGAGCTACTTGTTGCAGCGCTTGGGTTAGTCCTTGCATCGTCTGCTGCATCTCGCACCATTGTGCTCTCTCGACAGACATTGGCGAGAATTCAGTCGGCAATAATAGCTACAAAACTTAAGTGTTTGTTTTATGTTTTCGATTTATCCTACTTTAAAGCTTAGCTCGTGGCTCTACCCATTCTCACATCCTAAAATCTAGCAATCAATTATGCAACCAATGACATGAACATGTATAGCAACTAAGGAGGAGACCAAATAGCACCCAAGCATGAAAATCACAACAGAAACTACGAAAATAAAGTGCACCTCAGGATGCGTACCTGTGACTAAAGTGACGGTCGACTATACCCGCGTCAAAAAACCTGACGGTCTAATAATAGACCACAAGAATACTGTAACGCCATAAGGTGCGACCGCCAAAAGACCCAGAAATCAGAAACAGTAGGAAATAAATGGGAAATCTGAGAAAAACAAGTAGGGCAACTGGGGTAAAAGATGAACAGTAGGTCAAACAATGATCAAGCACGATTGGCACTAGGTGTCCCACTGTGATCGTCAAAAAATTCAGTTGATTATTATGTGGTTTCTTTTCCAAAAGATGAATGTGATCAACAATGATGATGTGTGAATAAATAATGTAATCAATTAACCTATGAACATGTGCAACATAAACCTAGGCAACCAGCATAAAGTCTAAGCATGGACATGCTATCTCAATCAAAAGTAAACTGAGCAAAGAAAGAAAAGCACACGCCGAGCGTGGAGCAAGGAAATAAACTAAACACACCATATAGGTGGAACAAGCAAATGAAGAAAAGATAAGAGGGGGAGAGAGAGAGAGAGCTACTGTCCAAACTAAGGAGAGATGTGATCGCCACTAAGGTAATAAACAAGCCAGAGACCTAAACAATATCTTAGAATAGGTGGATGAAGCACCCGCCCACGGGAGAGAAAAAACACTGCAACTCTGTGATATGTGATGGTCGAGAGATGATGCGCCACAGAATCTCTGACGGCTTTACGATAAGCCGTTACAGACTTATAACGCTCCTGTATTAAATCATCACAGAATTGTAGAAGAGGAACTTGGAATCTTTGATCTCTAAGCCTTCCAGACGGCCAGAAAGCTCGGGCCTCATGCCTTGAACCTGAGAAACCTACAAAAAAGTGTAGACACAAAGAAGAAACAACCAGATTAGCCCTTGAGAAGTGTAGCAACTATAAATCAAAAGAACTTAAGAACATGCAAAAGGAGAGAGGAATACTGGGGGTGGTTGATTTTTTAACCCCTCTGGGGTATTTAAAAGATAGGAGGGAGGTTTAGATGCATGCAGCGGATGAAAGAACATGATAGAGGAAGAGGGAACATGCCATAGATGCTAGGAGGGGGAGGCTATAATTAATATTGCGTATTTGTAATTCCAATTCGTTATGTAACTCCTCGACAAACTCCCCTTAACCCTTACGGGGCCTCATCAGCCTCTTGGGTGGCGTCCCCAGTTCTTGGTGACGGTAATCCGATGATATCGGGTTATCGGTATGACATTTTCTGCATCTTGAGGGTGCGTCAACGTAGGTTGTAGGCTGCGTCGACGTGGCCTCTTACGCCCGCCACTTCTTCTGCATCTATATCATCAGATGCATCGACGCTAGTGGCTATCGTGCGTCGACGCCACCCTTTATCCAACACGGCCAGCTATCTGCTCTTCATGAGCTGCGTCGACGCAAGCAATGAGCTGCATCAAGGCAGGCTGCAGTTCAGAGATTTTTTCCTTCTTCTCTTTAGCTGACTGTGCTTGGGTATTAGTGGCATCATATTTTGGGTGTTCACAAATGCCCCCCACCCTTGGGTGGCGCAAGGGAGGGACGAGCGTGTGGGGCACACGGGTGTAGATTTCTTCATCGCCTCACTCGGATAGGCTCCGGTGGGACTGATATCATCAGCGCTGGGCTTGTGCAAGGCTTTAAGTTTCATCTAACCATAGACGTAAGGTCTAGGACGTTGGCTGAGTACCGGTCGGCTTTATCACCGATTGTTGAATATTTGACATTTGTCAGCTTAGTCGCCGATGGTTGAAAATCTGACATCTATCAGCTTGATCAACGATGGTTGAAAATCTGATATCTATCAGCCTGGTCGCCGATACTTAAATATTTGGCATCTGTCGACTAGGCCGCCGATGGATGAACATCTAACATCTGTCGGCTTGGGTCGTCGATGCTTGAATATCTGGCATCTATCGACTTGAGGCCAATGGCTAGATATTTGACATCTATCTGCTCGATCGTCGATGTCTCAAATATTTGACATCTGTCGGCTTGAGCGCCAATGCGTGAATATCTGGCATCTATCGACTTGGCCATCGATGGTTGAGCATCTAACATCTATCGGCTTGATCGTCGATGGCTTGGACATCTACCATCTGTCGACTTGGGCGTCGATGATTGGACAACATCATCATTTCTTCCCCTTTTTTATTTAATCATCATTCATTCCATCATCATCATTTTTTTATTATCATCACTCATTTTATTCATGCATTTGGCATATTTTTGTCATCATTTATTTCATTCACCATTGTTCATTTTATTCATTCATGAACCTTATTTTTATATTGGACCTATTAGCATGCAGATCTAGAAGGGAAAACTTTCTACCCTCTCTCTCTATAAATATGAAGCTCCCTTCTGAAGAAGCCCCCACTGCTGCCTTGTAGAAGATTTGAGCGGGAAAGCTAGAAGTCTGCCTGAGCCTTTAGCAGAAAATCTGTGAGAAAGAAAAAAGAAGAGAGTGAGTAGCCCAGCACTTGTTCTTACCCATTCCAGTGCTGAGAAGAAAGAAGAGAGCCATGAGCCTTTAGAGAGAGCAGTCTTACAGTTGGCTTGAGCTTGAAGAGAAGAAGAAGAGAGACCAGATTGAACCAGTCTTCAGATCTGAGTCTAGATTTACAACCATAAGCTTCTAGATCTTCATTTGAAGCTACATTGGAGTTTATTCACTTTAGTACTTATTTTTCCTTCGAAACTCGCATCATTTTTCCATGTGTTGTGTTGTATTGATAGTAGTGTTTGTCCAGTGCTCTGCTTTAGAGACCAAAGTGGTTTTATGGCTGGTCGACAGTCATGTGTGTCTGTTGGGGGTTTGTCCCCATGTTTTGTTACATCTTTGTAGCGTGTTTTATTTTTTGTTTTGTTTATCTTTTGGGGCTTGTCCTCGTGTGGTGATGCAGTTCTGTAGTGCATGTGGGGTTCATCCCTGTGTATTTTTGCTATGTTTTACAGCGTGTGTGGGGCTTGTCCCCGTGTGTTGCTGTGTGTAGCAATGTGTGTGTGGGGGGGTTCATCCCCGTGTGGTGTTACATGTAGCAGTGTGAGGACTGTGTCCTCGTGTTAAGCTGTGTATCAGCGTGTATTGGGGACTTGTCCCCGTTGCTGCATTTGCAGCATGGTTAAGTCTCACCGAGTTTAGTGAGGGGTGGACGTAGGTCAACGGGTTGCAGACTGAACCACCTTAAAAATCCTCTGTGTAGTGGGTTAAGATTTGTGTGATTGATTCTTCTCCCCTATCCCCATTCACAGGTTTAAGCTGATGTTATTACACACACATTTAGTGGATCACACTGCTATGCACATTGCTCACACACATCCACGTGTTCGATAGATCACTGCTCAAAGGTGCAGCTAATCTTTCTATCTGCTGATATTTCAGCTTGTTTCCACAAGCCAGATAGCTCTTAACCATTATTAATCTGATACCTAGTGAAGCTAAGTTTTCACTCAAGTATTTCTAAGTGTTCTTGAGCCATAAATACTTGATGAGCGAACGCTCAGTAGGAATTATATCTCAAGTACTAACTTGCTTAAAGTAATTACATGTTATATGAATACAAGTATAGCTTTTCATGTACATATGAAACCGACAATAGAGAGAGTATTGTAAGAGATAATAGAATTAACTAGCAAGATTTCAAGATTTCATGTAAATATATCAAGAGGGTCAAGTATGTAAACGTTTCAAGTCATGTCATGTGAATTGGCTATCATGTTATTAAGCAAGTAAATACCAATTTCAGGCCACGCAAGTCATGTCATGTCAAGTCAAGCACGAGTTATGGAATGTCAATCTGGCAAGTCTTGCACTTTGGTGCAATACCACACCATGATCAATATAGCTCCCATGGGCACAAGTACTTTCGGGTGCTCCTCCATGGACCAGATCAGGCCCTATATGTTCAAGCATTGGGTCATGTATATTTTAGACATCCACTATAGTTATAGCCAATATAGAGTTCCAAAGGAATGAACTTTGTAGGAACTTAAGGTAGATCTTATGGAATAGAGTTCAAGGACAAAACTTTTATGTAGGGATGTACTACGACTAAAACTACACAAAATGGCACATATCAAAAAACTGGGTGGAATTGGCACCCTAGTGGGTACCATTACTTTCAGAATTGGTGCCCTTATTGCTGCTATTATTTACAAAATTAGTGCCCTTGCAGAGGGTCGCTCATTCAGTGAACAGTATAAGGTAGAAAGAATTGGCGCCTACTTATAGGGCACTCAATCCTCAATTAGCGACAATGGCATGGTCGCCCATTCCAATTACACATAAAATAGCATACCGTGAGGGCTATACTACTATGTTTCTTTCGAGTGACATGGCATTCAAAAGGATCATGTGTTTTAATGGTACAACTTGCTCAGCGGCCTTGAGGGAATCCAAGGCTTCGCGTAGACTTACGGAGGTCTCTATGATCAAATCACTAGTCCGAAGGAAGGAATATCCCGTAGAGGGTTCAATCATCATCGAGAAATAGTGGGGCAAGTGTGAATCATTGTGAAAACGTGGGACTGCATCTGCGGATTAAGATCTAGTGCTGAAAGACCCTTGGTATGGGTCAAGAGGAAAACTCAGTAGAAAATAGTAAATCAGGGAAATGGCACCCAGGCAGGTGCCATTAATTCTTTAATTAGCGCCCATGAGGGTGCTATTATTTCATTAATTAGCACCAAATTTTAATGTACCTCCACACTCCTTTTAACCCTTCCGAGCCCTCCGGCTCATGGGCGGCGAGCCAGAATTCAAATGGTATCAGGTTATTCTCGATATTTGGATCTTGGGTCGTTACAGATGGTATCAGAGTGAGTGTTGTGGATGTACATGGGAATTCGAGATTTTACAGTGATCAGAGTCCATAAGGTCTAGCACAATTGGTAGTTGGCATAGGATTTTGTGTTTCTTTTTCGCTTGGTTTCTCGTGTGAGAGCTTGAGTGCACTAAGTTGGCACTGTGAAGGCGGTTGTTGTTTTCGTCAAAGTGTTGGCATGGGGCGTGAGGAATGAGATAGAGAGCTATCTTCCCCTTTGGTGGTGGCCCCGGTTGTGCTGCGTTGGGCAGAGTTGCTGGCAAGTGTGTTGCTATAGTGCAGTGTTCAAGGAATATATGGTGAGGTCAGGTGGCTGGCAAGGATTGCTCGTGGTTAGGTGGCCATAAGTGTGCTCTGAGAGAGTCATTGTTGTTTTGGCCACCCTAGCTTGAGGTTTATCCAGCCCTTAAGGTGTTAAGATCGTGGTTTGAAGTGGCAGAGCGGGTGTTCTGATCGAGAGATGCGCTCGGGTGAGTAGAGGATCTTCTTGGTGAGCTGCTAATTGTCTAGCCTGATTTTCTCATCATGCTCTGTGGTGTCAGAGATGACGTGCCAATCCTAAATATTTTTGCAAATTTTGAGACAGGATTGGGCAGAGTTGTCCCAGTAAGTTCTATGTCCTACACTTCTGCGTATGAATGGGCCATATTAGCTCTGGATTTGGTTCGAGATTGTGTGGTAGTGGCCTGGTTCGTGGCCCAGATTGTGAATTTTGGGGCCATTGCACCATTCTTGGATGCGTCGTGCGAGGCGACAGGTGAGATGTGAAGGTTCAACGGCAAGTTTAGGACTTGAGGATGAGCGTGGCAAGTGCTGATCATGGTTCGTGTTGTGGCTCTTGGCGTGGTGGTCCGTATGGCAGCAACTCAGGAGATGGATATTCTGAGGACCCGAGAATCAAGAATGTATTGGTGTTAGCATGGATAGATTTGAGGGAATGATGTTTGGCGGCTAGTAGTGTAGTGGCCTTTGAGCCTGGCATCTTTTGTGGTTTTGGTGCGGACACCCGAGCACATGAGCGGCCTGGTTCAGGGAGCCGTCGGTACCACACACGGAGCACCACACGAGCCGTCGAAACCGCGCGCTTCGACTTCAACGTCGGGGAACGCGGCTTAATAAAAGCAGCAAACAACACCGCCCGGGGGCGCAGGCTCCCGGGCGGTTCTTATTTTTTCAGGAAGGCATCGAGTTTTGGCGCACGCCACCGCGCACTTTCCACCAAAAGGTAGAGCTTCGCGCAGGCGCGGGCGTCGGACAGCGCGTCGTGATGATCGAGCTCAATGCCGTGCTCCCTGCACAGCAGGGTAAAGCGCGACTCTGGCTCTTCATCCGACCATCCTTTCAGCTCGCATCACGCCATTCCACCTTCTTCCGTGGGGTTCCTATAAATAGCCAGATTTGGGATAACTCAAAACGCCCAGTGCGGTGCTGTAATGAGGAGCTTTTAGATTTTCATGCACCCAGTTGGGTCCCGTGGCGATATGGACGGATAGGCCAAACACCTGCTCGGCGGCCTTTTCAATATCGGGTAGCAGCGATGACCCTCCCGTCAAAATGACTCCGGACGGGATTTGTCCGGGATTGAAATAGCCCCCCAGTTTTTTGCGCACGACTTGAAAGAGTTCCTGAACGCGGGCGGCGGTGACTTGTTGAATCGCCACTAGTGACAACGGGCGCTCACCAAAGGCGGGCCTCCCGTTGGGCCAGATCTTCAAGGAGCGGTCCTTGGTGGCGACTTGGCCACGACCATGGTGGAGCTTTATTTTTTCGGCCTGATCATGATCGATGCGCAGGGAGAGGCTGAGATCGTTGGTCAAGTTGGCGCCTGCCACCGGAACAACTCCAGCAGTGAGGGCCACTCCATCACGGTAGAGAACGTAATCGGTCGTGCCCGCCCCTATGTCGATGACCAGCACTCCGCTTCTTCGTTCGTCAGGTGTCGTGTGGATCATCCCTGAAGCCAAAGACGACAGAACGACTTCGGACACGCGAACGTTGAACCCTCGGATAACATGAATCTGACTCGCGACCAAAGCTTCGTGTCCGTAGGCGGTCCAATAACCAACCCCAAGCCTGCGTCCAGTGAGATTGACCGGATCGGCGACCAAGCGCCCGTCCAAGCGGTAAGGTTGTCGGATGTGGTGTATAACAACGTATCCCTCCGGAATATCCTTGGATTTGGCGATTTGGCGGACGGCGTCCGTGTCTTTCGACCGCACCCGATCATCGACCGACGAAACAGTGACGACCGCCTCATTGTAGAAACCGTCGATATGCCCTCCGCTTTGCGCAAGAAACGCCGTTTTGATGAGCACCCCTGCACTCTTTTCAGCGTCGAGAAGCGCCTGATGCACGGTATCGCTTGCAGCGCGGAAATCCGTAATCACGCCCTTTACAATCCCACTCGAAGGACATCCTCCTACCCCGATGATCTGAAGACCATGTGCACGTGAAACTTCGCCAACCAATATGGTGACCTGAGATGTGCCCATATCGACGGCACAAACCACTTCAGGACGAAATTTTTCCACTTTAGGCAGCCAGCGCATGGGTGATCAGACTTGGTTCTGTTTGGATACCCTCGACACGAACGAGGCCGACCTGACAAATGCTCGTCCGGTCATACTGCGCCGTCTCGAAATCTGTGGCGGTGAAGGTGGCTTTCATGGCGTGGGAAAAGCCGGTGGTTCAGCCGAGCGCGGGGGCGTGACGGCCTTTGTTGGAGCCGCTCGGATGCCGCAGGCAGGAATATGCGGTTAGGCTGGAAAGGGAGGAGTGTTTTTGCCCGCAGTATTTACAGGTGTAGGAGGCGGCTTCGCGCCCCTCGTAGAGTTTGTGACGGCCTTTGTTCGGACCGGCGGGATGGCGCAGGCAGGTGTATGCGGTCAGTGACGACACGCTGGAGGCTTTTTGTCCGCAGTATTCGCAATAACAGTTGGGCATGATGGATGGTGGATTGAGGTGAGAGACAGAGTGACGCCGCCACTCTAGCGGCAACTCGCGTCAGGTTGTGTCGCGGGGGCGTTTTTTCCTGCCGCGACCTATCCTGGCGCGGTGGTGGGGTATAACGGCGCGTGGGCGAAGACCGGCAAATCCGTCGCGCGCCAGCCAACACCATGTTCAACACACGACTTTTCCTTCAAAACCATGCCGCGTGCTGCGAGTGGGGGCAGCTTCCCGATGCCGTGAAGCGGCTTTTCCCCCGTCCGACAGGCACCCTTGCCTTGGCGAAGATTTATCCGGCGGACCCAGATCACCGCCTTTATTGTTTCGAGTTTCATCAGGCCGGCGACCCCGAGCCGCGCACGCACGAGGCGGACATCGTCGTGATCCATGAATCGTGGGATTTGCTCACCCTCGTCACTTACCCGCGCAAGGATGGTCATCTCCCCAAGGCCGTCGGACTCGATGCCTCGACCATCGTCTCCGCCACGTTCAAGGCGCGGGCGAAAAAGAAGAAGTAACCGCAGTCATCAACTAATTCACCTATACCAACTCTCATTATCATCATCGTTATCGCCTGGCTGTGTCTGGGCCTCGTCGGGATTCAGGCGGGACTTCGGGGCAGGATTATCGTCTTTCGCAGTCGTGGCGACGTGATCGCCACCGCCGTCATCGCATTCGCAATCCTGTTGTGCGTGACCGGGCTTGCCAGTTCGGACACGTCGGATGGGGCGTGGATTGTCATTTTCGTTCCGACGGCCTTCTTTGTCGTGTGGTGGTTGCGGGCGGCGCGGCGCACCAATCGACGTTGGCGTGATGTGTGGCTGGCCGCACCAGCCAAGCTGTTGCTGGTCGCACTTTTGGTGGTGCTGACGGTGGCGACGTTTAGAAACGCGGCCGAGACGATTTTGTCCAAGGATAAATCGTGGCAGCATCGTGTTGGAAAGGGGGCGGCCACCGTGGTCACGGGGTGGGCGGCCTTCAGAGGCTTTTCCCTGATAAAGCGAATGATTGAGAAAGCGCGGGAGGCCGGGAAGTAGTTCTTGAATCCAGATTCATGCGCCAGGAGGAATTTAACCGTAAAAATCCGATTGAAATCATCAATTATTACCTGTGGATTCTCAATCCGCATATGAAATCGATGAAGTTATGGGATCATGAATGATGCTTTGCCACAATTTCTCAAGGAGGCGAGACGGCATATTCCGCCAAAGAAAGAGGCCACACTCTTTTCGCTGGGGGGACGGGGTTACTACGAAAATGCAACTTCTGATCTGCTGGCATTTTTTATGCGGCCTGATGCGCATCACGGGCTGAAGGAACTTTTTCTTTCGACCTATCTGGAGTGCATGGGGGAATCTCCAGATGCGGTTAAGTTGGAAAATATCAAAGTCGAACGGGAAGTATCGACCAAGAATCAGAAGCGTATCGACATACAGATACTGAGGGTGAATAAGGATGAGGATGATTGGTGCCTCTTGATTGAGAATAAAATCCGTCATTGGGAGGCAAATCCGTTCTCGGAGTATGAAGAGCATGCCGCCAATACTTTGGGTGGAAATAAGAAGATGTTCTCGATCCTTTCTCCATCTGGAATTGACGAGAAGAGGGACAATTGGGTCAGGGTTTCTTATGGTGATTACTGTTCGCGCATGGAGCGCAAAATGAAGGAGGGTTTCCCCTGTCCGCCATCCAATAAATGGCAGTGGTTCGCGCAGGAATTCATTTTGCATCTCAAGGAAGAAATATACGATCATTCATTACCTATGACAAACGACCAATTGGCCTTCGTTGAAAAACATTTCGCTGAAATCAATGATGTGAGAAATTTGGCTGAGTGTTACGAGAAATTTATACTTGCTGAATTGGAGAGGCGACTTGAGGAAAGTATTCACGGAGCCATATTCATCGCCAAGGTGGATCGGTGGCATGGGTTTACATTTGTATTTCGCTGCAGATCTGAGCAATGGGGTGGAAGCAGTGCGGTGCTCTTCACGGATTCAGGCTCGACTAAGTTTAAAATTCGATTCTATCTGGAGCATAGTGATTCTTCTGCTACTATTGAGGAAAAACTGAAGCACATGGACGGTCCCGAACGTGAGAATGGATCGTTGCATTATTGGACTTCGCAGGAGTATGATTCAGCGGATTTGGCGATCTCTGGGTTATGCGAGATGGTGAGTAAGTTAGATCCTGTGCTAAGGGTTTTAATACAGCAGTAGATGGTGCCACGGTCGTTTGCCAGTATTTGAGGTAGGTTAAATTACTCCTTCGAAATACTGCCGGCGGATCACTACATCCACCCAGATTGTTCCGATTTTCAGGATGTCGGGCACACTCCAGCAGGAGTGGTCATATAGTTCATGCATGGCGTAGCTTATGCGCTGCGTTGCGATCTCCTCATGGCCCGGAGAGAATTCGGTCCAACTTCCGTCGAAATCCATCTCGCGAAGATCGTGGTTTTCATACGATTTTGCGCTTCTTTCGTGGATGGCCGACGAGCTATGCACGACGTCCTCCAAAACTTCGCCAATACCTTCTTCGCCAATGAAAGGCTGAATCTTCCAGTCGAGTTCATAGTCCTTCAGGAAAGAGTCGCCATTTTGGAGCCTTCGTTCCAGCGCATCCATCTCCGGCTTTGCTTCAAGCCAGGCTTTTTCCATGCAGGCCGTGAATCGCTCGCTGATCTTGACGAAACACGCGAGGGTCTCCGGCGTGAATCTGAATTCTCTGTTTAGCCGCTGTTTCCTTTCCTGTAAAATATCTCTCAGGTCGGGCTTGGCGGTGATGTATTTGATGTCCGCCTCGCACGGATGGGTCTGATGGATTTTCAGCCGCATTTTCGCCTTGCGGTATCGGTTATGGATTTCAACCGCCAGCACTTCCAGTTCCCCGGTGGAATAGTCTTTCAACTCTTCGGATATATTCATTGTTCCTATTTGAGTTCGGAAAAGGACCATCTCTCATTACGCCTACCTGTAATTCTCTCTGGCGGAGGACAGGGTTTCGGCGATTTCCTTTCTGAGCGACTTGGGGGAGAGCACGGTGAACGCGGGGCCTTGGGAGAGAATCCACCAGCGCAGTTGCCAGGAATCGCGGACGGTGGCGGTCAGTCGGTAGCGGCCTTGCTTGCGGCGAAGCGGGGACTGGTCCTTGGAAAGCGGGGTCTCGGTCAGGTAGGCGGCGAGTTCGTCGTGCACCCATGCCTCCAGTTTGATCGGTTGCCCCGCGCCAAACTCCATCGCGGAGGATTGGAGGTAGCTGTCGAGCGTGTAGCCGGCGGGAGCATTGACTTTGTCGGTCGTCAGCCTGGGGGCGTAAATGCGGTGCAGGGCATAGAGTCGCGGGTCGTCGTAGTCGTAGGCCGTGGCGACGAGGTAGGGGGTGACGCCGCGCAGGATGAGGCCGAGCGGGTGCAGGCGCAGGGCTTTGAGTTTTTTGCCGTTGGGCGGGAGGTAATCGACCTCGACCTGGAGTTCCTTGACGAGGGCCTCGTGGAGCGCGGTGATCACGGCGGGCGCGATCACGGGCGGGGGGAGGCCCATCGTGGCGGGGATGTAGCGCACTTTTTCCGGCCAGCGGGCGGCGTGGTTTTTGGCGGACGCGCTGGCGAGCACGGCGCGGGCTTTCTCGAAGCGGGGCTTGAAAACGCCGAGCATCGAGGCGGGCAGCAGTTGCTCCAGCATCGTCTGGCTGAGGACGAGCGAGACGGCGTCGGGAATGTCGATGCCGTCGATGTCCCAGCCGGGGCCGGGGAGGCGGCGCCAGCCTTGGGGGGAGTTGTCGTCGGCATCGAGTCCGAACACCGCCGACAGCGTGTTCAGGTCGCGCTCGATGGTGCGCTTGTGGACCTTGTAGCCGTTTTCGCAGAGCCGCCGGGTGAGTTCGGCGGCGGTGGTGGAGCCATGCGTGCGCGCGGGGATGAGTCGGAGCATTTCCCACTGGCGGACGAGGGCGGAGTGATTGGTGGCCTTGGGCATGGCGGGGTCGATGTGTTGGTGGCGACGATACGGCAGGGGCGCGACAGCTTATGTCGCGGATGGGGGAATTAAGCCAAGAAAAGCGGGAAGTGCCGGCGATTTCCCCAAAGCCACCCTTCGAGGGCTTCAAGAGGATATTCAGCTTTTTGGCGTTTCTTTTGCAGCGCGCCGACGCCGAGGATGTCTTCGATGGGTGTGATCTAAGAAGGCGGTGGCGGCCGCAATGTGATCGGGGGCCCGTGCGAGAAAGGTGAGAATTCCCTTAGCGATCTCGGCGTTTGTGAAGCGGTTAGGGCAATGATTCAAGGCGACGATGAAGGCGGCGTCTTCGGACAACGAGATCAAGTTATATCCAATTTCGAAGGAACGTTCGCAGGAACGATCAAAGGGGGTACCGCTCTGCCGCCAATCAAAGGCGACATCAATGGCCTTTATGATGTCAGACCATCGGCAGGACTTTTTTTTGCCAAATGTTTCAGCAATGATGGCATTGGCCTTTTTGTAAGGGTCCGCTGAGTTGAATTCGCGACACTTTGCTTTCAGTGACGCGCGACCGTCGGCGGATTTCATTTCTTGGGGACTTGGCACCCAGGTTACCGCGTCCTTGTAGGAGAGACGATACGTGCTGGGGGAGGGTTTTGCTGTTTTGGATTTTGGCATGGCGGTGGCGACCCTACCGGAGGGGCGCGACAGTTTGTGTCGCAGGGCCGAGGAAGGGGGCGGCTGGCGCAAACTCGATGCCTTGGCCCGAAAGACTTCGGTCCTTGAGCTCACGCTCAAGGCTACGTCGGAGATCAAAGCGGGCACGCGCCCGCTGATTCAGGCCGGTTACGGGGCCTTGATGGTCGAGCGCGTCATGAACTTGCCGGTGGAGTCCTTGAGCGGGTAAACCGTGCCGCCGGCGGCGATTTGCACGCCGAAGTTTTGCGGCTGGTCGGACTCGACGGTGAGGACACCCACGCGCGGGACGGAGACGGTCTGGCCGGCCTGAAGCGAGCCGCGGTAGAGCACGGCGCCGGTGGCGTCGGTCACGGTGACGAGTGTGACGGGGGCGCTGGCGACGAGGCCGAGCGCGCGCTGGCCGTCCTGGGGTTTCACCCAGGTGATGCTGCTCGCGGTGTCGATCGGGCTGGCGTCGGCGACGCGGGGCTTCGACTTGCCGAAGAGGCCGACGATCCAGACGAGGAGGAGGACGAGGATGATGGCGCCGGCGACAAGGGCACCGAGTTTGATGACGAGATTGGGGTCGATGACGAAGCCTTTGCCGCCGCCGGTGGCGCCGCCGGGGGGACGGAAGGTGGCGGGATTGCCGTTGGCGGGGCCGGAGGGGGCGGCGCGCTCGGGCGCGTTTTCGGGGGCGTCGTCGAGCGCGGGGGAAGGCATCGACTTGGCGGCCTTTTCCTCGGCGGAGGCGACGGAGAGTTCCATGCGGCCGTAGATCTCGCGGTTGAGAGGACGGGCGTGTTTGTCGGCACCGAGGCCTTGGGCGGCGTAGGTGTTGAGGAGCTTGTCGGCGGGGAGCTTGAGGTAGGTCGCGTAGGAGCGGAGGAAGCCGCGCACGTAGATCTCGGGGAGGCGGATGTCGAACTGGTTGTTCTCAGATGGTTTAAAATGTTAATTACTTAAAGTGACCTGGTAAAGAGATATAAGTCCTACTGAGCTTTCTAGCTCACCCTATGTATTGTTGTTAATTTTCAGGAAATCTTGAAGATGACGGGGATGGGCTGGAGTGATGAGAGTAATGATAGCTTTTTAATAGATTTCTTCCCCGTCGATCTACTTATAAATGAATGTATCGAGTTTGAATAGTATTGCAAGTCCTTGGATCACCTCCTGCTCACACCTTCCTCTCTCACCATTTGAACCACGCATTCGCCTCGTGGCCACTGCTCCCTGGGCCTCCCGTGCTTGGCGATCTTGGTGTGGCGGCTGTCTCCCCCTTGGGGTCACCGGCGTGGGGTGCTTCCTTGTCCAAGTAGGGGCTGCAGGCGCGGCGATACCTAAAGCATCTCAACAAGCCTGCGGCTGAGAGCATTCGGAGTCCGGATGGAGCAACGTTTCCACTCAACCGGCGGCTCCCTCTCTTCATTACCCGGTGGGCCATCCGACCGGCAACAGGGTCCCTCCTGCTCTGTCTAACTGGTAGCACCTCCAAGCCGTCCGGCGCGATGGATCTCATGATGGATCAATGATCCGGCAGCCTCATTCCCTCTCATCTGGCAGGGCAGTTGATACGACAGCAACCACCCATCCGGCACGGACCATCTCATCTGAAAGTGGCACATTCCCCATGCGGTGGCCCGGGCAGTTGATATGGCAGTAGGCCCCCGTGCGATAGGACCATCGTTTCACCCAGATGCTACCTCCTTCACCCGACATTCGATCGCATTGATCCGGCGGCACCCATGGTCGTCAATGCGGCTGCGCCCCAGCTACCCGATCTGGCGCCCCATGCCACTCGATACAGCCGCTTCATCCCATCGACCCGACGGCAACTCTTCTTGGCATGCTAAGGCCCCATCCGGCGGCAACTCTTCCTAGCGTGCTAAGACCCTCATCCGGCGGCAACGACGGGAGAAAACCAGAAGAGAAGAACCAAATTGGACAATGACCAAGGGGCATTCCTAGCAACCAAAGGTCCTTGTCCGCATCACTTGGCGTGCAACGGCTGAAGATCCCAGGATTTCGAAGTCCTCGCAAGCCTCGATCGGCACAGCGCTGCCAACCTCCTACAGGCTCTATATCCGGCAAGGTCATCGCGGATGTGACAGAGGGAGAGAACGGTAGGGAAGATTCGGGGCGATTTCATTTCCATCTGGTTGACCCTCCTTCGACGCTAGCTGAGTATCTCCCGTATTAATAAGACACTCAAAAATATGTGGAAGGTGTTGGGGGAAGGTAGAGGGAAGAGGGGTGTTCCCAGAGAGTTCTCTGCTATTTCATCCTCCTCCTTTGCTAGTGCAAGCTCCAGTGGGGTAAAGAGAAGAAGAAGAAGGTAAGAGGGAAAGAGAAGGAGAAGGAGAGATAAGGGGGAGGTAGGTGGGCTCGGTTCCTTCCCCTCCTTTGTATCTTGTCCACTCTTGTATCCCATCGCCTTCTACCATGAATGAGTTCAGCATTGGGTGTTACCCCCTTTTTTTTGGGCTCTCACCTCCCTTGTCTCTACGTGTTGATCCCTGTGTACATCTATTAACAGAGAATGGATGTCTGTGGTTTGGTCGGGTCTGATGCCGCGTCCTCCCTGTGCTCAGCAGAAGGGGTAGCGTGAGGGGCCGCTCAACACGGTGAGTTAGCCCTGAAACCAATGCCCTGAGGGTCACCCCTCCGTGAGAAAGCCTCCTCCCGATTTTCTCGTGCATGTGCCAGTCATCTGGCGAGTAGCTTGACCTGCTGATTCCCCCCTTCACTCTGTTTGAGTTTGAGCAGTTCCTCTGGTGGCTCGTCATCCTTGGTTCCGTCACTGTCTAATACAGTGGCCTCATCACCGTCCTCATCAAGTGATCGAAACACTACTACTCGTTTAGCCGGACGGCCTCTGCTTGGCCTGGCAGCCTCCGTCCACCCTCTCTTGAATTGGTATCACCACTACCCCCTCAATCCGGCCGCATGCATCACCCTTGATCCGGCAATACCTCTCACCCTCGATCCGGCCACCCTTCGATTCGGCCGCACCTGCCACGACCCTCGATCCGGTGCCTCACCACCACCCTTGATCTGGTGGCACTCGCCCGTCTTGCTTTGACTTCTCAATTGTCTGATTTCACACCGTGTTTCGACGTGATGGTTTCAGGTGTTGTTGCATATGTGCGCACCTCTATTTTGAGGCACGTCACTCCTTGTGGACGTATATCCGCTTTACTCCTCTCGCATCCGGGTCCAGGGGAGATGCTGCCAAATTTTTGTCAGAATAATATGTACAAAAAATATATAAAATGAAGGTAACAAATAAATAAAAAAATATAAAATAATAATAAGACGCTCCGTGAGACGAAAGAACTGTAGAAGACACGAAGAGCTAACTACGAGCATTATAGAGTGGGACCGAACAGATCGACTGCTTCATCATTAACATGCGGATAATTAAGAATTACTTGAACCAATCAATAAAAATTATACCACGTACACTTAAGCATAAACTCACGTAACGTATGTGGTATACACTTAAACCGAGATGAACACACTTCACCCACGTAATACACTAAAACTCACTAAGCACACATTAAACACACACATACCTATTCACCTCCCCATTAACACCCCTTCACACACTCTCACGTGTAATATATGTATGCATAATACCTCCCATTCTCCCTTAACATAAAGGAGCAAACGCCCTTCTCTAATTAAGTCTCTCATGTTAAAAAAATCAAATGTCACTAACACTCACCCACCGTAGCACATGCACTCTCTCACACATGACACACATAACTAACAAAACAATAAAACATGTGAATCGGCCACCCATTTTCTCACACAGCACACACGTAAAACGGCAGGAATATACGCAATGCATGATAGCTCTCCAAAAAAGTGAATTGACGATAAAAAAAACTCAAACAAAGAAATAAAGATAATATGGTTAAAACAAAACAAAATAAATAAATGAATAGATAAATGATAGTAAGGCAATGTTAAAGTGAATAAATAAATATGTATCTAAAAATGGGGGTCAGAATAAAAAAGAAGAAATAACATAATAAAATTAAAACAAAAAACATGACAATAATATTAATACTTAAAACAACAACAATAATAAAAAAGGATATGAATATACATTCATGCACATGAATAAACAATAAAGTTCAATGACCTAAATAATAATAACAAAAAAAAACACGATAACGTCTGTTTCGGACCCAACCTCTCCTCGGACCCTATGGAGGGAACATCAATGCTGTCCCGCACGCCGATCATGAATCTCGAGGAACATTCCTCAATATGATCATGAATCAGACTTGCTCGGGCTGATATCGTTAAACATTTGCCCCACTCTTGGGTTAAACATTAAACTTGCCATATTCTCGACAGACATCTGCACAGGTTTACCTCTTTTGTGTTTGTATGAGCTGCGTGATACACGTGCATTGAACTTTTCCATAGGTGTGTACACCGTCTCTTGCACCCTCTTTCCTTGCTGCGAGAATTTCCTTTGTTCACCCTGAACATCCAAGGAAGAAAAATCTCACCTCTCAAAATTTGCCCAGAACCCCATGACCCTGACAATAATTGTGGATTTAGTCCAATTCTCAACCACCTCATTTACGGCGAGGGGTTTATAATTGAAATAATACACAGGCCACAGAGTCCCATCGTGTGGAAATATTCCACGGAGCGGCGGTATGCTAAATGTTGAATTTCGACCATCTCGAGGAAAGTGTCTCAATTTATCTGAGACAAATAGTGGGTGTAACAACCGAACATCTCTTGGATGGTGGGCCCCCCCTGGCCTGGTGATGTCCGTATGGTCAAAACCCATGTGAACCCCAGGTTAGTACCCTCTCTGTATGTGTCCACAGTAGGAGTTGATACTGCAACCTCATGGTTGTTCCTGAAGTTACTACCAAGTCACAGGGTTACTAGTGATTTTATTAACTTTTGGAATATTAACCACATATTTTCTGAAAATTGGCAGGTTCCAATCTTGGCACTGAAGAAACCAAGTCACAGTTCACCAGATCTGGTTTTCGTCACTCCCATATGAATCGGCCAGTTCTGCATACCATCAACCCAGGGGTATCCTTGTGACTGTGAATAAACAGTTCGTCCCCAACTTCTACTGACCATTAGAATAATGAGTGGGTTTTGACTAGTTTATACATGCAGTTGGGTCCTAAGACAAAGTGATAGTCTGTTATGACTTAGGCCAAACCTTGCACTCACCTCACCTTTGAGAACTGCCGGTGTTCCTATTTGGATGATTAGATGAAAGTGAGGCTGTCTCTGCCAATAGGCAACTCAATCTAGCTTATGACTGTGTCTGTATGACTGTCATTACCATTACTGGTGACCCTGTCACTTCTGGTGTTTTACTACCATGGCTTAATTCTGATCCTACCCAGTTGCTGCCACCTTCTTACCTTTTCTCTCTTCTTAAGAAGGGGAAGTTTAGATATACTACCGATTTTGATGAGACAATGAGAGCTGACAAAACCTTGCAATAATAAGATGGGGTGCCTCCCTGGGACCCCAAACATAAACAAGAAAACCCATGAGGCCCTGCCCCCATGCTCCTGGGATTAACCATCAATGGAGAATACGGACGTAGGAGGGTAACCTCCGAACCACGTAAATCATTGTGTTCCTACCTTGTGTGATTGTTCATTCTTCTTCCTCCATTCTTCTTGTTATGCGGATCGAGATCTTGAGACGTCACTCTGTCCGTCCGAGTGATCGTGTCATAACAATATATGTATAAGCCAAACCCTACAAATGACAAATCAAGAGTGGGGATCATGATCATGACTCATGACCCACATAGGAATTGAGTAGTATGGCCCTCTTTACCTCGTGACCATGTGGGTTCTTCATTCATATCTTCTTAGTTGAGAGCCAAAAAATTAATTAGGGAGGACCATACGTATACATACATATGCTGCTTTCATCAACATGCATCAAGGTCACATCTTGTGGACCGATTTGATGCTTATAGCCTTTCAAATTCGGGTGGATAGGAAGAGCATCAAAATCACATGTTTGACGTATGAACCGTACCGGCCAGCATCTTTGCTTTGACACATAACCTCACATGCATGGAGTTGTCTTTTATGGAGTTGTCTTTTACACGTGGATCGAGTTGACCTTTTCAATAGTAGTTAGTGGATGATAAAACCAAAAGGTTAGCCGGGTACAATCTTTTTTGAATCTTTAGGGTAACTTTGATAACCGAATACGTCATCCATAGGTGACGTGTTCATCGGTCTCACGTTGATTATGTTGATCTCATCTCGTTCTTAGATTACGTTTGGTATCTCAATTGGGCACCGCTTTTCAGATGAAAGTGTCCGACAACTTTTAATCTCTGTCAAATGAGTATAACAATTCTCGACTTTAATGTCTAAAAAATTTTGAAGAGAAAAGAGAACAAGACACAAAAGTGCTGAATTCTCAAAATCTCCAGAAGCAGTCTCCACTTGGATTATGCAGATTTTAGAATGATTAAGAATCACCTTCTCCCGTGTATTTCATACGGTGAGTAGATTTTAACAAAAAGTGGAGAAGGCCAAGCGTTATCAAACGCGACCTTAGTTTGACAAAGATTCACGTAACTGATTCTAACCGTCTTTTAGTAGAGAAAAATCTGATTATCTCATTCGACCTCACAGAGGTGTACGTCAACCGAGAGATGTCTCACCCCAATCTTAACTCGCTCCGATATCAAACTGGGCCTTAATTATCTGTAAATGACTATATGCATGCGTGCCAGCTCTCTCTGTGCAAAAAATATACAAACATCCTTCCACACCTCCAGACGAGGATGGGACTGCAGGGAGACCGCGCGATCACCTTTATAACCATCCGCGACTGATCGTGCCACTCCTCCCAGAGCAGGTGAAAAAGCGCCTGCCGCGCCTGTCAGGCAACCGTTCGAGACCTGCGCTCCCGGAACACGATAAGACGTGGGTCATCATTACCAGCACGGCCTCTGCCGCCGTCAAAAGAGCCTTGAGCGCCAAGCCGATCCCAACGCCTCTAACACTCGCAACGCGAGGAGCTTGGCATTAGACCTCAGAAGACGAGGAGCACCCTCAACTGACCTACTCACAGCCCCCTGTTGAGTGCTCGGCAACTGAGAGTAAGGGGGAAGTGAGGAGGGTAAAATTGACTTGGCCCAAGAGAGGCCCAATAAAGATAAGCCCACAAAGGGACGAGCACAACAAGCACTCCTAAGGGACGGGTAAGCGCGCTCAGCCCACTAAAGGAAGGCCCAGCCAAGGAAAGGTCTCGGATTCTACAGTATGGCCCACGCGTAGTCATCGCCAGAGTATCCTCTGATGACCAACAGTTACCCCCACGACGTCGGCCCTGACCCCATAATGGGCGAGCACGGCCCATGAGCGCCTTAAGACTCACCCTAGGACCAACCAATGCTGGGAAAGCCGCCCTCCAACGGGCAATTCTCGTCATCATAACGGAGAAACGTTACTCTACTACGGAGGCCCTTCCCTACTGAGGGACGAGGCTCCTACTCCAGGACAACCCCATATAAAAGGGGAGAGGGACGACAGAGGGGGACACAGTGGTTCATTCTGCTAAATCGCTACCTCAGAGAAGAGAGCTACTGGCCCAGTGACACAGAGAGAAGAAGAGAGCTTCTGCCCACGTCCTGCGAGTCTCCTTCCGGCTACCTTACCGCCCGGTGAGCACTCATCGAGTGTCCATCGGGAGCGGCGAGCACTTGTCCGGAGACCCTCTACGGCTCTACAGCCTACTACGGTGATCTCTCTCTCTCTCTCTCTCTCTCTCTCTCTCTCTCTCCTCTACACTTTACTTCCTGTCACTGACTTAAGCATCAGAGGGTTGTCCCCTGGGGTAACATCTGGGACTCCTTCTGACGTCTCCTTGGCTTCTGGTATTTGCAGGGCTCCACGGTACGTGGCGTAGGGACCATTTTCATGCCGCTACAAATAGTAATAATTCGGGATAGTATTGGACAGCATTGTTTGAGCATATTTAACCACAACACTCCAAATAACCCTTCCGTACTCTCCTACTCGTGGGTGGCAGGTCAGGATTCGAATGGTATAGGGCATGTCCCGATATCTGGATCTTGGGTCATTACAGATGATATCAGAGCGTGGTTGTGGAATTACATGGGAATTCGAGACAATGTAGTGATTATGAGTCCAGAGAGTCCAGCACAGTCGACATCTAGCTTAGGGTGTTTGTTTCATTCATCCCTCCCCTTGTTTTCTGTGTTCATGTTAAGGGTTAGATGGCACCAAGGAGGTGAGTTCGAGCTTTGTTAGGAGTGCCGGCGGGGCCTCAGGAGGAGCCGGATCGGGAGGATCTTGGGGGCGAGTCCCTTCCTCCAGAGGTAGCGCCCCTGGGTGTGCCAGGTCAGGCCCAGTTTTATGCCAGCATTTATCAATTCTTTGTCTGGCAGATGAGTTAGCAGCACCAAGGTTAGGAGGCAAGTGAGGGCAATTCGTCACATGGTGGCCATGGACGTATCTTGCGAGAGTTTCTGTAGTTTCACCCACTGACGTTTGAAGGCCAACCGGATCCTGATGTAGCGAGATCGTGGATTGATGCGATGGAGCAAGTGTTCTGGTCTATGGAGGGTGCCGAGGATGAGAAGGTCCTACTGGCGAGTTACCAGTTGCAGGGATGAACTTTGTCATGGTGGACCACAGAGTGGGAATCAGATTTTTAGTCACATTGTAACGACCAAAGATCCGGATACTGGGAATAACCCGATACCATTCAAATCTTCGACCACCGCCCATGAGCCGGAGCTGGGAATGAGATCAGTCAGCTGGTCATGAAGCTGACATTCAGATGGTCCGCCAAGCATGGGTGTTGACCAGTGGTTGGTTTTCGTGAAGAGGATTGTGTGTCCTCGGTGAGCGAGATGGCGGTAGCGGTGCCATGATTGGCTCAAGTGTGGCTGAGGTGATTGCCAGACAGTACCAATTGCATGTGCCTGCTCTGATAATTGATGTATGTTGGATTGTGAGCGAGGTGATGTCAGCGTTCATTATCTGGCTGCGTCCCTCAGTGTCACGCCCCGAGCTTTTAATACAGTGGAAGAAATTTCGAGAACGTAAATAGCCGGCATGGTAAGCCTCTCACAAGCAAGAAATCATAGCGCAAGACAATCACACAAAAGTAATTGCACAAGTAAATTTTCCCAAACTTCACTTTATTCCATAATAATAAAATAACAATGACTTATAGTGTTAGCCATTATCAAAACCATGAGATACAAATGACCAATGACCACAGGGGCACAACACAAAGGAAATGCACCTGTACCTTGGAAAAGGGAGATGAAGCACTCGCCAATACCCAGCGTTGTAAGGGATGAAGACGGTCCTCTGGAGTTCGCTCAATGATGTAGACGGCCACTTGATAGGCTGCGTATAGCGCTGGGAAGGGAAGCGGGAAGAAGGCTGGCTGGCGCACACGTGGTTTGATGTTGGTCATGAATAGGGTCTGGACGGTCCTTGTGAGACCGTGCTACTCTGAAGATGGATGGAAGAAGACCGTGCCAATCCGTCAAACTCTAAGCCAAGAGACTTGATCCTCCACCCCTTCCGACTGGCCAGAGGGAATGGGCCTCGTGCTGTGCTTATGTTGACTTGTGAAACAACGTAAACAACAAGACAATAACACCCAAATTAGTCCTGGAATGTGTAGTAACTATAAAAGGAAATAAAAAACTAATATCATAGATCAGAATGGGGAATACCTGGGGTTGGTTTTTAAACCCCTACGGGGCATGAAAATAGTAGGAAAGGGTGAAATGATATGAATGCCAAAAAAAACGTGGATGGAAAAGAAAGAAAATGGTCATGCAATGGATGAACTAGTAATTAAACACCTAGACTTGAACACAAAACAAAAGACTACTCCCTGGACTAGGGGCTTATAAGGACATAGAAAGCCTCCCTCCCTAATGATGGTTCTCTCAAAATCTCAACAGCACTTCACCGTCAACGCTGGATCTCCCCCCCTCGCAAGCTTGGACTAAGGGATCTATTTATAGACCCCTGAAAGTCCTGCCTCAAATTAGGGTTTTTTGGTGAAAATTAGTCCAGAATTATAAAATAAAATCCATAGATAATACTCTAATCTCCTACCCAGATCAAGCAAGACCTCATTTGGTTGAGAAACCACGGAGAAAAAGGCGGGGAAAGTTTGAGTTTTAACCACGGGTGGAGAGAGAAAAGCCAAACAGCCCAAGGATCTCAGCTTGGTACACGGTCGCACGATAGGCCACCCAACACTATACATGGTTTAATGGTAGACCGCTTATAGGTGTTGGTGGTATATAAAATAAAAGATAAATAATCCACTTATCCCCAAGAAACACACAAGATGCTCAGGATAAACACGGTCTAGCTATAGACTGCCTAAAAATTCTCTCCCCCACTGTAAGGAATTTGGTCCCTAAATTCATTGATTCTTAAAATAACTGACCTTAGAATAATTTGGGGTATAACTTCTTAATAGCTTCCTCGGACTCCCACGTTGCCTCCCCGGTTCCACGCCGACTCCACTGGACCTTGACCATTGGAATGGATCGATTCCTGAGTTGTTGTTACTTGAAGTCCAATATCTTGACAGACTTTTCTTCATAAGATAAATCTCTCTTCAACTCCAAATCAGCATGTTGAATGATGTGTGAAGGGTCATATACATATTTTCGCGGCATAGATACATGAAACACATTGTGAATGCCTGTTAACTGTGGTGGTAAGGCCAATCGATAGGTGACTTTTCCTACCTTCTCCAAGATTTCAAATGGGCCAACAAACCTCAGGCTTAACTTACCTCGAATCCTGAACCTTTTGATTCCTCTTGATGGTGAAACCTTCAAAAACACATGTTCCCCGACTTGAAACTCCAAGTCCCTTCTTCTGTTATCTGCATAGCTCTTCTGCCTGGACTGAGCAACCTTCAAATGGTCTCTAATAATTTGAATGTTCTTGGATGACTCTGAAATGAGATCTGTCCCAACCATTACTTCTCACTGACCTCTTCCTAGCAAAGAGGGGATCTACAACTTCTACCATATAGGGCCTCGAATGGTGCCATTTGTATACTGGACTGATAACTGTTATTATAAGTAAACTCAATCAAAGAAAAATATTCCTGTCAAGTTCCTCAAAAATCAATCACACAAGCTCTCATCATATCTTCAACAATCTGATTTGTTCTCTCCATTTGCCCGTCCATCTGAGGGTGAAAAGTAGTACCGAAGTTTAGACGAGTTCCCAATGACACTTGCAGACCTTTCCAAAAGTGAGATGTAAACCTAGGGTCTCGGTCTGACATGATGGATATAGGGACTCCATTCAACCTCACTATTTCTTTCATGTAAAGAGCAGCTAATACATCCATAGTCCACTTAGATTTAATAGGTAGAAAGTGCACAGACTTTGTTAATCAGTCAATAATCACCTAGATTCCATCAAAGCTGCCACGAGTTCTGGGTAAACCCATAATAAAATCTATACCAACACTCTCCCACTTCCATTGTGGTATTTCAAGGGGTTTTAACTTCCTAGTAGGCCTAAAATACTCGGCCTTAACTTGCTGACATACCAAACACCTGCTTACGAAATTGAGGGCTTTGATGGCCACTCACGCGTTGCAGCTCCCTCCAGTTGTACCTTATCGACCTACGGTCAGGACTATGCTTTAGTATTGTGATTATCATTGCCAGCAAGGGCATTTGGTTGAGGATTGTCTCAAGTTTCGGGAGTATATTTATGGCTTGGAAGCCGAGAAGAGGATCGATTAGTCCACGATTCACAAGGTTGTTCTTTATCAACACAGCAAGCAGCAATAGCAAGCGCCACCCAGGCAACCATCTTCACTACAAGACCAGGGGCACCCCTGTGGTCCTTTATCTGGCAATACGCTCGCTCCATCACCTCCATCTCCACCTCTACCTACCCTATCATCTTCCCCTATTCTTACACCGTCTCCGCAACCTCCACAATCCCAAGCCTCTGCTCAGGCTAGTGCCACCCTTCCCTCCTCCATTCTCGTTACCACCACTTCCACTCCCAATACCACCCGACGTGTCGTATCGATGCGTCGACGATGGACACCACGACCATCCCCTACATCTTCTCCATCACCTCCATTGCCCGCATCAGCATCTCCACCATCCTCACCATTGCCTAACCCGTCACCATCATTTTCGCCACCTCCTCTCCCCAAATTGCCTAACCTACTATTTCTGCCTCCATCATCTACACCGCCACCGACTTCACCTACATCTTCTCCACCATTGCCCGAGCCTGAGCAAGCTTCACCATCGCCTATGCTTTTGCCTCCTACACCTACACCCAAACCTATCGTTACCATTACACCTTTGCCCACACCCACACCTAAGCCTATCATTGCCACCATTCCTTCCTCGTTTGAAGCCTCTACGCCTTCCAAACCTTTTACCTCTACTTCTCCTCCACCTACTGCCACCCTACAGAGCGGGTGTGCATTACCTTTGGTGCCCCTTGGGTCTAATCCCCAAGGAGAGCATGAGCCGAGTCAGGATGATTCTATGCCGGTTATTCATTTTAAGATTCAAGATTTCATTTGTCGCATGCCGATACACGTCCTGTTCCCTAGATATTTTGGGAATGATGAGCTTCCACTTCTCATGACGGTTGTCAAGAAGAGTTTCCTTGCCTTAGTGCCAGTTTTTTCAAGAGTGAGGCTGGTGGCAATCTCTTTGCTCATCAGAGATTCTATTATTGATGCTGGTATTTCCTCTCGCTCTGTTGCCATTCAAATTGCTGGCCAAGAGGGGTTCTCCACCCGAGCAGAGCTTACCTCTGAGGGTACTCCATTCTGCTGATCACTACTGTGATCACTCTTGTTTGCCATAAGGCATTTGGCCTCCTCCTCTTTGTGAATGCTAAACATACCATCCAGTATATCTTTAGTGGTGCTGCAGCCTGAAACAAAAGGAAAGACATTGAAGTCCACTACAGCATTGAAAAATTCTAGAACTAGACAACTTTTTGTTATGTTTGGACTTATGATCCATAGTCCAAATTGATTGGTCTTTGGGCAACTCATAAGGACCATGAGAGATAAGATTCCACATCTTAGCGTCATATGAGTTGACAAGGGCACACATCCTCCCCAACCACATATCGAAGTTAGAACCATTAAAAATTGGTGGGGAAATCATAAAGAAACTTTCAGCAAAAGAAGTCATGATGAAACAAGTGTAATGTGCGCACAAGGATCTACTCTGCAGATCGTTGGATCTGGGTATGTCAAAGACCCGCTCTGATACCAATTGTTAGGTCCCTTAGTGCATCAAGAAGGATCTAGAGGGGGTGAATAGATCCCTCAAAAAGGTTCCCAATTAAAACTTCAAGTTGAGATTATTGGATCTCAGATAAGAACATCACACAATGGAAATCAGATCAACTTGACACTAAAGCATAACCTAAGATGCTGAAGAATTCGAACACATGCTGAACCTCAGATGAAACATATAGTGGAATTAATTCAAACACTTAGTGTCATCTGAAGTAAACTGGAAATACCATAGAAATGTTCTATGGTGCATGTTAAGATACTTGCTCAAATTGCAGATAGACTTGAGACCAATCTCAAATCATGTAGCAATGAGTGATTTAACAAATCAAACAAGACTCTACAAATTTAGCAAAGATTCAGTAAATGTGCAGAGTGAGCAACTAAATAGTGTAAAGTGTGTTAAAGTGAGCCTGTGAAGGGAGATAAAAGAAATGGAAGCAATCACACAAAGGCACATCCACTACACAAGATTTTAAGGTGGTTCGATCTGCACCCAGCAAACCTACGTCCACCCCTCACAATCGAGTGAGGCCTCCCTTGCACAAGCAAGAACCACAGAGAAAACTCCACTACAAATGTTGATTCTATAGCATAAATCAGAGGAACACTCTCCTCCCACACTCTGAACTAACAGAGTGCAACTGTGTATGGCACCCAGCTGTAAACAACCCTGATTGTGTAGTCCAGCACAATCAGGGGGCGAAAAAGAATGGAGAACTAACTGTGATCGCCACCAAGGTTTTACAGCACCAAAGAGATAGAGAACGAATGAAGACGGTGCCGTGTACCTTGGAAAGTAGGGAAGAAGACGCGGACCGAAGGGAAGCCGCTACACTTGATCATGCTTGAAATGGGACGCGGAGAACTGATGTGGGTGCACCTCCTCACCTCCTAGCCGGCTAGAAATCAAGGGCCTCACGTTCAAATGTATTCTCCTGTAAAACAAAGCCATCAATAGAGGTAAAACCCATTAGAATTTGAAGTGTGGTATATGCCCCGAAGTGGTAAAGTAGCATGAAAGAAAGGGAGAGAACGCACTGGGAGATGATTTTTGACCCTTGTAAATGGGTGTAAACAGTCGGCGGGAGTGTTGTGCATGCATGGATATGAAAAGTATGAACTATCACGTAGTATAACTGTGGGGAGAGGCAACGCAAGATGGAGAAAAATACAGAACGTGCAAAAAACTGTGCAAAAACCAAGTGTGGAGACAGTGACGATTTGCTAAAAGTAGGAGAGGAGAACTATGACGACCTGGATCCCAGATACCAGATATACCCGATAGGACTATCGAATACACCTGATACCACTTGGAACCCGTGAGACCTCCCAAGAGTGGTAAAGCTCCTAAAGGGAAAAAGGATTGTTGTGTAGTACATTGAAGCCACAGAGATATAGCAGTAAGTAATTAAATTTCATTAGATCAATTTGCTAAAGTAGCAGGAATAAAATTACTTTTTAATTAATAGTTTACAATTAACATTTATATACCAGAGTCCAGTCCGAAGGAAAGACGACAAGTCTAATAGCACAGTACAGTCAACAGAACAGAAAAGACGTACCAGAAAGTCAGGGGAAGCCCGACAAAGGTACCGGCTGGCAGCTACGAACTCGCACACCAGGAACCACGGAAGCATCATGAACAACGACTCACCTAAAAAGCAGGGGTGAGTCTCGTGTCACTGGCTCAGTAGGGGTCACGCGGACTCCCACTGAAAACACGCAGTAACACGCTAAAACAGCAGGTAAATAACAGGTAAGCAGTAGGCAACAACAGGTGTAGTAAAGCAAGAAACTAAACTACAAAGTTGTACAGGAAAGGGAGTAGGAGTAGGGAGCAGGTAAGGAAGAGGGGATGAACCCATACCACACTAGCAAGGCTGCTGAACTAACCTCAGCACCCGAAGCTACTCCTAACAATGGCAGAACGGTTGACCCTGAACTTGGATGCTCAGGAGTCACCGATCTGTCGACAACCACGAGGCCAAGGACATGGCCTACGAGACCAGACGAAAAGTCTAGAAAAGACCTAGACAGACATAGATGAGCCACGACTAGAACGTCGTGCACACTGCCCCATGCATGACTATAATGCCGTGCATGCGACAGGACACTGACCTAGGGAAAAGCCAAGAGAAGGCTAACCCGGAGAGGTCACGATGCACAAAAAACATGAAGAGAATCACGAAGAGTCACACGCCACGTGACTAGGGTGCCTCACCACTAGAAGAACAACCAGTTGCATCCACTGACATCTTATGTTGTGCCTACTAATGTCTTGTCCACGTCACCTACCGCAAGGACTAGGCCGAGATAAAGACATTGCTAGAACGAGAACAGTACCATAACGCGAGTGACTAGTCAGGGTCACGTCTAATGACGCAAGTCTAAAGTTCCTGACCACATGTGCACACACTGGCCCACTACCTAAGCCAGGCCTCTAGCTAGTATTCCCCCTTCGAAGGACGCTACGGTTGGACCAGGGGCCCATGGAACTAGCTTAAGAACCATAAATCGGGAAAGTGCCCCACTACAAGAGCCATCATGTCGAAGTGTGCCGTAAGGCTACGACTAGTGGAGGCTCATAAGATACAGAGACTCAAAACACGAGTGCTAAAGCATAGACAGGCAAGAGAGCACTATCACACATACTTCGAAGCACCAATGGTAGCACAGCCACTGCCAACAACTCAGGACAAGGTAGCTAGACCTACTCACGTAACGATCCTTGAGTTAGACGAGTCAGAGGCAAGATCGTCACGGACAGTGGAACAAGTCGCCAATCAGTCTACTCCTAAGCTGGAGGAAACAACGCTCTGCAGGAAACGACTCACAGAGACCGGAGGGAACACCGAGAACCCTCAACACATCTGGATATGCAAACTAAGGTAGGATGATACCTCGAGGCATCTAGAAACACGGTCTCGCATTGGACAAAGTCACCGAGACACACACAAGGTCACATGTCAACCCCTGGTCTCACTGGGTTGACCAAAACCTGACACGACACATACACACAGACACCCACCGACATACATACAGCATGCACAAGCACTCCTGGCCGTCCCATCATGGTCACTGCCCTCATTGGATGTCAACAGACACTCACGGGTCACGGGAAAACCACGAGATCAAGCCATGACAAGCAGAAATCGGAGCAGTGGACAATGACTACACTCTGTGTAGAGCAAACTATCACTTAACCGCTAGGCGAACCCGACAGTCAAGGAAAGCCGCTACAAGACCAGAGTCAAGGACACTAGCAGGTCTAGATCAAGTCGTTAGGGAACTATCGCAGTCAAGGAAAAGACCACACCCAGTCACCTAAACCGACCAATCTAGAAACCACCGACACACAGACACCGCCCTAAAATACAAACCTAAGACAGACAGACACACAGAACAAAACACCGGCTATCACGGCCATAACAGGACTGTAACGCACCTCCATAGGGGCGTTACACAGCTTTGACGCATCAAGGCAGGGGTATTAGGGCGAACAGGACTAAAACCTACACTCAAATGATGTAATGGCCTATTATAGGCGCGTCACACGCTCTGACGCACCAGGACTGGGGCGTCAAGGCGAACAGGCCTAAAACTAAAACTCAGACCACGTAACGCACCAAGCCAGGCGCGCTACACCACCTAACGCACCAAGAGAGGGGTGTTAGGGCCAACAGGCCTAAAAGCCTAACACGAACCATGTAACGCACCAGTCCGGGGGCATTACACAACCCGACACACAAGGGGAGGTCCATCAAGGCTAACTGATTGACACGGTCTTCGAGGTAGACACGGTCTTCGCGGAACTGACAGCCACAGTCCTCGGAAACCACCAGCACGTAATGCACCACCATAGAAGCGTTACAGCCATGTGACAGCGCTATGCTAGTCCGTCACACCCAGAATGTAACGCACAAAGCTAGGCACATTATAGCCATGTGATGGTCTTATGCTGGTCCGTCACACCAACCCAGCCTTGAAGAGCGTAAAATGACCAACAGAATGTAATGGTCTATCATGAGACTGTTATACGTATGACGGCCACTGGAATGACTGTTACATAAAACCGGCGAGCAAAACAGGGGAACGGCTGAATCGGCCCGTTCCACGCCCCATTCAGGCCGAAGTGCAGGGGAAACAATTTCTTTATTTTAGCCCAGCATGCATCATGTCATTTTGAGCATTCATGCCCCGTGATCCGTTCAAGGTTGTTCCTCAGTAATGGTTAATTGCACTTCAGCTCTCTTGGATAAGCGATCTTCATTCCACTTTGAGTTTGAACGATTTTACTGATCTAGCTGCTTGGTCTGATTGGCCAGTGTGATTCTTGTTTAGATTTTATCTCAGTTATATTTCTCTTGCTTTTTATGTTATGTTTCTTTCCGACCCCCTCATTATCTGTGGGTTGTGTCCCCGGTGAGGCTGGTCGTGTTTCCCTTTTCTTTTTGTTAGTTTAGTTCTCCAGACATGTCTCATTCCCGTCATCCATTCCAGGTGGTTAGTTCGACGTTTTTGGGAGAATTCCTATCGCTTGTTGGTTGTAAAGGGTGTCTTTTTACCTTGATGTCTACTTTTTAGTTCTCTCCGCTTCATCTTAACTTCATCTCCATTTCACATTACTATTGCTTTCGCTCCACCACCTTTCCATTTTGCCTTCGGGCCACTTTCGCTGGCTCCCTTGCAAAGCAGACATCAATGAGGGGCATCTGTTGACACCCATTTTTAGCCTATAAGTCACGTTATTTCTCTTATTTATCTCCGTAATGCCCTAAATTAACTATTATTTTGAAGCCTACTTTGAGCCTATCACAAGCCCATATCTTGGCCATTTTTCAAGTCCATTTAGCCTTGGAAGTTTCTATCTTCAATTCCCCATCTTTCGGGTCCGTTTTGGGTCCATTCGGAGCTAAAATGGGGAACCGGGGGTCAAAATACACAAAAGGACTACAAATGGTCATGCAAATAGCCGTTTATTATTACAAACGGTCAGTCGACTGGCCACTTATTCCTTAGCGGTCAGTCGACCAACCGCTAAGCAAACCGCTAAGAGTCTAGCCTGCGCTGGACTCTGCCTCAATTCTGCACGATGGGCCTATCTTGCGGCAACTGTAACTTCTAGAAACCAACTCCGAATTGACCCTCGTTTCTTTCTACCTCTTGCCCTTTGGATTATCTCAATTTTGATCCATAGAACACGATTTTTCATGGGCTCTATCTCTTGGAATCTTGGACAAAAATTGAGGATTTATGCATTTTGGGTAACACAAAACACCTCCAGATTAGGTTCCAAGGCCTTCTTCCAAGAGCCATAACTTCTAGATCCTTCCACCAAAAAGAGTCTCATTTGTGTCACAGTGGCTTGATCTCATTCAGGCAGTGAACCCAGAGGTCCCACCCAAATCGAGGTCGGCCCGCCATGACCCAAGGTTGGCCAGCATCAGCCATGCCCAGGTTGGGCCTCCATACAACCTGCATCACCATCCATGCATCACGTTAGTTGCCATAATATCAAACCAAATAAATACACAAAAAAATATAATCATACCATGGCCTCAGGGTACTCAGTCAGCTCCCATCGAAGTGACGTCAGCTGGTAGGTGTGTAGAGCCGCGCTGGTCAAGGGCCTCCACCGGTGCCCCAGGGGCACGACCGCACGGTCCCACTGCCTGGCCCTTCCCATCGGGAAGTAGTAATAGCTCCAAACTTGCATCCATTGCATCTCATTAGCACAGTTAATTGCATAAATATCAAATTGATTTCATTCTAAATAAAATAAATAAATGAAATGCTTACCTGGAGGAAAGGTGCAAAACCACCAACTATCGTCTCCTTCTCCACCCCCTAGGATAGATCCACGATCAGGTGGGCAAGCAGGGCTGCTCCCCACGCGTACTGTCCCACCCGATCCAAGTCGACCAGGATCTCCAGGAAACGAGAGTGGATGTCGTCCCCAGCAAAAGGCAGCCCAATAGGAAGAAGAGGAACCGCCGCAGGTCCCGATCTGCTTGCTCCTGGTCCTCTACATCCTGGCAGAAGGCTCCGTGAGCTGCTCCCTTTAGCCTCGCCAGGAACTCCACCCCGCTCTCGCCAACATGCTGACGAGAGTCCCCAAATCCCAGCACCTCCATGATGTCTGCTCGACCGACTGTCCTATTGTCCCTGTCGGTCGCACTGGTCTCCAACCCTAACAGCTCCAGGGCACTCTCTCTGTAGTTGGGGTAGGTGACCCCGCTGACCTCCTCGCCGTCCACCCGTAGCCCGGTGATCCAGACTACGTCCTCCAACGATGACACCATGTGCCCCTAGGGCATCAGAAAAGCCCGGCTCGGTGCATGCCACCTCTCCCTTAGTCCGTGGACGAGGGGCAAGTCGAGCTGAAAGGGCTCGATCCGGAGGAAGGTCCCGAATCCCATCGCATCAACGCGGGCCCTCTGGAAGTCTGGCAGCCCTCGGTACGCTGCCACCATGAGAAACCAGCTGATCCAGGTCCTCATCACACCCTGCATGTCACAACAAAAAAAGAGAAAAAAGACAGTGTCATGTCAGTAAAATAATTCATTTTTTGCTTGGTTTATTATTTACTTTTTTAGTTTATTATTTATTTGTTTTTTATTTATTTTATTATCTATTTATTTATTTATTTATTATCTTTTTTACTCTTATTATTTATTTATTTATATTTTTTTAATGTGTTTTTGAGCATGCAAGCATCCACTAACATCAAGCATCAAATAGATACCTAGTATATCCCCTATACCGAGGGTGGGATAGGGATGAAGCCCTGGATTCACAGACTACTTGCGGCTCACGAATCACAACTAAAAGAGCTGTGCATTCGCCAAGAAGACATCGCATAGCCCGTGCATACAGTTTAAATCATGATTTTCACCCAAAACAAGTGTTCTCTAGTGTGAGAGTGCAGGCGTATGAGCCGTGGCCCCTAAACATAGGGATGTGCAGACGTTCTAAGCAACACTAAAGGATTGCTCTATCGCCTACGTGTACATTTCAGGCTTTCGACTTTTGGCACTTCAGACAGTCACCTCGTTTATTCTGACTTCCAGACTTTACCATTCGACGCGAGTTTCCTCATTTATTTCAGTGGGGATTCCCGACTACTTGGATTCATCCTTTGGCGTAATCCGCTTCCCCATTTTCGCGCGAGTCTCCGCATTTATTTCAGTGGGGATTCCTGGCTACTTGGATCCACATTTTATTTTTTCATCATTTTTCTTATCATTTTTTAAGGGGGCAGGCAGCTTTTTCCTCACGATTACTGTTCATGTGAGCGTTAGAAATTCAAGCATCCACAGAGTGTTGGGAAGAAATTCTGTGATCCCTATGGTTAGAAACCGCTAATTACATTCCGTGCAAAGTGTGGGAATATCGTCTCGAGTATATTTCGTGAGCTATGCTAACCGCGTAGCTATGACTCTTCCTCTTGACGCACTCGCCACGATGGACTTTTCTTCCTTAGCGTGTGCCATGGCGCACAGGTGTCTATGATCGGGGCAGCGTTATTTATTCAAGGAGATATGGTCCTAGGAGATTCAAAGGAAGTGTATTAGATATGATATAAACAATCATGCAAGTAAGGCAAGCATGCATTCAGAGTCCAACTCATGTAACTATTGTTGTTATTATTTGTTTATTATTATTATTATTATTATTTTGTTATTTTTGTCTTCTTTCTTTTGTTTGTTTGTTTGTTTATTTGTTTCTGATGAGAGGCTGTTGGCTTAAGTGCCAATGGATGGATTGCATGCAAAAAGGTCACCCATATTTATTGGGGAAAGAACTAGGCTCCCAATGTGGAGCTATCACTAGACTAAGAGTGATGCAGAAGTGAACTCATTTTTTGACTAAACTAAGCAAACTTCCTAAAGCCACTCAAACATGATGAGAAATCATCATTATGACCACACGTAGGAATGACAATAGTAGTATTAGCAATGTCATCATATTCATATGTGAAATAAAAGTTACCTTGCAAATCCCTGACGTGGGAAAAAATAAAACCCTGAAGCGACCCTGATGAGTGAGAGCTGTATGTTCCTTGCTTGACAAGAGCGAGAAGGAAAAGATAGTAATGGATTAAGGATCCCTCTACACGGAGGAGCGACAGACACCAAACTACATGAAGAAATACAAAAAGGAAAAGAGACGAGGGCTAGAACTCCCTTGTTAAGACATAGAGACATTGATAACAAGGAACCAAATATAGAATAAACGGAGATTAGCTGGGATCAAGGCGGGCTAAAGCCTCGAAAGTAGCAAGAAAAAGGGTAAGAACCCCAAAAGGGTGAAGACAAAAGAATAAAAAAATGATGCTTAAAATGTTGCCAAAGCGAGGGAGAAGAATGATCATCCAACGTGGTCGGAGAAGGAGAATGATAGTCATCCGAGGGTCAGAGAGGGATAATGATAGTCATCCAACAGGGTCGGAGAAGGATCAAGAATAGAACCCAGAAATTCTGAGAGTGAAGAATCAGATGATGTCCCAAAATTAGGATGTAAGAGAGGCCTAGAATTGTGAAAATAATGAAAATTTGGAGAATCCAGATGAAAAGAAGAAGAACGGGGGTTCATGGACCGAGAAAGAGAGGAGAGAATCATAGAAATTGGATTAGAGAAAGGAAGATACACCACCCAAGTGTGGGAGCTGAGTAGGAAAAATAATGATTGGAAAGGAGAGGAAGAAGAAGTGGGCCCTTGAGTCCACAATATGTGGCATTTGAGCTTGCGCCGCCGCCTCTTCTTGGCTGAGATCTCTTGAACACAAACCCGCTTGGTGCGGGCTCAAACCTTCGGGCCTCTTGCCTTGCAATATCTTCTTAGATAACGGGCGCACCTAACAGATGGCCTGGCTCGATTATGAATATGTAGTCTCGTTAGGGTGGTTGCCCCTAGACACCCGGTGCTAACAATATCAGGACATTCGTTAACAACTAACTCCTCAGACATATGAGGGGGATGTAATTAACGTCATAGCCTTTATGGTATGGCGGACTACTGGTCCCGACCTGAATCTCAGTCTCGCCCAATAAGGGTAAGATTGAGTGCATAATAAATCTGCCACTCATGTGACTGGCACGCCTGTGCGGTCATCTAATCAATTGATCGTTGGTTGATTAATTGGTTAATCGAATGAAATAAATAAATAAATAAATTCAAACGAACACCATCCCTCAGCCCCTGTCTCCCCATTTCCCTCATTCTCTCCCTCCCTCATCTCACATTCTCTCTTTCTCTCCCTCCCTTCTCCGGACGGCTGACAGAGGTAGAGGTGGGCGAGGTGGAGATGGCATGAGGACGAGGAACGGTGAGAATGGAGCGAGGATCGAGGCAATGGCACGACGCGGTGCCCATCCATGGATTTTGGAACCCAGTGGTGGTTCGTGAGGCATTTTCCTGAGGAGTAGGCATCCTCAGCATGGGAAATCTTCGATGGAGGTAGGGGGATGGTTCCCTAGCCAGTGTATTTCATTTCCCCGCAGTTTTGTAGGCCGAGGTGAGCAGAGAGTGGGTTTTTGTTCACGTTAGGGTGGTTTTCCATGTTTAGGGTGTGCGATAATTTTTGGATGATGTTTTCCTGCTTTCTTTTATGCATTTTGTGATTCGACCTAGGGAATGGTCCTCGATATTTTCTCCTCGATTGAGATCGAGTGGGGATGGAAGTCGGACCCCTAGGTTAGGTCCAGTCAACGTTCTGCCATTTTTGGTCGACCGACTAGTATGGTTCAGTCGACCAATTGGTGTTTCGCCATGGACAATGCTTGCCCATTGTCGCAGTCGGTCAACTGACCACGTTTATGCAGTCGCGATCGGTGGATCGACCGCGTCTATGCGGTCGTGGTCGATCGCGCAGTCGGTGGACCGATCTTGTCTATGCGCTCACGATCGGTGGACCAACTGTGTCCATGCGGTCATGGTCAATGGACCGACCGCGTTCATGTGAATGCAGTCAGGACCCTAACTGTGTTCTCGCCAAGGCTATTTTTAGCCTGGTCGTGGGTAGGTCGACCTACCCTTGTGGGTTAGGTTGACCTACACTTGTTGGTCGACCGACCTAGGTAGGTTGGTCGACCGAAATGCAGTATTTTGGCCAATTTTGGCCCCCGGTCAACCAAGTTGAGACCCTTTGGTCGACCTTTGGCCCCGTGGATGTCCCATACAAACCATACAATTTTTCTATTTTAATATTATTCTTTTAATCTTGTGGAAGACAAATATTATGATAGTTTAATCAAAGTTACTAAGATTAACAATAAGAGCAGGAGGTGAATGCTTGACAATTGCAGTCCATTTAAGAGGAATGAACAAATATGATTCTATTTTGATGAGTCAGATCAGCTCGAACTATTTCAAATGGAGTTACTTAGTTAATTATTTTTTTAACAAAATGATTAAACTTACTCATTATCTTATCATGTGTTGGATCCTAGGTAACATCCTCAGAGTTATCCAACTCAGACCTATAAACTAAGGTCGGACAAATCATGATTAAAAGAGGCTAAAAATGACAGACATAGCGAGGCAAGGATCCAACGCCTAATGACAAGGGTTTTAGGGATATGAAAGTAAACACCCGAATTAGAAGTGATGATAAAGACTTAAAAGAGAGAGCGAGAGAGGGGGGGTGGTCGTGGGACACACCACCCAGTACCAACGACAGGGATATTGTCCAGTTGGAATAGTAGATAGATAGATATAAGCTCAGCAGACAGCGGCGGCATCATCCCCCACCCATGCTCCTGCTGCTTCCACTGTATCTGCTGCTGTTCGCACGAGGAAGCGAACCCCTAGCCACTCCACCCGAGCGTCTGCGCAGGAGGAGGGTGGCTGTAGAAAGTGATGGCGATGAAGATGGAGATGGAGCGGACGTGGCGAAATGCGGACTGACGGGAAGATCTTGCTCCAGTCCGAGGGCGGAGACCACCGGGATACTCAGATCTGCGGCGGCAGGAGCCATGAGAGAAAACCTCGCTAAATTTGTTGGCAAGTGTTCTTGGTTTCTGTTTGATCGCTAACCCGAGTAGCTCTAGCTCCAACGTTTCTAGAATTTGTTTTCCCTTCTGCCTTTTTTTCATATTTATTTCCATCTGATGATTTCTTCAGAAATGGATAGAAACTGAAGAGAGAGTGGAGGGAAGTTGTATTCTGGGAGTTCTCACGGTCCTTCCTGTTGTTTAATACTGGTTACAGGAAGGCGACAGCAGCCAGCGGCTGCAACAGCAGCAGCAGCAGCAGCAGAGGGGTGGGGGCGCGGCCGTAGTAGGTACCAGCGCTACGTCCAAAAAACTCGAAGGCCTGCACCCTTTAGAAGTTGAACCGGAGAAGAAACAAAAAACAGCGCAAAAAAACCGTCGAATTCTCTTATAGTTCACTGCACTTTTGTGTGTGGGAATAAAGGAGGTAATCATTCCCTTCCTATGAGATATTTGCATCTGGCATTGTTAATGGTAACAAAAATTTGATATGTGCATTTTCTCTTCAAAGTTCATTTGTACAAGCTATTGTCACAACTGAAAATGTCTGTGTCATGATTTTGGTTGCTGTCATGGAATGCAGTGGGCGGTGTAAGTTTTCTACTTGCTCTGAAAATTATTGATGCTATTTCTACAACATCATTCACCATAATTTATTTGATTAGTTTGCCAATAATCCTTGCGATGCTTTAACTATAGGTATGTGATTACAGCGTGAGCTATTCTTGCACATTGTGCAACCTTGATGGGCTCGATTCTACCTCAAGTACGTGACAAATCAGATGATTGTTTTTGTAGTGGTATGGATGGCTATGTCTGAGAATAAATAACTAAATTTGTATTATCGCTCTTTTATTTTTACTAGTGGAATCTTCTATATTCACTAGACTCAAACATGTGAAGGCATGACATTTCCTGACGTTAAATAATGAAAAATGTAAAGCTAAGAAAACTAATATAACTCGATATTTTATCCTAATGCAACTGAGAAATAAACAGAAATACTTGGAAAGATGTTGCCAGTGAGCATTCCCTTGAAATAACTCTCAATAATGATTTTCACAGTGAGTATGTTCAGTGAGTGATACATATTTCATTCTGTGGGCAGAGTTATTCAGGTGCTTAATATCTATGTTGCTTAACTACAGTTATGGTGATAAAATTAATGAATGACTTATTATGGAGATTTCAACTTGTTGGGATAAATCATAAGAATTTGTTGGGTCATATCTAGGAAGAGGGATATCTTCAACATGAAAACCCCATGGAGTGAGGTCCTGGGAATCAAATATCCATATCCGTTTATTAAGGTTATGCAACTCATGATGAAGGTTGCATATAAATATTTGGCATCAGCACCATTATTCCTTTTACATTAGTTTGGATTTGTTAAATCAAATCAGGGACCTAAGCATTTGACAAAAAATTTCTTAGCAGCTGTCCTGCTTGGCATCAGCCCTCTACAAGGTGGTGTGAAGTACAGGATCAAAATAGCTTCAGATGGATGATTTGTTTTTTTTGAAGTGGTTGTGGCCACAGTGTGTTTGGATGAATGGTAGGATTCTATGCTGGCATTGGTACGGAACACCAACCGTCCTCCCCGGAATGAAATGTTTAACAATATTGTCAACTGGGCCGACCTCTAATAAAAATTTAATTAGGCCAAATTAAGGAGCTAATAGTCAAATTCGTTGTTCTTAATGGGTTAACCTTAATCGACCTAATTTGAGCCCAATTCGTAACCATTTAAGCCCAAACCAAGCCCAAACGATAGGTTTACCCAAGGAGACCATTTTCCCTTTGAAACTCTAGGTGCTTCCAATCGACAACAGTGGTGTGGATTTGGTGAAGGATCGAATATTTCACTGATTTTCCCCCGTTGGACTCTCTGAGCCAATTCGACCTCTAGAAACCTCCTTGGATGCTATAAATTGAGGGCTTCGTTGACCTAAGACCTCTATTTGATTTTTCAACTGGCGGTGCAATGATTGTGGGCGATCGAGGGTGAATTAGAGCAAGAAACGTCGAGGTGTTTACGATTAGGGTTCTTCGCGACGTCTGAGTTTTTGATCCAAATCGGTAGGTTTCTCTCAGGCTGAAGATTAATTAACATACATCCTTTTGTGCATCTCCGAGTCCTCTTTCTATCAGTAGTAAAAGCCCCAACTATTATTGAGTATAGCGCATGTATTGTCCTTCTTAGTCAGAGCATGTTAATTAGGGCACCAGTTTTGTTACCCCTCTCTATATCGATTGAATGCTAGGATTAGGAGGATTAAATATCAAATTGATCATGCTACCTTGTGTAACTTTTTGTCCTCTTTCTATTAGTATAATTTTGCCCAATTTTTATGCACTATACCGCTCGTATTCCCCATCGTAACTGAGGTCTATCGGTGTTCACTGGAGACCGAAAATGACGAGCGGGTTGCGGTCCTAACAAGAACCACCTATGACCCTGGCGGCCCCGCGATAGACCGCAAGGTCTGGCATTGCAGCCATCTCCTAACTATTTTTCTCGTTTAGCGCTTTTGAACCCCATTGCACCCTGGTGGCCCCACGATAGACTGCAAGGTCCATGGTTGTGGCCAGGTTCTGACCGCTTGGGACCCTAGCGACTGTGCGACAGACCGCCTAACGCGTGTTTGGATTTGAATCCTTGCGCCTTTAAGCGGCCTCCTGATGGACCGCCAATCCCTGCTTAGCGACTCTGGGAAGGCCGTTTCTGGCGTGCAGTCATACTTAGTTTCATTTTGTAAAGATTATGTTAATTTTGTTAGATTGTGTGTGTAGGGTAGAAACACACTAAGCAGTCGGGGATTCGATGCTCTTGACTCCCACATTGGAGACACGCTCCCAGTTTCCTCCAGCATTCCTCGGTCTTATGACCAGCTTTGTCACAATAATTGCAAATTTTCTTGGAAGGTGTGACGGTGGAGAAAGGCTTGTTACTGATAGTGGAGAAGGGCTTATTGCTTTTCTGAAACCTCTTCTTTTTGGAAAATTCTCCTTCGTTGAAGAATCACTTCTTGCCAAATGATGGTTTGAAGCTTCTCAGACTAGTGACGGGTTCCTTCTTGTCCTTGCCTCGAATCCTTTCAAAAAATTCGGTAACATCTTCTAGCAACTGGGCACGCCGCCGAACCATTTCTGAATAGACTTGGATGTCCATCGACGCAAGCTATGTAATATATTGGGACTGAAGCCCATTGAGGAATCTCCTCGCCTTCATCTTTTCCGTACACACCAAGTGGAGTGCATATCGGGAAAGTCTTGAGAATTGGGCCTTATATTCGGCCATCTTGAGGGTCCGTTGCTTCAATGCGGCAAATTTCGCAGCCTTCTTTTCTTGAACACAGTCAGAAAAATACTTGCTGTTGTAATGTTCCACAAACTCTGCCCAAGTAGCATGGTTATCGGGCAGTGTTGCTTCTACAGATTCCCACCGGCAACGAGCATCCCGTTCCAGTTGGAATGTAGCCAATAAGACCTTCTCTGCATCCGTGCATTACATTACATGGAAAATCCTTTCAATTTCCTTCAGCCAATTCTCGACATCATCGGGGTTAACCAAACCCGTGAACCTTGGTGGGTTCATGTTGCAAAAATCCTGATAAAGGTCACCAACTCCACGGTAAACACCGTCTTGTGCCACTTGCTGTAGCGCCTGTGTAAGTCCTTGCACGGTGCGTTGCATCTCGCACCATTGTGCTCTTTCAGCGGCCATAATCCTACAAAAGAAGTAAGGTGTAATAAATATTAGGTTTTGTTATTATGGGTTCAATTATCATTGTAACTTAACCCTTGGTTTTACCCATCTCACCAGGTAAGATCTAGACCTATCCTTAGACAATTCTATCTTTGGACTCGGGTTTTTACCTAGGAAATTGTAGTCCTAGGCTCTGATACCAAGAAAGAACCGTCACGCCCCGAGTGCAGAAGATTACCCGTGGCGCGACGAGCCTTTATATAGAACCAACGTGAGCTAGACATTTAGTGGAATTCTTCCTTTGACAACAGCCTGCTGCTGGAGCCTTACTACCCTTTCCGTTTCGGGTGGAATTTTGGGTATGATCAGCATATCCCTCCATACAGCGCCCAGTTTATGCTAGCGATGCGGAATCTCCGGGGGAACCTGACAGCTGAGACCGCCCGGGTTTGGTGGGATTTCTTCCACAGGGCGGACACGGCCACCTTCCGAGTGCCAGCCCCCGACCGGGTCCCTCGAGTAACGCCCGAGTATGTAAAGTGGTGGAATGCTCGGACGGGATTTTATCGGTTACACAAAACCGATTGCTGGGATGGGCCGGAGAGGAGATTCCTAAGCCGACAACCTGTGCCTGTCCTCGACGTCGATCCAGAGCACGTCCTCCGACTGTGGCACGACAAAAGTGATGAAGTGGCTGCCTATCTGTGCGCACGCAAGGAGGCTCAGAAGACCCGGCCGGTGCCGCAAGTGAAGCTACCTCCAATAGCGGAGGATGATTTTAAGAAGACCCTGCGGGACCTTCGCGGCGTCGGGGGCGAACGCCTGGACCTGATCAACTATCCACTCCCGGCAGAGGAGGAGGGCACCCTGACGAAAAGCTGGTGATCAGAGGTCGACCCCACCTATCCGTATCGTGCCTTCGTGCGGGCCGAGGAGCGAAGGCCCGAAAATTACAAAGACACGACCTGGATGTATATTCTTCTTCGGGTGGACGAGCTGAAGATTGAGGACCCAGGGAGGGCCATCCTGAACAAGCCGCTACACTTGGCCTACTACTACGCCGACGGCTAGGGAATGGACTATTTTAATCTGTTGTGCCATCTGGGTGCCAAGAAGCATGCAGACTTAGCCGCCCTTGCCGATCGGTGCCAGAAGCATGGGGATGTATGCTGGCTGGTTCGGGAAGCGGCCCACCGGCACCAGGAGCCCTCCTTGACCTACTGGCCAGTGTCGCTTCACCTCTACACTGGCCCGCACGGTACGCATTATCACGCACGCATGTTATATTTCCCTTTCGGTTCTGTTGGTCATTATCGAATGCCAAGTAGCAACTAACTCCTAGCTTCTCTTGTTTCCTTTCTATTGCAGATCACCCGGATAGTACTCAGCTGACAACATATCACAATCTCCTCCGGCAGGCAGAGAAGCCGACATATTTCGAGGAGGCGCCAGTGGCTCCGACCACCACTCCTCTGCCTCCCCCCGCGAAGAGGCCCCGAGCGCGGTCGCTGGTGACGGATCCTGATCCAAAAAATATCCAAAAGAACCCGAGACATTACAGCTCTCCCCCCTATAAGAATTTCATCCTCAAAATTCAGGACAAGCACCAAGCCACAAGGGGAGAACGTCATGAATCGACTGGCAACACCGCCAGAGCCCCAGCCAAACCTCGACATTCGTAAAAATCTCGATCTTGAGAGACGCGGCCAGACAATGATCACAGATAACGTCTCACTCACAATCCAAGGCACATCGATCATCAGAGCATGCACATGCAAGAAGTACTGTCCGGCATCTCTTCAGCCAACACGAAAACCAACCACCGGCTAACGCCCATGCTCGACAGACCAACCGAACATCAGCTTTACAACCCTGCACCAGGGACAACCAACACTGACCTTCCACCAACTCACACCTGGCAAGCCGAACACCTCAGCAACACGGCCAACTCTGCCAGAAGATAAACTTCAAGCAAATTCCCAGATCCAATCCGGGAAAGCACACCTCATGATCGGCCACCCAAGGCCTCGCCGGCACATGGCTCTCATCATTCTCGAGTCACAACAGCCAGCATCTTCTGTCTGTGAAAGACTATCCACTGGTCACAAGACACACGCCAACGGGAAACCTTCACCGGCTCAGCAGGTATGCTCCAAATCATGACAGGCCATCTGCTAACCCTCTACAGATCAACACCACATCTCAAGCCAAACCTCGCATGGACACCGCAACCGATCTCGAGTCTCACGCCAACTCTACCCTCTCAAGAGAGCACGATGAAACCAAATGACAAGATCCCTCCTCGGTCCGCACGTCACTCGACTCAGGCTTACTGGGAAATCTTCTCCTACTGGTCCCAGACTAGGGATCACCATCTAATGCCTACGTCTCATCAGAGGCCTCCGCACATAGGCACCATCCTTTGTCCTGTCTCATCAAATCCTCTGTCTTAAAATGATCTAAAAGGACGCCTGCCAACGCTCATCTGGGTACATCTCTCGGCCAGAGCACCCGCTCTGCCACCTCGAACCACGATCTCAACGTCTCGGGGGCCGGATAAACCTCAAGCTAGGGTGGCCAACCCGATAACAACTCCCTCGGAGCATACTTACGGTCACTTAACCACGGACAATCCTCACCAGCCACCTCACCTCGCTGCAGATCCCTCAAACGCAGTGCCGTAGTAACGCACTTGCCGACAACCTCTGCCCAATGCAACACAACCGGGGCCACCATCGATGAGGGAGAATACTCTCGACCTCAATCCTTAGACCCCACGTCGACACTCTGACGACGAAAACAACCACCTTCACAGCGCCAACGTCGCACCCTCAAACTCTCACTCGAGACATGAAGCGAAAAATAAGCATGAAATCCTATGCTAGCTGCCGACTGTACTGAACCTTATGGACTCTGATCACTGTAATATCTCGAATTCTCACATACTTCCACAACCATAGCTCATATACCAACTGTAACGGCCCAAGATCCGGATACCAGGAATACCTGATACCATTCGAATCCTGACCCGCCGCCCACGAGCTGGAGGGCTCGGAAGGGCTAAAAGGATAGGTGTGGTGTACATAGAAATAGGAAATAAAGCAGGATAATACAATAATTAACAAAAATAAATGACTAACTACAACAGAGTCCAATCCAATAGAAAGTACAGTCTAAGGTAGAGAACGTACCACATGCCAAGTGAACACTCGGCCCGATGAGTTGGCAACTAAGAACCTCCACGCAACGCCCTCAAATCTCGAGGAAGAATCGTCGCACCTGAAAATCAGGGGTGAGCCTTCTATCACTGACTCAGTAGGGGTCTCGCGGAACCCCAATCGAAAACAACGACGACAACGGAAAGCAGTAACTACAGCAAGAACAGCAGTAACAGCAGAAACAGTAAACACGATGGCCGATAAAATCTCGGCACTACAGCTACTCTTACAGTACCAGACTCAACGCCCCGATCCCACAGTCGGGGGACTACCAGAACATGGACCACTAGACTATGACCCCCCTAGTCATGCTACCTGGAAAATGACATGACGCCACTGTCGTGGAGGCCTATCCTCATAGGCAAGGGCCCACCGAAACCACGTAGTTGGGAAACACAGCCACGACCTCGCCGTCGTGAACTCTATGCCATCTAGGGAGAAGCCCTCGGTGACGCTCACCGAAAACCCTAGACCTCAACTCTGGGAGAGTGCCCGAAACTACACATGAAACTCCATCTCACAGACGAAAAATGAAAACCCACGACACGATAACTCACGAAACGTGACGGAAGTACTGCCCACCAAAAGCAAGGCCAGATGCGTCCACTAACGACTTAGTCCATAGCCTCAGGTGTCTCTCTACAATATCCCAGGTGGAGACCGAGACACCATACAGTAACTAGGAACACAAAATAAGGACTAACTGGGGTCGCGCTCGTTAGCGCGGGTCTGACGCCCCCATCCACGTGTGCACACACCGATCATGTGCCCTAGGTCAGGCCCTCTAGTTGGTTCTTCCCCCGAAGCCTAGACTCAAACTTCACGTGGGGGCCCTACGGTAACCAGCCTAATAACTGTCTCACTCGATTCACGCTCTCCACCACTCCCAAGTGGGTCTGCACCCACGTGCGTAGGAAAGTTACGACTAGTGGGGGCTCACTAAACGTGAACACTAAAAATCACGCACGTACCCATCTCGAGTAACGTGAAGTAATAGGTGGCTCGAGGCCACCAGACTCTAGACAACTCACTAGACCTAATAACCCAACAGTCCTTGAGTCACGAGACTCGGGTCAAGACCGTCGAACGTGACGGCACAGCACCGTCAATCTGGCCTAATCCCTAGGTCTAAAATCACAGTGACATGATTCTCAAGCTAGCTCACAAGCCGCCGAGTGGATCTCTCATCCATAGGACACACGAAAAACCTCTAGTCTCAGGCTGGTTAACTAAACTCACAGTTCGAGGGCCAAACTCACAACCCACTTGGAACCCACCTTCTGAAAAAACTCACGAGCACACTTATCAAGGTAATACGGTACCTCTAGTCACCCAAAAATACGGCCACGATCTTGATCCCCACGGGGTGTCTGGGACACTCACGGGGTCATAGGTCGGTCATTGGGTCTCAACCGGACCGACCGGAGACCAACACAACGCAAAACGGACACGGCGGGCACGAAGAATCGCCTAGCGGTCCTCTCTGGACCGTTAGGGAGCCTAGCGGCCTCCTTCGGACTGCAAGGCCTGGCCTAGCGGTCCAGCCAGGACCGCAAGGGTCGAAGATGAACCAAACTCCTAGCAGTCACTCTCGGACCGCTAAGCAGAGTGGCGGTCCTCCGCCTGACCGCTAGACTACGCCTCAAACGACTTCAAACCGGAAAAACGGTCACCCCCGGACCACATGACGCCGTCTAGCGGTCTTCACCAGACCGCTAAGCCCACCTGGCGGTCTATCGCGCGACCGGCCGTGAAAGTGTGGCGGGATGAGGATGAAGTCAAGGACTTCGCCTACGTGTGGGCTGATGGGGTTCGGCAGAAGTTCGAGCGGCCCATGTACCAGGGAACGGGTCGGCAGAAGCGACTGCTGACGAAGACGTTCAGTGATGAGTGGAGGCCGGTTGAGGACGCCCGCGAGGTGTACTCGGGTGACGTCCCTGTGGTGGTGTTCCGCAATCACGACGACATGGGCGAGTTCCAAGCCCACACCGACATTCTCGACCGCATCAACCGGGGCCTGCTCGACCGGTTGGTGACCTCCGCCTACCAGGCGTTCCGTCAGCGAGCCATCGAAGGCGGGCTGCCGAAGGAAGACGAAGAGGGTAACCCGGTCGACTACGCGGCCATCTTCGCGCCTGCCCCAGGTGCCCTCTGGGATCTCCCCGCTGACACGAAGATTTGGGAGTCGCAGGAGTCGGCACAGTCGATCATGGCGATGCTCTCTGCGGTGAAAGACGACATCCGCGACCTCTCCGCGGTCACTCGCACCCCGCTGCCGATGGTGGCCCCGGAAGGGCAGAACCAGTCCGCTGCGGGTGCTGAGTCCGCGAAAGAGGGCCTTGTGATGAAGGCCCGCGATCGCATCGCACGGATCAAGCCGGCCCTATCCGACGTGATGACGTTGGCGATGCGGGTTGTGGACCCGGACTTCACCGATTCGGTGGAGGTTGGGTTCGCTGACCCGACGCATGTGACGTTCGCGGAACGGTTCGACGCTGCGGTGAAGGCGAAGGCCGCTGACGTGCCTTGGCGTACCCGGATGATCGACATTCTCGGGTACTCCGCCGACAAGGTGGACGCGATGCAGACCGAGCTCGAGGAAGAACGCCTCGCTGCGGCTGCGTTCGCCCCGCAGGAGCCCCAACAGGTAGCACCGAATGCCCCTGCCGCTTGACGCCTACCAGCGCCGCGTAGCGCAGATCCGCGACTACACCACCACCACCCTGTCGGGGTTGTGGAACAGCCTCGGATCGTGGCGTGACGCTGATGTGGACAGGTTCATCCGGGTAGCGGTCCCGAAAGTGCAGGCCGCACAAGTAGCGACCGCGCGAGCGACCGCCCAGTACCTTGGCGGGTCCGTCGACCGGGACATGATCCTCTCCGCCCGCAAGGTGGACCGGGCTGAGGAGTACCGTCGCCCCGCGGTGATGCTGTACACAGCACTCTCCGACCGGCCGCTGGGGTCAATTGACCCCACACGAGGTCAATTGACCCCGGTTGCCCCTGACCCCGGGCGCGTCTCCCCTCCTCTTCTTAAACCTTGCTTCGCCTTGTCTTTTTGCCTTTTACTGCGGTCGGGACGCGTGGAAGGGAGAAAAGACTTCTCCATTATTTGTTCTTTGGTCCCCTCTACGTCGTTGAATGAGGGGGAGTTTGCTTCCGTCGAGATCGTCTCATACGCATGTGTCGGACTGTCCGTTGATAGGTGAACGTCTTCCGCATGTGCATCCTTTTGCTATTGTTGGATCCCCGATTTAGTTTTAGTGATGACAAATTGTGTGTGCATGTGTTGTGGAGAATGTCCATTGAAAGATGATTGATGATTAAGGAACTTATGCAAATTTGATTATCTTGCATTGCAGGAACTAACTCATGGTAAACATCATTTGGGAGTCAAACGATTGCATGGATAAGCATCTTGCTATCCACCATTCTAACAGGAAGTAAATGTCACATAACTCTCACAAGAACCATTGGTAAGACTCAAAATTCTTAAAATCCTTTGAGTGGTTGAAGATTGCATCAACGCACACTTTCAGTGCGTCGACCTCATCATGTGCATTTCATACAGTTTTTCTTAATACACTTCATTCATGGTTTCCCTGGTTAAAATCTTGAATGGACTTTCATGCCTTTTCATAGAGTCGACCCATAAAAGGATGGAGTCGACCCCATGCTTTCTTAGCATCAAGCCAATGTGTTTCAATCTTTTATATCATTCAAGGGCTCTTAAAGTTAGAATGGTTTTCATGCATGTTCTCCATAGAGCTTTTGAGCTAGCTAAATATTATGAATTCCTCGTGCAAACCTTGGCTGAAATTAGTTGAATGATAGTCTCATATTGAGTGTTCAAAGTGTTTTCATGCCCTTATTCGCGATTTTCATGAATGTGTTTCATGCTACTTGTACTTGGGTCTATTGAACATGAATTCTTACTAATTTCCTTTGTTTATGCATTCTGCAGGAAGTTCGGTCGACCACCAATGTGCCTTCGGTCCACCAACTTTGCCAGAGCTGGATAGAAAGAAAAATCTCAGAGTTCAGCCGACCGACAGGGAGCCTTCGGTCGACCGAAATAAACAGCGCTGGCCAGACAGAAAAGTTTCAGAGTTTGGTCAACCAACGCTCAACTTCAATCAACTGAGTGCGGCGAACATGCCCGAGATGTCGCTCACCAATCTATTGGAATGAAGTTGGGGAGAGACAACTTCTAGGCCCATAACTTATTAGAGATACAATTGAGAAGATTAATTTGATCAGGGAAAGATTTCAGGTGGCTTAATCCAGGCAGAAAATATATGCTGATTCTAGAAAAAGAGACTTGGAATTCTAAGTGGGAGACCATGTATTTCTCAAGGTTTCCCTAAGTCGTGGAATTAGAAGATTCGGCATCAAAGGCAAGCTTATTCTGAGATTTATTGGCCATTTTGAAATTCTTGAAAGGGTTGGCGAGGTCACTTATCGGATAGCTTTGTCGGCATAATTATCCGAAGTTCATGATGTGTTCCATGTCTCGATGCTTAAAAGGTATGTTCATGACCCATTTCATGTTATCAGTCATGACGATCTTGTGATTCAGAAGGACTTAACAGACGAACAAAAGGCACTCAAGATACTTTATAGAGATGTATGTCAGCTTCGGAACAAAATCATTCCAATGATAAAAGTCTGGTGGAATAAAAGTATAGATCAAGAAGCAACATGGGAGATGGAGGAAGCTATGTGCAAGAGATTTCCAGAGCTATTTGATTGTAAGTAAAATGCACTCTCCATATTATCCCATATAATAAATTTGGGGACCAAATTCTTTTTAAGTGGGGGAGGGTGTAGCAACCTTGGTAATTATCTAGATTTTTTTAGATTTTATGGATTTAATTAAGCATTAAATAGGCTCAAGTGGGCTAAACTATTCAAAGCCATTTGATTTAAAAGCCCAGTTATTAATTAGACAAGTAAGTCCACTTAAAATGGGCATTAAATCCTAAATCTTAAGCCTTTAGGCCCAAACCCAGTCTTAGACATGTATTAGGATAATTCCCTATTTTTATTAGATAACTAGGAGATAATTAAGAGAGGAATTTGACTTAAATTCAAGTTTCAACAGTCAGACCTGGTCACGGTCAGTTGTGCGACTACTTTCTAATGGTCGCCGTCCCCAGGCGACCGCGTTCATGTTCCATAAATGGGTGATATAGAAGCGTGAAAAGATTAGATTTTTTATTGATCCTATCGCCATAGATCGACGTGACCTGATATGGGAACTTATCTAGGACTCTTAGAGGATCGAATTGGCACCCCATAGGACTCCTAATTCGACCTAATCTCGTAGCCCTCGGTTATTCCCTATAAATAGGGCCCAGATTCAACTAAAACAGTCGCTAAATCAATTAGCGCCTGTAGGGACAATCGCCCATTCAGATAGAAGCAGGAATCTCATAGAACTTGCCAGAACAGCATTCTATGAGGGCCGGGTGTCATGTTTCCTTTAGAGAGACATGACTAAAAGGGTTCCAGGGTTTTAATGGTACAACCAGCTCGGCTTCCTTGAGGGAATCCAAGGCTAACAGAGTCTTACGGAGGTCCCAATGACAAAGTCACCATTCCGAAGGAAGGAGTATCCCGTGAAGGGCTCATTTGTCACCGAGAGTTAGTGTGGGTAATCGATAAAACATCGAGAAATGTGAGACTATACTCACGGGATAGAATATAGTGCCAATGTACAAACCCACTGAAAAGGGGTTACAGGAAAACCACAGAAATCAAAAGGCAGGAAATTGGCGCCTAGGGTTGAGTCTTCATTTTATAAAATAGCGCCCAAGTCACAGTCTTCATTTTATCATATAATGACTTCCTATTGAGTCGTGATATCCATTTCCTTATCTTATATTTGTTAACATAATAGGTTTTTGACAATTCATACATAGGCTAAATGGCGCCTTGGGCAAAGCCCAGGTTTCAAGAAATAGCGCCCAAGTCATGGGCGCCCCATTCAATAGAGTGGCAGGTCATCAGTCGTATAATCAAGTGGTCATGAATAGTGTCACTTTTCTAAATAAAATAATTTTGCAGAAAGGAACACAAGGACATGTAGAGAAAAATATCAGGATTTTAGCAGTATACTCATGCATTAGATTAGAGATCATGGTTCATAGATATTAAATTTTAAACATGGATGACTTATTAATTAACTGAAGAATAATGACTGTGTAAATAGTCTTGTTTAAAGAAGTGGCGCCCTAGTAAAGGGGTGCTCTATTCCTAAAGCTCAGAAAATCATGTAGTAACCTATTGAAACCAATCTGAAAGCATGAAACCAATTTGAAATCACTACATGCAAGCTTACGATCTGGAATTTAATTAGGTTAGGCTTGGTACTTGAGAACACCTACCTTTCTGGGTTGAGTTGGTTAATGAACAGTGAAGAACAGTGATGAGATATAAGAATATCTGATACTTTGTTTGCAATAGAGCAACTAGAAAATCAACAGAGGATAATCCACTGTAGTAAGGCAGCTTCACAGCAGCAAAAGAAGAGGAATAGTAGTAGCTGTAGACTGGCGGGGAAGATGATGCTCCGAAGAGATTGGTCTGCTTTCATCTCTGTGAAGTTCCCTTGTTGATTGTCGGTGTTGATGAAGTGCTGAGACTTTCCAGGCCTTATCTCCTTTACAGAGAGGTCGGCCATACCTGCACCGCCCGTTGAGCCGGGGTCGACGCTTGTTGATAGCTCCCCTCCGGTCTTGGAAGAGGAGGGGTCCTCCCGCCAGCCTGACCCGGCGGCCGTCACTATCTCAGGTAAAAGCCTTTGCAATTTGCATTTTTTTTGAACTTTTACCATGGTGACTTTGTTGTGGTGGTACACTTATGCACTTTTATTCTCCTCCCAGTTTCAGGATCAACGGGAGGGCTAACAGTAGTGCCTGCGGACTTCCTTGCCCTTGGGGTTTAGTGGACGGATATCCCTGCGCCTGGAGTGGCATTGAATGCCACTATGGCTGACCATCTTCTCTAGGGTCTTGACCAACTGATCCAGGTTGGCCCTTTCCCAACGGTAGAAGCTTTACGGGGCGACTTGGAGACATTCACCCGAGGCTATCACATGATGGGTCTCCCCCGGGGTATGTGGGCGGCGAAGCTGGGAGCCTTATGGAGTGAGTTCACCCACCTTTATATTGCACAGGAGCAAAGGAGGAGGATTCAACTGATGATCCAGCAGGAGGAGGAGCGACTTGGGGACCTCCGGGTGACCCAAGCTGAGGTGAGCCTTCGAGTTGAGAGCAACGAGGAGCACAGTCGGAGGACCCTCCTTCGAGTTAAGGAGCTACAGCAGGACCTTCAAGCTACCGAGGCGGAGCACTAGAGCGCCCAGGATGTGACAGAGGCGTCTCGTCATCAGCTTGGGGAGCTCCAGGAAGAAACTCTTCAGTGTGAGACTCGCATTGCCGTCTTGAGGCGGGATGTGTCTGGCGCCTGATATCCTCTTATAGCTAGGGCCTTTGTGCCCTATTTTTCTTTGAGTTACCCCCGAGGGCTTGTCTTTGATGATATTGATGAATAGAAGGCCAACTTTAGCTATTCTTGCTTCTATCCTCTTACAAGTATGCTTTTTTTTCTTTTTTTTATCACCTTACCAACCCTACCACCCTTTCGGGTTTTCGCCAGAACTGGCCCCCTTTAGCTTTTTCCAGTGCGCCCTTGCGGGTTTTCACACTAAGGGGTACCCATTTTTGCCTAAGACGTCCTTTCGGCTTTTCACCTTAGTCGAGTTAAAGCTTTTTTGTCGTATAGCTCCTCCCAAGCTAGGTCAATAATACCACAAAAACTTCGAGTTCCAAACTCTCCTGTGTCTTGACAAAACTAAGCTCTCTATCCATATCCATTGCGTCGCTTATCTAACACCAAACATCATGTCCACTAGAAAACCAACACACTAAGCCACACTTTATCAAGGCGCTTAGACAACTCCATTAGCTCCTTCGACTACACACGGCAACCTTACGGAATCTCATCCTCAACAACATCACCCTTGCCCGTATATCTAGATCATTCCCTTGATCAAGGCTGGTCAACTCACCATCTCAACTCCGAGCAACAAACACCGGCAACTCCCATCCAACGGGAACCACTTAAACCCGAGGACAACGCCTCACATCACATCAAACCTTAAGTACACCTAATCGAGGTCACAGTCTAGGTCCTTTTTCCATAACTTTCCACTAAGCTTCCACTGGGTCCCCAACTGTCATCAATGTCGCCCACCCGGTACACCAATCTAGAGAATTGCTGGGGTGCTAGAGGTCCGATCAACCCCACGGATACTCACAATACTCCTACTGGGACCCAGAAACAAATTTCTCTATCACATACATCATCAAAACTCAAACTGACCTGGAAAACAACATCTTAATCGTAGCCGAAAAATAACTCCTCACTCCTAAGCAACACATACTCACTTCCAAGATGACCACAACCATTGCCCAAGCCATGCACATGGCTTCAACAGACCATGGCCCCTCAATAAGCCACACACAATGATTCAAGGGAAGAAACTAAGGCAACCATAGTCCTCACTCAATAGCCTTTAATTCTTAACCCCATTGACGTTGCTTAGCACGATGCCTTAACAATGACATACCAATTGATGCCCACCTCATGGCCAATGCCACTTACCGAAGCCAACCTCTCAAGACTAGCCAAATGACCTCCATAACTCTACTTACTACTAGGATATTCTCCAATCTCTCTTGAAATCGATCTTGGAACTTGTGGGTTATGGGCCCACCACGCGTCTACTGCACAACTCTACACAATATGCTTTGCAAGAAAAGAACATTCTGGCACTTGTAATGAAACAACCTCCAACTCCTGCTATGCTCACAGGGACTCATGGACACAGATTTAAATAAAATAAAAAATAATAAAATTTAAGGAAAATGCACCCAAGGCACCAATCCAGCATCTCAAAATTATACCTACCATGAGGTAGGACCAAAGATGGCAAAAGGTCAACTAGTCACACTGATCATGTCAACAACTTCAATTGAAAGGTCTGTGCATACCTTCTCTATCAGTCAGGTAAGGCCTGCTCATTTCATTTGGTAAGTATCAAGGCCTTTGCGCTAGCTCTTGTCTTGAGTCCATGCATAGCGCTGCTTAACGCATAATCAAGTTTGTGCATGGTGTCCACCTTTCACTTTAAAAGTCCTTGTGCCTTTCCATTTCCAAGTCCGTGCTAGTTGCACGCTTGCAAATGAAGTCCTTACATGTTCTTTTGAGCCTTAGCACATACCAAGTACGTGCACGTTTGTTCCATTGAAAACATAAGTCCGTACACCTTTTTCTCTCCAAACAGGCATAGTCTGTGCATATTTTAGTCTGAGCAAAAACATAAGTCTATGCATGTTTTGCTTCTTGAGTCTATGCATGTTTGGTTTGAACACCAAGTCCGTGCATGTTTTTGTTTTGAACACTAAGTCCGTGCATGTCTTGGTTTGACCACCAAGTCCGTGCGTGTCTTTGTTTTGCTCATCAAGTCCGTGCATGTTTCGCCAATGCACTTCTGAGTCTGTGCAGATCTTTAGAGTCCGTGCACATTGTATTTTCCAAGTCCGTGCATAATGCTCCTTCATAGTCCATGCATGTTTTTGTCCAAGTATAGTCCATGCACACATTTCCAACAAAGTCTGTGCATGTTTCTTCCGAATGAAAGTCTGTGCATGCGTAGTCCATGCACTTTCCTCGTATTCACTGCATCTGAAGTCTGTCCATCTCATTCAAATAAAGTCCATACACACTAAGTCCGTGCACATTTTCTATTAGAAGGAAAATAAAGTTCGTGCACTTTCTTTGCAAGTCCTTTCACATTCTGTTTTCTCACTTAAGTCCGTGCTAGCTGTATGTCTGTGAGCAAAGTCCTTGCATGTTTCGTTCTGAAATATAAAGTCTGTGCACGTTTCTTCTAAAATCAAGTCCAGGGACACAAAGTCTGTGCATGTTTTGTTCAAACCAAGTCCATGCATACATAGTCTGTGCATTCCTCACTTTTGGACTGAATAAAGTCTGTGCAGGTTTTTCAAACCAAGTCGGTGTACATTCCCTGTTCCAGCACATATGAAGTCTGTGCACGTTTTCGTGCACTTGGCATCTTAGAGTACATGCAAAGCAAGTCCTTGCACATTTCTTCATACAAGTCCATGCTCTCTCTTTATCCATTTTTTTTGTTTTGTGTTGTTTCTCGTCGGATTGGGTCTCCCTGTGTGCTCTTCCACTGGCCATTTCCTCCCCTAGTGGTTTGCTCCCTTTTAAGGGATCTCTAGCCGTCACCCTCGTCCACTTGCCATGAGGGGGAGTCCCTTCTTCTTCCCTTAGAGCCCAAGCCTCCAAACACCACCATTGGTTTTCGTTCCCCCAATTTCCTTAAACCCCCAGTCCCTAGCCTTCCCTACCCTCAACTGAAGTCCCTCTTGCCAGTTGAACCAAGCCCCCAGACCCCACAACCTTCTCCCCCTCACTGACCTCCAACCACCCAGTCCTCACTCCAATGGTACCACCCCGAAGCCCATTCACTGGCACGATCTTTGATCGGTATACCCCCAACCCCTCTGGTCTTCCTGATCGATACACCCTTGAGCGACCCTTCCCTAGTACGCTCCTAGCCCAGCACAACCTCCCTGGCCGGCGCACTGACCCCTACACCTCCTCAATGGCACAATCTTTGGCCGGTACGCCCCTGACCAGCCTTAGAGACGCCTTCCCTCCATCGGTTTCCTTGGGTTTTCTGATGTTTTATTAAAGGTGTTGTCATTTTCGGACACCCACCTCCAGTTGTCGGGTTCCACCACTCCATGTGGGTGCGTTCTCCATATCTCCCTTATGCCCGGGTCGAGGGGAGATGCTGTCGAATTTTTGACAGAAATAATAATGTGTTAAAAGGCCAAAGGAAGCAACAAACAATTGAAACAAATGATAACAAAATACTTTAACTAAGCTGAAAGAACTAGGGGCAACATGAAGAGAAAGGGGGAATGAAAAGAGAATGGTTAAGAGATAGGGAGAGGGACCCCTCATGAATCACACAGAAAATCAATTAAAAAAGAGAACGAAGAGAAGAAGAAAATAAGAAAAGAAAGGCCTCAAAAAGAATGGAGGAGTGGGCCCTTCACCGGTGCAAGCTGCCTTCTCCTTCACCGGCACACCTTCAGTTCATCCCTCGCCAGTACACCCTCTTCGCCGGCACACTCCACCTCATTACTGACTGGCACGCTCATGTCCTTCCCCGGTGCACCCATCTCCGTGCAACTCCAACCCCGTGCATAACTTGCACGGACCTTCTCCCCCTGCACGCACAGCCTGCAAAGACTTCACCCCCTTTGTAGCTCCAACCTCGTGCACAACCTACACGGATTTCGGCTTCATTGATTTTTTGTGCTTCCCTAGTCGAGAGGAGTAAAAGGAGATTTTGTTCAACCGCCGATACTTTAGGGAAAAGTCATTTTTCCAATTAACACTAGGGACTAGACTGATTTGACTGCTTATTTTTACATTGTACGATGGTCTTGACCCGAGTCATGTGACTCAAGGATCATTATTTTTACTGGTCTAGTTGACTATCTTGAGTCTGGTGGCCTTGTGCTGTCTTGTGTTCTGTGCTACTTGTGACAGGTGCACTTGTAGCCTGTCCGTACTTTGGTGTTTTCCTTCGGATAGTCTTTGTGTCTAGTGAGCCTCCACTAGTTGTTGCCTGACGACACTTCGTGTTGGCCCACCCAAGAGTGGTGGCAGAACAATCTCAGTAGAGATGATTTTTAGGCTAGTTACTGAGGGCCCCTTTGCCTTGCTGTTAGAGTCCAATGGGAGGGAAAAATCAGCTAGAGACCTAGCTCAAGGCATTGAGGTTGTGTGTGCACACGTGGTCAGGGACGTTGGACCCGCGTTGACGAGCATGACCCTGACTAGTCATTGTTTCTTGGTTATTGTTACAGTGTCTCAGTTACTGTGTTCAAGACGAGTGGGAGATGCCCGAGGCATAGTACAAGATGTCAGTGGACACGTCTGGCCTTACTTCTAGTGAGAGGGTACTTCTATCACTTAACATATAACTCTCATGGCGCTTGTGGTTTTCGTGGGTTTTTATGTGACACATGATGACATGTTTCCTCTGGTGGTTTAGGTGTGTCCTTCTGACACTGTGGTCTAGGGTGCCGGTAGAGAGTTACCATGGTTCTACTTGTAGACTATGTGCGGTACACAACAGTGGAGCCGTGACTATACCCTTAGGCCATGTAGGTCTTAGTGGGACCGTTCTTTGTTTCCTTAGGCCAACACAATAAGGATTCTGTGGTTTTCCTTTAGTAGCTTAGACTTGATTTATCGTGGTTTGGCAATTCCCGACTATGGGATAGGGATGTTCTTCTATAGCCGTTAGGAGTAGTTAGAGGGCCGAGGTTCCATTCGGTTGCCGTGTTCCACTCTGTACGACTGTTCCTCTCTCTTTACTTTTATTGTTGTTACTCCTCCTACTGTTGTTAGTTTGTTTTAGCACTGTTGTTTACCGCTGTTGTTTCATGGTGGGGATCTGCGGGACCCCTACTGAGCCAGTGAGACGAGGCTCGCAGTGAGGTTAGTAATGTGAAAAAAAAAAAGAAAGAAAAACAACTCTCTTGCAGCATATTTCCATGGGTAGATCCAAGTCAACGACTTCACCCTATGATGGCAAGTTTATTACAATGATGCCATAGCTAAAACTCCAACGTCTCCATGCGACACTGTCCCACCGGGATCGTCAACATTTTGATTTTTTGAATTTGATTCATATGTCCCTCGGGCTGTCAAACCTGTCTCTCTTTCTCGTAGAGTTGATTCACACGTCTTTCGGCTCGTCAACCCTACTTACATTTTCAATTCCGGATTTGACCCTTACGTCCTTTCGGACCGTCAAATCCATCCATCCCTTTTCTAGAGTTCACTCATACGCCTTTCGGCATGTCAGCTCCACCAATATTTTGGACTTCTAAGATTTGACTCACATGACCCACTAGGATTGTCAAATCTATCCTTTCAGTCCCATCGAGCTTGGCCTATGAGACCCTTTTCAGACTGCCAACCCTATTCACCTCTTGACTTTCGAGTTTAACTCACATGTTCCATTAGGGCTGTCAAATCTATCCTTTCATCTTTCGGGTTCGGCCAACGTGTCCCCATTCGGGCTGCCAACCCATCACGCCTATCGGCTTTTGGGTTTGACTCGCATGTCCCACTAGGGTTGTCAAATCCATCTTTTCATCTTTCAAGTTCGACCTACGTGTCCCCTTTTGAGCAACTAACCCATCCCGCCTATCAGCTTTCGGGTTTGACTCACATGACTAACTAGGGCCGTCAAATCCACCCTTTCATCTTTCGGATCTGGCCTATGCGTCCCCTCTCAGGTTGCCAACCCTGCCCGCCTATTGGCCTTCGGATTTGATCCATATGTTCCAACCGGAGTATCAAATCCATCTTTTCATCTTTCGGGTTCGGCCTACATGTCCCCTTTCGGGCTACCAACTCATCCCGAGTATCATCTTTCAGGTTTGACTCGCACGTCTCACTAGGGTTGTGAAGTCCATCCTTTCATCTTTCGAGTTTGGCCTATGCGTCCCCTTTCGGGCTGCCAACCTATCTTGCCTTTCGGCTCTCAGGTTTGACTAACCACGTCCCACAAGAACTATCAAATCCACTCGTTTGTCCCACTGGGTTCGACTCATACGTCCCTATCGGGATGCCAACCCCCTCCGCCTTTCAACATCAAAAAAAAGGGCGAAAAATATTAGCGCCCCAGCGATCTAAGTACACATGTTTAATCGTTGGATAGGCCATTAGGTTGGAAGAGTTGGGGGACGATGGTTCTATCTTACACGCCGTGGTTGCAGATAATGTCTTGACCCTAATTTGTCCGGTCTAGCAATACTATTCTCGAGTATCTTCCTATTTTGTCCTTTCTTTGTATTCGTTTTGATGATTTCTTTTCCTTTAGCCCAGCATGTATCATGTGCATCTTTTAAGCATTCATGTGCCCTCATCTATCTAAGATGTCTCAGTAATGGTGGATAGTTATGTATCCATGGTCTCGGGTAAGGAGAGTCATTCCACTCTGAGTTGGAAGGTTTCCTTCGGTCTATTTGCTCGGTTTGGTTAGCTGAGGATTCCTATCTGGAGTTTAGCTGCTAGGCTCTTTTCTTTTCTTCTTGCTCCGACCACCTATCAGCTGTGTTCCAGTGAGGTGGTTGGTCGGGTTTTATTTCCTTTACTTGTTAGTTCCTCTAGGCATGCGTCATTCGGTTTGGCCTTTCCTTGTGATTGGTTCGAAGTTTTTTGGAAGATTCCTATCGCTCGATGGTTGAGGACGGGTGTCGGTTTACCTTAATATCCACTTTTCAGTCTGCTTCGATACGTTTTCGCTTCATCTCTATGTTCCATTTCATTTTCACTTCACCTCCACTCGCTCCCCTACAAAGAGGACGTTAAGGAGGGGCATCAGTTGACACCCATTTTATGACTAATGAGTTGGGTCATTTTCTTATCCATTTTTATGATGTCCCGAATTATCTACTGATCATTGAGCCGTTTTGGTCACTTTTGGGGTTTATTTTATGGGTCATTCTCCCTGGTTGGGCCTCGTTCCTTGCCTTCTTCTTGCCTTGGGATTATTGGGCTTTATCTTCTTTTTTTTGCCATGACTAACTTCCCTTGTGGCCTATCGCACGACCGTTAAGGATGGTTGTCGATTCTTTGCTAGACTGCTAGGCAAGTAGAGAGTCCTATTTCATGGTCTTATTTCACGAGCCTTATCTTTTAAGCCCTTGCGGTCTATCGCATGGCCATTTGAGGTCCTTGGCGATCCTTTGCTAGGCCGTTTAAGTACTGAGAGTCCCGTTAAGGTCTCTTCGATCTTATTTCTTCTGGACGATGGAGCCTTGTGGTCTATAGCTGGATCGTTTGTCCCTCCCTTGTGGTCTATTTCAAGACCGTTAGTGCAGACAGAGAGTCGTGCTGACAACTCCTCTATCAAGACCGACCGCGAGTTGGAGACCGGGGTGGCTGATGCCAGGTGAGACAGTGCGTCTGCTCGGATGTTTTCCTCCCGTGGGATGTGGACCACCTCAAAATGGGAAAATTCTTTCGCCGCGGACCGGGCCTGCTCTAGGTACTTAATCATGGATGGCTCCCGCGCCTCGAATTCTCCCTTTACCTAGTTGGCGATGAGCATGGAGTCGCTGTATACGCGCACGGTGGTTGCTCCCAAATGCTTCGCCATGCGTAGTCCTGAGAGGAGCACCTCATACTCGGCCACGTTGTTCGTGGTCGGGAAGTTGAATCGCAAGGCATACTGAAGCTCGAGCCCTTCCGGCGAGAGTAGGACCAGCCCTGCTCCGCTTCCCGCGGTGCAGGATGATCCGTCGACGTATAACTCCCATGCGGGCCCGGAGGACTGCTCGGGCGAGTCTTCAGCGGGTATAGTGCACTCGGCTATGAAGTTGGCGAGGGCCTGCGCCTTGATTGTAGTCCTCGGTCAGAACTTGATGTCGAATTCCCCCAACTCGATAGCCCATTTGATTAGCCTTCCCGAGGCGTCAAAGTTCTGAAGGATTTGCTGTAGTGGCTGGTCGGTGAGGACGGCGATAGGGTGAGCCAAGAAGTATGGTCGTAGCTTGCGAGCGGCCGTAATGAGCGCAAGGGTGAACTTCTCGGTTCGTGAGTACCGACATTCTGGGCCCTAAAGCGCTCGACTGACATAGTAGACGGGCCTCATAACCCCCGCCTCTTCTCGTGTGAGGACGACACTCATGGTGCTTGGCGTCACGAATAGGTACATGAGTAATTCTTCATCCCTTTGTTGTTTGGCGAGGATGGGAGGGGACGCTAGGTAGCGTTGTAACTCTTAGAACGCCTGCTCGCACTCCTGGTCCCAATCAATGTGCCCTTTCTTCTCCGATGTCTGATTGGCTTACTTGATCAGCCGAAAGAAGGGGAGGCACCGCTCGGTGGCCCGGGATAGGAACCGAGCCTAGGCGGTGACGTGACCAGTGAGACACTATACGTCCCTCACTCGGTCTGGCCGCTGCATCTCCAATACTGCTTGGATTTGGTCAGGGTTGGCCTCGATTCCTCGGTGGGTAATGAGGAAGCCTAGGAACTTTCCTGACCGCACTCCGAACGTGCACTTGGCTGGGTTTAGCTTCATGTTTTGCCTCCTAATGGCCCACTTTATCCCATGCTCTAAGACCTCCGATGCTTCTAGGGTTGCCCGACTATTCTTTGATGACATTAGTGCCAATGCATCTCAGAACCTGGAAGGGACAAGCCCCACGAGGTCTCAATTTTGAGACAGCTCCCAGGGAGAGCCTCTTAGTCCTCACCATCACAGAATCACCCACGCGGAATTCTTGATGGTATCGATGAGAGTCAACCTGTCTTTTATAAATCTCATTTTTCTTGCTGATGTGCTTGCGTATCTCCTCGTGCAACTCTCTAATGTGTTGGGCAAATGACTCAGCAAAATTACACTCTCTACCATGCTGGGGAAGGGGAATGAGGTCTGTGGGCTTCCTTGGTTTGTACCCATGCATAGCTTCGAACGGACTCATCCCTATGGACTTGTTAACAGAATTGTTGTATGCAAATTCAGCCTGGGGTAGAATGAGATCCCAATTTCCTGGACGATCCTCGACATTACACCGAAGGAGGTTCCCAAGACTCCGGTTGATGACTTCGGTCTGGCCATCAGTTTGAGGGTGATAGACTGTGAAAAATTTGAGGAGGGTACCCATCAAATGCCAAAGGGTCTTTCAGAAATAGCTGGTAAACTTTACATCCCTATTGGAGACTATGGTCTTGGGCAACCCATGGAGGCGAACAACCTCATCGAAGAACAATCAGGCCACCTGGGAAGCATCTGAGGTTTTAGAACATGGGATAAAGTGGGCCATTTTTAAGAACCTATCAACCACCACATAGATCGAATCATATTTTCTTTGAGTTCTAGGTAGGCCTAAAACGAAGTCCATGCTCAAGTCTTGCCCTGGACGATCGGGGATGGGGAGAGGGGTATAAAGGTCGGTGTTCTATTTAACCTATTTGGCCGAAGCGCATGTGCGGCACTGACTCACTATCTTGGCCACATCCCTCTTGAGACTCGACCAAAAAAATTAACCCTCAACCAAAGCAATAGTTTTATGTACCCTAAAATGTCCTTCTAGGCCTCCCGCATGTAACTCCCAGACCAAGAAATCACAGAGTGACGTTTGTGGTATGCAAAACTTTGGTCCCTTGAAGAGAAACCTGTCCTCTATGATGAAACCCTCATGTTCTCGGATGGATTGGGTAGACAATGTGGTATGGATGTGCCCAAAGTCAGGGCAGTTAGAGTACTCATTCTTGATTCTCTCAAACCCGATGACCTCCGATGGCTGAACATCTATCGGTTTTGACACCCCGCTGACAGAATGCTTGTCGGCTTGAAGCCCCGATGGTTAAACATCTTGTCAGTTAAACGCCCCGTTGGCAGTATGCTCGTCGGCTTGAAGTCCCGATGGCTGAATATTTGTCGATTTAACGCCCTATTGGTAGAATGCTTGTCAGCTCGAAGCCCTGATGGCTGAATATTCCTCGGTTTAACGCCCTGATGGCTGAAGATCTTGTCGATTTAACACCCTGTTGGTAGAGCAATCTTTAGTTTAATACCACGATGGCAGAACATCTTGTCGGTTTAACGCTCCGTTGGCGGGATGCTTGTCGGCTTGAAGCCCCGATGGCTGATCATCTGTCGGTTGAAGCCCCGATGGCTGAAGATATTGTCGGTTTAACACCCCGTTGGCGGACTGCTTGTCAGCTTGAATCCCCGATGGCTGAACATCTTTTGGTTTAACGCCCCGTTGGCTGAGTATCTTTCGGTTTAACGGCCCGTTGGCTGAGTGTCTATCGACTTGGACGGGAGGTCGTGACGCCAACTATGAGAGGTCTATTGGGTGGGTGGCTGAAGGCCAAAGGTAAAAGACCATGTCTGCCTTAAGATCTTCTTTCCTTTCTTCTCTTCTCCCATTGTGTGAAGAGGCGAGTACAAAAACTATGTCTGCCTCATAACTCTTATTTCTTCTCTTCTCTTCCCTTTTCGTGTGGAGAGGCGGGTGCGAAAACCATGTATGCCTTATAACTCTTCTTTTGGTTATGCTCTTGTTTTCTCATTAATGCCCCCAGACTAGGATGTATTTCTCTTAATGTGCCCCCAGGTTGGGGTGTAGATTTTTTTCATCTGCCCCTTAGGTCGGGGGGTATGCCTCTTTACTTTTGTACCCCCAGGCGGGGTGTATTCCTCATGGCTTCTACGCCCCCGTGGGGTGCATATTTCTTCTTCAAATCCCCCTAGGTCGGGGTGTATTCTTTATGACTTCTATGCCCCCGTGGCAGGGTATGTTTCTTCTTTAAATGCCCCTAAGCCGGGGGGTATTATTTATGGCTCCTATGCCCCTCCGTGGTGGGGTATGTTTCTTCTTCAAATGCCCCTAAGCCGGGGTGTATTCTTCTATGGCTTCTATGCCCCTGTGTGGGGTACGTATTTTCTTCAAATGCCCCTAAGTCGGGGTGTATTCTTTTTGACTTCTATGCCCCCATTAGAGTGGGCTCTTGTGGAACATCCTAGCGGCATTTTGGGCCTTCTCGCATGGATCAAACTTTAGATGAAGGTCCACCCAATTAGTGAATAATAGCATAGACCCGTGTAGGGGCCTTCCCATAGAAGCCGAGGAGAGCCCACTATAAGGTAGGTTAGGACTACTGGCCCAATCCTCTTTCCTTCCCAAATTCCACATATAGCGCTCAATTGCTCCTCCTCTAGAAAGTCATCTGCCGAAGAGAAGAGAAGTGCTCCCACGAGACATATCACAAACGCTTTCATGATCTCTTCCATGTCTTCTTCTTTAGCTTGTCCCCAGACTTTGTCGACCCACGCCACAAGCTTCATCAAGTTGATTCCTTTCGTGGCCCGTATTTGATCTATCATCTTTTGGCTTAGAATAAGGCTTGCCAATGTCTCTAGCGTGCTCTCTTTCTTGGGTATGTCTGCCATCTTCTCTTCCTCACTTTGCTTTAGTTTCTTCAAACCTAGGAGCATCTCCCCCTCCTCTAGGAGTATGGTGGCCTCGAATGTGGGATAGGAAAGTGTGTGTGTGTAGGTGCCAAATTTCTGTGAGAGCTCCCATGCCCGCCCAATCAAAGTGTACATTGTCATAATGTTTAGCATGGGTTACAAGGCCTAGGAGGTGCCATCTAGAGAGTATGGATCTCATGTCTATGGTGATCTTGGAGATTAGGAGAGGGAGCCATTGGTTTTTAGTGTATCTCCTTGCACTCGAGATGATTGGGTAATCCTGAAATTTGAAAGAAAATAGATAACAAGAGGGGAAGAGGAGACCAATGTGAGAATTGAGTTTCATTAGGAAGGAAATAAGGGCAATGCTTAGAGTTCTTTATAACTTACTTGATTGGCTGCAATTCTTTCGCTTATGTGGCCATCAATCTCCGTTATCCTTGCGAATCCAAGCTTTGTTCTCTTCAAAGGGCGCTGCACCAAGTTATCCATGATCAAACTTTGATAGCTCCATGTTTTCTTGATTTTTCCCTATTTTCTCTTGATTTCTCCCTCTAATCCTTGATCTTAGACCCCTTTGGAGCCTTTGGACCTCTTATTTGATGCTGGGAAGGGCTTTGGAGGTGCTATTTACAGAGGGGAGACTCCAACTCGGTAGAGTAGCTCGAATTCGAGCTAGATTGGGGTTGGAAGTTCATCTTTCGAGTAGGAAACGGGTTGCTGGAATCGTAGAACTACTCTCTTACCATGCCAAGGCAAAAGGGCTCATGGAGCAGTTCTACCTCCTCGAGATAGGTCATGTCACCAGGGGAGAGAACGCCCAAGCTGACGCGTTGGCAAAATTGGCGAGCTCGCTAGCAATTCCCCCGGACGGGTCGCTCGACATTCAAGTGATCAACCAATGCCAGGTGCCTAGCATGATAGAAGAGGAACCAGAGAGAGAAGAAGAAGAACTGGAAGTTGCCACAGTAGAAGTCATCAGCCTACCTGACTGGAGGGCCCCCTACATGTAGTGTTTCAAGTACCAGTAATTACCCGTGCAAAGGGAAGAGAAGATCAGATTGATCAGGATGAAGGACTCTTATGAGCTCCGGAATGGAATCTTATTCCGAATCATGGCCGACGCCAAACAGAAGATACTCCTCCGATGCTTGTCCATTGAAGAGGCCCAGAGAGTCATGAAGGAGGTTCACGTCGAAGTAGCCGGTGCACATCAAGCGGAGCCAAAAATGAAAATCTAAATAAAGAAGCTTGGCTATTATTAACCAACGATGTTTGACGACTGCTGCAAGTATGCTAAGTCATGTCAGAGGTGCCAGGAGCATGCCACGATAGCCAGAAGGCCACCCGTGCCCCTACATCCTACGGTGCCTAGCTGGCCTTTCACCCAATGGGGGATAGACGTCATGGGCCGATTGCCCACCTCGTCCATGGGTTACAAGTATATCTTGGTAGCAATCGATTACTTCTCTCGATGGGCAGAAGCCGTCGCCTTAAGGGAGGTCACTGGGGAAATCGTTGCCAAATTTGTCTGTCGTAATATTATATTCCGGTTCGGCACCCCCGATCGAATTATCTCAGATAATGGCAGCCACTTTCGCAACCAGAAGGTCTACCAGCTAGTAGAAAAATACAAGATTGACTAGAGGATGTCGACTCCCTACAACCCACAGGCCAACGGTCTGGCCGAAGCCTTCAACAAAACTCTTTGTACTCTCCTAGCCAAGATCATTAGCTCCAAGAAGAAGGACTGGGAGGAAAAGATGTACGAGGCACTATGGGCTTACCGGACAGTATACAAGACCCCAACAGGCTGCTCACCTTTCTCCCTGGTGTACGTCTCGGAAGCGATCGTCCCTGTTGAGATGGAGATACCTTCCCTTAGGGTCGCCATCCAGCAAAAACTAGTCCCTGAGGGATAGACAAATGTGGAGCGAAGGCTATTTTTTCAAATTTTTCTAAATTTACGGAATTTTGAGCAGAAAAATCAAATTTTAGGAAATTTGCATAATTTCCTATTTCCTTTTCTTTTTAATCTCTTAACCCCCTCTCTCCTCCCTCACGTTCCCTCATTCTCTCCCTCTCCATTCTCTCTCCTCTTTCCCCCTCTGCTCCGATTGTAGATGGAAGAGGCTCCGGGAACGAGGTGGTGATAGCGTGGAGGTGCCGTGGAGCGTGGAGGTGTCGTGGAGCATGGCATTGGCGCAATCCCTCGGTGGATTCATAGCGTCACGGCGTGGGTTCGTGTGATGGTTTTGGCATTTTTGACTCGGGTGGTCGGCGAACGAGGTAGGGAGATAGATTCCTTACCTCTTTTTCTACTTTCCCCTTGAATTCTGTGTCGATTAGTGCATGTTTGAGTGGGTTTTCAATTTTTGGGGAATAATAGCATGTTTTGTGGAGTGCAATGGAATCGCCATTCTAGGCGATGTTTCTCGCGTTAAATGGTGGGAAATGATCCCCTGGCATGTTTGGATGCCATTCCTGCCTATATCATTGTGTTTGGTCATCATTTGGGGCTGGTAGGGGGGCAGTTTCCTTCGTGAGTGGATTTGGGTGGATTTGTGAAAAATCATGCGTTTCGTGTCATCTTGAGGTTTCTAGATCACTTCCAACTTATGGAAGGTGTATATCGTGTCTCGGGATGTTTCCCTATCGTTTAAAAGTGATTGGGGCATGGAAAGATCGAGTTTTGGGGATTTCTGTGGGTTTTGCACCTTGATGAGAATGCACTGGTTGCATTAGTCATGCTCTCAGTATAACGCACTGTGTCGTATGGTCACATTCATCGAAAAATGATGAATAGTTGGGCGGTTAGGAATGAGGTCCTTGTATTGGACGTGATCCTAAAGAATGCAACCCAGGTTATGGCCGTGATCTTGTGTTAACGTGCCCTAGGCTACGGCCGCGTTATTATGTTATCACGCTTGAAGCTATGACCGCGTTTATTAACGCGACCCAAGCGTGCGCTGCGTCAACGCGTTGACGCGCTGTGAGTGTTAGACGTGCTATGGTGTCATCGCAACCCTCCATAGGGGTGCGTTTACAATCACGATGCCAACTTTGGATGCATTAATGTCTTCTATTTTTGGAGTATTATTCGAGTTGTCTCGGGCTCCGGTGAACCCAAGATTCAATGCCTTGTTGGTTTGGATAGGATTTGGGTCAAGTTGAGGTAGAACACCTCGGATTGGGACTCTCCAAGAGAGTCCTGATCGGGTTTACTGCGTGATGAGTTGGGCAGTCTAACGATAGACCGCCCTTCCTGTTGAGCGGCTCTCTGTTGGTCGCACATCATCATGTCCTGCAGCCGATTATGGGCCGCCCAACTGATGTATACGGCCTACTGCTAGCCGCACGAACCTTGTGCGGCCTAAGAGCAGCCGCCCATCCCTTGCTATTTTGCTTGAAGGTCATCCTCATTCCTCGGAACAAACGTGTCTCTCCTCCCGCGTCGTCCCTCTCGTAGAGTCGGCGCGTCTCTCTCCTCCTGCATCGTCCCTCTCGTAGAGTCGGCGTGTCTCTCTCCTCCCGCGTCGTCCCTCTCGTAGAGTCGACGTGTCTCTCTCCTCCTGCGTCGTCGGTCTCATAGAGCCAGCGTGCCTCTCTCCTCTCGCGTCGTCTCTCTCGTAGAGTCGGCGTGCCTCCCTCCTCTTGTGTCATCTCTCTCGTAGAGTCAGTGTGTCTCTCCTCTCGCGTCGTCTCTCTCGTAGAGTCGGCGTGCCTCCCTCCTATCGCGTCGTCTCTCTCTTAGAGTCGGCATGTCTCTCCTCTCACGTCATCTCTCTCTCAAAGTCAGCGTACCTCACTCCTCTCGCATCGTCACTCTCATAAAGTCGGCGTGCCTCGCCCCTCCTGTGTGTCTCACCCGTTAGTCGTCCACGGTCTGAATTTACATTTTTTCATACATACATGCATCACATAAGAAAATCAACAAAAAAAAGGAAAAAAGACAAGCTAGGTCACTATCACATCGCATCACGTACAGGTGTCGAAGTACAAAGCACAATCAGGCCGCCCCCTCTGGCCTGTCTCTATCACCCCCTCCCTCCTGCCTCTTCGATGACGGGTCCATCATAGAGGTCACACCCTCCTCCCTCTCTCGTCGCTGGCGCCGGTCCTCCTCCTCATTCCTCTGCCGCTGAGAGGAAGTCACAAGGAATCGCCCAACGGAGCCGTGAGTAGCCTGACTCCCGCTCGGGGCCGCACGGCTACCACTCATCCCGCTGCGGGAGTGGCTCATCTCTTTGTAGGCCCGCACCTCGCCGCGTAGCTCGAATGCCTCCTGTCGATAACGCTCCAGCTCCGAGGTCGTGGTCCGGAGTCGCTCCACCTCTGCTCGGAGGACCATCGTCTCCACCGAGTCTGACTGTCTGGCCTGTGCTAACCACTCCCATAGGCGGGCTACCTCCTCCTGCGCCTCAGCCTGCCCTCGCTCCGTCGACTCCCGCAAGTGGATGCTCTGCCCCAGCTCCCCACGCAGGCGGGTCACCTCCTCTCTCAGGCCGTAACTCTGCGCCAGCTCCTCACGCAGACGGGCAGCCTCGTCCTGCGCCAGTACGAGCTCCTCTCGCAACTGGTCGCCCTTGCCTATGGCGGCGGTCAGCTCCATCACCTGTACACATGCATTCACCATTAGTCAACTGCATTATAATATAAAAACATAATTCACAAAGGGAAGTGTAGGACATACCCACTCAGCGAGCACTACCTCGGTCGCTTTGGCCCGATCAACCATCCGTCGGAACTCTACCTCTCGCTCTGCTCAGTCAGCAGGAGTCTGCACTGTAGAGGTAGATGGAGCATCGGCCCCCTGTCGCTGGGCCTCATCCCCCCGCTAAAATCAAAACTCCAAGTTAGTCATGTTTCAGCATAATAGTAATGCATCAGTCGAGAAAAACTCACCAAAAGGGCTAAGGCCTGTCGGGCCTCATCTCGCTCCCGGATCATCATCGTAAGGAGCCCCGTCAACTCCGTGAGGCGTCCCTCAGGGTTGGTCTGCATTTAGAAATCTAAGTGTTAACACATCATTGGATAGAAATCATCAACATAATTGAAAAGGGTCCAAGGTTAAGAAGTCGTACCGGTCGGTGGGCGCCCCGAAACACCTGGCCCTGGTAGTGTCGCGCATACGCGGTGTAGTATGCCGCGTCACTCTTAGCCCGGGCAGTCACTACCTACTGAAGGGCTATCCAGTCAGCGACCTGTGGGGTGTTCCTCAAAGTCCAATCAAATGCCGGGGTCAGGCCTCTCACTATCCTCGAAACCTGCTCCCCCTCTGGTGCTAGGAACTCCACCACGGGCTGGTGAACCCCGATGGTCCTCATCACCAATCTAAAATGCAGTGGCTCCACCACATTCATGCAATGGAGCCACACGTCTCGGCCTGTGAAGGCAAGGGCCCCGACCACCCACGGCTGGTCCGCCTGGCCCTCCTCTCTGTAAGGCGTCCACCGCACCTACAAGAAATGATAAACTGCATCAGCATCATATAGGAGTGCATTTAACTAGGTAGCCTGAGTTTAGAATCATATCGAGGTGTACGACAGAGCATCTATATCATCCTGTAACTCCCTGACCTATCGCCTTAGGGAACCGATCTCTCGAGGTGCTACCCACCTCCGTGCTATCGGGAGAAGCCCTGGACGGGCCTCCTCCCCTCTGCCTAGTGCCCATAAGTACACATAGGCCCAAACCTACATCACAGTAGCACGTCAGCATTTAGAAAGCATATAGAAGTCATGTGGTCAAAGCTAGGGTAAGGGTCTTACTTGGAGTAAGGGGGAGAAGCCCCCAAGCATGGTCTGACGGGCCGTCGAACTCAGTGAGTCGAAAAAGAAGGCAAGGACTGCTGCTCCCCAAGCGTAGTCGCCCACGTGGTTGAGCTCCTCGAGGAAGGGGAGGAAATGGCAGCTCATCGCGTTCACCCATGTAGAGAAAAGGAGCCGTCCGAACATCAGCATCAGAAAATGTTGCAGCACTCGATCGACCTATGCTCCCTACTGCGCGGCTACCCTCAGGCCGGCTAGGTCCACCAAGTGCTATAGGTGCTGCTCTGGCAGCTCCCCGACTGCTATCCCTGCGCGCCGCAGCCCCAGGCTATCCTGTAGACTCGCCCGAGGAAGGAGGGTCGACTGCCTCTCGGGGCACCACAGCTCTAAGCACAGCAGCTCCCGAGCCATCCCCCGGTAGTCGGGAAAGGTAGTCCCGATAACTGGTAGCCCGTGCACTCGAAGGCCAGTGAGCCTGGCCACATCCTCCAGCGTAGGGACCATATGCCTCCACGGGAAGAGAAAGGTCCAACTCGCTGGATCCCAGTGGCCATGCAGAGCATAGAGTAGAGGTGTGTCAAATCGACACACCTCGATACTCAGGAACGGGGCAAGCCCCATGGGGGTCAATCGCTCCCGCTGAAAGTCTGGCAGTGCCAAGTACACTACATGGACCTGCAACCATGAGATGCGGGTCCTACGCTTTCCCTGCATTATTCACCCATTTTGAAGCATTTAATAAATTAATTCAAGTATTCAGAAAATAAATAAAAAAGAAAAAAATAAAAATAAAAAGCAAAAAGATTCTTTTCTCTGTGAGATGGATTGGGGGCATAAGCAATTACAGAGTTTCACCCCAATCTAGGGGCATAAAGAGTAAAAGAATACACCCCGGCTTAGGAGCATTTGAAGAAGAGACGTACCCTGGCCTATGGGCATAAGGAGCAGAAGATATACCCCGCCATGGGGGCATAAGAAGACAAAGCTACACCCCCGCATGGGGCACATGAGACAAAGCTACACCCCAGCTCAGGGGCATATGAAGAGAAACTCACCCCGCATGGGGGCGTATGAGACAAAGAATACACCCTGGCTCAGGGACTTTTGAAGAAGAGACATACCCTTTCTAAGGGCATAAGAAGCAAGGACACACCCCAGTCTGGGGGCACAGAAGCAAAGAAACATACATCCCGACCTGGGAGCGCATGAAGAAAGCTATATCCCACCCAAGGGGCATTTGAAGAAGAACTACACCCCGCGATGGGGGCATGAGAGGCAAAAGCTATACCCCGCCCGGGGGCACACAAAGAGAGCAACTCACCCCGGCTTAGGGGCATTTGAGGAAGAGACGTACCCCGCCCGGGGGCACACAAAGAGAACAACTCACCCTGGCTTAGGGACTTTTTGAAGAAGAGACATACCCCAGTCTGGGGGCACAGAAGCAAAGAGACACACATCCCAACCTGGGAGCATATGAGACAAAGAATACACCCCGCCCAAGGGGCATCTGAAGAAGCAACACACCCCGCCATGGGGGCATGGAAGCCGGGAAGAATTCACCCCAGCTCAGGGGGTATTCAAAAAGGATCTACCCCGACCTAGGGGCATTTCAAGAAGAACCACACCCCGCTGTGGACGTCAAAAAGTGACGATGAGGATCTCACGGCCCCTGCGGCACTCGTATCTACGTGCGAGTCAAAGGGGGGCGGGAAGACTGAACAAACCCATACCTCATCCAGCCAGGACGAAAACTCACTCGGCAACCCGCTACCCATTAAGGGAGGCCCCGGGCAGAAGATACCCACGATCGGCCATGTCGGGAGGTGAATAAAAGAAAAGTCAGAGATTTTGGCACATAATCAGCACATGTCGGAAGGCACGCAAAGCAGCAGATTTAAGGCCGGGAATGGCAAATGAAACATTCCAGATCCCATGTGCTGCAACTAAAACACCCCGGGAGTGTCGGCATTCGCATAAAGGGTTGCGACTTCGAAACGGAGTCGTTCGGCACTCGAAACGGCATGAAGAGACCTGTGAGTTTTTTGTTCAGAAGAAATTGCTTGTCAACTTTTTTCCTTAAAAAAAAATTCTGCACCTCTGTTAAGTTTTCCATTTGTCTTCCTTCTAGTTTGCACATTGAAATTTGATTGGTGAGATATTTGAGGTTTCTGTAAATTACTTCCGTAAATCGTAGCTTCTCTTTGAACTATAGCTTCTACTTGAAGTTCTGAATTGAGCCTTACATGAATACCTTTTACGGTGCATCAGACATTCACCTTGAGTTGTTTGTTAAAATGGAAAGTCAAACCAAACCAGTCAATTTGGCTCATATTGTTCAGCTTGAAAATGAAAGGAATTTGGTTTATTGATGCCAAAATCTGATACAACGTATTGGTGACACCAACAGACATGTAGAGGTCTGATCCGATCGGGAGCCAACCTCGGAAGCTGACCCTGAGAAGGCCTTATCTGTGGTTCATCATGGCCGACCTGGAGGTGACATAGCTGACTTTGACCCATAAGTGAAACAAGCTGAGTTTTTGCTTATCTGACCTGGGCTAACAGAGTAGATGAACCTAGATGAGTGAGGTCATGGACAAGGTTATAGTAGGCTGAGCTGAGGTAAATGGTTCTAGGAAAAAAAAAGAATTTGTATGTTTGCTGGACTAACTGGGCCAATGTGAACAATGGTAGAGGTGGAGTGACTAGGGTGAAGAGGCTGAGGTGGGAATAGTCAAGCCTGGATAGGGGTGGAAACTCACTGGATTTTGTGGATTCTACAAGGTAGACAAGGTGAGAGTCCAAGTCCAGAAGTAAGGAATCTGAAATGGAGAGTAAAAAGCGAGCATGAGAATATGAAATGCCTAGTATAGGTCCAAGAGTTAGCCTTCCCCTTACTTGATTGACCTTTTCTTGTATATGAAGGGATAGGGGAGCAACTTTTTTGATAGGCAATGTGGACCATCTGTTGGTTCCCTTGGGATGTGCATGCACATTCTTTTAGAAGAGAGACATGTGGCCTTGGTTCCCTTTGATGTGCATCCACTGGGCTGACCTAGTTGGGCCTACCTAGTTTGGTGATCTGATTGGGACATCTTGGCTGGGGCATCCTGGCTCATCCGACTTTATTGGGCCATCCAACATGCTTCTCAATGGGCTAGAAATGGCCCATCTCAAGTTTAAAGCCGAACTGGATTATATAATTTGGTTTTGGAAAAGTTTAAACAATGAACCAAATTGGGCTATGCCTAGGCTAGGCAGCCCAAGGTGCCCTGCCTAGGCACCTTGGCCCGCCTGGTTTGCCTAGGTGGGAGCAGAAAGGCGGGTTGACGCCTTGGCCCCATAAGGGCACCTAGTTGCCTAGGGGATGCCAAGGCATCGCTTAGATGACCTTGATAACTATATGGTCTACGGCTGATCTTGACGTGGTTCGATACAATTAACATAACCGTAAAAGATATCTTTTAGAGAGATTTAATTGGTGGAATTTTCTGATTGCATTGTTGTATCCTATGAATGCACTATGTTTTTTGATGATTCGGCCCATTCTTCCATTTAATCCATTCACGGATTGTTCCAGATGATTTGATCTCAATATCCAACTTCCGATCATGGCCACCTTAAGTGTCCAGTTGTCAGTTGTCGGAACTTCCTAGTATGTATCAGTTGTCTAATTCTTAGCTGAGGAAAACCTCTGCCGGAATTGCTCATTCTGATGTGTATAAATTGGATGAGTATTTGATGATAGAGCTTCTCTGAGCTTTTGAAGCGAGACAAGTTTGAAGCTCTGGTATCATCACTTTAGCTTTGATTGTTTTTCCATGAGTATCAGCGAAAGGCTTGTATTCAATTGCCAAAGGTGAACAGTTTCTCACCTTTTCATGTCAGCTCCCTGTCTGGCTTTTGCAATCAATCTTTTCTCTTTTCTTGTGGATGAGTGCAAGGTCATGGAAACCAAAATCTATGCTGGCCTATCAAATAGCAATCTTATTATGATTGCTGTCTTCTTGGTGTAGATATCATTGTCTATCATTCTGGTATCTGTGTGAGATTTTGCAATGTTTGAGATTCTGTCAGGTTGTTGCAGAATATTTATTTTAAACTCTGTTCACTGTAAACAGACCATGTATCATTCATTGAAGATGTGGCTGCAACTAGGCCACCTGAGCATCTAGAGCACTTGTTGAACATGCTTCAAACGAGAGGTACTGATTAGCCTGCTATCACAATGATTTGCCTTGACTCTCTTGAATCTTCTTTACAATAAATTTGAGTCAGATGTATACCCAAGTACATATTTTATAAGCCATTTTTTAATTTCACAGCATCAATATGGAGCTGCTGCTCCTTGTAAAATATATAATGGTTTCATAGTTCGTGACAAATTTTACTGGATATGATTGTTTCAATGGTGAATGAATGCTTAAAATTTTGCACATCAGTTTCTTCTTCAAAATAAATGTTGTATAGAGTTAATTGATTTGATGTAAAACAACATAACATACTAAAATTTCCCTAGCTCCTTTTCTTTGAGTTGATGTGAGGAGGGGATTGCTCGCTAGGCCCAGAAGGGCCCACCGTCATCAGGACCAGTATGGCCCAACGTCGCCAAGCCCAGTATCGGCCCGATGCGGCCCGATGTGGACAAGTTAAGGCATGCTAAGCTTTGGCCCGTGTGCCTAGGCCCAACAAAACTCTGACAACTCATTGGGGAATCATGGCACACAGAAGGGACACCGTAACATTCGCCCAACGAGGAAAATGCCACCACCATTATGAGGTTTTCTCTCAAAAGGATTGGGTCACACCCACAACACTGAGATTTCTGCCACAAGGCTCCTTTCAAAATAGGCAGGCGCACAACGGCAACTCTCCCCACAATCAAAGAGACGTTACTCCACAACTCACGCTCTTTCCCCGTTGAGGAACGAACGGTCATCCCCAAGACAACCCATATAAATAGGTCTCCCATTGGATCCAAAGGACACATAGAGAGGGAGACACAGAGAGGGGAGACACACGCCCATAGAGACTGAAAAAGACTAGCACATACAGAGATATAGACGCTCACAGGGAAGGAGGCCGTCGCCTGCAGCTTCGAGCACTCCTCAAGCCTTTCGAGCACCCCTTAGGCTCTCCGAGCACTCTAGGAGCACTCCTGCACCCAAGCTTGTCCACCCCATTCCCGAGCTCTCCCATCTCTCTCTCTTTCTCACCGTTCTCCCTAAACTTCGTCTCTGACTTAAGCATCGGAGGGTTATCCCCTGGGGTTGCACCCAGGACTCCTTCTGACGTCTCTTCTCTAGTGTTTACAAGCTTTCACGGGAGGTCATTTGCTCTTCCCTAATAAACAAATCTTAAAAGTGTGATACGAGAACTAGGAACCACTTTCTTGCCTCTATATGATATAAGATACTTGAGAATTAGACCTTGAGAGTTGAGACGTGCCTTAGTGGTCGTAGGTTCTATTCCCATGCTCCTCACGGTGGAGAGCCCAGATTCCCTAGGTGTAGAGAGTGGTCCCCATAAATAAAAAGATATTTGAGATTTTTTTTCCGCTTTATTAATATCAACACCACAGTGAAGTTAGAACCTACCATCTTTTAAAGAATAGAAAAAAATACTTATATACCCCTAAAAATATCTGAATTATCTTGCTCAGCTAGCCGACTGGTGTGAGAAGATTGAAGATGTATGCTGGCTTGTCAGTGAAACTACTTCCCAGGACAAAGAAGCGGCTTTGTATTACTAGCCTCTTTCTCCTTTATACAAAGGGCCCACAAGTATGTCTTGATGTTTTGACAAGGACATGTGCTCTTGTGTTGCTTTTATGCCTCGGCTTATATCCTCTTTTCTCCTCTTCTTATTGATAGACCTGACGTATGACAACATGGGAATTATCGCAAGCTAATCATGCAGGCTCAGAAGCCTTTTTATTTTGATATCCCTGCACCATCTCCCACTACTACTCCTCTACCTCGGGAAAGTTGAAAGAGGAAAGCAACATCTCCAGTGAAGGTTGCTGTGGGGCAGGCTAAAAGAGCCCGCAAAGTTGCAACTGAACAAGCAACTTTTGCAACTCCCACTATTGAGGTTACTCTGTCTCAAATACCATCATTTGAACAATTTTCTGCCTCCCAAGCTCCATCGGCCAGAGATGAGGGTAATTTTGCACCGTTATTACTATGGTGACATTTCTTTAAAGGGTTTCTCTATGCTTATTTTGTACCCTTCTATCTTGCAGCAGCACCAAAAGATTTGTCGACTCTGACTATCAAGGTGGACGTTGGTGCAGTTGTCGAGATAGTGTCAAGAGCACTTGTCGACAGCCTTGAAAGATAAACTCTCCCTTCCCCCACCCCAGCTAGTGAGGTAGCAGGTATATTGAGGAAAATTTCCTCTAATGCTTCATACTCTAGAATTTATGACTCTTTTATCTTATCATGCATCTCATGACTTGCCTTAGGGCTTCCTGAGACTTTGCCTAAAATTAGGGCCTCATCTTCAGGTCGTTCTGCATCATCAAGAGGATGCCAGTCATCATCTAAAAAGGCGGTGGCCCCATTACGACACATAGCCACTCACTTAACTATTCTTCGAGAAGCAGAAGTAGTGGCAGAGCCAAGTATTAAAGTAGAGAGTTCTTTTGCAAGTTCCCCATCCCTATCCGAGGAACAGGTGGACTATAGTTGCTCTGATGATGAGGGAGCTACCGACACCGATGGAGGTGGGACCTCAACTTCCTGTCCATTAATACAGGGATCGTCTGTATTTAGCCCCCCATAGCACATTATCAGAACTCCTGAAGAGACTCTGTCGAAAGTGGTTATGGGGACTGGTGTAGGGGAATATCTAGCATCTATTTTGGGACAAAATTTTCGACGTCTTAAGATTTTCATCAGAAAATATTCTGACGGATTTGTTTGACAGTTCTTTGTTTTCATCGCTAATAAAAGGTGTTATCGATTATAGACGAATTTTAAACGGAAACAATTCTATTACAAATTTAAGAACAATTTGTGATGAAATTTTTTTTCATCAAAAATTTACGACAACAAATATCCGTTGACAAATATCCGCCCAAAATCGATCAGAAATCCGTCACAATATCTTTCTACAACGAATTTCACGTGGAATGAGGACAGATATTGGCCGTTCCTATTCTCGTATTTTTTAATAGTGGTAGGAGGTGTCCTAAGCCCCGAGCAAGATCAAGTGATTAGCTTGACTAAAATTAAGTACTCACTCAACCACAAAACCAAAGGAAAAAACAAACAAACAATAACTTGACCCCGAGACAAGAGGGTTAGCTTGATTTCGGGGCATCGTAAACCTTAGCACGACCTCCGCCGCGTACCTCAGCTGAGAGTCTATATGGCTCGGGTAAGCAAAGCACAACCATCGACGCATCCCATATCAGACAATAGGTGTCAGATGATGAGAGATCCACACCCTCGTAGTGGACGCTATCATTGCGAGTGACATATGCAGAGTCAACTCAAGGTGCCATGGGTCAATTTTTGGCCACCCGCCGAATGTGATGAGCTGGGTGCACAATGACGGCGTCGAAGCCGCCAACAGACCCCGCACATAATGCAGGTCATGCACGGATTGCTAAGGAAAAAGACCTAATCTCCAAATGTAGTGCTGCTTATCTCACGATTCTCACCCATATGCTAGAAAAGTGGAAATGTAGCCGCGCATCAACTACGTGCAACTGGTCACAGATTTTTGATATAACAAGGTGATCTAGACCACTGACCACCGTCAGGTAGATAAAAGGCGATTTCCAAGACGTTTTCGAGGTAGGAGATTCTACATAACAGAAACCAACTATTATTGACAAATTCTTCATCTTCCCCTACACTAATTAACTTATGCATGGGAGGTTAATTTTTTCCCGCGAAAAATGTGTCCCAAATCCCCCCCTTGAATTTTTTTTCCTCTGGTGGTGGTAGGACTTCTGACTAGGTGGAAAAGTGTTTGATTGATGACACTTAAATTAAGAAATTTTCAGCATAAAAGTACACCTACAAATATCTAAATCAGATCCTTAATATATGAAAATCTTCGAGGAATTTGTAACTGCTCGGGCCGAGCCGAGCCAACCCGCAGGTTAGACTCCTTAGACATCGGTGTCCTTCGAGATTTATTTGCCAACCCGTTGGGGGCCCGTCTGCACCTCCCGGCGACACGTACGTATGCGAGGAAGAAGTTAAGGTCTGGCACATCCCCTTCGCCGAGCCCGCGTGAGGATGCGTCGATCGTCGACCTCGAGGCGGAGGCTTCCTCATCGGTGAAGGAAGTACCTACCCCGACCAAGTCTTCGTCGGGCGAGAGAGTGGATTATGACTACTCTTCCGATGAGATGGCTTCCGACGAGGGCATGCCTGGGGGTTCCAGGCCTCCCAAACTGGTCTTGAAGGCCCCTTTGTTGGCCGGCTCCCCGAGCTTGGTGGAGAAGGCCTTTGTAAATGTGAACTTGCCTCTATAGGGTTTCCTTCAGAGTCCGCTCACTGATTTTGTTTTCGCCACTTCTTAAATTCCAGGAGCAAGCTCAACCGGAGGCCACAGAGATAGACCTCCCGGGTGCACCGGCTACCCGATCGGAAGGAGTCGATGTCAGTTTGGATAGGCTTGCATCCTCACTCGACGTCCTGCGATAGGAGGCGGCTGCTGGGACCTCCGTTATTCCCATGCCAGAGACTGGGGCGCCACGAAAGGTGAGGGCAGAAATAAATGTGAGCATGAGCTCTCCCTTCTCGAATCTTTCCCAGGGGTGCTAATCTGTCTTTGACTAAAACAGGATGATGCCCCCCAAGGGGCCGCAGAGACTGCAGTACCGACGGACGAGCCCCTGGAGGAGGGGGAGATAACGCCGGAAAGTAGCATAATTTCGGTGGCCGAGGTAAGTATGGGGGCCTCGGGGCTTCTCTTTTGTCTCTTCAGGATTTGGGCAATTCGCCTCTAGCGGTGAGTGACTAACTCTGCCTTGTATGTTTAGGAAGAGGCAGAGCTTCCAGAAGCACGTGCCGCCAGAGCTCGCTAGGCTATTCCCAAATGGAGGGGACCCATCAGTCCTACGGGGGCAGGCAGGCTGAAATTACTTTTAGGGCCATACGCGGAGCCCCTAGTGTCTCTTCTGCAATCGGGGGCCAGCCTGAAGCTCATGGTCCCTCTTCAGCCTCTTCAAAAGCTCGCCGCGCCGAAGGAAACTCAGCTTTTGCGGGAGATCTTGATGAACATACCATTCCCCCGAGGGAACCACAGGTAGAAGGGGCTATAGACCACTCGACGATGACATCCGGTCCCTCTTCACTCGATGCTCCTCCAACCGAGAGCGAGATCCTTGCCCTATCAAGCTGCGAAGCGACGACGGGTCTAGACCTTACTGGGGCGGTAGAGAAGGAGATGAGTGTCCCTGTCGGAATGCCTGACCCAGTCCCGATAGTCATCTGTTCTTCGGCTGAGGCCGTGGTCCCGGTTCTGGTGGTGCAGGAAGCGGCCACGGGTGCGGACCCCACTCTGACGGTGGACGTGGGGCAGCTTCTAATGATAGCGGCGTCGGGTGATCCCACCGTGGTCTCGCCCTCTCACCTGGCAGTGGCCAGCCAGGATTTATCTTCTGAGGTGGCAGGATCTAGCGGTCTGGCTTCGGCTCTCCCGTCCTCGTCAGCCGTGGTGGACACCGGGCTATGGGCAGCCGTGGACAGCACCGTTAAATTCAACCCGCCGGCTGTGCCTTCAATAGGCCATGCTGTTTCGGAGTTGTCGGTCCGCCAGACCCTACTGACCTTACGGGCCATGATGTTTGCTGATCCCTCCTTCACGTACCAGGGAGTACATACTGTGGTCATGCAGCTGACCGGGGCCCTGCAGATGATGGGCTATCCACTAGGAGAATGGTTGCGATGGGTCTTATTGTTGCTGAAATATGTGAACCGTCGCGAGTTCCTCGAGACGCAGGCCCCTGCTGAAGTTGTCGCCATCAACGCCCAAAGGGATGAATATTTGCGGGCCCTGGAGGTGCGGAGGGGGACCCAGGAGCAGTGCCAGAGAGCCCTCGACGAGTGTCGTGGTAGCATCTACTCCTTGGAGAGCAGGATGGAGAAGCTGAAAGGCTGGCTTGTTAAGGCCGAGTCCGATCTTGCCGAAGCTAAGGTGACCAGGGCCAAGGAAACTGATGAGTTGGCCATCGCCGAGGCCGAGGTAGCTTCCGTATCGACCAAGCTGGAACGCCTCAAAAGGCAGGAGAATCGGCTACGACACATGGCGAACTTCCCCTGTGTCAGGATTTTTCCTCTTGGGGAGATCTTCCGGGGGATAGACTGAGTGTCACCCCCCCTTTTTTCTCTTCTTCTCTCTTTTCTTCTTTTGTTGATATGTAAAACAGGGGTATGCCCCGAAGCATATGTAGCCCTCCCCTTTTGAGAAATAGAATACTATTCATGCGCATGCTTCTTTTATATGTATGATATCCCAAAATCTTTGCTTTCTTCTTCCTCTTTCTTGTTCTCTTTTGCATCTCGGTGAAGTGCGAGCTTGTGCCAGTGGTTCATTCGGGGAACACTTCGGCTAGATTCGCGAGGGCGCATGGGAGAGTGCTCGCCTCCCCAGGGGAGAGACGAGAGGATCACTCCACCACGCAAGTGATGCGGGATGGACACACGGGGGACTCGACTCCAAGTTGAATGTGAACCTTGGACTCTAGACAAGCTCGTTGTTCGTCCCTAACGAGGGAAGCATTGGATCGTGCGCAGTTGAGAAACTGGCAAGAGCTAGGGTGGTCAACTTACTTTCGTGCCCGGATCGGGTCACGGGACTGTCTCGCTCTCTCTCGCAGCAGTGAATAAATATTTGGGTGAGCTAATTTCCTATCGCATGCAGCGGCATATAAAAAATATACGAGCAAAGTAAAGCCTACGAGGAGGGTGGCGAGTTTATCTCCATGCTCCGGGTGTGGGGACAATGACCCCAGCCAAGTACGGTAACTCCAGGTAAATAATTAATTACAATAATTACAGCAGTGATATTATTGTCCACTCCACACAGGGAGGTAAACGGCTACAAGTGGGTCCGGGAGGACCGATCTTGGGTTGACGGGCTACAAGTCGGAAGGGCTATTGGGCTGGAAACGGGCTGCTGGTCTGACTCGGTACTGTTCCGACTCGGCACTATTCAGACTCAGCTCAGCAACTCAGCTTAGCCCGCAGGACATCAAGTGAACTCTGCTACTGGGACGATGGATTCTGATCATCTTATGACCATGGTGATTGTCTAGAATGCTGTTGAGGGGTTTCCAATCGACCTCGGGGAGTGGCGGTCGCCGACCGTGAGCCGACGTATCTTCCGAGGAATTAATTCCCAGACTGCTCCTGTTGGCTTGACTCGGATCAGATCTGTGCGCCTCCACGACAAGAATTTCTGTGATCAGATCCAGAGGCGGATCGAGGCAAGACCATACCATTCGAAAGCTGCCTAGAAGGGCTACAACATATAATTATTTCAGATCCACCAACATAGCTGCTCGGAAGTGTCGACTCACTGAGTCGACTCCTTTCCAGGAGTGTTCTGATTTTGTGTTTTTAGCATGCACAGGTTACAAGTGTCGACTCTAAGAGTCGATAGTTTTCGGTAGGACCGCGACGGGGGTTTCGAAACCCATTTTTCTCACTCCGTTTTCACCCCATTTGTTACCCTTTTGCCCCTAGGTTAAATGTATACATATGAGATGGTTGTGGAAGGGTTTTGGCATGGGCTTTATGGTCTATTGAGGATCTTTTTGTGCTGATATAAATGGGCTGCGATTTCAGGTTTCTAAGAAGAAGAACAAGGGAAAAATGTCCCTGGCCGCAGGTGGGAGAGGAAGAGAGGGTTTTGAGTGTTGATCATATTCCTTCCTCTTGCAGGAGTGATCTAGATTTGAATCATTCACATCTTCATCCGTCTTCAAGCGTTCAAGGCTCATCGTGGGCGAATCTCCGAGAAAGAGCTTCGTCTACTTCACATTGTTCAAGATCTATCTCCCCACCATCAAGGCTTCAAGGAAAACACCTTTGGGCGGCCTCCACTCATCAAGGATATATTTCTACATCTTCTCCAAGTCTTTTTTAGTGTTGTTGTCTGATCAATCTCTATCTAAAGCATGTATTGAACATTTGTTTTTATTTTCTGAACATCAGAAGACTTGTGTGTGTAGGCGGAGCTGCGTGTCTGAGTGTTTGGTTTTATTGCAGGGCAATGTTCCCCGAGGTTGTGCAAAGATAGAGCTGCGTCTCTGTATGGTTTTTGAGTCTGGGGTGTGTTCCCCGACATTTTGTTTGTGTGTGCTGCAGTGGCAGCGTCTTGGGGCCAGGCCCTGTGTGTGCATTACTGCGGAAGCACCATGTGTGGTGTTGGGGTTCGTCCTCGTGTTGCTACGTAAGTAGCATGTAGTGAAGCCTCACCGGGTTTCGGTGAGGGTGGACATAGGGAGCCCGTCGTGGTCCCGAACAACCTAAAAATCTTCGTGTTCTGTGTGGCTTGCCTATGTGATTGTCCATTTCTCCTATCTCCGTTCACAGGTCTATTTATAGATTTTTATTCACTGCACCACTACAGATTGCAACTCTGCTATTCGTGTTTGGCTTAGGCTCAATCGTTCTGTGCATAGATTATCCATGTATGATCGGAAAGGTTGAGAGATCATTTAAATCTCACTTGTGTTTAGGCTAATTAATGTAGTTAACACCATGATCGTGAACTTGCGAGCTCGCTTGGTAGACACAGAACTACAGTTACGTGACACTCGTGCGGCTTTGAGTTCTTTGGTAAGCCTGCATGCACATGGTCCTAGTTATAGCCCTAGATTCCTGGTGCTGAGCCCTCGGTGTCACCTTATGTGTGTTGCAGCGCGCCCAACTCGACGCAGCCTCATCAGCAATGGGGGCAGACGATGTCTCTTCTAGTTTATGGATCCCTACCTCAGAGCTTGATTTGCTTCACGAGCAGCTTGATCGTGCCACGCAGTGTGTCCCAGGGGCAGAAGGAATGCTTTCTACACAGGTGAGGGTTTCACCATTGAATTTTCTTTATTCATGCTTTACCACATATCTGAGATGGTGGACGTGGCAAATGAAAGAGATGCAAGATGCACTTGCCCATGCCACGTAGGGGGAAGCCAGAATAGCAGAGCTAGAGGAGGAATTGCGACATTGTCTAGATGATGACTCTTCTAGGGATGCCATGGAGATGAGGATCACCCTTCAGCTGGAAAGGGATGACAGAGAGAGAGAACGGGCGGAGAGGGAAAGAGACAGAGAAAGAGAGAGAGCCAAGAGATTGGTTGAGAGGGAGGAGTGGAGGGCCTTGGAGGCCCAATTGTTTGAGCTCCGAACCAGCCTCGGTCTCACTGAATAATGGCTGAGGGATGGTGAAGAGCGCTATCGAAGAGCACGAGAGCGAGGCTTTCACGTCAGTAGCTTCTTCGCTGCCCCTGCTAACCGATGGGGAGCGAAAACGGGAAGAGGAATACAGAGTGGTAGAAGTACCGCCTCGTATGGTTTGATGACACCCTCTAGGGTTCCTCGCCTGGAGAGTGGTGAAAGGAGTAATGCTGAGAGAGAGGGTGAAACTTGATGTACACTTTTTAGAAGAAAATAATGGAATGTTCGGTTTGCTATTCTCCACCTCTTTCCTGCTTCTTCAACCCCTACACACATAGCTCAGAGAAACAAGTTAGTTTTTCTGTTCTGGCTTGGCGCCTTGCTCAATGAGTAGGTGATTTTTTTAAAGCTAGTCTTGAAAATGAGTTAAGGGGTCAAGCCTTTATCAATTAAGGCAAAGGTAAAGTAAAGCTGGCGAATGCAACACACAGGCATGCAAATACAGACGAGAATTAAAAAAAATGAAATGTAGCACACAAATGCTAACAGATGCAGATTTTTTTACTCTTCATGCTTGTTTAATCTCAATACTTTTTAGAGTATGTCTCAAAAGAGCCAATAGAATTGAATGAGTAAGATAAGAGAAGGTTAATTTGATTTTGATATGTATTTCTGGTTCACTTCTATTAAACTTGAATACATATGTTTTCATGTGATTCTACTAAGAAGGCCAGACTTCATTAGCATTAAACCAATCTTCTAAAGGCTGCTTAATTGGAGGTCTATATTTGGAGATTCTGAAAATCTATAACTCTACATATGTAAACTGGGTATTAGATTTAAGAACCTCCATCTCCTCTAAAGACAAATTGTCTTTCTATATCCCTTGATTTTTGCCCTCTCTAAATAAATGGTATCAATGCTCTTTGATGATTTCTAACATTTGATATCATTGCATTCCTATTAATTGGTGTCAGAGAATGCTATTCTTTCTTGAAAAGTCATACCTTGATGCTCCTTGATGTTTGCCTTTATTTGACATATCTGCATAAATCATTCAGGCTGCCATGATTATATCACCATGCCTAACAGGTGGTATCTAAAATCATTGATGTCATCCATCAATTGTTATAATTCATTGGCATCTAGCATAAGTCTTAGTATCATAGACATCATGCATTCAAAACAACTAGTTTTAGTTTTCATGCAAATTGGGTGGCTTGCATTCTTCAACTTCTTGTACACATGTCTTGCATCCTGCATTCCCATGCATTGCATAGAAAATCTAAAAAGTCTGAAAATTAGAAAATCACTAAAAATATTGAAAAATCTAAAATCAAAAATGTGCTCCTTGGCTGCTATATTTCATCATGATACTGCGATCATGCCTCTCAAGTTGTAACTATCTTTCCCAAGCCAACAGACATAACCATGTTCGATAAACCCATATCATTCATTGGTATAAGTCCTAAAACTGACTTTCCAAAATTGGTTGTTCTCATTATCTTGTCAACTTTAATAAGTGTACAACCATTGGCATGTATTTTCACATCATTTTCTGGAAATCTAGAATGTTACCTACACGGCTTGTGATCAGACCTGCCCACAATTTGCCTACATGGACATATATCTCCGCATCAATTTGTGAACACTGAGAAGGTATCTCAGGCTACTGCACTTTTAGTTGCTCTCTCCAGGTAAAATACTCTTTTTATATTGTACATTCTGTGCTAAAAATTTCCTTCACTCCTACCTTCCTAATTATGCCATATATTCGGTAATTTAGTCCTTTTTTAACACTTATTCCCGCTTGTTTCCTTCTTTTTTACCAAACGAGTAATATGGATATCCCCATACTTATTTCTTGTGAACCAAATGACCACGAGAATAGAGATAAGAATAAATTAACCCAGAATGACTTACGTTTATTTTCCTCCAAATTTATCCTCGAGCCAAACGTGACCTCAGGGACTGACCTCACCGGATATTGCTCAGCTGCAACGGCTTCTTTCACTGCTTGGTTCCACACCTACCATTGCATCGTCCCTTCCATCATCGTCAGGTATTGTCGGTGTTGCGTTGAGTACCTCTGCACTTCCTGCTTCTCACCCTTGGGTCATAGACTCAGGAGCAACTGATCACATGACCAATATGTCTATCTTGTTCTGTTCTTATTCCTTGTGCTCTAGTGAAGATAAGGTGACCATGGCTGATGGCTCTAGAGCCAATGTTGCTAATCGTGACACTATTAAATTGGCCGGTCATCTTCTTTTGTTTTATATTCTTCATGTTTCTCATCTCTCTACGAATCTCATGTCAGTTAGTAGTATCGCGAATTGTTTAAACTGCTCAGTCACTTTTTTTCTTGACCGTTGCATCTTTCAGGACCTGAAGACCAGGCAAGTGATTGGGAATGGACATGAAGTAGGAGGTCTCTACTATTTTGACCCTGGAGTAGGAGATGCTCTTCCCTCAGAAACGAGTCGGACCATCGATCATCAGTTGAAGGAAATCCAATTGTGGCACTGACGTTTAGGCCACCATTCTTTTCATTCCTTGAAAGTCTTATACCCATCTTTATTTGGTCATATTAGGATTGATTCTCTTCGTTGTCATGTTTGCCCTTTGGAAAAACAATGTCGTGTTCAATATCCAATTTTAATGAATAAAGGTCAAATTCCTTGCGAACTCGTTCATTCAGGTATGTGGGGTCCTTCTCTTATTCCTTCTCTTGATGGTCATCAATGTTTTGTGAGTTTTATTGATGACTACACTTATTGTACTTGGCTATACTTGTTGAAATCTTGGGCAGAAGTTCCTCAAGTAATAGAGATCTTTTGTAACATGCTTGTAAATCAGTTCGGACAAAAAATGAAGGTACTTCGATCCGACAATGCAAAAGAATGCTATGAAAAAAATGTGAATATTTTTCTTGAAAAGGAAGAAATTCTTTATGAATCTTCCTGTGCTTATACACCCTAACGAATGTTAAGTTTTACTCAATATTAGTGGTCCACTTATCGTTGTTATTAGGTCACATAACACGCTTAAGGCTAGCCGACGAGATATGATTAATGAGCCTAACCATATGTGGCCCATGGGTTCCAGTTATAGGTAGGAACCCAATTAGGTCAAGATTCTAGATTGGTCCCTCTTCTCTATAAATGTTGGCATGTGTCTGCCCCATAGAAGACACAAGCACTCAGCGGCTTTGGAGAGAGGAAACTAAGGAGGCACTATAAGGGTTATGTGCATCTCTATCCAGAATCGACTCGAGTCCATAGTTTATCTTCTCTACGTCGTTGTCCTTGTGTGTGTGTGTGTGGATACGACTTTCGCTTCAAGTATGCACTCCAACAAATTCTCCTGTTGAGAGTGCAAGTTGCTTGTTATGCATTACACAGAACTCATTAATATGGTATGATTTTCGGAATCAAGGTTGGGAGATGATATACGCTATAAAAGATTATGTTCCTCCTTAATCCTTATAATGTAAGCTTAACATATAAACGGCTTGAATATGGATGTGAAAGGAACATCTACCTTAACTTGAGACCAAAGGGCATCATACTCTCCCTCACCACACTGTTTGATTATGTCTAGAAAAGGAGTAGAATCCACTGTCATACATGTTGATAGGAAGGCTGGGATGAACTGATCCAGATCTGTGTAGGTACAATCATAGTTGTCAAGGTGGTCGCCTAGGCAGCTAAATACTTTTATAAGGTCAAGGTGTCAGCCTGCCTTTTTGTACCCCAAAAACACGAATAAGGAACTAGCCTGGACAAGCCAAACTGTAACATCCCGACTTGTAAACCCAGTCCAGTCGTAAAGACTCACGTCGGTTTCCGGTTGAGACGTCACAGTGGGACAACCCAAATGGTACAATCACGGTAGAAAATTTTTACATAAACATTGAGATATTATTACAGCGGAAATAAAAATACTCAATTCATCAGCTTACATTCAAATGAATTCATCCACATATATCGAAATATAGATTAACAATTTAACAAGTTATTTACTACATAACCAAATTTCACACACATTTTTTTTACTGACATAACTACCTAAGATAATAACTCGTAGTACTCCAAGCCTCAATCAGACTACTGCGAGATCACTCCTCGCTTTCTTCTACCGCTTCTCCTGAAAATGTTCAACGGTGTGAGTCTACGAATAGACCCAGTACAGATAAAGAAATAAATGTGAGATGGAAAAAAAGTGACAATCACCAAACAGATGAGTGCATCACACTAAGCTGCTTATCCATTAATGCTCAAAAGAATAAAGAGTTAACGTGTGCAGATATTCCTTTAATTCTTTAACATTTCATAGCCCGCCCAAAAATGAAATCTCTGAGAGACAACGGAAGGTGATATAGAATGGAAAATAATGTTGACAGATGCCCATATGAGAAGTAGGCTGGAGCATACTTCCTTAAAACAATGGCCACAGTTTTCTTTACAAACTCCTCTGCAGGCGTAGACTTAAAGTGTCCTGGGAGATATCAGTTCTTGAACAGATACAAGGCTCAAATCTTTTGTATAACTTCCACTCGGGCATACGGCTATATATAGACGTGGAGCTACTTCCTAAATTAGATCTGATTGCACCAGAAACCACAGTCATCACATCAATGCCAAAACTTCGAAGTTCCAATCTGCAGCAGTGGAGAGGATATATGTCTCAGAGAAAGATAATGCTCTTCTTTCTTTCTTTTTACACTAAACATAGTGCAAAGTCTAAGATATGTGCCCTGTAAAATACTCATGTACGTCTATTCAGAAGGAAGTCAACATGATTCTGCAAACAGATACATCTCAAAGCATATGATCTTTAATTTCAATTCATCATCACCGCCTACTGCAGAGCAGAGCACAGCCGTAGCTGGCTATGACTCCCCTCGACCACCTCCTCAGCGTCCTCGGCTTCCCATACGACCACACCTCCCCCTTACAAGGTCACCGGCCACCTCACCATCACCAAGACCTGCTACCGGGTAAACTGGAATCAGACATCGATCTCAAGCCCCTTCTCTCTATTTTCCTCCATCTATGTATCAGTCTATCTCGACTGATTCTCGGCAAAGGGGTGATGTATGCTTATGGTTGTGGTTTGATAGATCAGTCATTTGTGATGTCAAGTGAGTCGTCTGAGTTTACAGAAAATAATTTAGATCTATGTGAGAAGATATCCAATCGAAAAATTATTTTATTAATTTATATATGTCGTAGTTAATTTGTGAGTTAATTTAATTTAAAGTTTACTATAGTCATGTGTTTTATTTTGTTATAAAGTTAGAGATGATGTGGATGTTAAAGTAAGAAAAATAATAAGTATATTTGTGATTTTTTTTCTATAAATAAAGATATGTTAGCCCAAATTGAGGTTAAGGGGTGACTTCCCTAGTTCCTGGTAGCGGTAATCTGATGTTACACCAGGTTATCGGTATCCGGAGCTCTGGGTCGTTATAGGTGGTATCAGAGCGGTGTTGAGGAATCATGTAAGGAATCAAAATTGCACAGCTATTGTCCAAAACTAGTCCATTTGTGCCGTCTATTGCTGGCTTAGGATGTTTTCCATATGATTAATGGATTTTCTTGATTATTATCCATATTTTCTAGTCGTTTCAAGATGTCACCTCGACATCAGAGAGTTCCGGTTCCCCAGGAAGCGAGTAGTGTCCCTCAAGATGTTCTTGCTCCGGCTCCTGTTATTCCGGCTCAAGAGGATGCACCTGGCAGTCGTGGACGTGCTCTGAAAGAATTTTTGTTGTTTCATCCATCAACTTTTGAAGGCCAGATCGATCCTGATGCCACCAGGGTTTGGCTGGACGCGATCAAGCGTGTGTTTCGCTCTATGGAATGCGCAGAAGATGAGAAAGTAATGCTCGGCACTTTTCAACTCTAGGGCGTGATGTTGACATGGTGGAACACGAAATGGGAGATTACTTTTTAGTCTCCTCCGCTCCGGTAGATTTCGTGGGCTGAGTTCATCGCTAATTTTGAACTTACTTTCAGTCTGGCTTACCTCAAGATGGATAAAATGCCCCTATTTTTGTAGCTCGTCCAAGAAGGAATGTCGATGCTCGAATATCAAAGTAGGTTCATGGAATTGGGCCGTTATGCGCCCCATGTGTTGGCGAATGAAGCTTTAAAGATGGAGCAATTTCTTCATCGTCTCCGTGCTGAATTGAGGCAACCGTTGATTGTCGCTCGTGTAACAAATATGAATGAGGTGTATCAGGCTGCGACAGTGTTGGACTTAGACTTGGCAAGATCCCAGACTTCTTCTCAGGCAGTGTCGGTTCAGCCGACGGTTCAGCTTCCATCTGGTTATCTGCCTCTTGTTCTAGGTTTTTCTTCTGCCACTCCAGCTGCTAGTGGTGTTGCTTCTTTGGGCAAGTCCTAGTTTAGGAGATTTAAGAATAAGAAGAGGTTCAAGAAGTGATTTAACCAGCAAGCATCGTCCGGCGCAGTGCAGTAGTCAGCTCCTTCTTTCCAGCAATGCGAGGGTTCTACTAAGAGCCAATTTAAGGGTTGTGCGTGGTGTGGTGGCAGCCACCCGAGCAAATCGTGTTCTCTGTCGGTGGTATATTTTCCTATGTAAGAATCCTATTGGTATTTAAACTTCCCCTATGTGTTAATCTTTCCAGATCAACACCTTCCTAGATAGCATCCAACTTTCTAGTTCGAATGAAACACTGCAGTCCAACTTCTCTTTTTCATTCTGCAGGAAAGTAGCGCCCAAAGGAGGTGTGCCCTTCAAGAAATGGTGCCTCCATGAGGGGTCTTCACTTCATTAAGTGGCGCCCTATCAAGGGGCGCCCTTCACCTTACCATGTTTTAACGGGAATATGATGTTTAGCAGCCAAGGAACTAGCGCCCTTGCAGAGTGTCTCTACTTCTTTGAATGTGTGTCTCTGCTTCTTTGAATGGCACCCATTCAAGGGGCACCCTTACCCTTTGGCCCATTTAGGTTAAGTACAAGGCCCAATAGTGTGTAGGTGGTGTTGTGTATAGGCTCTGGTCCTAATTGTTTATTTTGACTTATTTAGGCTTTCTTTTCCTTCAATTTACCTAGGTTGCTATAGTTATAGTCCTTTTTTACATTTTTTGTCGTACATTTTTTTGTTTTTTGTTTTGGAAAGGCGTAGGAGGTGGCAGGGCCACCACCAGATTTATTTCATAGAGAAAATTACATACGAATGCTAGGCATCCCTAGTTTATCCATCTTTACAGCTCCCTAGACATCCTAGGGCAAAGAATGCTAGCTAAAGAAAAAAGAATTACAATGAGGGAGACAAGTAAAGTTGGCAAGCCGATTTGCTGCATGGTTAGCGTCTCTGAACACATGGGTGATTTTTGCCATGCCACACAAAGAATTGATTTCCCGGACAATTGTGATGATCTTCCAAGGAAAAGGAATACTATCCGATAATACATCAGCCAGTAGCTTGGAGTCACACTCAATTAGATGTAAAGGCCAAGATAATGCATTAGCATATCCGAGGGCATTAAGAAGGGCTCTAGCTTCAGCCATGAGACTGCTACAGTTGTCATAAAAGTGGGAAAAGGCAAAGATGATATCACCATCAGAATTCCTAATGATCCCGCCTCCACCAGAAACATTATTAAGCTTGTAGGCTCCATCAGTGTTGAGCTTCAGGGCATGGGAGGGAGGCCGGCACCAAGAGATAATGTGCCAAGGATGGGGCAATGAAGGAGCAATTCGAACACCAAAGGAGATAAGTAGATTTCTTTTCCGTCCATCTAGCTCTTGCAAAGACACACGTGACATCACTAGCTTTTTTTAAAAAAGTCATACTTGCAAGGGACTAGGGGAGATACTCGACCCCGGCCACCATGCAAGAAAATTTTATAGATAGTAAGCAAAGTGGAGAGAGAGAAGGAAAGGGATACAAGGGACACCAAAGGTCCAGGGGTGGGGGGGCATCCTACTAAGGGAGGTAGGAGCCCAATAACAACGTGGGTCGAGGGCCCAATAAACCAAAAGGGCCGCAGGAGGCTGATAGTGGAAACAACCAGCAAAAGAAGGGGACGCCAAAACTCGTGGCAGGGCTAGGGCCCACGATGAGTCCTACGATTGCACCGGTGAACGGGTTGGAAAGGAGGGCCAAGATCCACATCCGCCGCAGCAACCGGATCAGCAAGCCTGTGAGAGTCCTCCAAGCCAACCGGACCATGAAGGCCAGGCTCGAACGAGGCAACAACGGGCGGAGATGAAGCAGGGGCAGCAGGCGCAGGTGCAGGCAAAGCCTCGTCACGGGGGTCCGCACGCAAGGCTAGAACAAGTTGTTGGGGCTGTAGGGGCGGTGGAGGCAGGATAGGAGCTGGGGAGGAGGAGCTAAAGGCGCACTCGGTGCCTACCAGACACCCCGCCAAGCAGGAGGCAATAGGAGGATGCTCCCGAATAGAGGCAGGGCGATCAGTAGGCAAGCAAACCAGGAGGAGGATCAGAAGTAGGGGACGGAGAAGAAGAAGGCACAATGGATGCATGTTGTACCGCAGAAGGAGGCACGTCGAACTTGCCATTGCCCAACCGATGGCCAACGCTGGCCGTGACAGCAAGGCCAAGCGGAGCTAATAACCTGACGAGGAACTTGATAGGGGTAGAAAGTAGCGCCCGATCCACCGGAGGTCAAGGAGCAGCAGGGACGATGAGGGGGGACTTGAGGAGAGTGCGAACCCCAGGCACATCGGAGATGGACACGGAGCCTGGAGGGTAGAGGCCATAGGGTGGACAAGAAGCCTTCACGCTGCCGCCAGGGGGAGGTAGCAGCAGGCTGCCCGTCACCAAACTGACAACCAAAGAATGTGAGGGGGTCCGCATGCCAGCAAAATCCAACGAAGCAGCCAGTAGAGGGGCGGGGCCGACCCCACCAGAGAGGGCAGCAGGCAGGTCCTCGGCAGAGGAGGATGGCAGGGAGTCTGCAGCTATGGCAGAGGAGGAGGAAGCAGTCAGGAGTGCATGAGCAAGGCAAGAGGGGGAACAATAGTAGTCCGAGCCAGCCACAAGCCCCGTAACTGCCAGAGAGATGGTTGGCAGCCTAGCTGGAGAGACAGGCGCAGGCTCAGCAGGCGGTGCCAAGGCCGTGGAGGGCCCAACACCTATGCAAGCAGGCAGAACGACGACTGTAGGAGCAGCGCAAGGGGCAGAGGTGACATCACTAGCTTAATATGATCAATGACTTTCACCTTGATTGTCTATCCAGAAGATGAATATCCCTCATATCTAGCATGGTTCCGCACTCTCCAAATCTCCCACAGGGTAGCACATACGGAAGACTGGATGAAAAGGCCGTGCATGGTAGAGGTCTTGCAGCCCATAAGAAGAGATGTAATGTGCTGATAGCAAGTTGAGTGGCCAGTGGGATGAGCGACACCAAATAGCCCCAAGAAGTTCCAAAGGTAGGTAGCCCATTCCCCATGAAGAAATAAGTGATCCGCACATTCTTGCTTTGAGCCCAGGCAGCAATTGCACTTTGAGCACAGCTAAATTCCCAATCGCGTAACTTTGTCATCTGTTGGCAGGCAGTTTATGAAGAACTCTCCAGGCAAGGATGGTCCATTTGATGGGAATGGATGGAGATCACAGGCGCTTCCAATCAAATTGTATAGAGGGTGGAGCATGACTGAGCTTATGGACTGAGGAGGTGGAGAAACGACCATTAGAACTGAGGGACCAAATGTGAATGTCTGGGGTGTCGATGAAAACTGTTCTAGAGATCTTTTTGATAATATTATTTGGAATGAAGTCCATTAATAACCTCTGCTATTCCAGTGTTGGGCAAGAGACGCCCTCTCTAACAGTGAGGATATTAGAAGACAATTGGTTTTTGGTATCCTCTGGGATAAATGAAGATAGTGGGCATTCCCCAAGCCAAGTGTCAAAATTCTACTGAGCTTTCACTCACCCTATTTTTCCAACCCTTTTCAGGTAGCTCAGATGAGGACGTGTGTTGGAGTTAGATGGATGCGGTCTACCTTATAGAACATGGATCTAGAGGGGGGTGAATAGATCCAATTACCGGCCCTAGAACCTAGGTGGACCAATGGGAGAGAGGGTGGGGGTCCCGCCGGGCCAACATGGCCTTTTGCAAAGAAACTCATTGACTTAGCTCAAGTAACCCATTGGCTTATACTTGCCATACAATTGCAACTCAATTATTCTAAGGGTATAAATGCAAACTAAAGGATATAAATGTAAATAAAAATAAAAAATTAGATGTCTTGCTCCGATGTCCCATCAAAAAGAAGTCCATCCAATGCCATTATCTTCTTTCTTAAGACCGTTGCTATTATATAAGAATAATAGGGCATTTGGTTGTAATTTTTCTCCTCTTTTTTATCTCAAGATAAAAATTAGGAATGGACAACCTACTTAACCACGTTGGGTAAGGCGCTCCAATTTTTTATGATGAAATTTCATCCCGTTGTAACTTCCCCCAAAATAAAAACAAGTCTTTCCATATATTTTTGAAGAGAGCCGTGTCCTCTCTCTCTCTCTCTCTCGGTCCCTTCTCCTGGCGCTCCCTCTCGCTATGGAGCCACAGCAAGTGTCGCAGCCTCTCGCCCTTCTGCTCCTCCACCGGCACCATCTGCGCCTGCAAATGATCCGGCACATACCCCGCCACTCCGACCTGCTCCTCCATCACCTGCAGCATCGCGTAGATCTCCTCCGACTGGGGGTGACGGGTGTCGCCGGCGAGGAACTCGTGGACGACACCGTCCATCTCGATCGAGCTGCACCCGAGGACCTTTTGGATGCCCTCATCGACGAGCCCGGCACACACCAGGAGATCCACCATGCACCCTTAATGTTCGATCTGTGGCTCCACGCCGAACTCGTCGGCCATGGCCCGGAAGTACCTCCGACCCTTGCTCACTAGACCGTTGTGGTTGCACGCGCTCAGCAGCCCGACGAAGGTGATCCCATTGGATTTCAAGCTTGATGGAGGCGGCATGGGAGGGGTAGGAGAAGAGGGGCGTGTTGGCCCCGGGCGCTGCCTTCGTGGTGGTGATCTTCCGCTGCTCTGTCGGGTGGGGTAGGGTTTTGGCCGGAGAGGGGTTTTAGGGTTTTGAGGGAGAAGCCCTAGAAGAAGCGCTCATAGGAGCCCGCCACCAGCGCCATGCCCGACTTCTCCCTCCCGGCGCTCCCTCCCTTTCTCTCTCTCTGTCGACACTCTCTCCCTCTGTTATAATAAAAATTATCTGCCAAACAAGTTTACAGAAATTTAATCGAGCATTGAAATCGAGAATAAGGACTTAATAGACTACCCCTATTTGAGACTTCCTCTTGTCGGGGTGTGCTTAGGTTAGTTGTCTTGCCCAGAATACTTCTGCCCTCATATTTCAGCCGAGTAGAGAAGAGAAAAAGACTTTTGTGCCATCGAGCATGGCCCAAGTAGCAATGGTGTTTACCAAGGGAGACAGCTAAGGACGTCATGAAGTGTGCACGGTGTTGAGCTAATGGTTTCCCTTAATGAGCAGGGAAGGAATGTCGAACTCCCAACGCGGGGTTTTCATAACCAAAAGTGCTACAATAGCAAGCCTAAAGACTCTTTTGACACTAATTAAAAAACCTAGGACTAGGCCTAGACTACCACTATTAATCGTGTTAAGAAACACTTTATATTAAAACCGTGCGTGAAGGAATGAGATAATGAAACCATAAGAATGCACACTTATGCACATACGTTACCTTGCAACCTTTGTAGAAGCAACTACCGATAGGCGATATTGATAAACATGGGATTTGTTGTCCTCGTTTGGCAGATAAGAGATATGGAGACAAAGATTTGAAGTGACTTAACATGAGAGAGTGGTGCCAAGACTAAACTCAGACGAATAAAGAGAAAAGGAAGTGAGGTTAGGGCTAGAACTCCCTCACCAAGGTGTGGAGACCTTGATCACATTGAAGGTCTACAGAAGGAAAGGGAAATCAATAGGAGGAGTGAGGACTAAAGTCTCAAAAGTAGTGAGAGAAAGGGTAGATGCCCAGAGCAGTTGATGTGGGAGAAATCGGGTCAGATCTGAGATTAGGAGCAATTAGAAGAAGGAATTGGTAAATTGAGAGAGGTGGATCCGGAGGTTCCAGAGGGTCCAAAGGCAAAGGGTGAGAATCAGGGGGGAAGGATCCAGAGGTTCTGGAGGAATAAAATGATGAGGGATGCGATGTCTTGGGGAAAGGTATGAAAAGAGATGGTTCTAGGGGAAGGAAAGAATAAGGGACGCAATGCCCTAGAAAAAGAATAGAGGGATAAAAGAGTGAGAACTTTGAAGATTTAAGAGAATGAAGAGGATGAGGGATGTGATGCCCTGAAAGAATGGGTTGAAGAGAAGGTCCAGAAGTTCTGAAGGAAGGAAATGAGAAGGGGCGCGATGCCCTAGGAAAATAGACAGGAAAAAGAGAGGGCAATCCGAAGGTTCTGGAAGGAGAGAATTGTGGACTCCTCACTATTAGGAAGTTAATAGGAGTCCAAGAGGCATAGTCAACGTGTCTAGGGAATCTAATGCGTTTGTAACCCTTGGGGATGACTTTAGGGATCCTAGACATTGAATAGCGCAGGGAGGAGGGCTTGGATTTACTCACTTTCTATACAAGTCAACGGGGTTCCACAAGATTGCCATTCCTTTATGCATTAGAATTTTACTCTTTTATCATCTCATAATAGTTCCCTCTCATTTTACCTTTTCTGTTTCTTCCCTCTCCATTGTGTCCATGACTTGGACGTGAACAACTACAGCACATGATAGGAACTAGCATATGGTAATGCGCAAATGAGACTAGGCATGGATAAATGACAAATTAGTCAGATCCAGTAAGGTTGACTGTGCACCCAAGAAATGAAAGTGAAGACCAGGAAGCCTTTATAAACAGCCAACGTGAAGGGGGGTTTTCTCAAAGGAAAGGGCATTTGCAGGCACATAAACATTGCCGGGCTGTAGCCAAATAATCGAGCACAGACTTTAATAAGAGATACTACTATAGTAACCCTTCCATTAGACCTTTAATTAATGCAATGGACTACCTATTAGATGATACCAGCATTTTCTGACAAATACTCTTTCAGAAGACTTCCATACACAACGCAAAATAGCTCAAAGAATGTAATACATTTACATTATTGCCACAATTATTCTGATAAAAATTCAAAAGCAATGAAAAAATAATATTCTCCAAAATACGCATAGACATGAAATACTCATTCTTAAGATGCTACCATGCAAGTCCCTATTCATAGAAGTGAGTCCCAAGTCTAGCTTATCCTATGACATCTAAATTCAAAAACTCGTACATTGAGCAGAATGGCTTTCTGATCCAACGTCAAAGGTCCCAGCACGAGGAAAAGACAAATGAAAACTAAAATTACACATACCAGATCAACATTAGGTATATCCAGGCCCCGAGCAGCAACATCAGTAGCTACTAAAATATTAAAGCGTCCATCTCGAAAACTTGCAAGTGTTCTTTCCCTCTGACTCTGAGAGATGTCCCCGTGCAGAGCTTCACATCTATGGCTTCTTCCCATAAAGTAAGCCAACCGATCAGCATCACGCTTTGTTTGAGTAAAGACTATACACTTTCCTCCCTTTGCATGTTCCTAAGGAACCAAAATAAGAATACAATGCATGAAGCTTGAGCTGCAACAGAATTTCTGAGAGGAAGAGAAGAGGAGAGATTTGCAGCCCGAAAACTGGTTCAAGCCAGTTCAGTGACATTGAAGTTTCAGAACGAAGTTCACACCATCGTTCTATAGCTTCTTTCGTTCTACAGAAGCTACATTTTAGCTTCATTGTCTTATGCTTTTGTTTTGCAACTTTTATCTTGACTTTTTCTGTGTGTGCGTGCTGAGCTCTTCAATGGTTTTTCGGTACTCTGTCTTAGAGAATGGAACTCGTTCTGGATAATGAGCAGTGTGCGTGTGTTGAAGAACTTGTTCCTCATGCAAGCTGTCTAGCAATGAGTGTAGCGGACTAGCTTCGTGCGTGCGTGCGCGTGCGTGTGAGAGAGAGAGAGAGAGTATTATCTTTGGCCAAGTGTGGAATCCTCACCGAGTTGGTGAGGGGTGGACGTAGGTCTGCTAGATAGCAATCGAACCACCTTAAAAATTCTCGTGTTGTGATTTGTTGTGGCATACTCTATTTCCTCTACCTCATTCATAGGTGTTGCAACTCCATCAGTGTGTTTCACATCCTCATACTTCAAATGATTCATGTGTTAACCTGCATTTGAGCTTGAGATCGCTCCCTCCACTTCACAATTTTCCTGTGATTTTAAAAGTAGTCAAAAAGAAGTGTGAGATCTATTCACCCCTCCTCTAGATCCTCTCATACCACACATCAAAAAGGACCTTCTCCTAATCTGTGCATTACATCACACGAAAAATGTGCTCTAACTCTTTGATCCAGTGCTTAGCTTCATCTGGATTCATCGATCCATGGATCTTAGGGGGATTTATGCCTCGGAAACTTCTCTTGAGATCTCTTGCATCGTGATTTGCCTCTCCTTGCGCCATTTGTTGGAGAGCCTGAGTCATGCCTTGCATGGTGCACTGCATCTCACTCCACTGAGCTCTCTCGACTGTCATTGGTATTAATCAACCTTCAAAACAAGAATAAAGTAAGTTATCTTATTTTAAGAGCAAGTCTGTTTAACTTATTAAACTTGTTTAATACTTAGCCCTTGCCTCTACCCATTCTCACTGGTGAGGTATACATATCGACTTAAGTTATCGGTCCTATTGACTGAGACTTTCTAACCTAGGGCTTTAAATAAATGTAAGCTCTAATACCACAAAAATTGTCACACCCTGATGCGGAATCTCAGAGCGTGGCAATCATAATTATTCATTCAGAAAGGGAAGGAATAGAAGGAGGCAAGTGATGGACCACCCGAAGAGGAGTATGTGTGGAAGAAGGTGGGTGATGGGCCACCCGAATGGGAGTGGAAGGAGGAGGAGAAGAATGAGATGCACCTTCAATAACGGCCTTAAGGGCTTGAATTTGTTGAGGGGTGAGATGATTTATGGCATGCAAGATTTTGGAAACCTTCTCATCATGGGGAGGAGACAGTCCCGAGGGAATAGTGGCTCGCGATTGAGGTGAGGGACCATGAGATTTAAAATTACCCATGGGTCGGGCAAGACCATGTGAATGAGGACGTGGTCCCTTAATAGAATTGTGGTGAGAATTCTGATGAACATGTTAAAATTGAGGAGTATATGATGTGCTAGGTTGTGCATCCTCATAACTATAATTGACATTTAACATGTTGGTTTGATTATCAAAGCGAAACATCATGTAAACAACCAAAGTTCAATCAAAACAATTTGCAAGAATAGCAAGCAAGTCAGAATGTTACGCTTGATTTTTCTTATTTGAACCTTGGTGAATTAAATGATTTTTACAAAATTTAATATGATTCACACAAGGTAGCCCCCAGTTCCAATGTGATTTTCTTCAATGTTAACTAGGTTGAAGCTCACCACGTTTTAGGCCAACTAAAGCTGGGGACTTCAAAGGTACAACCTTCTTGGTGTTTGTGAGGGAATCCATGGGTGTGGGGACTTATGGAGGCCTTGGTTTAGAAATTCCTGGTCCAAAGAGATGGAGTGCTCAATGGAGGGTCCTTCCTTAACCAAGAGAGGGGTATGATCTCCTAAAAGTGTGGGGAGAGGAGGTCTCCCAAGCCAAGATGCCCCTACAATGCAAGGCTAATGCAAGAGAATATACGAAAACACCAGACAGAATGATGCAAAATTGGACAATGATATACAATAATATGCAACAGGAATGGTATGACAGAAGCAAATCACAGAGATTCTGTGAAAATAATGTAACAAGATGAATGTAAAATGTATGAAACTAATGTAAAATGTATGAAACTAATGCAAGGCCAAACATAGCTAAAATGTCATGCACGGTGAACAATTCACACACAAAATAGGGAGTGCAGTGCCTCAGAGAAATAGCGTCCGGTTCGGTGGGTGCCCATTGAATGAGCATCCACTATAATGGACGCTGATTTTTTTTTAGGGAATGGGCGTCCAAAGATCTGGACGTCCATAACAGAACCGCTAAATGTCAGCAAACAGCTGATAGATAGACCGCTAATGGCGTAGGCATGGCAAAGCAAATGGAAGCCCATCAAGCTTTAAACGAAGGCAAAAGTCAAGGAGCGAGGCCCAACCAGGGAGAGTGACCCATAAAAACAAGCCCTAAAACTGACTAAGATGGCCCTATAAATGGTGAATAACTCAGGACACCATGAAGATGAATAAGGAAATGACCCAACTCATTAGTCATAAAACGGGTGTCAACACCTTACTTTGACATTTACTTTCCTCGTATATATTCATATGCCGCTGCAAGTGATAGGATAATTAGCTTGTTATACTTTTATCACCGCTGCGAGAGAGAGCGAGACCCGTCCCATGACCCGATCCGGGCACGAACGAGAGTTGACCACTCTATCTCATTGTCGACTTCTCAACTGCGCACATCCGTACGCTTCCCTCGCAAGGGACAAGTCACGCGCTTACTTAGAGTCCCAGGTTCGCATCCAATTGGTGTCAAGTCCCCACGTCGTCATCCTGCATCATAATAACTAAGTAATTTATAAAATTTGAAGGGAGAGAAATAAAATAGAACGAGTCGGGCCGATGAGCGGGCCGAACTCAAAGTCTGAGTCTGACCCATGGGACTAATCGGGCCAGACTTTTAGGCTCGAACAAAGGTCCGTGGGCCTAAAAGGGCCTTGCAGCTCAGCCCAAAATCGGGCCAGGATCGTGGGCTTGTCGAGTCGACCCACCCCATTGACATCCCTAATTTGTACTAGTCATAAATCTATCGCAAAATCTTTTTTCCAGTATTTTGCATGTATACTTTTAAATAGTACAAACTTGAATTTGCCAGCATTGGTAAAAGATACCCAACTCAGCATTATGACAATCCAACCATTGGATTTACCCTCGAGTAACATCTGACCATATGGTTTAACTTTGATCAAGATTTGACTATTGGATTAACCCCAGAATGAAAATGTGACCATTCGATTTAAGCCGTTTGATGATTATCAACTATTAGATTTGCTTCCGATCTCAATCTATCTTGTCTCAATCAAAATCTGATCAAGATCTGATAGTTAGATTTATTACTGATCTAACTCTGACTCTTGGATTTAAGTTTTTATAGAAACTCAATAGTTAAATTTGCTACTGATAGGTAGGGAGACTTATGATTATTATGTTGCAAAACCATGTCAAATCTAAAGTGGCAGAAGGCGGCTCATGAGGGTGTGAACAAGGAGTTTCATGCGGGTGGGTCGCAGTTTCTGAGTTTCACTCGGTTTCGGCATGGATCGACAATGATGAGAGTGATCTTAGGTGGTAAAAGCGGCATCTCAGGTAGGGGGACATACCATTCCACCTTCCCTTGTGTTTTCCCACCGATCCGTGTAGAACCGGGTGAGAATGAGCGGATTTTGTTCTTATTTCGGGAAAATCGTATGTTTCGGGGTGAGCGACGATTTGGTCGATTCGAGCGGTGATTTGTGGTCCATTTGATGCAAATGGGTGTGCTAGGTGTCGGGGAGCGATTCCTGATGGTTCCCGCTCGCAATGGAGCTAGTTGGGTGTGAAACGGAGCCCTTAGAGGGTCACCCCGTTCAGCCGTCGTCAGAATCGGTCGACCAATCCAAGGGGTCGGTCGACCGGTTCCTGGCAGTGGGTAGGAAAAGGGGTCTGGGCTGGGTTTGGTCTACTGACCCTGGGGTTTGATCGACCGACCTAGGGCAGTCGGTTAACTAACCCTGGGCAGCCCCTAGGGCCTAGACCGACCGGTCAACCGATTTCCTGACCGATCGACCGAGTGCCCAAGTTGGTCGACTGACCTCTGGGATAGGTCGACCGAACCACCCCTAGAATGGCCTATTCGGCTCGAAAACTTGGATTTTCACCCTGGGAACTCAAATTATGGTATTTTATGGATGAAATAAATAAGATGTTAGCCTTGCAAACCCCGTGAGAGCCATCTCGTGGTGGGACGCCCGATGATCCGGTTTAAGGAATGCGTGTATACCCCATGGAGGGGGATCGTGAATGGTGTATGGTTTCCGGCATGGTAACCTCGGCAGCCTTGTGTCTTATGAACTAAGGCTCATGTCCCGTGCAATGAGGGTATGTGTACGACCGGTGACACATCCGTGGTTTCACAACGGGTTCTCGCCTTGAGTGACATTTTCCCACTAGTAGTAGCCTGCCTGAGCACGCGCCTGCCGACCCACTTGGGAGTTGTGGAGAGCTAGATTCGGGAGAGACGGTTTAAGCTAATTTTCATAGGGCCTCCCACTGTGGTGGCTTGAGTCTGGGCCAAGAGAATAACCAGCTAGAGGGCTTGACGTAGCGTAATTAGTCTGTGTGTGCACACGTGGTCGGAGACTACAAGCGCGTACTGACGATCACGGCCCCGACTAGACTGGTTTTTCAAGTGATTTTTTTACTGCCACTTGGGACATTGTTGGGCATGATGTTATTGATGCTATTTGTGCTTTTTTGATGGCTTCCCTCACCCTAGAGGTATATCCTCATCTCTTATTATGCTAGTGCCCAAGGTGCAAGAGCCTCGCTCCTATAATGATTTTCGGCCAATTAGCCTGTGTAATTTCTCTTACAAAGTCATCTCCCGCATCATCTCTGAGCGACTAGCCCCCCTATTTCCCAACATTATTTCTGTGGAACAAGAGGCTTTTGTTAAAGGCCAGTACATCTTGGATAATGTGGCATTGGCTAAACAATTGATGATGGACATTAACAAGAAGGTAAGGGGCCACAATGCTATTTTCAAACTGGATATGGCGAAAGCTTATGACAGAATGGAATGGGATTTCATCATAGCTGTTCTGAGGAAGTTTGGTTTCAGCACTCGCTTTACATCCTACATCGGTATGATGCGATCCAATTGTTGGTTTTCTGTGAATTTTAATGGCGTCATGACTAGTTTCTTTAAATCAACTAGAGGCGTTAGACAAGGTGACCCCCTTGTGCCATTTCTATTTATTATTGCTTCTGAAGTGCTTAATAGAGGTCTCCCTGCTCTGTTTCAGTCAGGGGTGTTGAGGGGATACAGTGGGACAAGATAGTCTCTTCAGGCTACTCATCTCCTATATACGAATGACACTCTTATTTTCCTTAATGCTAGTAAGTAGAACATTACCTCCTTTCAGTGTTTTGTTGGTCAATATTAACGAAGCTCTGGGCAGAAGATAAATGCAGGGAAAAGCAGTTCTATTGTGTCTGCTAAGGCACCCCCTACTCTCAGGCAGTCCATACACACTCTAACTGGGTATAAGTACCAGGCTGATGGCTTTTACTACCTAGGGATCCCTGTAAAAAAAGGGAGATACAAGTGCTCAGATTTCAAATACCTCATTGATAGAGTGTAGTTGAAGCTTGATGGATGGCAGTCTAAGATTCTTTCCCAGCCAGGGAGAGCAATTCTCATCAACTCTATGCTCCGAAGCATGCCAGTTTATCTTGCATCTGCATGTTTCATCCCTAAGATGGTTATTCATACCATTAATTGTTTTTGTGCAAATTTCTTCTAGCAGGGTGCCGAAGGCATAAGACGTCGCCATTGGGTGGCATGGAGGGATATTCAAAAGCCTTTGATTGAAGGGGGTCTTGTTTCTCAGTGAGCTTGCCATAGCACTACCTTCATTTTCAATAATTTATTAGCAGAGTTAATAGTGGCACTACATGACTCAGTCCATTAAACTTCAAAGGTGGACATGGTTTCTCAATGAACCATTGTCATTGCTCTGCCAATTTTAGCCCTTGGGAATTTTCAGATTATTTGATGTTTAAAAATAATACTTAATCTAAGTATCTCAACCAAAGTTGGTTCAAGTCTATTAAAGTTGAATACAAAAAATATTCCCAAGATATTCATCTTTAAACTCAATGAAACCATTAAGGTCAAACCAGCAAATTATTGTGGACAATCATAAGATTGTACAATAGAAGATTCCTAATTGAATTATTATCAGATTTGTGATCATGGTATGCAGATTAAAGTCTTTTTAAATTTCAGGTAATTCAAGAAGATTAGCTCAAGGTATGGTAGGAATGTCCAATCATACAGTATGCAGAGACTGATTTCCAAGGAAATTCATAAGCACTGAGCAAACAACAGAAATAGGAGAGTTTTAAAGAGATCAATTCTCATGGGAATGAGAACCAAGAAGGATAACATACTCTCCCCATGAGACAATTCAGTTCAAGAATTTTTCAGATGTTAACTCCCCCTTAATGTGTGGATTCCATTCAAATGATCTTTTTGAGATTTCTTACATAAATGATATGCAACTAAATCGGATAATAATAGGCATATGAGAAAACAAATGTATGCATTGACTCCCCCTGTTTACATGCACCAACAGGTCAACTTAAATGAAAAAGACATGCAGGGAGTTGGTCTGAAGAGCCCTAAATGCAATCTTGACCCATGGTATCAGGCGGAGGTATGTCCTCACACATACTGTGGATTTCGAGATAGACATAATCTGCCCTTCTCCCAACACCATTTGATATACTATTGGGGTCATGCATGAAAATGCATAACAATTACAGTGCAGTCCTATATGCAATATAGATTTTTCAAATTGTGCATGAGAATGCAAGATAACATATACAGCTGATTTTCAATTTAAACAAAAACTTGCAGGGCAAATCAAATTAACTAGATTCCCCCTTAATTATTCAACCAATTTAAACAATCAAACTGAAATGAACACATGAAGTTTTTATGACCAGTTTTAAAACATGATATGCACTATTCAAGAAGGGAGTTAATGAAAACCAACTAAAACATTTAAAACATAACTTGGGGTTTGTACAACAACTATTGCTGCACGTACTAGAGCTATTACCTAGTATGTACAATCAAGACTTAATTAGGACAACTACTAAGCAAACACTTGTTTCGTTATACTAAAAAATACGTACGGCAAATCTTAGAGATCACATCCACTAAGGTTGTGTTTGAGAATGCAAATAGGGAGGTTAGACTATGAATAATTCGTGCATCGTACATTGATATGACACGGAAGAGATTTCTTATCACGAGAAATCTTCGTAATCTCATTCCCACCAACTTATGTGGAGTCGGGAGTTGATACATTTTTATCTCTACGTATCTTTCTTCTAAATTTTAAGCCAACGCAAGAGTCAAGATGTGCCGTGGGACATACGATATTAATTGCTCAAATCTTATCAGAGATTTTAACTATTAAAATTCTCACAAAGTTAGTTCCCAAACACTAGTCTAAAGATGTGTGAAGGTATCTGAAAATATATCTAAACTGAGGTGTAACACATTGAAGGATAAACGGAGATTCTGGTTTGGACTTCGCGCGCCCCCAAATACTTCAAGCCAGTGGCCCTTACCAGATCAGATCAAGAAATATGCCTGTGATATGTCTAGTTGTAGTCCATGCTTTCCGTTACATTTCCATCGATAGCAGTTGGAAGCAAGTCTTTAAATCAAACTGCCAAAATATTCTGTCAAAAGAAGTCCTTCAAAAAAGTTAAGCACTTCCCCTTAAACAAAATGAGCACTTATTTATTCATTTTCCTGTCACTGGTTATATCAAATTTGATATCCATTGATGCGTGTTCCCAAATGGTTGTGCGACTAGCCTCTCATTTTTGTTCATGGCTGTGCTTTCTCGGAGGAAGGGTTTATGTCCTTTCCGATCTTCTTTTGTCGTCTGAAGTTTAAGCGTTGATGGCCATGTGTTTGGTTCCATCCTGTGGGCACTTTGGAGGCGAATTCGGCCATGGACACCACTTTCTCTAGAGATACAATTACATAATTTGTAGGCAAATATAAGAATCCGGCGACATGTCAGGCATCATGACAACTCCAAGAAACAAAAAGAGATGGGACATCGATGCGCATGCAAAGGATTCTATGCCATTGGTTCCTAGCCTTGGGACATTTGAGGCAGGATCCGGTTCTTCGGATCCATTATCACTTTTATTCTTTTATTTATGAACAAGAATGTCGGCTAATAAAAACCTGAGGAAAGCAAAGCAATGCCATCATGGCCAGGAAAAGTTGGCCCCTAGGCCAAAGAAGTTTAAGTAGGTGTGGGTCCCCAAAAGGGTCCAGCCTACTCACCAAGCTGCACCAATCCGCTGTCGCCCTGCACGCGACGGAGTAGAAGGGAGGAAGGAAAGGGGCCTAGCCTCGAAGGAAGAGAAGCCGGCTACGGACCCTCCGCACCGTGGAAGCTTTAGGGCCCGAGCCCAACAAGTCGATGTCCCTGCTATGGGACGAAGGTTCCAACAATCCGCCGACCGGGCCCAGCTTGCTTACATCCCTCCTGTGGGAGGTCGACAACTATCCCCATACTACATCAAGAACGTGGTCGAGAAGAGATGACCGATATGGTCAGGAACTACTTTTGGGGGCTAGGTAACCCCTCGCTTGGGCAACAGCGGCTGATGCAAGCAGCCGCAGCTAATGAAGACTACTGCCCATCAATGGTAGTTGAAGAAGATGAAGGAGAAGGAAAGATGACATCGTCGGTTGACAACAATGGTTATGAAGATGGCTTCTATGCCGAAGCCGATGAAGCCACCCCTTGGTGGGAAGAAAGAAAAAGAATCTCTATATTTGAAAGGCTGACCTTTCTGGACCAGGCCAGAAGGAAGGTCCATCGACAGAAGAAGAGGATGCATATCTTCACCTGCAATATGGCCGGCATGTTCGACCGCTATAGAGGACTCTGTGAAGACCCTCGCGAGATGGCTCAATTGGCTGCAAGGCCAGGGCCGAACACTCAGAGGACCGAGACTGCAAAGGAACTGCTGGTGGCGGTTAAGGGCAAACAACCCTTGATCTACCAACAACAAGATGACAAAGCAACTATTCTGACCGCCAATGTGGTGATGGCAGAAGAAGAAGATGATGTCCTCCTCGACATCTTACCCGAGGGGTACGTCCGGGAAAGCGACAGAGGCCATCCCCAGCACTGCAACAATGGACCCATCAGTCCTAATGCTGCTCCAAAGATACTGGCATGAGATAGACCTACTGAAGAAGTAGCTGATGGAGAAGATAGAGTAGTCGTCAGCTTCCAAGTCGCCTGAAGTCCAGGGCGAATCATTTCAGAGAGTTGTCCATCAAGCTGACCCTCCACCAATTTACACTGTGCCTCAACTGTCAGAGCCGAGTTTGGCAACAACTCAACAACGGCCGCCACAGTCGCTAATGCCGCCAGTACTCCCCCAAGTGCCCCAGATACCTCCATTGTTGCGTCCTCCATAGGAGACCACTCTGGTCACCCCCTACTTGTTGCTAGCATACTTCTATCCGGAATCGGTCGATCCCACAGCCATGAACCGGATGATGGTGGAGAGGGTGATCGAGCTGAAGCTCACTGAGAGAAGCAAAGGCGACTACGTTGCATTTGATGCATATCGGGTGCCATACCTGCCACATCATGCTGCCAAGCGACTTCCCCCAGGGATCAACAAGCCACCAAAGTTTGAAAATTTCAACGGGAAGGGATCCCCGAAGGAAAACGTCGCATATTACATGACCGTCATGGGTGATCTGGCCACCGACGAGTCATACTTGCTGAAATTTTTTGGGTCCTCGCTAACGGGGCTCGCATTTGAATGGTACTCCAGCCTCCCAGTCGGGTTGATCAGCAACTGGTCAGACATGCAGAGGAAGTTCAGGGAAAGATTCCATGTTACAGAGAGGGAGGCCACAGTGGCCGAACTCTACTAGACAAAGCAGAGGGTAGATGAGATAGCCCTCGACTATATCAAGAGGTGGAGGAACCTCGAAATGAGGTGCAAGCGGCCCCCGCACCAAGAGGACACTGTCCAAATATGCAAGCAAAACCTTAGGAGGGAGGTTTTGGAAAAGATGATAGGATTGGAGATACGGTCTTTTGATCAATTGAACAACATTGTGGCCTAGGTGGAAGCCTTTTTGGCCAGCCCTAAAGGGCAAGGCAGTGGAGCGGAGCCAGACACCTAAAGAAGCGAATGCTCTTGATATAAAGGCATTTGAACAACAAAAAGACAAAGGCAAGAAGGCAGTCACCCCACAGCCTGCAAAAGTCGTAGACGGCAAAGAAGGTCCCTCGTTGCGGGATAAAATGAAGAAGGCCTACTCCTTTCCGAAGGACATGATCAGAGTTCTCTTCAACTGGGTAACTGAATACGACATGGTCACCCTGCTAGAGCCAAAGAGGCCGGAGGACCTGAAGAAGAGGGATAGTCCAAGATTCTGCCCCTATCACTAGATGCTAGGGCATCCAATCGAAGACTACTATGTCTTTAAGGACATCATCGATGGGATGGTGAAGAAAGATGAAATAGAGTTGGGGGAGTACAAGGTGGACCCTCCCCAACCACATGAAGCCCCTCTGATGAGGGTAGGAGTCAACATGATCTCCCTATACCAGGCATTCCCTGAGGAGATCTCTGAAGCAAGTTGATGCAGGACGACTACGAGACTAGACTCGAAACTGGGACTCTAAGTGATGACGCGACTCTTTGGGACGACGTGATCAGCAATGACATGCAAGACTCGACACCTAATCGGGATCCTGACGAGGCAATCGTGCCCCAAACAGAAGTACTCACTCACAGTCGTCCGCAGTGAGGGAAACGTGTCGATCGACACAGTTGAGTAACCAGCTTTGAGTCTGGGGTGGTCGGCTCACTCTCGTGCTCGGATTGAGTCACGGGACGGGTCTCGCACATACAACTCACGATGGTGATTAAATACGAGCTAGCTAGGGAAATAAACTAACACACAAGTAGCTACATCTAGAATGTATACTAGTTAAGCAAAATGACAAAGGATGGAAGGTGAGTATAACTCCACGCTCGGGGCGTGGGGAAGACTTCCTGGCAGAGATCCGTAACCCCCAGTACAGTAATAATTGTTAATTTACAGAATTAATCCTATAGCCCACTCCACACAGGGAGGTAATAGGTGACATGTGGGGTCTGGGAGCACCAATCTCGGGTTGGCGGGCAGCAGTCGGTGGCGCTCGGGCAGACGCGGTCAGCCGGTTCAGCACTGTTCACTCGGGCCCGCAGGACAGCACGTGGGACCCACTGCTGGTACGGTGACGTTCGGGGTGGGTCCTGGTTGCAGCGACAGGGGGGAGCGTTCCTGGAGTGCCCCGGGTGGATCCCCGGGAGCAGCGGTCACCGGAGAGGAGGCGGGCGATGTTTTGGAATTAATTCCCAAGGTTGTCCCGCAGCTCTGCTTCAGGTTGGATCTGCGCACTCTGACGGGAATGGCCAGTACGCCCAGCCACGATGTCGGATCGAGACGATATTAGCACCGTTTCGAAGAGAACTCGAAGAGCTTCGACATACTAGAATTCCATAACCATCCAATGGTCTGAACGGAAATGACAAGCTCTGCAAACTAGGTGATGGTTCTGTCCCGAAACTCAGAACCCACAGGGTAGACTAGAACCTTCCTAGTTATGAGCTTTGACCAGGAATCAAATCCCTCGACAAACTCCACTAACCCTTCGGAGGCCTCATCAGCCTTTTGGGTGACGTCCCCAGTTCTTGGTAGCAGTAGTCCGATATTTATATCGGGTTATCGGTACCCTGAACTGTAGGTCGTTACACTAATCGCCAACTATTCTTCTCGTTACTGCGCGTTCTACTGAGAACGTAGTAGACGCCACTAGCGCGTTCTCGACTCGGTCCAAAAACAACAGAAAACTCCAAAACTCGATCATACCATGCCCTAATCGCTTCTAAACGATGGGGAAACAACCCTAATTACAATATTATCCTTCCACAAGCTGGAAGGGATCAAACCATGCACAAAATGACACGAAATGGGCGATCATCCATAAATCGACCCAAAATGACTCACGAGGGAAACCGGACTCCTACCAGCCCCAAATCATGACCAAATACAATGAAACCAGTAGGCATGGCATCCAGACTTGCCAGGGGTTCGAATGAGACCATTCAAACTGAAAATTGTCACCTGAAATGACGAACTCGGCTCACACCCCCAAATATGGATTTTGCCCAAACCAAAGTAAAACCCGCTCAAACTCACACCATTCGGCTCCAAATTGTGAGAAAATGTAGGAAAAGACTAGGGCATTTGTCCCCCTTCCTCCACCAAATATCTCGCGCACTGAAACGGCCACAATATGCCAAAAACCATCACTAGAGCAACCCACGCCGACTTTGAATCCACGAATGGGATCGCGCCAATGCCACGCTCTGATCTTCACGCCATCACGCTCCAGGTCAGCTCCACGCCGTCGCCACCTCACCCAGCTCCACCACAGTCACACGCCCGGGGGAGAGGAGAAGATAGGAGAGAGAATGGAGGGAGTGAAATGAGAGAAATGTAAGGGGAGAGAGGAGAGAGGAGAGACGAGAGAGGAGAGAGGTTAAGGGTTAAGAAGAAAAAGAAAAGTTGGAAATTAGCAAATTTCCTCAATTCTGATTTTTGACCTAAAATTTCATAAAATTAAAAAAATATGAAAAAATAGCCTACGCAATCCTAAAAAAGAACACAACGCATCTGTAGCGTCCCAGAGTCTCAAAACTCAACAGTTCACTCTCTATGGGATTCTGCAACTTATACAGGGGAAAAACTCACATGGATCATAAAACGTAACTCGAGACCCATGAATACATTCTGAAAGCTCTCTGATTCTGATCTGAATGATCCAAGGTATTAAGAAGAGTCCAAGAGATGGATTTGAGGAAACACATGTTCACACTAAAAATAACTATCAAATGGTAATTTTTTTTTGAAAAGGTGTGAGATCTCATTATATTCTCCCAAGAGTTCTTCTTGATGGGAGAGGAATTCGTAAAGAATTGAAATAGAGACTTGATCCCTTTCCTCATAAGATCTTGAGTGTCTGTGCTCCATCAAGAAGATCTTTTAGAGAGAGAAAAATCAAAATCGATCTTCTTGCGAGAGAAGAGGTCACGTCCTCAGCGTGTTCTCTAAGATCGTGATTGCTCCCACGTGTTGTGGAGGGCGAAGATTAAATTTATCAATTGATAATCTTTGCTAAAATAATATGTAAATATGTAGAATCTCTTCGACAATGATATCAGAGATAAGTTATAATTTACTCCGCATACAATCTGCGTGGTGCTTCCGTGTGTTGGTCCGCTCTTATTATTTTTTCGGTATTCTTACTTGGTCTGCGGCGGATCAGGCGCCTCCGTCTCTGAGTGGGAGAAGAGGAGGGTCATCCCAACAGGACTGGGCAGCACCGGTCGACTCTCCCTCCAAAGGTCTCTGCTTAGTGGTACTCCGCGTCTTGCTCGTGCCCATCTTCGAGGGACAGGGACAGATTTTTGGAGTTAGCACCGAGCACCACAAGGGCATGGCAGGGGCTCGTAGTAGTAGCCCGTAAAGGAGCAACAGTATGGGGATGGCGTCTCTGGGATGCTGCCCTGCTGTTGCTCCCGGCGGCAACTACGAAAGTGGCAGCATTGGACGACGTGCCAAACACGGGGAGCGGCTCGGTCGAGGAGAGGTCTGAGAGGGGCTCTCGAGAGCAGCACGGCGAGGGGTGCGACGATCCGCAGCGAGGACGAAGAACAGAAGGCTTCTCGTCCGCACTGCTGCGCTTCGGCCATGGAGGATGGGAACTGGGAAGACCCCTGCTGCCGTCCCCTCAGACGCCTCTGTCCACCGCCAGCAGAGAAATAGTAAATGAAGTAGAGAAATCGTGCATATGCCTTATAGTAAATGAGAACAGTACAAGCTAAAGAAAAACAGTATGCTGCGATTGGTGGATGAGAAGAAACTTTAAAAAATAACCCCCTACCATCAAATCTTAATATTTTTGACCCTTCTTCAAACAGTTTTGGAAAAGGTGACGTTATTTCTTATTCCTTCCACCGTCAAATAATTTACACGGTGCACATATCAGATATGTGTCCTTTGTTCTTTTTTACGTATCTTTTATTTTTCAGGCGGTTGTTTATTTTTGAGAACAGATATAATTTGTTTGTTCAAGTGTGCATGTTGCAGGTCTTCAAGCTTTCCTTGTTGTATCTTTCGCTCTATCTCCTATTTATCTTGTTTACATCCTTCAATCTATCTTTTCTTCAATTTTCACCACTTGGTCTATCTTGGAGTTCATGTCCTTCTTCAACTTTCGTTCGCCTTGTTTCCTCATGTCTCCATGAGAGGGCTTTGCCTTATGATTATGAATCTGGTAGTTCTGCTTCGTCTAATCCTGGGTTTCAGTTGAAGCATATTTGTCATTTCTTTTTTGTTGTATTCGCCATGTGTTTCTTGTCCAACGCATTTGTTGTCCCACAATGTCATGTTTGATGTCCGACTGTGTTTTACAGTCCCACCATGCTTATTGTTTGCTTATGACGTTTTGTCTATGTTCTGATGTTATGTTATGGTGATAGCTTTGTTCATCATTTTTGTGGTTGTCTTATTTGAAAATCCATAAAAATCTGACAATCTAAAAATGCCGTCTCGCCTGCACAGGTAAGTCAAGTATGGCTCTCTATCTCTTCTCTTTGTTACATTACTATATGTTATCTCTATACTATTATATCATCTCAAGGATCGGCTGGTTCTTCGTTTGTTCTGGGATCTGATGTTCCCCTTTACAAAAAATGATGATGATCTAGGAGCATCCGGTTAATCGTTGGATAGGTCGTTAGGTTGAATCGGGTGGGGAACGATGGACTCTATCTCAAACGATGTGATTGTAAGAAGACTCTTGACCCCAACTTATTCAGTTTAGTAATATTATCCTTGAGTACTTTCTATTTTTCTCTTTTCTATGCATTTATTTTGATGATTTATTTATTTTATCCCAACATGCATCATGTCATTTTGAGCATTCATGCCTCGTTATTTTTCAAGATTTCTCCTTAGCAATGGTTAGTTGTGCTTAATTCTCTTAGATAAGAGATTCTTCTTTCGCTCTAAATTTGAACGTCTTCTCTGATCTATTCGCTCGGTCTGGTTGGTCGGCATGATTCTTGTCTGGATTTAATCTCAAATTCAACCTTTTTTTTCAGCTTTTAGCTCTTGCTCTTCCAATCCCCTCATTGGCTCTGGATTGTGTCCCCTAATGAGGTGGTCGTGTTTTCCTCTTCCTAAAAAATTACTAGAAAAACTCCAGGGGTACTACATAAATCAGAAAAATCCCTTGCATAATTCTTGTTTTTCAGTCCTCTTGTGCATCTAGTAAGGGGGAGTCTGTCTGGTTGATCTTACTTTTGTTTGAGCTTTTCTAATCTCTATTGATTATGCACAACTATCTATTTGGTATATCAAATGGTGAATGTCAAAATGATAGATCAAGTCTATCTCGAAGCTTTCACGATGTGTGAGATGATCTTCGGATCAATTTCTCCGCCTAGTACCAAAAGGTAGTCAACTCATGCTGTCAGGGGGAGTTGATGCTTCCAATTCTTGTCTAAACTATTCATGAGTTGTTTCAGATAGGGGGAGTCAGGTAGGGTTATGTGTGTCTCTGTGCAAATAAGCCTTGTGTTAGTCAGCACACCCATCCATTCTATCTACAAGACTTCATTCATATTCAATGGTTATCTATCTGTCGGTTTCTTTCTGAATTCCACCCTCTCAATTAATTTCCTTGGATCAATGTTAAGGTGAGACATCTCTTTCTTACAAGTGTTCTTACAGTTGCTGGGATGGTAAAATAAGGACCTTCATTTATGGAAACTCACAAGACATTTGATCATACCAACTGGTCTGCTGGTTTAAAGTTAATAATTCTATGAGACTAAGACCTAAAAGCACCTTGAAAATGTCTATATACAAACTTAATGAATTAAAAATAGTGTTGGAATATTGTGTCCTAAAATCCTCTTAAGCTTTAAAATTAAGAGTAAAGAGGCAACTTTGGTTGAGGAACTTCATGCTTAGTATTGTTTTCAAACATCACACTATCTGAAAGTTTTCTAAAGGGCCATAAGTAGCAGAGCAATGGCTTTGGTCCACTGAGTAACTAAATATCCTTCACCACGAAGTGAAGTGAATTGTGTCATGAACTGTAAAACCGAGCTAACTCTTTTTTTAAAAAAAATTCTATATCTGATGAGAAAAGTTAAGGCAGAGCAATGACATGGCATGTTGAGTAACTGGGTCATTTCACCTAAGACATGTTTTGCCTCACGTAAAAAGGCATTGTCATTGTTAACTCTATTCTTATGAGAAGCAAAAAGGTAAACACATTGAGTAACTAGGGATTCCTGCATCTAAATAATGTACCTCCTCACGTCAAAACATGTGGACTAAACCAGGTTGCCCAATGAACAAAAGTTCTATAAAATATTTGATTGTGGGTCTGTTTTGCTTGTGTACTTTTGTAAAACGGGGTTTGTTTTGCTTGTGTTGTTTGTGCTGTGTGGTATGTCGGTTCTCTTGTACAGATGGGTGTAATTCTGAGAGAGGAGACCAGATCCTAAAATAAAGGGACGGATGGAATGGTTGAATGCATAAAAAAAAATTAAAAAAAAATAAACAAAAATGGGACACCTCTGTCCCACCATGCGACGCCTTCAATTACCTCGGTGTCTTATGCCACTATGTCATGCATCTTATTATATAGTACCTACGCTACTAGAGCATGCTGAGGACCTTGTGGCTTGAATGAATCTGGAGTTTGAGTTCCTTTCAACAAAATAGTGATGATTTTAGAACAGTTTCAGTCGTACGGACAGGCCGTTTAGTTGTGTTAGCTTGGGGACGACGGTTCTATTCGGTGAGTCGATGTGTAGATAAATGGGCGCGGGCTCAGTATCAGCTTACGGGATTGATATCCTGACCCATCCTTTCGTAATTTGTTTTTCTTTAGAACTAGCATGATGCATGTAGGACCTTAATTTCATTGTGGAAGATCATTCACTTAATTCAATTGTGTAAGCCACTCTGCTTAAACTAAACATGAGATATTTCATTCCGAATTGAGTACTGAGTTTTCCCGAGACTACCTTGAGCTATTTTTCTAGAAGAGACCTTTGTCTGGATTTATATTCAACGGCTCCTTTACTTACTCCATTCGGACCCACCTTAGTTGTAGCACCTCTACAGTAGCTGGTAACCACTCCCCAATGGTGAAACCGGTAGGTTCATGACCACAGGAACTTTCACGCACGGAAGTTGGTCCCTTTTCTTAGTCGTGCCACAGTGCACATTATTTCCTTCTCTTGTTTTTTTACCATCCAGGCAATCGTTTGTTTCAGATGACCTTCCTTAGGGTTGCTTCATTAAGACTTGGGAAAGATTCCAATCAGGAAATGTTGAGAGCGTGTCTCATCACACTTTGACATCTACTTTTCAGTCCATTCCACTACGTGTCCCTTCCCTACAAAGCAAATGCTAAGGCGGGGCAGCTGTAGACACGTCATTTTCGACATTTCAGTGAGTAAATCTTGCATTACACCACAATGCACCGAAGTGACTTGCACATTTGAGTTATTTGAATGATTTTTAATTTTTTTATGCTAATTACGAGTTCACATAAAATAATTTTCTTTATGATTCATCCACAAGCAATATGAGTGAACACAAGTTCAAATAATATCATGAAAATAGAAAAGCTACCTTAGCAGTCCAATGTAATCAAATAAACTAGCCAACAGAATAGCACACAAGGAGACAGATCAGTGCATGTGACATATAAGAGGTGGTGTCGACACTCAGCAACCCAATGTCGGTAGTTTGTTAAAGCAGTGAACCTGGCCATCCAAATGCAAGTATGTACATGGAGAACTGTTAAGGCAAGTCAACCCAAGAACATCCAAACCTACAAGGCAGAATGTCAACATGTGAGCTCATTTGCAATAACATTTATATAAACAGATGTTACTCTAAATACATCCAATGCACATAATATATTGTTATCATCAAAACTAATATCAAAGACAATGAGGGACACACAGAACCCAACAGAGGGGCGCAGGGAAGTATGGGGAACCCCGCACACCGCGCCGGTGAATCTTATGGCGACATGTTCTATACAAAACAATTCCTCACGCTGGAGGGATGACTCCGGGGTGAAGAAAACATGTTACAACCAAAATGTACCTCCACATAGTGAGGGACTTTCAGCCGGCCAGGCACGGGGAGGGGATATGTTAGATGAAGGCCAAGCATCAATGGGAACTATTGGTAGCAGGTTCACCGACGGGTTTGTACTAATCCTCGGGTGCTGTCGGGGTGGTCGGGCCCCAGAGAAGCCTTCATGGGTCAAGTCAAGAGCTTCTGGGATGTTGGAGTAGGTTCAAGGGGGGTCATCTCGTGCAGCTATGGGCTAGTGGATGCCAAGTTGACCAACTCTATCCAGACTAGGTTCTGTCAGATAGAGAGGTACTTTTGGAGTCACTGTCAGCTCTTTCGGCCATTGCTAGGGGGGGCCGGTGCCAAAACGTCCAGGGGTGAACTAGGATAGCACTTTCTTGGGGGTTGGTCCTTCTGAAATAGGAAAGGGGGCATCGTTGGTGTCCGAGGATGGTTCTATCCTGCACCGATGCTGCAGGGCAGACTGCTAGTTATCCAAAGTTCAAGTCGGGAGGCTGGGGTATCAAGGCTATAGGTGTGAGGCGAGGGTGTAGTGGTGAGAAGTGGATGTGGGGAAGGCATCTACCAAGTTTTTTGGTGGATGGATCAGTCTAAGGGGGTGAGTCGATGTCAAGCACAAGGTTCTATCTAGAGCAAGACTGCACAGGGAAGATTGACGCGGGTTGAGCGTTTCCCAACTCAGGTGTTCTTTCATGGCTTTTGCCATTGTGGAGCTCAGTTGATCTTCTTTGCCTTCAAAAACTTTCTTGCATCTTGCCCACCTATATTTGTCACAAAATAGCATAACACACGATGATCACACGGATGTCTTTCTTACTTGAAGAAATCATGGGGCTTGCCCATTCTAGAATTTTTTTCTTGAGGATCTTGGAATCCAAAAGCCGAGTGGTAATTGGAGGGGGGGGGATTGTTTCCATGTTGCTCTTGCCAAATTGCATAGAAACAATAGGTGTTGTACAGACTCTTCCTCACTATAACAAAACAGACATTTTGGATATGTTGTGTTGTTGCATTTTGCTATCCTGGAGGGAGGGGTCCTGCTATACATTTCCATATGAAGATGGAGACTTCTGGGAGTGTGCTACTGTAAATCAACGGATCCCAAATCACCTTCCAGATTCCTTTGTTTGTAGATGCCAAAGGTGGGAGTGATTTTCGGCTATCACTCTGCATGCAGACTGGATTGAAAATTCTCCATTTTTTGTAAAGCTCCAGACTATACTATCTTCCTTGGGACATGCAATCTCTAGAAGGTTAATACTCAATATCTCCACAACTGTCTCTTTCAAAACATGATTTCTAATTAGAGCCTGGTTCCACTATTGGTTGGAGATTAGTTGGGATATATACCAGGTTCAATGAGCTTGATCTGCGGTCATTAAGTGGAACTAGTGGGCCTAGTCTATTTGGTATCCACTTGTCCTCCCAGATTTGTGTATTTCTGCCATCTTGGACCACCTTGAAGACTCCACTTTTGGCCTCCTGTCTTACAAACAAGATTGTAATCCAAGTTTGTGAGCAACTTGGTGGTTTCTGAACTCCCCAAAAGTCCATTCCTTTTAGATATTTTGACCTCAAAATTGATGCTCACGGTGATTGTGGGTCACTAATAAATCTCCAAACAACTTTCATGATTGCTACTTTGTTATATGTCTATGGGTCCCTGAATCCCAGGCCCCCTGCAATCTTGTGCAATTTTAGTCATCACATTTACAAAAATATATTGCGCTTTTGCTTGGATCTTCCCCCCCACCAGAATTGGCATTCTAGTTGGTTGAGCTTTTGTAAGATTCCTTTGGAAAGTAGTGTAGTTGCCACTATGTATGTAGGAATGACTGGAAGTGTGGTGTGGCTCTCCCTGCTAGGGATAGTACTCATCATGCACTCACTAATGTCCATGCACATTTGTCCTAGTTCTCTATCAAGTCTATGCAATTCTTATGTTGTCTGACTGTCTTATGCCGTCTAAGTGTTTGATATATTGACAGGGACTTTACTTAAAGGGTTCCAGAGAACTAGGAGAAATGTTATTCATGAACCATAAGGAGGGCACGTGATTTGAGGTAGAATGCAAGCTGCTACTCGTAACACGTGGAAGCCATTAAGCTCAGGTGCTGACACGTGTCCAGTGGAGATCAGATCTGGACAAAAAGTTTAGGCGGGAAATGCGGCTTCCACACGCCCATCTATCTGCTGCCTATAAATACACAAGGATTCGCAGAGAGTGAGGCTAATCGTCGATCGTGAAAAATTAAGAGAGCAGATCAGAGAGAGATAGAGAGAGAGATCTGAGAAGTGAAGGGAATGCCAAAAAGTTGCTAAGAAAGGAGAAGAGAGAGTTTCCTCTAAAGACTTGTTTTGAAATTACTCTTCGGAGCTACAGTTGGTTTTTTCCTTTTATTCTTGTATTTTTGTTTGTTCTTTCCACCTACTCAATGTGTTCTTCCGATCCTCTAGGTTGAGGTCGGGGTTCCTCCTGTGGACTCGGGAGAAGGGAGACTGCGTCTCCGATTTGCAAGTGGCGGGTTGTCACTTGTGGTTTCCCTCTGACTTGGAGGAAGGGAGACTATGTCTCCGGTTGCTAGTGACGGAATGTCACTAGTGGTTTCCCTCCGGGTTGGAGGAAGAGTGGAGAGTGTTCCTCTGGTTCAAGTTGTTAGGTAGCGGTTCGTAGGCAAGCTGTGAGGCCCAGCGGTTTCAAGCTATTTGGTAGCAGAATTCACACTCTGGTTTGAGTGTGGGGTGGATGTAGGTCTGAGTACCAAACCACCTAAAACTCTTCCGTGTGCATTGGTTGGATTGCTTGCCTTATATTCACAGTAGATGTATGACTAGGATCGTTCATCTAATCTGTTTAGATTTCATTGATGTCACAGAGTGGTTAAGTGGTCAAGTTAATTGTGCCAGCTAAGTGTTTGAGTGTGAGCCTACATATGATTAACTTGTTATTGAACTATAGTGTCCTATTCTGCAATAGTTTATAAGTTCAGCTTTAATTGGGTTTTAAGTTTCAATTGGGCAAATATTTTATAATGGGATTCATTCACCCCCCTCTGAATCTGTGCCTAGCACCTGAACAATTTCATGTCGGTGTCTTGCTGGTCGCGTCTCACTTAGAGTCCGAGGTCCGTAGTCTCTAGAGTCGGTCTCCCGTGTCCGGCCTGCATCAGCTTGCTGATCTGGAAGGCAAGCTGCTCAAAGCCTACAAACACCTGCAGATGTATCAGGCCTGCATGGTGCGAGCCTACGACAAGCTCGTCAAGCAATGAGCCTTCAAGCAAGGCGACCTCGTCATGATCAAGGAAAGGAAAGTCATGGCAGGGCGTTCCAGTGGCAAGCTTCAGCCTAATTGGTGAGGCCCGTACATCATCTGTGATGCCTATAAGGGTGGGGCATACAAGGTCATAGACCATAAGGGCCACAAACCCTTCCCGCCTTTCCATGGCAAGCATATGAAGCTGTATCATGTGCCAGAACACGAGTTCACGCGCCACGTTGACTGAGGCGTACACTCCCAGCCCCAGCCAGCCGAGCCGGTCTTTGCCTCGCGGGAGAGCAAACTAGCCACCTCTCCTGGATCTTCTCTCCAGTCCAACAACAGGGCCAGCCGAGCCCTCCCAGGGTCACCGTCAGACGTTCTCGGGGCTAGTTCCCCCCTTCGTCCTCGCAATGACAAGAGTGAGGGCACCGCCGCACCAGCCACAGCTCAGCCATCAGGCTCTCAGGTAAGGAAAAGAAAACAAACAAAAAAAATAACAACAAAATGAGGCTAAAAATAGAGGTGCTTCGGCAGACCCAGTCATTTTTCCCTCCATGAGGAGCCGACTGGGGGCAAAAAGGCCAACAACCCGGCTAAGGTGAAATCCCGAAAGGGATGTCTCAGGTAAAATTGGGAAACCCCTCGACATGAAAACCCGCGAGGGCGCATTGAAAAAAGCTAAAGGGGGTCGGCTCCGGTGAAAACCCGAAAGGGCGCTGGAGTCGATAACGGGAAAACTTCTCTTCCCCCACCAGTCAGGGTGGTCTTCACCTACTTCCCAATAGGCCGTGGGACACTCTCGCGCCGATCACCGATCAATCCACGTCTCCAAGCCAGTAGCCCAAAACTCCCCAGTCCTCCCTCATATCACCTTCTCCAGCCCCCTATCGATGTCAACCTTCATGCGGCATTCCAGCCGCTGTTCCAGTAAAACCAGTCCCAGTACATCCTAGACCTCCATTATTACACACCGTTGTATTCCATGTATAGTCCAGTACCCCTAGTGATGCGGGACGGACCACAACGGACTCGACTCCAAGTTGAAGATTGACCTTGAAATCTAACAAGCTCGCTGTTCGTCCCTAAGCGAGGGAAGCGTCGGACGTGCGCGGTTGAGAAACTGGCAAGAGCTAGGGTGGTCAAACTCTCATTTGTGCCCGGATCGGGTCACGGGACGGTTTCGCTCTCTCTCGCAGCGGTGATTTGAAATAATATGTGAGCTAAGTAAACCTATCACTCATGTAGCGGCATATAAGAGTATATACGAGTAAAGCAAAGCCAACGAGGAGGGTGGCGAGTTTACCTCCACGCTCCGGGCATGGGGAAGATGACCCCGACCAAGTATGGTAACTCCTGATAAACAATTAATTACAATGGTTACACAACTTAAGTTACTGCCCACTCCACACAGAGAGGTAAAGGGCTACAAGTGGGCCCAGGAGGACCGATCTTGGGTTGACAGGCTGCAAGCCGAAAGGGCTATTGGGCCGAAAATGGGCTGCTGGTCTGACTCGGTACTGTTCTGACTCAGCACTATTCAGACTCAGCTCAGCAACTCAGCTTAGCCTACAGGACAGCAAGTGAACTCCGCTGCTGGGACAGTGGCTTTCGATTGTCTTCTGACCACGGTGATTGGCTGGGATGCTATTGAGGGGTTGCCGATCGACCTCTGGGAGTGGCGGTCGCCGACTGTGAGTCGACGTATTTTTGGGAGCCACCCCTTCCTTACTCCTAGAATGCTTGGCATTGCAGAGGACTATCCAAAAGATCTGAGGGGAGATCTGGTTGCTGCAACTGGAACAAAGGCGCCTGCTGTAGTTCTTGGAGAGAATTGACAAGCAGTTGGCCACTTTCCCCTTTGGCCCATTTGCCAGGGGGTTAGTTCCAGCCCACATACGAGAGGCAGAGACGCCATCCACTGCCTGGCCCCCGCTCAGGGGTTGGCTCTCCGAGGAATCCTCAGATTCATCTGAAGGAGGGGAGGATCTATCAGAAGGTGAGGAGGATTCACCTGAAGGCGAGTAGCCAGAGAAGTTATACTTATTCCCTCGCGAGAAGACCCTGAACATCTTCTTCGCGTGCTAGTGAGCTGGCTTGATAATCCCATCACCCATTGAGCAGACACAAGGTGTTGCATTTCATCAGGGCTATTGCCCATACCATGAGGTGATAGGCCACATCATCCACAACTGTCAGTCATTCAAGGATCTCACTGAGGACTTAATCAGGCAAGGTCGATATGGGTGAATTCCTGGTCAATCCTCAGTAGCCGCATGCATAGGAGAGCTTTCATTTCTCCATTAATGTCATACATGCTTCGGCCGCTTTCCAACTCCCAGAGCCGGAGGAGGAGGGAGTTAGTTCCCAACCACCCAAATCCACATTGTGGTACCCAAGGTGGCGACCCTCTCACCAGTGTTCTTTACCCAAGGAGGACACTGAGAAGATTTTCGACAAGCTCCGGGAAGAAGGTTGGGTATTGAAGCATGATCCGCCGTCCTACTACAATAAGATGGTCAAGAGTCATCCCCACTATTGCAAGTATCATGCTAGGGTGTCTCACCCCACCCAAGAATGCCCAGAAGTCTAAGATTGCATTGAAGTACTTATCCAAAGAGGGGAGATCGATGCGCAGGGGAACTCTATGGCGAGGCGGCATCTTAAAGAGGCTGCTAAAAAGATTCTTTGACAAGCTCAACAAGAGCAGACCAAGCCATGGGCGGCTAAGCCCACCCCTCAGTAGGTCCTACTAGGCAAGTCTACAGATGACAACAATCCTGAGCTAAATCTCAAAGGCAAGGCTATGTGCAAGGGGCCTATGGCCCAAAGCCCAAAATGCCAAGCCATGGGTGAAGGCTCCAAACCTCCGTCCAAGTTGAGTCAACCTGGCATCCTCATAAGGGGAAACCCTCCGCCAAATAATAAAGGTAAAGCTAAGGCGAGGGAGCCAAAAGTAAAGCCTCGTGTCGAGCCAACAAGGTCATCAATTGAAGGAAGACCTAAACAGCTCGAACAAGCAAAGCTGCCAATCAAAACAAAATTGGTGGAATTGAAAAGCCCCTAAGGGCCCCACTGTAGACTGGCAGAGTTTTAGGAACTGTCACCTGAGATAATTACTCAGGCGATTAATGTCACCTTCCGGGTGCAACTCGAGGAGGCCAACTGGATAAAGGTTACTCCCAGAAAGAGTCGCATAACCAAGGTTCCTAAGGACCTAGCCCGGAGTAGAAATAAAAATTCTAGGGGCAAACTAGTCCCACCTCCAAAACCAAATTGATTTTTGAAAATAGCTAATGGCCCTATTCTCACAAACGTAGCAATATAGAAAATATACTAAATCAGCAATGTGAGGAGGGAACGGGCGATTTCTGGTCCAGATGGCTGCTGATCAAAGCTAGAGAGGTACCGTTGGATTGGTCGCGTCACGAGGATCACGTTGACACCCACCTTTTCTCGATTCGCGGAGCGTGGAGTCGAGCTGGGGCGGGAGGCGCCGTTTCGCCCTCTCGCCGGATCGACTGCATATCATCGTTTTCGTCGAATTCCAGGTAGGGGGATGGATACCTTATCTCACTAGGACACCGCCGATACCACTTGCGCCGTGGCCTGATGCCCGTTGCCTCATGTTTTGTGCATGTTTTTGTTTAGTTAAATTTTCAATCTTTTATGCATTAAATTACCTTTTAATTGTTGAAATCCATTCCATGGGAATCGTATTTCATTTCTAGTGGCATGCTTAGGCTTGGAATGTCAGTATGAGCCAACAAGATGGTTTGGTTTTGTTTTCCGCCGCACCTCCCGTCGATTTCGATCGACCGGGAAGGGGTTTTTAATCTAAACTCTGGAGTCACGAAACGTAGGTGACATAACGCACCTGCCTCGGTGCATTATAGTCATTTAACGTGCATGCCCCGGTGCGTTATATCGACTGTGTACTGAGTTTTTTGTGGATTTTCATGTTCAGGTGGCTTTAATGTGCCTGCCCGGTGCGTTATGCTCCCTGTGTATTGAGTTAAAGGTCTGTTGCCTTTAACACACCTTTCCCTGTGCGTTACGTCCAATATGACGCCCCTGTTGAGGTGCGTTATATGCCGTATTTTCCTATGGATTCCAGTTGTTCTAGTGGGCATAACGGCCCATGAGAGGTGCGTTATGTTCACTATAATGCCCCACTCTTGGTCCGTTATATCCCCTGGTAGTCGTGTTGTGTGCTTGCTGACTTTAACGCCCCTGCTCCCATGTGTTATAGTCCTATAGCGCGCCTGCCCTGGTGCGTTATAGTCCCATTTACCTGTGGATTTATCTGAGTTCTGTCAAGCATAGCGGTCCTTCCTTGATCCGTTATGGTATGTAACAGGGTGCTCCTGGTCCGTTATATACCTGGAGATTTCAAAAGCATGCATATGTATTTTCTAATACAATTCATGTTTCATATGTGCCATGTTTAAAATATTTTATACATTGTGCCATTATTTTACATCAAAATGTTTAATAGTTATATTTAATCCCAAAAAATTCTTAGAAAATTCTCGGGCATTACGTAGACCCCCTTTTTTGATGGAAATAATTATTCCTACTGGAAAAATAGAATGACAGCCTTTTTACGAGTTCAAGAGTAGGATGCTTAACGTGTAGTAAGCAAAGGTCCTTATGAACTACCTGTGGATGAGGATTAATGAAATGATGAGCATATTAAAAAATTCTATGCTAATTATAAAGCCATGAATATTATTCAGTGTCCAATGCATCCTAATGAATACTTACATGTTTCAATGTGCTCATCTGCACAGGAGATGTAGGAAATGCTCTGACTGATATATGAAGGCATGTCAGAGGTCAAAGAAACCAAAACAAAATTGTTGATTCGCGACTATGAGTTGTTCGCCATGAAGCTTGAAGAGACAGTTACCGAGATGTTTACTAGGCTGAGTGAAATCACGAATGGGATAAAAGCCTTGGGCAAGTACTACACTAACCAGGAGTTGGTAAGAAAAGTGTTGTGGTCCCTCTCACCGTAGTGGCACACCAAGGCAACTGTCATTGAGGAGTCCAAGGATCTCACCACACTCACCGTGGATGTTAATTGGGTCACTAATGGCGTACGAGATTAACATTAAGAGGGCTGAAGAGGAAAACAAGAAAAAAAAGATGATTACATTGAAGGCTTATCTGGTGTCCTCTGAATAAAGTGATGGGCGATCAAGTGTTGACAGTGGAGAGGTGGAACTAATGGGGCTCATCACAAGGAGAGCTAGGAAATACTTTAGAAGAGCAAGAAGGGAAGGCAATTTTCCATGAAAGTTCTTAAAGAAGAATGCAAACAAAAAAGTAGAGACAAGCAAGAAGGAGGAGATAATTTGCTATGAATGTAAAAAAGTGGGTCATATGAGGGATGAATGCCCTGAGCTCTAGAAGAAGTTGAAGAAAGTGAAGGAGAAGAAGCCGAAGGCAATGAAAGCAACTTGGAGCGATGAGGATACAGATGACTCCAAATCTGAGGGCGAGAAAGATGAGCTGGATGAGTTAGTCTAGAATATCTGCTTGATGGCTAATGAGGAAGATTCTGAGATATGTTCTGATTCTGAAAACCTCACTGCTGAACAATGGCAGTTGGCTTATGTTGACTTGTATCAAAAGTACAAGATGTTTAAAAATGATAATAAGAACTTGAAAAAGAAATTCCATGATCATACAATCAAAAGGTAGAGGAGAGGTTCCTCACCTTCTCCAGACTACAGAAGACAACTCAAAACAGAAGAAAAGTGAACACAAATGTGAACAAGGTTGCAAAAGGTAACACCCCAATCTGCGGTTCTGTGCATCTTCAGCCCATTACGGACCTCTCAAGATGAGTCTGGTTCACTTAATCATGTGGTTTAGGCTGTTAGACATAGGCTGCCAATGCATTAGTGAACATTGTGCTAGATGCAGAGAATGGCACTCAGATTGACCTCATTGCACACCTCATCCCATTCTGCACCAAATTTGAGAGCAGAATTCAGCTGCCCAAAATTACATTGGATAATTTTGAAGAGTGGTGTTCACAGTTGGCATAAAATACCACCCAGATAAATTCCAATACACATTTTCATTTCAGATGGACACCAACGAAATTGGGAAAAGAAGATGAGATAAGCTTTTCTCATTTTTCCTCCTCATCCTTTGCTAGTGGTTGCTGATTTTGTCCTCCTCCTTTTTCCAAACTACACAAAGGCCCTGCCCACTTCTTTTCTCTACTTCCCTTGAATTGCTGCTGCTACTGCAGCACTGTCTATTATTGCCCTTCACTTAAATAGAGGTCCATGTCCCCACCCCCTTTTCACATTCTATTATATCTGAACATTTGTCAGATGCTCATTACTAAACATTAAGTGGAAATGATATTGAATTGAATGAATTGCCCCACAAACATTTCTTAATTATTTGAGAATCATTAAGACATAAGCTAGAGAACTATGAAAACAGATCAGGGAAACAAGGGCAAGTGCACTTTGATCAACTCAACAATCACGCATCATAGTAGACACAACTATTCTAAAGAATTTACATTGACAAGTGAACACAAAATCACATACGGGCAAAAATATGGTTATATGTGACATTATAGATGACCTCAGCCCAGAGATGGCACAAAAGCCGCCAGAGGATATATCCTAGTTTGCTTCTAATTGGGGAACCTGCTTTTGAATTTTGATCTTTCCTTGGAGCAGCCAGCAAAGTCAACATGTGTGTTTTGTATATTGAAAGTAAGGAAGCCACTGCACTGGTAGCAGATTTAGAAGAGGATGATAGAACATTGATAACCGGAAATATTTGGAGAAGTTCCTGATGAACATTTAACGCAGATCTTTGGACATTATTTTGCTCCTCTGGGGAAAAAATAAAATAAAATTAGCTACGAGTTTACGATCTATTTTCTACTTTTATAAATTATTTTTTATAAATTATTTTTCACTTCTACTTTTATGTCGTGTGGGACGGCCCGTCCAAGTTGCATCTCTCTCTCTCACTCGTCGTTGCTCCTCGATGCACGCCATTTGATGGCGATCTAAAGGTGCATCTGTCGAAGGTCCGTCGCCATATTTAGATGTGATCAACCGTTGGATCATCATCCAAGGGCTGATGCCTATTGCAAATCTAGGCAAAGCAGTGGTGCAATTGCATCGAGCACATTGGTGCTTTGCAGTACCGAAAGATTAAATTAGAAATAATGTCAAAGAAAATACCCCAAGTTTATGTGAGCGGCTAAGATTAACTCTTACAACGTATGTTCATTTTGGGCTAACTCTAGTGTTTTCAAATAATCCTTAATAATATCTCGAGTTGTATTTTCCTTTTTTTTTTTTGGAAGTCTTCTTCTCCTTCTGTTATTTGTTTAACCGATAAACCAAGATGTTATGAACACTTATTGGATACTCTAATGGCCGTTTTGAGATCGGAGTTGTCGGGCGATTGCGTTAACTGACGAGAGAGAAATTAAGGGTGGGTCGCACCTCCCACTTACATATAAAGCCGCTAACCGGAGTCGGTTAACGTGTTCGACCCTCCGAGATTGAGCACGCTAACTCTACCTGATTAGCAAAGTTGTCCTAAAAGTGTGCAACACAAATCGGACTAAAGTTGGGCCATCTTTGAACTAATATAAGATCCGAATGATGTTTAACCCACGAAACAAACTGATGAAACGGGGCTGCTCGCGACCTGCTTGTGGCTCGGTCATTCAGATGTACATCTTTAGGAAACGTTTTGGCCAGAACACTAGCTATTGGTGACATGTTAGGTTACAAGCTAATAAGGAGTGATTCAAGTAGAGGACCTTGAGTAGGTCAATTAGTAAGGACTTTGTTTCATGATAGTGAGGTCGCGAATTTGACTCTCAGGAGAGAGAGACTTACCCGACTCACATTCAGTTCTCTAGAGATGTGAGCTCAAGATTTACTAGTCTTTAAAAAAAGAGATACACGTGAGTTGGGCGTTGTTGGATTTAGACTCAAGTCTCTCACCACGTAGACCTGAGTACCATTGTGTTAGGTTCCCTATAATAAAAAAAAAGAGTACGTGGTTCAGGTAATATTTGCTATCTTTTTTGTCGGGGGATGGCTAGGAGCAGATCAAAGTCGGCTCGTCCCTATCGTAAGAGAGAAGAAAAGAGAGAGTCTGAGAAGAAGAGAAGAGAAAAAGAGAAGGAGAGTGAGCAAAAAGTGAGATCTGCCAGCAGTATGCTATAAGGGAGCAGAGGTTGAAGCCAAGTAGAGCATTGCAATTCCAGTCAAAGAGCTTCATTAAAAGCTACAGTCTATTTGTTTCTGCTTTGTTTTTACTGTCTGTGTGTTCTTGAGTTTCGAATGTATTTTTCTCTTTTTATTTTTACATCAACTTAGTTTAGTTCTGCCTAGCGGTTCTAGGAAGCACACTAGGTGTTTGTGCATAGAACACCATTGTGCATGGTTTGTTCTAGGTAACCAAAACTGTGAGGATTTGTTCCTCGTTGACTGCTGAGCAATCGATCCAATTGTGGTGGTGTACAATCAGGGTTGTGCATAGCTTGGTGTTGTGCACGTTCACTCTCAGCAATCAGAGTGTGGGAGGATTTGTTCCTTCATTTGCTGCCTTGGCAGCAGATCTAATCTTGCTAGGTGTGAGATCAGGGTCTAAGGAATTTGTTTCCTCATTCAAGCTATGTGGCAGCATATGTAGTGGAGTCTCTCCATGTTCTTGCTGTGAGCAAGGGAAGCCTTACTCAGTTGAGTAAGGTGTGGACGTAGGTTTGCTAGTTTGCAGACCAAACAACCTTAAAAATATTGTCCAGTGGTTTGCTTTAGTGTGGTTGATCATTATGTTCTACCTCTTTCATAGGTTGGTTTGTTTGCTGGGCACATTACAGATCTCATTGTATTATAGTTATCTTATGCATTCACAGGTGTTTGATCTAGGCTCTATGTGAGCTACCTACTATTTGGTTTATTTCTATTTGAGCATTGCCATTTTCTACATTACTATGAGAAGTTTACAATTCCTTCATTCTACATTTATCCTTCAGTTCAGAACATTTTGATTCACTGGCAGCATCATATCAGTTGATGTCTAGACATCAACTGTTCAAATTCATTCACTGTTGTGAGTAGTTTCAGTCCTAGCTTTCTGATTAGTCAGTGTCTTAGTTGATTCTGTGAATTATCTTCATTCCGGTATTCTGCATTACAGGTTCTGATAAGTGCTTATTGGATATTTCAGTTAGCTAATTGTCTGCACTACAAGTGACCTGCTACAACCAAGTGCAGTCCTTTAGCTCTAGTTAATTGCATCTTAGGAGGGCCCTGGAGGCCCAATTATATGAGCTCCGGACCAGTCTTGGTCTCGCCAAGCAGTGGCTGAAGGATGGTGAGGAACGCTACCGGAGAGCCCGCTTTCGTGTTAGTAGCTTCTTTGCTACCCCCGCAGATCGACGCTGGGGTGTGGAGACGAAAAGGGGACTACAGAGCGTTAGTAATACCAGTTCTCATAGTTTGATGACACCCTCTAGAGCTTCTTACCCGGAGAGCAACGAGACGAGTAATCCGGAGAGAGAGGGTGGAACTTGATGCAAATCTTTTTTTTAGAATGAAATAAAATGTTTGGTTCTTTGTTCTCTGCCTCTTTCTTGCTCTCCCGAATCCCTGCACACATCACCTAAACAAATAAGTTAGAATTTCTGCTCTGACTTGACCCCTTGCTCAATAAGCAGGTGTTTGTTTTGAGCTGTCATTGATAACGAGTCAAGGAGCCAAACCTTTATCAATGAAGGCAAGGTAAAGTGAAATGGTGAATGTGACACACAGGCATACAAATGCAAACAAGAATTAAAAGGTGAAATGCAGCACACGGATACAATCATGCAAAATGTAATTTTTCTACCCTTCATTCAGTGTACCTAGGAAAAAGTTGTCCCACCGTGATCACAAAATGGAGGCAGACTGGCGAAGGCGTGCCTCGAGCTCCCGTGAACTTTGGTGGCGCTCCTCACTCTCTCATGCATGTATCACCAACAGCTCATCCCTTCATGTTAGGATAGGATCCATTAAGGTTTGGTAGGTCTCGGGTTGTAGTCTGCCAGAACTATGGAGATCCCTTTCTGATCATGTCGGCCTATGCCCACTAAGGTATGAGAGGGCAGGGTCTTCTGATCAGTTAATTTGGAAGCTATGGAGAGAAATCCTGACCTTCACCCTGCACCACCCGGTCAACCTCTCTCGCTGCCTCACCTCTCTCACTCTCTCCCTAGGGACAGTGAAAGCCAACTCAAAGAGTGAAAGTTTCAGAGGAGGAGGAGGAGCGAAGATTTCTTAAGCTTAGGAATGGAGGGTGAAGTGACACCAAGCTCACTAGAATGTGCCAAGAACCTTATGGCCTTAATGAATCTGGCAGTCGAGTTCCCCTTCAACAAAGGAGATAAATCTTGAAATAATCTGCCATTTGTTTACTACTTTTTATTTTTCTCCTTATACCTCTCCCTCTAGGGCATAACTCTTCTTTTTTGAGAGAGCCTGATTTGAGTCCTTCATCTGTGATTGAAACTCTGCTTCTATGGAAGCTACATTATTGTTGGTTCTGAGAGATCATTTTTCTATTTTGTTTTTCATATTCGAATTTTCTGTTCATTTCATTTATATTATTTTGATACCCTCTAAGCTCAACTAGATGAAGGGAGAAGTTCTCTGGTTTTCCTCCAATGTGTTTTGAGGAAGAGAGGAACGATCCTCTAGTTCATGAGTTGCTGGAAGTAACTTACGGGTTCCCTTTGCTGGCTACGATGGAAGGGAGGTTGGTCCTCTAGTCTAGTTCGTAGGTTGCTGGGAGCAGCTTACGGGGTTCCCTTTGCTGGTTGCGAAGGAAGGGAGGTTGGTCGTCTAGTATTGCTTCTGACCTTTAGAAGTGTGAGGAAGGTGTTCCTCGGGGCAAGCTATTAGGCAGTGTTTATCTGCAGACTGAGTCTGCGGTTTCTGATTGCTTTGTGCAAGGAAGCCTTACTCCAGTGGAGTAAGGGGTGGACGTAGATTGTAGATCGCAATCGAACCACCTTAAAAAGTTCCATGTCCTAGTTGAGTGGTTTGTTCATCTAATCTATCATTCTCGACCCTAGCACGTTAATTGCTCGATATTTTACGCCTCTATCTCACTGTCTTGATTAGCCTGTGCATTTCTATCTGCTCAGCAGTTAGACTGAGGAAGTTACTTCACGGTGTTCCTAGTTTGCATAAGTTGATTTTATCAAAATTTTTAAATCGGGGGTGATCTATTCAATCCCACCTTCTAGCTCACCTTCTGCGTGATCTATCAATTGGTATCAGAGCAGGTTACCCATCATGTGGTCCAACGGCCAGGGTAACTCTAGATCTACTGCCCCTCGTAGTTTCATGGCTAAGGGACAATCTATTAGCCGCCTTCCTTTTTTCATTCGCAATAACTATTTCTTTTGGAAAAATAGGATGGAGGCGTTTATAAGAGCGCAGAGCAACAAACTCTGGAGGGTGATCACCATAGGGCCATACGACCTTCCACCTAATGAAGATGCATGGATAGAGGATCAAATCAAACTTTTAGCCCTTAACTGGTCAGCCCTGAATATCATCCAATGCGCAGTTCATCCAGATGAGTACACCCGGATCTCAGCATGCAAGACAACCAAGAAGATGTGGGATGAACTAGAGCTAATTTATGAAGGTACATCCCAAGTGAATGCCACCGAACCAGACAAAGGGCTGCGGCTCCACTCAGACTACAACCAGCTCCAGAACACACTGGTCGTGGCCGAGGTCACGGTCGTGGATGTGGTAGACGCCATGGAGGAGTCCTTGAGCCGTCACTTCGTCCGTCTCCCTTCAACCCTGAATGGGTCATCCTCCTCCAAGGAGAACGACCTACCCCGATCCCGCCAGTGGAGATCCGGGGGCAACACAACATCTTCGACCTAGCTAGAGTCAAGGAGATCGCCACCAACATTCTAGTTCCAACACCAGTTTCAACCTGTCCTGCAGAGCAAGTAGGGCCATCCAGCAAGGACGGGCCAGCCCTTCAGCCTCCCTCGGAAGAGCCATCATTGGCCTCTCTCTTCCTAGAGTCGGAGGGTGGCCATAGTCAACTCGATCCCAGTAACAAGGGCAAGGCGGTGCAACTCTCCGATGAGGAGCGGCGCAGCAGCTCACAGCAGATCCAGCCCGACATACTATCGTCACTGGAGGATGCTCGAGCTTACCGGAAGGTCCTCCACCAGATGAAGCGCTTCCCTGCCAGCATCACAATATGGGAAGCAATAGCTTGGAGTAAAGATTTGAGGGAAACCCCTATTAAGATACTCCAAGAGCCGAAAGTCTATGAAGCACACGCAGTGGAAGTGAAAGCCGCCGCACACGAGGCTTTCACGGTGACTATCACCATCACAGAGAAAGTCTTTCTGCTCTCTCCTCCGTGCCATAATCGGCCCCTCTACACGAAGGGCAAAATCAATGGGCATGAAGTAAATCAGATTCTGGTGGATGTCAGTGCGGCTGTTAACATCATGCCCCTCAAAACCTTCAAGAGTTTATATCTGCCCCCCTACCTCTAGAAGGTTCAGGCTGCCAAGATATTCGGTTTCAATCAGAATACCGAGGAGGTCCTCAGCCGGGTGGATGTTGACTTGGTACTTGATAATTTCACCTCCAAGGTGACCTTCTACATCATCGACTCCAGCACGTCCTACAAAGTGTTGCTAGGCAGGCCCTGGCTCCACGAAAATTGGGTTGTCCCCTCAACCCTCCATCAGTGCATCAAGTATATTAAGGATGGAGAGCAGCGTGCAGTCTTCACAGATCTGTCTCCATTCACTACAGCAAAATGCAACCTGGCCGATGTGGCTCTCTATTTCAAGGGAATCAGCCCTTTCCTTGTAATTAAGAGCAAGATCAATGGCTGGCTCTCAAAAGAAGAAGAGGATGACCTCTTCTCCATTGACGAGAAAAAGGCAAAGCTTCACAAGCTACACCTTAGTGCCAAGTCAACCATAGACCGCCCTCATAGGCGCAAAGTCGATTTCGAGGCTAACCTCTATAGCCAAGCGATCGACAAGAGCATATGCCTGCCACCGAATTGCATCCAGCTCATGTGTGCCTCAGACGAGCACATGGATGAGCAGCTCATGACATTTATCGTCACTTATAAACTGCAACACCGGTCCAGGAAAAGGGTTAGAAGGGACAAGTCCATCATCTTTCACAAAGGAGACATGGTCCCTTCGGCCCCACTAGAAGATGATTTCGGCTAGTCCAGGCGAGTCAACAACGCCCCTAAAGCCGTCCAGATTCTGGGCGACCTGTCACCTCACATCCAGGAGATGTATCTCAAGCAGCACATTCCCTGTGGCAGAGCTCTACACAGCAGAGGTACTTCCAGAATCTCTGGACACCCTCACAAGTCTGGGGGCAACCCCCGTTCTCCCAGAAAGACACCAGAGGTCTCAGCTATGATCAAGACCCAGACTTTTGTGTCTACCATGCAGTCCACGTCATGGGACCGATGCAACCAGCCGCTGACCCAGTTGTCGCCAACACCAAGTTCGACAACTCGGGAGATGAGGGATAGGAAATTGTAATTCCACTCCCAGCCAGGACCAGTATCCCAGTTCCAGCACCTGATGAGGCTCCCTCGTCCGCCCACGAGGATGTTGAGATGGATGAGACCCCCGCGGTCTCCCAGCCGATTGAAGAACTTAGTTCGCCGCACTCCCCCCATGAGGAGGGTCCCCAGAACGAAGACTGCAAGGCATCAGCGGTGTTGGCAGACAACTCTGACCAAGCCTCCGGGATGCCAACTGACAGCTACCAGTCCGACATGGACGGCTTGGGACAACCTTTGTTCGGACCCAGTGGCGACAGCCTTCTAGTCCCATCCGCTTCAACTGTTGGCTCCAATGACCCACGGGTCTACGAAGTCGACACTGACAATGAAGACTTCATCGACTTTCAGCCTGCACCTCCTGAGCTGGAGGATGGTGGCCAAGCAACCGTTGACGAACTTGTCGAAATCAATCTGGATGAAGATGAAGCCCCTCGGCCAACATTCCTCAGTGCTCTCCTCACCGAAGCAGAGAGGCAGGACTACAAGCAACTCCTGCTCGAATACAAAGACTACTTCGCCTGGACGTACAAAGAGATGTCGGGGTTAGATCCCTCCATAGCGGGGCATGACCTGGCCATATCTCCCTTAGCCACACCAGTCAAACAACCCCAGTGGCGCATGCACCATTAGCTGGAACTCCAAGTTGCGACCGAGGTCAATAAAATGGTAGAGGTCGACTTCATCGAGCCATGCATCTACCCGATCTGGCTCGCCAACATAGTCCCAGTTAAAAAGAAAAATGGTCAAGTCCACATCTGCATTGACTTTCAGGACCTCAACAAAGCCTGTCCGAAGGATGACTTTCCAGTTCCAATCACAGAAACAATGGTCGATATGACCACCGGACATGAAGCTCTGTCTTTCATGGATGGGTCATCAGGTTACAACCAGATCCAGATGTCCCTTCGAGACAAGGGTTACACCGCCTTCAAATCTCCCAAAGGGATCTTCAACTACAAGCACATGCCCTTCGATTTGAAGAATGCCAGTGCTACCTACCAGAGGGCCATGACCAAAATTTTCGACGAGTTGCTACACAATCTCGTCGAATGCTATGTTGACGACCTTGTCATCAAAACTAGAAGGTGAGAAGACCACCTACGTGACCTGCGTCAAGTCTTCGAGCATCTCTAGCAATATGGGCTCAAAATGAACCCCATGAAATGTGCCTTCGGCATGTCCAGTGGCAAGTTTCTCGACTTCATTGTCCGATACTGAGGAATCGAGGTGGATCCTAGCATGATCAAAGCGATCCAAGAGCTCCCGCCACCCAGCAACCTCACTGAACTCAGGTCACTCTAGGGCAGACTGACCTACATTCGGCAATTTATCTCCAACCTCTCTGATCGATGCTCACCTTTCAGCAAATTGATGAAGAAAGATGCCCCCTTCATCTGGGACTCAGAATGCCAGGCAACTTTCGAGCAGATCAAGGAGTACCTTCTCACTCCTCCAGTCTTGGGAGCACCTGTTAAGGGCAAACCCCTCATACTCTACATTGTCGCCATGGATGCTTCGTTAGGGGCTCTGCTGGCGCAAGTCTCCAAAACAACTTTGAAATACCAAAAGTTAATTTCCAAGGTGCAAAAGCCTAGCTATTTTGAAGCCCCGGTCACCGCTCTGACCACTATGCCATTGCCTTCCAGGGGGTCTCAGAAGCGTGAAAGATCCCGAGTGAAGGAGGCCGTTTCTCGGGCTAAGAAGGCTCGAGCGAAGGTTTCTGAGCAGGGGACACAGGCAATGGCAGGACCTAGTATTCCATTACCAGCAATCCCTTCCTTCGAGGAGTTTGAGGTGGCGCAAGAACAGACGCCCTCTTTGATAGGTACACCTCTTTGAACTCCTCCATTTGGTTACGGACTAGGTCTTCATTAACTTGTCTTCTTCATTCAGACCTAGCGGTCCCTTCTGCTCCAATTGTGGTGGAGGTCATAACTGCTAGTGGCCCCAAGGGGGCTGAAGGTACCAAAGTAACCATAGTTCCAGTTGAAAGCGATCTCCCTTCACCAACACCTAGCCAGGGCGGTGAAGGTACTGTTGTTGCTCATAAGACTTTGAGTGGGAGTGCTTATTCTTCTTCCCTTTTTTATCAACCCCATTTTTCATTGTATAGCTATCATCCCTTCAGAGCCTATTGTAGCTCCGTCTTTTGAGCCAACGACTCCAGGTGTGTTACCCACCCGACAGTCTTCAGAGCGGTTGGCCGCCTTAGCTGTGAAGAAGGTTTCTTTGGAGGCAACCATAGACGGCTCGGCGTGCTCGGAGGGCCCTGGTGTAATAGCTGCCAAGTTGTCCGAGAGTCCACCTTCTGAAGAGCCCGTCGACTACGAACCTTCCAGTGACGAAGAAGGGTGAGAGTTAGAGTCAGGAGATAGCACCCCGTCTCTCTCTTATGGGAGTGACCTTCCCGCGTCCAGCCCACCCCAGCTGACGTTAGGGCCCTTGAGTGTGCCCAGCCTCCTTACAGAAGAAGGGGGAATCACTTCAATCTTAGCACAGCAAGTATTGGAGGCCCCAGGGACTAGTGAGTTGGGCCTTGTGCCAATTGAGGTGAGATTCTTCTTTGTTCATGACTTTCTTCATGTCCATCACCATTCATAGCAGGAGATCTGACATGTTTCTTTCTTTCCCCCTCTTTCATATTTGGTCCCTTGTAGGAGCCTGTGATTTCAGTGGGGCTGACACTACCAGCAGTGGACACCATGGCTGCCTTCTTTCCCTTTCAAGCGAGGGCCACAGCTTTTACCCCCCGAACCACTCAGGATCCATTAAGACACGGGCGCTACACCACCCCTCTTAACCTCGCTCTCATATCTTATCGCCCTCTGTTCTTCCTCCTCTTCCCTCTTCTCTGACTTCGCGGGAGGGCTACAAGGCGCAGTGGGCTGGAGGCGCCGGTCGTGCTGGCGAAGGGGACGCCGGGCGTGCCGGGTAAGCCTCTCTGGGCGTGTGATGGGGCAGGGCCTATGGGGAGGCGTGTGTCGGATGGGACCCTGGAGAAGTGTACTGAGGAAGGTGACCATGGGTGAGCCGATGAAGAGGCACGGGGGAATGTGCCAGGGAAGCATGATAGGGAGCGTACCGGTGAACGGCTGGTCGGGTGTGCCGATGAAGGACTTCCAGGGTGCACCAGGTAGGGACGCCGAGGTGCGCTGGGGAAAACTCGCGAGGGGCATGCTGGGGAAGGGTTTCTGAGACCGTGCTGGTGAAGTAGAGTGCGGGTGTGTCGGGGAAGACCCGCAGGGGCGCACCGGCGAAGAGCAATTAGGGCGTGCCGGTGAAGGGCCGCCTGGGGTGTGCCGACGAAGTAGAGCGCGGGTGTGCCGGGGAAGACCAGTAGGGGCGCACCGGTGAAGAGCCGCTAGGATGCACCGGTGAAGGGCTGCCTGGGGTGTGCCGAGAAGACCATTGAGGGTGTGCCGGGCAAGGGCACCCAGGGGCATACCAGCGAAGGGAGGAAGAGTACTTCTTCAAGCGAAGTACTTCTGGTGTTGCCCCTCGGGGCCCACCGTGACTTTGTTGGAGCCGTCACTCCTTGTGGATGCGCACCCGTGTTTTCTCCTTACGCCTCCGGCCTAGGAGAAACTCTACCGAAATTTCGTCAGAAATCATCGGCGTCTCATTCATTTTACTTGTAGTAGAGCCCCCGCTATAGTTTTTACTTCTTTTTGCCTGTGGCCTGTTCTGATCTTTTATTTGTTACATTTTGAAAATAAATGGCCGCCCCAAGTGGTTCCTTTGATCCCAGTGCTGTTGGTGCTGGGCGTGTTCCCCCACCTCTGGTTCCGACCGTCACCTGGCTCAACGTGGAGGACTTGGACCGAGAGCATGCAGAAATAGCGGCACTAGCTGTCACGCCCCGACGCGGAATATCGGGACGTACAGTCAGACACTAGCTAGAAATAACACCATTATGCTAAACTAAGTAATTACATAGGTGCTATGAAATGAAATAAAGACTGGGTACAATAGACTAGCCTCTTGAATGAATTCCGACAGCATCTCCCCTTATTTCAAGGTATGCCCAGGGATATATAGGATATCCATCCACAGAGTACCGAGATGGTGTCGATAAGATGCAGGCATACCGAGGCCCGAGAGCCAACTGCGGGACATCATCCATCACTGAGCAATTTGTTTCCTTTTTCCTTATGTAAAGTCAGTGGAGAACATCTTGTAGTAAGCAACGGATCCCATCGACTTGACAGGGTCATTTGGAGAAATGTTTGTACTATAAGGATGTAAATCCCTTCGATGTTGCTCTGTGTACCATGCTTGGCTTTGCCTCAAACCGCCAGGGGATCATGGGGAGAACAAGATAGCCAACAGAGGGGCTAAAGGTTGAACAGAGCTAATGTGAAGGGGTTTAAATGGCACCTGGCTATTTGACATGGCAGCACTACTGATCCAGCGGCCAAAGGGCACATGACCCTTGATCTGGTGGCAGAAATGGGATACGGCAGCAGGCGGTTGATATGGTGGCGGGGCAATGCCATTCGGTGGCCAAGAGAAGCGGATATGAGAGGGAGGTGGCGGCCAGCCACGGCCATTCGGTGGCTAGCACTATAACTATAGTGCCTGGCCGTCATATCAAGGGATTATACACTGGGGATGCCAGAGAAGGGTAAAACTGCAGGGGTTCGTGGCCTGGAAAGGGATCTAACTGTTTCGGGTAGTGTGATGTTAATGTCCTAGGGAGGCCAGAGGGTTTTAGGAAGCAGATGGATGAGCCTAGTTGGAAATTAACATGTCGATACGGCGGCTAATGCCAATAGAGTGCCAGATGAAGTAGTAGCAGAGAAGTGGATTGGGAACTATTCCTCATTCATCCAAGGGGAGACCAGAGGCCATGTGATTACTTCACAGGTCCTTGGCATCCCTTCAGGAGATAATAAGCCGCTGAGAGCTCTCTTGTTGGCTCCCAGGGGGCAGCGAAGCTGACAACTACCCCAGCGCCCCGCCCGTGAGAAATCTTACAAGAGATGAGAATAAAGCCCATATATACCTACTCTTTGAACACATAGAGGCTACATTTGAGCAGTGGTGAACCTCTGGTGGCCATTGGGATTATTCGAAAAACCCCGGAAAGAAAATTGTAGGAAATAGATCAAGGGGACAATTCATGCAGAGCTCTAATCATTCAAGGTATTATTCAATCACACAAGGACTGGCCTACCAAGGGGCTCCACAAACCTAGGGATGGCTGCATTTCCAACCTAGACATGTGCATTATGTTGCTGCTGGCTTCCTGGCCATTAATATCCATCACTTCGATGAAGAGTCCCCCAGAGATCATGCTATGGAGAAGCAAATCCTTGGGGACTTGAGGGTGGTCAAATAAAACTCTGATCAGTGTAAACCGTAATGTATCCCTTCCCCCAAAGATAGGTCCACACATCTAGAAATTTTTAGGAAAATTAGAGGATCTACATTATTGCTCCAGTACATGAGGTTACGGATCACGCTTAGGATATTAGTGAATCCATGCCCCAGATGGAGACCTGAAGCTGCGGTATTCAAAGCATTGGTATACGGTGCATAGTATAAATACATGAATGGGGCCAAGATGGGACTCACATAGAGTATAAGCCCGTATGGTGCAGAGAGTACAAAGGAGCTTGCTGCCATCTTCACGCAGAGAGAAGATGATACAAACGTGTAAATGTGGAGATTCTTCAAACAGAACTCCGTTGGGCATTCAAGCAAATTGGCTAATGCTCGTGTGTGATTGGCGTAGAATCCAAGATGGTGATGTAGCAACTCTTTGAGGAGTTAGGATTATGCAGGAGGGAAAGCAAAGAGGGGGCGAACTCTATCAAATTTGGGATTGAGCCAAACCCTCAACAACCCATGAACGTGGGTAAGAAGAGATATGGCAATTTGCACAGAATTTTTGTATATCAAGCAGCAGAAGAATGCATGCATCAAATGAATGAAAGGGATGTGAATCAAATGCACAGAGCAACTCTGAATCCACACAAATGATTAGGGCCGGTTTGGGTACTGGGGAAGGGACTTGTGAAGCTAATATTGCCCCAGGGGCATGAGTTTGCCATGAGGACTGGAATAGCATACTGAAGCCAATCCAATGTGCTGGAGATCAAAATGAGGTCCCATGTGGGGAGCCTCATCTGGTAGCTTATGAGGGATAGAACTAGAGCTCCAATCCATTGTGACAGGATGGACTCTAGGCCTATGCCATTCTCCCAGTAGAGCTTTCTGATTCCTCATGAGATCACTGAATCTCAGTGGGGGAAAGAGAAGAAGAATACCACAAACGAAAGAAACAGATCGTGGGGAACAAAATTAACAATCCACCATCGCAACTAAAGACATTCATATAGAAAAATAAACATTGTTTTCATTCATTGAGAAACTCAGAATTCATCAGATTTAAACCAATCTGAAGATAAAGGCTTTATCATTGGTGCACTATAACTGAAGATTCTGAAAAAATTTATAACTCTGCATTGGTGAACTTTTGCTTTAGTATGAGATCTCTCAATCTTTTGCTATCTGTACAATTCATTATTGGTCTATGAAAATCCTCTTTTCAGGTTTACTGGCTTATTGGTCTTTGATGTCTGAAAAGAATCTGCAATCTCATCATTTGGCATCATTTGTTATCAGTCCACATTTGGTATCAACTGCTTAAACCTCACCTTCTATGCTTTTGCACATCAGATGTCGACCCCAAGGGTCGATCCCTTGTGTCCAGATTTCTATCTGGCCTTCCTGGCATGTGTCCCTAAGACTAATTGGCTTCTTGTTGATATATGCTCCAATGCTGTTTGCTATCTCTGGACCTTCTGTGAAAGACTCTCCTGGTTACTATGAAAGCATCATCTCTCTAGGCAATTGGTAATCAGGTCTCTTCATGTAATTGGTTGGTTAGTATTTCCTTTCTCCATGCATTGCATAGAAAACATTAAACATTTGAAAACCCTAAAAACCAAATTAGTTCTATGACTATCGAATTGATCTCATGCCTCATACTATTCTGCTCTTCTGTAACTTCATGGCATCCATCTTGTGAGAATTATTTTGGCCAAGCCTTGAGACCCAACAATCTACTCTTGCATTTGGTTGCTCCAGAACTTATGGCATTTAACATTTGGCTCTTCATTTCGATATCACTATTGAATGCATATTTGAGTCTTGCATTTAAATCCTTATCACTCCATGTGCTTATTTCCTGACTTTGAAATTAGCTTTAATCTAAGCCCTCTTTGCTGATGGCAAAGGGGGAGAGATGTCTTGATGAGTCATCATCTATTCAAAGGGGGAGAGATGTCTTGATGAGTCATCGTCTATTTCATGATTACATTCTTTTGAGAGGTGACTGATAATGACGCATAGTTGTCATGATCAAAAAGGGGGAGAATATTGTGCATGTGTGGTACATGCATGATTCTATGGTTTTGATGATGTCTGTGTATGATTCATTATAACTCTATTGAATTGATTCAACTATGCTCTTATGTGCATGATAATGTTTTGGATGCCTTCATGCCATACTCATCATGAAAAGACTCTCTTGTCTATAGATTTAAAGGAGGACTAAAAGAATGACATTGCGCTCTGTGGAACATTTCCACACGTTGGGATTTTGTGGCCCGTGTACCACTTCAATTATAAACCCCTCGCAACAATCAAGGTTGTTGAGAACCGGATTAAATCCACAACGATTGTTAGGATCGTGTGGTTCTGGGCGATCCTTGAGAGGCGAGAATTTTCTCCCTTGGATGTTTAGGGTGAATGAAGAAAACCCTCGCAGCAAAGGAAGAGGGCACAAGAGATGGTGTACACACCTCCGGAGAAGTCCAACGCAAGTGTACCACGTAGCTCGGACGAACACAAACTCCCTCCTCTTTGCCGACGGCGCAGGGAAGATGACAAACGAACAAGAGGCGCATTCTCTCCTTTCTCCACGCGGCGTGTTGCGAGCAAAAGTGTTAAAAAAAAACTAAAGGAGGGGGCTTTAAGCATAAAAAGAGGGCGAGACAACCCGTCCGGGTTCGGACGAACCTGCGCAGGGTTGCCCGACCCTGGACGGTCCACGCATGGGCAGGGTAGACCCCCTCGAGGTCGCTCGACCGCGGGGGAACTTGCCGGGGGTTGAACGACCCTGGCGGGGCCCACCCTGGGCAGGCCCCGCACGGTGACCCCGGGTGGGGTCCCCGAGGTCATTTGACCCCGCTGTCCCTCTTCCCTCTCGAGGAAGGAAAAAAAAAAAAAGACCCTCCCAGGGTCATTTCAATCCTATTCACCCCGTACGGGTTAAATCAATCCCAGTGACTTCCCACCTTCTATAAATACCCCCAGGGAGTCCAAGAAGAGAAGAGAGGAAATTTGAACGAAGAGGCACACGGAAGAAACAGAAGAAGGTTTGTCCGTTGTCTGGCCCACAAAGCGTATGCTATACCCGAGGTCTTGTATTTATGCCCTTGGAGGCTATGTCTGTAATTTGCTGTACATTCTAGCAGGGAACCAATTATGTAATTTCTCCAGATAATTGAGAATTGCAAAAATACCTTCCCTAGAATTGCAAGGAGATCCAAGGTCATGTAATCGCAGTTCCACCCTACAGCTTTTTGTAATTAGCGTTATGCCCTTATGTCTCACGTCAGTGCAAAGACCCCCTTTCTTTTGTACAGTCAATAATTCGCCGACAACCTTGTACTCACATGAGTTATGAATACACTCAGTTGCTCCCTTTGATGTTCGTCAAGAAATTCTTAAATGGACCCCAACTTCCAGTAAGTTGTGCATATAGCCCTCTCTTATCGAGGGATCACACATTCTTTGATCCCTTCGATCCTTTTCCTAGTTGGCCAGTTGCCCCACGACCTCCACTCCATATCTTTACGGAGGTCCCCGAACATAATCAGGACAGCCGATTTGGTTAGTGTTTCTTCAACTTTCCAAGCAGCAACAGTAAAGCTCATGTTTTGGGAAGATAAGTGGTGTCCTGAATGCTCTCTACTGCCTGTCTATCTTTAGGATTCCAGTTTCAGTAGCCAATAATCTTCAAGGTCTCCAAGGTAGATTCTTCTGGAAAGGCAGTGGGGACAAAACGAAGGGCTGGCATGATATTAGCTGGGGCGGAGTTGGTGGGAGCAAAGCTGTAGAAGGGGTGAGAATTAAGGACATCAAGGATTTCAACTTAGCTTGCTGATCAAATGGCTGTGGAAGCTTGGCTCTAATGATACAGGCTTATGGCTATAGGTGATTAAACGGAAGCACTATAATTCTGGCAGGGTGTGAGATGCGGTCCCTGCTCATATGCACAACTTTTCTCATGTCTGGAGGGGCGTTATCCAACCTGCTGACCTGTTCACAGTCAGCACGTGTCTCTTTGGGATATGGTTTTTTGTGTTGGTTCACAAATGGCGTCGTGGCAGGCCACTTGCAGATGTTTTCCCTTGGTTGTTTGCGATCTCTTCAATTCCTTTGGTGCTAGTAGCTTGGGTGTTTGAGGATAGATCCCTCGGGATGGGGTGGAATCCCACTTTCAGAAAGTTGAGAGATGAGGAAATCAGGGAGGTGAGTGAACTTTTGCTATTGCTACAGTTTTTGAACCCTGACCATGCTAGGAAAGATAGCTGGCTGTGGGGTTGGGAAGCTAAAGGAGCTTTCACAGTGAAATCAGCCTATGAGTTCATTGCTGATGGAGGTGTGAGACACTCCTTGGAGCATCAGATTTGGTCACCAAGCAGGCTTTGAAGGTCAAGCTTCTTTTCTAGAGAATCTCTCATGGTCGGCTACCTACCTATGACAGTGTTTAACAACGCGGAAAATTTAATTTTAAGTATCCTTTTGTGGGATGAATATGCACATTTTTTAGCTAATTAATTAGCGTGCACATAATTCTTTTTGTGAGTTTAATTTGTCAGACGATTTAGGGTTTGTGTGTTGGATCTTTCCCCACTGGCCGTGATCGGTGTTTATTTACTTCGGTACAAGTCCGAACATCTTTGATTAATTGTCATTAAAGATGTTGTAGGCACTATTGGTCAAACCTCTCTTATTTATTCAAACAATACAAATACAATTCTTGGAGGGAAAACTACCTTGGCTCTAGTTTTTCAAATCTAGCCAATTATAATACAGGATTCTGGACAAAAATGTCTCCACTAGTTCTTGTATAAATTCAAAGCTCCTGCATGAAGAGGAGTGGCTGCTGCTACCCTTGAAGAGAGTCACGTCCCTCGTGCATTCAAGCAGATTTGTGAGAAAGAATAGAAGACAAAGTGAGCAGCCCAACACTAGGGCCGACCCAATCTAGTGTTGTAAGAGAAAAGAAAAAGGAGAGAAGAAGAAAGGAGAGAAGTCTTAGACAGAGTAGCCCTGCAGAAAGCCTGAAGAGATGATCCATTGGATCTATGTCTGAAGTTGCAGCCTTCAGTCTTCAGATTCTATCTGAAGCTACAGTAGGAGTTCTTCGTTGCTTCATTTTCTATCTCATTTCTGATCCGCATTTTAGTGTGTGTGTCTGGTGCTTTGGTTAAAGACCAGAAGAGCGTTTGCTGCACTTGCAGCTTGTTTTCTTTGTTTTGTGTGTATGTGTGTGTGGTGGATTTCATCCCCGTGTGTGTGTTGAGGACTTCATCCTTGTGTAGTAAAGCCTTACCAGTTTAATGAGGGGTGGATGTAGGTCTATAGGTTTATAGACTGAACCACCTTAAAAATGCCTTGTGTAGTGGGTTGTACTTTGTGTGATTGATCCTCATCTTCTATCCCCATTCACAGGTTAGGGTGCTAGCTTCTACATGCTCATTTCAATTATTTTCTAACGCACACACTAGCATCATTTCCACACACCTCACTAAGTCTTGTTGAGCAACTTGTCAAGTTTAACTATTGATTTGTGTATGTGGGTGAGTCGACCCCACTAGTCTACTGCGTTGACGCAACTTCTTGCTGAGCCGCCTGTGCTTAAGGGTGCGTCAACCTCACCACTCGGCATTGTGTTTTTGTCGCTTTTATTTGAGTTATTTCTATTAAATCCGTTGTGCATTGTGTCTGAGTGTCTCATGTGCATTATAGTTGTTGTTTGTGCTTTAGTGAGCTAAGGTTTTAATTGGTCATAGTTTGTGTAAGGATCTATTCAATGCGGGCCGCCGCCGTGGGGGGGGGGGGGGGGGGGGGGGGGGGGGGGGGGGGGGGGGGGGGGGGGGGGGGTTGGTGGGGGGGGGGGATGCCTTGAAAACACCGCAACCCTTGCCAATGGCGAGGTGCTGACGGCTACGCGCTGGGTCGATGTGGCCTATGCACCTGTTGCAAGCGTTACCGCTTAACAAATCAACCTTTTAACTGTCGAGTCAATTTTCATGGCCGCCCCTGTAGGTAACTCCAACGCGAAAAAGGGCAAGGAATGGTTTGACGCCCTGCGCAAAGAGTGCGTGCAGCGTGGGGCGCTGGCCAAGATTGCCAAGGTGATCGTTGACAAGGCCGAGGCTGGCGAGCAATGGGCCGTGCAGGAAGTGGCCAACCGCTTCGACGGCAAGCCGGCTCAGGCCGTGGAGGTCTCTGGCGCTGACGGTGGCCCGGTCGAGACCGTGAGCCGCGTTGAGCTGGTCGCCATGGGTGGCAATGGCAACGGCCAGGATTGAGCTTCCCAACAAGCTGATCCCCGTTTTCGACGGCGAGGCTGACGTAAGGGGAGCTTACGGCGGTCGCGGTAAGAGGTTTATTCACCTGACGAGCACCTTTCATCGTTTCATGTGATTTATGGTTTCAGCTTATTCCATGTACCCCGTTAGCTGATAGTTCAGCCATCTAGTAAGAGGCTCTGGGTATTTTTGATGTATAGCCGCCTCGTGATGCATTACACGTGTACGGTTAGATTGGTATGAACCAATTATATTCCGATGGTTTCTGCTTCTTCAGCAAGTTCTCACCTTCAGTGACTTTCCTCACTAGTCGTAACTTTTCAACGCACGCGTGTGTGGACCCACTTGGGAGTGGTGGAGAGCTTTCCCGGTGTAACTGTTTTTAGGCTGGTTACCGTAGGGTCCCTCATCTTTGTAGCTTGAGTCCGGACTGGGGGGGACTAGTTAGAAGACCTGACTTAGATCTCATAGTCTGTGTGTGCACACGTGATTGGGGACGTCAGACCCACACTGACGAGCATGACTCCAACTAGTCCTTGTTCTATGGTTACGTGGTTAGTGTGTCTCAATTTTCACCTGGGACGATTAGGGACACACTAGGGGCATGGACTAAGACGTCAGTAGACGCATCCAGCCTTGTTTCTAGTGGGTAGTACTCCTGCCACTTGAGAGGTAGCGACTCAAGTTTCCTTCTGATGAGGTTCGGTGTTTTGGTGGCTCAACGTCCTTGCTGCATGTGATCGAGACGGGGTTCCTTATTGTCCTCGAGAGTCCAATTCTGGCAGCGTAGCCGTGTTCCTTTGTTGACCAACTGAGGGCCTACCTGGTAGCCTAGATTCTAATGTTTGTCTTTCAAGAGAGATACTCTGAGACAGGCTAGTGTGTTCCATCTTTCTATAGCCCAGGTTACGAGAACTCGTTTCAGTATGGTTTGTGTTTAATACTCGAGGTATCCTGACATTGTGCAGACTTTTGGCAGTGTGGACGTGTAAAATTGCACGCCCATACATCCCCGCCGGTCCGGCAGCAACAACAGTTTCAACCGAAGAGACCTTGGAGGACACGTCCCGTCCGGACCCTCCGAAGAGACAACGTGCTGCCGTGAAGCCATCTCCGGAATCACGGCAGCGAAGAGAAGCCAACCACTAAGGAGGCCCACCGCCCGTGGGCCCCCGAAGAGAGTCAGACGGATCGTTAATCGGGTCCGGAATAAGCCACGAAACCCACTTCGAACAGACCCAAATGTGCCTTCAACGGCACACCCATCACCTAGCCCAAGAAAGCCTGGCGAAGCCTTCAACGGCACGCCCCCCTTGGCCCTCCAGCGGCACACCCCCAAAACGCCCATTCAACGGCACACCCTCTGCCTCCCCAGCGAAGGCTTCAACGGCACGCCCCAAGGCCCTTCCAACGGCACGCCCCCTTGACCCTTCAGCGGCACACCTTGAGGGTGCCAACGGCGCACCCCTTGGCCCTCCAGCGGCACACCCTCAGCAGGCTCCAACGGCACACCCTCTGCCTCCCAGCGAAGGCTTCAGCGGCACGCTCGAAAGCTTCAACGGCACGGCGTTAACCCCCTCGACACGGGAGATCCCACGCCGGCCTACGAGGATCTCTGGCGCGCAGCGGGCTAGCCGACGTGTCGACCGGAGGCCAAGGCACGGAGGCCCCCTTTGTCAGCGGTAATAATGGGAGGTCAAATCCCATTAATGAGGGCTCTTCCCGCCTCCCCGGCTGGCTTTTCGAGCAAAGGCTGTGCCGCTGGGTATAAAAACCCTCAGCTCCACCAGTGAAAAAAGGGAGAGATAGAAAAAAGGGGGGAGAGGATCTTCCTCACCACACACAACCTTCTCTGAACTCCAAGAGAGAGCGTGACTACCGTCGTTCTCCCCCACCTTTCGAATTCTCCAACTCTGAACTCCTCCGATCCTCCCCCTCCGAAAACTTTTTCTCCCCCAGAAAACCCCCAAAACTCCCCCCTCCTCCAAAAACCAAAAAAAAACTCCCCTCCAACTTCCTCCGAACGGGAAGTTTTATGTTCGAGAGGGGGCTCCAGAAGCCTCGAAAGACGTGGGAGAGATCGTGTTGGACAAGGGAGTGATCGTGCGACTCGTGGCTAGAGAACGAACCACGTTCTTTAACCAGGTACAAATAGGAAGGCGGCCAACCCATTGGCCTTCTATGAGGGCTGCCGGGTGGCCTACAGCCTTGCCTCCTACAAGACTAGGCGGCCAAACATGTGGCCACCCAAGGGGGGTGAGGGCGGCCATCGCCCTGGCCTTCCAGTGACCAGGGCGGACACTACCTTGGCCGCCCAACCCATGGTGCTTAGGCCCCTCCAAACGAGTGTGGCCCATTAACAATTATGTTGCGGGCTGGACTTAAAGCATAAAACATTGAGAAACCGAACAAAATGATCGCGTCATTCATATGAAGTTCCAACTGGGGATCCGTGGGATGTCTAAAATTAGGCGTTTATAAATGCCCCTCCGGAATGCCTATTTTGCAAGGGAGCCCGGCGGACTGATAAATGGGTGTTTCGGAAAAGAAACAAGCCTAATGATGGCAACACGCTCAAGGAAATTCTTGACCCAGGGGTTACCTGCACCTGCTCCTGTGTCGGCCCAGGGCCAATTCACTCCCATGGTCCAGGGTCAGCCCACTCCCGTGCCCCAGGGATAACCCACACATGCCCCTCAGCCCGCCCCACACCGGGCCATCGAATAGCAACTTCGTAACCTTGGTCTTGATGACTATGGTTTGATAATGCTTACAAGGGGTATGGTCGGCGCCATCGTGGCTTTCATCATCAGCGAGAGGGGGAGGATGATAGAGTCCTTAGGACCATGTGAGCAAATCCTCCCACTTTTTATAGGTCCTTGGACCCAAAGATCTATCTCAATTGGGAGGCCTGCATGGACCGGTGCTTCGAGTGGTTTGAGATGATAAATCACCAGAGAGTCAAGTTCGCTAAGATGAAGCTGTTAGGGCAGGAGCAAACTTACTGGAGGAATGTGAAGTTCTTGCTATTTCAGTGTCAGGAGCCCCAGGTTAAGTCTCGGGATGAGATTAAGATGAAACTTAGGCATAAGTACCTTCCTACCATGTACCGTTAGAGGCTCATTGATAGGTGGTAGAATCTCAACCAAGGCGATCGATCCGTGTCCCAGTACATCGCAGAGTTCGATGGGTATTTTTTATGATGTGGCATCTTGGAGGAGAGCACCATTCCTGTTTCCCGCTTCCATCGTGGTCTGCAGCCCCACTTTCAGTATGAGCTTTTTCATCGCAATGTGACCACCCTGGAGGTTGCATATCAAGTCGCTCTCGAGTTGGGGCAGTTTGAGTCAGAGTTCACTCCCATCCAGTGTCTGGGGACCACCTATTAGCGTGGGTCTGACTCTCGTACCACACCCAGCTCTTATAGTCGATGGCCAGTGGCTCGTCCCCCGGAACCCCCTCGCTAGGACTCCACTACTCCTAGGCCTCGTACTCTCCCTCCAAGGGATCCTCCCCCTCGCCAGCAGGCACCATTCCCTACCCCGCGCCCTCAGCATCCCCCATTGCCTGCCCGACCCCAGCTCCCACCAACCTCGACCTATCGAGAGGACAAGGGAAAGGGGTCGATGACTGGTGGAGCATCTTTAGGCACATAGGCGCATGACCAGTGCTACAAGTGTGGTGGATTTGGCGATTATGCGGGCAAGTGTCCCAATCGGGAATCACTTGTGATAGCAGACATGCCTGCCCATGACCCTACACCTGACTTGGTGCCAATCAGCTATGAGCCAGACCAGTATTTAGCTGAAGAGTTTTTTGATGAGCTATTGGAGGGAGAGCAACCTGACATCCCGGGTACCCAGTACCGGGATGATGTGCAATTGGCTGTAGTCAGGTGCATCCTGACCCTGCCTCAGGTCAGTGACGACTGGCATCGTACCACCATCTTTCACACATTTTGTAGGCTGGGAGGAAAAGCCTGTAAGGTGATTATAGATAGTGGGAGTTGCATCAATGCTATCTCCATGGGCACTGTTAGACGCCATGGTTTGACACCCATGGATCACCCCGCACATTATAGAGTATTTTGGGTGGATTCCACTTCCATCCTGGTCAGACTGCAGTGTCTGGTGCCACTGTAGTTCCAGGCTTACCACGACACGATCTGGTGCAATGTGCTGCCTATGGAGATGGGTAACATTATCCTTAGTAGGCATTGGCTTTTCGATCGGGATGCCACCCTTCATGGCCGGGGAAAACACCTGCACATTCAACCACAGCGGTCATAGGATTACCCTGCACCCCGCCTAGCCGAAGGACACTTCTATCCGAGGACTAGCCGACCCTAGCACTTCGACATCTCCTAGTAAGTGGTCGGTCAGTCCTCCCGCCTCGTCCTCAGATACTATCGCTTCAATTGCTCCTAGCAAAGAGGACCTCCCACCGCGGAGGATGATTATGATTAGTCCCTGAGAGATGGAGCAGGAGATGACCGGAGGTAATCCTATCCTTGCTATTGTTGTCCAGGGGGTGGAAGATGTAGCTCCTAGATCTAAGAAGGAGCACCCCCCCGAGTTAGCTGTGATCCTGCAGGAGTTTTCCAATGTCTTCCCAGAAGACCTCCTAGAGGCCTTCCACCTATGCGGGATACCCAACATGAGATCGACCTCATCCTGAGATCATCTTTGCCCAACCTCCCACATACTGGATGAGTCCCGCAGACCATGCCGAGCTTCAGAGGCAGGTCGACGAGCTGATAAGTTAGGGATCTCTTAGGGACAACAAGAGTCCATGTGCTTTTCCTGCATTGCTCGCCCTGAAGGAATATGGCACATGGAGGATGTGCGTTGATAGTCATGTGATCAACAAGATCACGGTGAAGTATCATTTTCCCATTCCTCGACTAGATGATTTGTTGGACATGATGTCGAGAGCCACTATCTTTTCAAAGATAGACCTTCGTAGTGGATATCACCAGGTGCGGACCAGGCCTGGGGATGAATGGAAGACAACATTCAAGACCAAGGATGGTCTTTATGAGTTGTTAGTTATGACATTTGGGCTATCTAATGCCCCTAACACCTTCATGTGGTTGATGACCCAGATCTAATTTTACGCCCTATGATGGGGGTCTTCTTGATCGTCTACTTTGATGACATTCTTATCTACAACCACCCTAGGGAGGACCACCTAGACCACATTGTCGTGCTGAGGCGAGAGAGTTTATTCGCCAACCCGAAGAATTGTGCTTTCATGATAGGTCAGGTTGCCTTCCTCGGGTTCATTGTGTCTAGAAATGGAGTCTCCACTGATTCGGAGAAGATTAGGGCCATCAGGGAGTGGCCCGAGCCCCGCACACTCCACGATGTTCGGAGCTTTCATGGCTTAGTGACGTTCTACCATAGCTTCATTCACGGCTATAGTTCTATCACCGCTCCGATCACAGATAGAATTAAGAAGGGGACATTCGTATGGACTAAGGCTGCGGCCACTTCATTCCAGGACATCAAGGACCGCATGACCCAAGCACCTATTCTTGCACTACCTGACTTTTCTAAGGTGTTTGAGGTCACCTGTGACGCTTCTGGAGTGGGCATCGGTGGAGTGTTGAGTCAGGAATCCCACCCCATCGCATTCTTTAGTGAGAAGTTGAATGATGCCAAACTACGTTATTCCGCATATGATAAAGAATTTTACGCAGTCATCCAGGAATTGAGGTATTAGAGGCACTATCTTTTACACCAGGAGTTTATCCTCTTCTCTGATCATGAGGCCTTACGATTCCTCCATACCCAAAAGAAGCTGAACGCTCGCCATAGTTGTTTGGTGGAATATCTCCAGGAGTATACCTTTATGTTTAGGCACAAGACTGGAGTGGAGAATAAGGTAGCCGAAGTGCTGAGTCGGTGGATGATGATGTTGACCACCATGAGTGTTGAGGTGGTAGGATTAGAGAGTCTGAAGGATGCATATGCTGATTGACTGGACTTCGGTCCAAATATTGCCGCCCTCCAGTCTGGTCTGTCCTGCGATTTTAGTGAGTATGTGTTGCAGGAGGGTCACCTCTTCCGGGGTGACAGGTTGTGCATCCCACGGACTTTTGTTCGTGATTTACTTACGTGGGAGTTGCATGCGGGAGGTCTTGCTGGCCATTTTGGTCGGAACAAGACCAATGAGGCAGTAGAGCACTGATTCTTTAGGCCGAGCCTAGAGAGAGATGTTGCGTGCATTTTGGCTTAGTGCTGCACTTGTGCTACGGCCAAACAGCAGAAGCAGAACACCGATCTCTACACACCCCTCCCTATCCTGGATCATCCATGGAAGGACATTAGCATGGACATTATCTTAGGCTTGCCCCGTACCCTTCGCAAGCATGACTCCATCTAGGTCGTTGTGGAAAGGTTTTCCAAAATGGCTCTATTTATTCCCTTCTCTAAGACCTATGATGCCTCGAGGGTCGCACGTCACTTCTTTACCCATTGTGTCTCCAGGTTTGGCTTAACCCACACTATAGTGTCAGATAGGGATGTGAGATTTTCTAGTTATTTTTGGAAGACCCTATGACACATGATGGGCACCCAGCTAAAATTTTTCACTGCATATCACCCCCAGACTGCTGGTCAAACTGAGGTAGTTAATAAGAGTTTGAGGGACCTTCTTAGGTGTGTAGTGCATGATCGAATCGGGGATTGGGATTTGGTCTTACCATTAGCAGAATTTGCATATAATGATTCGGTTAATAGGTCTAACGGTATAAGCCCCTTTGAGATTGTTACTAGCTGTTGACCTAAGAAACCCATAGACCTGGTCCCGTCTCCTATCCAGTCCCGTGTGTCTGAGTCAGCTGAGTCCTTTGCTGAGCATATTAGGAAGTTGCATGACCATGTACGTTGTCATGTAGAGGCCAACAACGCACCTTATAAGGAGTTAGCTGACGCGCACCGACGTGCCTGTGAGTTTCGAGAGGGAGAGTACGTCATGATTAGGGTTAGCCCTGAATAGTTTCCCTCGGGGATCATGAAGAAAGTCTTGGCCTTGGGGAGCATTGTCCTATTCAATTCAACGACAGATTAGCACCCCTGAGGAAGATTCAAGAAAGGAGAGCCGAGACTTACAATTATTTTTGCCCTCACCTTTGACGGCGCCCCAGTCTTCAACACGGGAATGACGGAGGTCTCCACGGCCGCCTCCTGTCGTAGGACCTCAAACAAGGACACAAGCTTGTCTAAGCCTGCGCCGACTCCCTCTGGTCAGGTGATCGATGTGCCCGGGAGGTGTATCTCTTCGGCCTCCAGTGGAGCTTGCTCCTAGAATTCAAGAAGGGACAGAAATGAAATCAATAAGCGGACTCTAAAGGAAGCTTTGCAAGAGTAAATTCTTACTTACAAAGGCCTTCTCCACCAAGCTCAAGGAGCCGGTCAATAGGGGAGCCTTCAGGACCAGCCGAAGAGGCCCGGGATCCCCAGACATGCCCTCGTCGGAAGCCATCTCATCAGAAGAGTAGTCATAGTCTACCTTCTCGCCTGACGATGACTTGGTCGGGGCAGGCACTTCTTTCACTGGAGAGGAGACCTCTGCCTTAAGGTCCACGGTCGGCACGTCCTCGCGCGGGCTCGGCGACGGTGATGTGTCGGACCTTGACTTCTTCCTCGCATACGTGCACGTCGCCGGGAGGTTCAGATGGGCCCCCAATTGTCCGATAACTACTATGCCAACGTCTGCCAAATGGAGGAAGACATAGATCATGTTAGAGCCGGTGGGTTCCTGAAAGATGAAGGAAATCAATTGAGTTGACGAAGATAACTGCCCCCTCCGACTTCCATAGGAGGAGGTGGTTCATGGGTGGTCTCCTCGGCCGCCCGCACCTCCCCGGAAACCACGGCTTCGCCACATCGGGAATAGGGGCAGGTGCTGGCTCTTCCACGGTGGCTGAAATGAAAAGGATTTATGTGTGAGGGACTTCGTTTCAGGTGCAGATAAATGTCAAAGAGCTCCAGTGGCAAAGGAGTCTGACCTGAGGGCTGGCTCGGCTCAGCTCGAATAGCTACAAATTCCTTGAAAGACGGGATGGGAGGTACCGAAGAGATAGCCGTTGAAGCCGAGGTGGCCTTCGCCTTTCTCTGCTTGGCCTCCTGCCGCCCGACTACCTTGGCGACAGCCAACTTCTTCTTTACAGGCAACTTCGCCTGCGATTTCTCCTTGGCCTTGGGCGGCGGAGTCAGAGTGGGGGTCAGTTCTGCTGCAACCACGGCCTCGCCCATGCCGGGGATAGATACGGGCGCTGATTCCTCCACGACAGCTAAGAAGGGGGAGAGGAAAAAACACACATGTGTAAGGGCCTCACCCTGAGATGCAAATATGTTCTAAGGGGCTCCAGTGGCTAAGGAGTCTAACCTGCGGGCTGGCTCGGCTCGGCCCGAACAGCTGCGGACTCCTCAAAGGATGGGGTCGGAGGAAGTGGAGGCGCGGTCGCTGAAGCAGAAGCGGCCTCTGCCTTTCTCTGCTTTGCCTCCTGCCGCCCGACTACCTTGGCGGCAGCCAACGCCTTCTTTGCAGGCGACTTCGCCTGAGGTTTCTCCTTGGCCTTGGGTGGGGGAGTCGGAGTGGGAGTCAGCTCTGCCGCGACCATGGCCTCGCCTACGCCAAGGATGGATACGGGCGCTGACGCCTCCGCGACAGCTAGAAAAAAAGAGAGAGAAGCACACATGTGTAAGGGCCTTGTCCCAAAATGCAAGAAAGTCCTGAGGGGCACTGATGGCTGAGGAGTCTAACCTGTGGGCTGGCTCGGCTCAGCCTGAACGGCAACGAACTCCTCGAAGGATGAAATCGAGGGCACCAGAGGGACGGTCGTGGAAGCAGAAGCCACCTCTGCTTTCCTGCGCTTCACCTCCCACTGCCCGGCTACCATGGCGGCATCCAATGCTCTCTTCACGGGTGACTTTGCCCGAGATCTCTTCTTGGCCAAAGGTAGTGGAGTCGTAGTCAGAGCAGGTTCTTCCGCCTTGAAATAAGGAGGCTTCTGCACAAGCTGAAGAAGGTTTCGGTACTCCGCCACTTTAGTGCCATCAGGGTGATCTGTTAAAGAGAAAGAGAAGAGAGAAGAAGAACGAAAAGAGATCCGATTAGCATCCGGTACCCTGAGAAGGTCGCAGTAATGAAGGACAAAAATAAAAGAAAGGGGAAACATTAATGCCATGTGGGCGAGTGTATAGCCTCAGCGTCAGCGGCTAGTAGCTCAGAGAAGGTTCTTGGTCCCGGCGTGCCGCCTCCCCAACCAGTCAGCACACGTCCCCAGTCTTCTGGCAACGGTCTGCGAGGACGGCTAGATCTGCACACTTCTTGAAGGCAAGGTGGCAGTAAAGGTTGAAGTGGTCCATACCCCACCTGTCAGCATAATAATACGAGACCTACAGATGCTTGTCCAGAATGGCAGCTGTCGGGTCATCCACCTTTAGCCCGTGTGAGTGGAGCAGGACATGTAGCCACGTGGTATCCTTATAATTCTCGGGCTTCCGCTCCTCCCTCCTCACAAATGTGTGGTATGGGCATATTGGGTCTGTCTCTGGCCGCCAACTCCCGGCGGGAGTGCCTTCCTCTTATATGGAGAGTGGATAGTTGACAAGCTCCAAGCGGTCTCCCCCGATGCAGCATAGGTCCCTCAAGGTCTTCTTGAAATCACCCCTGGCTAGCAGAGGCAGCTTGCCTTGCGGTGCTGGCTTAGCCTCCCGAGCTTCTCGACGCACGGCCAGATACACCGCCACCTCCTTCTCCTTCTTGTGCTTGAGCAGAAGTAGGTGCTCCGGGTCGATGTCAAGCATGGGAACTGACTGACTCAAGAACTTCCTCTCGGCCCCGTTCCAACTGTCAGTTTTGCACAACCGATAAAAGCCCGTCCGGGCATTCCACCATTTTATATATTCTGTGGTTACCCGCTGAACTCGTCCAGGCGCCGACACCCTGAACGCGGCACTGTCAGCCTGATGGAAGAAGTCCCACGCTTCGACGCCCCTCACCACGACGACACCGGTGGCGCCCCCAATGGTTCTCCACAAAGGAGAAGAAGAGGAAGAGGAGAAGAGGAGAAGAGAAGAGAAAAGAAGGAGAGAAGAAGAAGGAAGAAGAAGGGGAGGAGCTTAGGGCTCCACCGCTCCCCGAACGAAGGGGAAGAGAAAAAGAAGAAGAGAAAAGAGGAAGAGAAGAGAAGAAGAGGAAGGGAAGAGAGGAAGAGAGAAGAAAGGGGGGCTCCTCCCCGACGGCGGCCTCACCCCGACGATGATGTCGACGACGGCCGGTGACGAGCGGAAGAGAAGGGGGAGGGGGAGGTGATTCACCCACCGAAGAGGGAAAGGAGGGAAAGAGAGAGAGTTTGAAAGAGGGAGGGGGTGGTTTGAACGAGCCACCCCCGTCTCCCTTTATATAGGGGGCCGCGGCCCATTAAAATAAAAAGGGAAGAAAAAAAAGAGGAAAAAGAGGGGGAAAAGAAAAAAAGGTATTTTCACACGGTTCATAGACTTGTCTTATTGATGATTGATCGCCATTTCATGGCCTCACTCTTATCTCGAAGTCTTTCTTAAGTACATGTGTGTACCCCGGTGCGTGGTTATTAGTTACACTTTGCACTTATAGGCACACCTCTTAGACTTGTGATCCTCTCCGTTGGATATTCCTTCCACTGGACCAGGTGATCTTGTTTCAAGGTCTCTGTAAGTCTCCGTGAGCCTGGGATTCTCACTAGGATGCTGAGCTGGTTGTATCCTCAAAGCCCAATGAAGTAGAACGCACTTATCATACCTCTGGTTTTCTGTGTCCTGGATAGTAGCGACCCTCAGATGACTGCCACTGTTAAGTAGCGGCCAGCCCGTGACTGCGTCTGCCCAGAATTCTATTGTGTTGACTCTTTTCTTGTTATGGTGTCAACTCTATATAGAAACGGTCTTGACCTGACCGCCTCTGCTTGATAGCGGTCCTAGAATGACCACGTCTATCTAGAAATGGTCAAGGAACGACTGCTTCTTTCCTGATCCTATCTAACCCGAGGGTTGACCCAAGAGTTAGTTTTTCGTAAGTTTCAAGATAGTCTACTTGTGGTCTGGAACTTCATACATTGTTTAATAAACTACTAATGAAATTATGGAAGTTAAAGAATATGTCGTTATGCTGCCGGACTCCTCTCGTAGTGTGACCTTGTTCTTAATTCATTCCTTGAACTCGTATGTTCTCAATTGATACACTCTTACCTTGATTGTTGCTACCATGAACTATTGTTTGAACTTGTTCTATTACTGGCCGTACTTTATTGTTGTATCTCGTGGAAGTAGCTTGATGTATAACATGAAGATGTAGTTCAGACATTGATTATGTCCAAGGGCTCGACTCTAGCCCCCTCGTCTGATTGCCAAAAATATGCTATAAACCATGGGGTATGATGAACACTAGCATTGTATTACGCTAGGAGTACTTTCTTTTACAAATAAGTGAAATCCATGAGGCTATCTCATGATTGAATTATTACATGCTTGTTACATGACATTCTAGTCTATAGCCTTCATGGTTATGGAAAGTGAAAGGTGAAAGTGCGTTCTCGTTACATGCAAGTATATTCTTGTTACATGAAAGGCCAAGTTGTTGCATCCCTATAGTTTTGATGATGTCATACATCATAAGTCAAACATTATAAATTCTCACAAGAATGCAATGAAAACTACATAATAATCCATAATTAGTGATAAAAGAACGAACAATCTATGAAAATCAAATATTTATTAACCAACATAAAATGAAATTCTAATCTAATTAGCCTTTGTCGGGCTCCTTGGGCCTCTGGCTGCATCGCGGCCCCTTGCCTCCATCAAAAACACCTTAAATATGGAGTTAAATCTCTTAGCCCCGCTTTGGAAAGGGTTTAAACCCTTGTTAGCCAGAGGGTAACCATGGGATTAAATAGTTGAGCGCTTTATTTGCGGGCTTCCGTTAATCGGGTTTAACAATAAGGTAACCACGGGATATCCATGGGTTCCGAAACCCAGCGGACGAGGTGGGTTTCACTTGTCCCGATTGCACTGTCTCTTTTATGTTCTCGCGTCTGCGAACTTGAGAACTCCCTCGAGCCCCTCCCACCCGCGACGCTCATCTTCTCTCCTCGGAACCCTAATCTCTCCTTCGAAACCCATGAATCTCCCCCATAGATCCGGTGTCGATGTCTCTGTCCCTCCTTGCACAGGCTTGTGATGCTCTCGATCCTTATTCCTTCGGCTAACAAGGCGTCTGTGTCGCTGCTGGTTCATGTTCGTCGTCATTCGTCTCTGACATCCCTCCAACCCGGTCAGCAGTGCCTTTCAGTCGTCGTCCTTCGGGCAAAAAAAATGGTAGGGAATCTTTCAACTTTGCAGTGTGCCGTCTCTTCCACCAACGTCGCCTAGGTTATTGCAGCCGACCCCTATCTCGTGAGTGACCAGTTACATTTTCCCCCTTTTAAAGCACCCCGACGATCGTCCGCCTCCCTTCTCCTCCTGCTCTTAACTCCATCTTCTTCATATCTACCCATCCCCTCCTACTGTCGTCGATTTCTGTTGACTGGTGTTACGATCATTGTCTTTGGCAATCGTCGTCCCCTGCTCCGTGTTTGATCCGATCGGCGGTGATCGATGTGGTGTGTTAGATCTATTTGTACTGTCGTGTGGTTCAACCTTCACTCTTACCTGTAAAATCTTCTTCCCCGTCTTGCCCAAAAAAATGGCATGTTATTATATTTTTTTCGTCAGTGGTTGAGAATCAAAGGCCCTATGTGCACATCTGTGACATGTGCATCTTGTTCTACTCATCCATATTTTCTACATACATTTCCCCCCCCCAAGATTGTTATTCTTACTGCTATACATCTGCGTTGATTTTAATATGTAATTTTGCCTGGCGGTCCCCATTCCCACTTAGTTCCAATGCTCTGGTTTGCAACCCAGTTTCAAAATAATGACCCATAAAAATAAAGTGGACATAGATTTTTAAAGTCAATACAAAGTGAGGAGGGTAGAAATAGTACGGCCCACATGCGGCCCGATAATATTAGGCCCAAATCGGCCAAAGATTCGCACGGTGTAAAGTGGACCCCCGACAGTTGGCGGCCCACGCCAAGCGGCTCAGTACAGATGGGTGAAATATTCGTCAGCCCACAAGGGGCATCGTCCCGGGCATATCGGACGCCGGATGACCCTTCGGTGACCGAACGTTATTCCCGCCATTGCCGGTCTCTACTCCAGTAAGAGCAAGCACGCGCCTAAGGTGCCGTAAGACTCGTCTGAAGACCCCATGGCGCGGATAAATGGGAGCACAATAGAAAACTCCTCACGATCGTGAGAAGATGTTATCCCACGACTCACACCCTTCCCCATTAAGAGATTGGTCTCTACCGCTGAGACAACCGATATAAATAGGCGTCCGATCATATGGCGAAGAGACACACACACGGTCACACCCACAGAGACATACAGACACTTGCGCACACTGTGACACGGAAGGAGAGAGAGTCATCTACAGAGAAGCGCCCAAGTCTACTTCCAAGCGCGCCTTAAGCCCTGCGAGCACTCTCCGAACACTCGTTGGACACAACGAGCACCCCTCATACACTCTATTCTAACTCCAGACTTGATCACTCTACTCTCAACCTCCTCTCTCCTCTCATTCCTCTGTTGATCTTCACATAACACGTTCCTTGCTTAAGTATTGGAGGGTTATCCCCTGGGGTAATGTCTAAGATTCCTTCTGACGACTTCTCCCTAGTGTTTGTAGGCTTCCACGGGTGGCTAGATAGTGTTCCCCAACAAACAAATGTTAAAAGTGTGGTACGAGATTTCGGAGATCATTTTTCCACCTCTACACAAAGTATTGGTTGAAAATGAGTTAAATAAATTTGAATCCAACCCAGTCTAAGTCCCACTCTCGATCTCAAATTTTATTTATTGAGACTTAACATTTTAGACCCATCTCAACCAGGTCCCATAGACCCAATCCCAGTTTAAAAAATATTTATTAATTTTATAAAATTTAATTTATTTGTGTGACTTGGAGTCTTAAAGACTATTACTACATTTGAATGGGTATAACCAAAAGGTGCGAGGGTCACCACCGCGCCGGAATCGAAGGCCACGGCGATGCGGCCGCGCTCGAAGCGGTATTCGCCGGGCGGCAGGATGCGCCCGAGCGTCATCGGCGCGTCGCCGGGAGCCGTCACCGCGTTCGCGACGGAAACGATCCGCGCCACCGATCCCGCCGGCGACACGCTTTCGGCGCGACGCGGCCCGGGCGCCGGATTCCGGAACAGGAACGCGAGTCCCGCGACGACGGCGACGGATGCGGCGACGGCGAGTGCCGGAAAACGAAAATTCCGGCGTCGCGGAAATTCGACCGGAACGTCCTTCGCCGCGCGATTCCCGGAGAGTTTCCACATCAGCAGAGCGTGGATTTCGGCCTGTTCGCGGTAGTTTTCCCGGAACACCGGATCTTCGGCGACACGGCGCGCGAACGCCGCGCGAACGCCGCGCGAGAGGCGTCGTCGAGGACGTCTTCCACGGCATCCGCGATCAGCCGGCGGTCTTCGGGGGTCATGCGTGTTCCTCTCCGGTTGAAAGTGTTTTCCGGATACAGTCGCGCAACGTCCGCCGGAGCCGGAAAAATTTCTGCTGAAGCGCCCCTTCGGCGACGCGCGCTTCGTCCGCGAGCGAACGCAGCGTGCGGCCCCGGGCGTAACGCCGCTCGATCATCTCCCGGTCGTTTTCCCCGAGGCGGCCGAGGCAGCGTTCGAGCGCGCCGAGCCGCGCCGCGTCGGGTACGGGCGCGTCATCCCAACTTCCGGCGATCAGCTCCGCCGTCCGTTCGTCGAACGATCCGGCCGCGTCGCGCGAACACCGGCGCAGCGCCTCCATCGTCTTGAGGTAGGCGATGCGGAACGCGAACGCCTTGAAGTCCGTTCCGGGCCGGAAGTTTTCCATTTTCCGCCAGAGCACGATGTTCGTCTCCTGAAGCACGTCGTCCGTATCCGAGAGGCCCGGCGCGACGGACCGGATGAAACAGAAAAGCGCGGCCTGATGGTCGGCGACCATCTTCAGGTAGGCGATGTTTCCGGGGCTCAAGGGAGAATCGCCGGGAGCGTCACACCGTCGCCAAACGGAGACGGCGCGGGGAGATCTTCGCGACGACGTTGCGCGCGTCGTCGTCGTGGCCGGGACGGAACTTGTAGCCGAGTTCGGCGGGCGTGCCGCCGAGGAATTCGGAGGATTTCCCGGCGATGGTCACGTCGCCGGAGACGCCGAGGGTGACGGTGAGTTATATCAATAAATATAATTAATGTACGTGTTAAACTAATCATTTCCCTTAAAATATTTTCACACAATGAATTGGGGCTGCAGTAATCTGGGTCCAAAATTGTGGGGGTAATGATGTCAAATTTAATTCCCACCCACGAGGCAGCTGAGCTTTGATTGACCCATTTATCAGACGCTGAATTGGGTTGCAGAACAAGGTACGAGAAATATGATTTCACAGTGGTGCCGAGTCGGCAAGAATTGGCGCGGCCCGCGCAAGTTTTTTTTTTGATTACATAAAATTTAACACAATGACGTTATGGTATATACGGAGCTAGAGAGATGTGGGTGCAAATCCACAGCCTCACCACCCGTGTCCAAAGTTTGCTATCTTGGCCGTATCGATCGTATCGATCACGATTTGATATGAGATAGTATGATCGATACGGATAGTGTATCAATACAGGTTGAAGATGATCATTTTTTTTTAAATTTATCACGTCCCGTACTCTATACCGACGAGATATTATCCACTTTGACTTACCGACCTCACGATACTCTATATTATCGAGGTATTGTCCGTTTTGGCCTATCCCATCGAGGTATTATCCGTTTTGACCTACTGACCTCACGGTACTCTACACCATCGAGATATTGTCCGCTTTGACCTACCGGCCTCACAGTTTTATCCCTTTCTAAGGGTGATCGGCTCCAGAATGAGAGATTTTCCGAGTAGGTCACCCATCCTAATACTACTCCCCATTAAGCACACTTAACTTCGGAGTTCTTTTAAAGAACTGAGTTGATACTTCAAAAGACGCCTCAAGAGGTACTGTTGGAAAGATCTTTCGAAGTCCTTCGACCCTGTAGGATTCAGATAAATTCACCGGATCTATGTTTCTGATGGGTGATTTTAGAACCGACCTGTTCCCAGTCTCAGATCTGATTGGGCAGAAATTGAGTTTCCTGAGAATTGACATTGACCGCAAGGCAAACCTCTGATTCAGATCTTGAGCTCTTCATGAAGATTGTAGAGGGGAAAGAGAGAAAGACGGGGATATTTTTTATGAAAGGTTTGGTGGAGATTTGGTTAAGCAAAGGTATTTTTCACTGATAGGTGGTCTTATCTGGATGGTGGCAGACAGAGCTGATTTGGGATCTGAGAAGAATTTTTAGAAACTATAAACGAACTCTTAAAATCCCAATAAAATTTGTGGACGATGGATTGTCGGCACAGCCATGAGAGGCAGATCGCGACCTTGGGATGACCGCGACCTTAAGGTCGCAGTCATCACAAGATCGTGACCATAGATGTCAGCAGACCTCACTCCGGTCGATGCAGCCATAGGGAAAATGGCCTTCCAGATCCAAGGCTCAATGGGCTAGGAAACGATCATGAAATGGGCTCGAAATATGCTCAAGGTAGACTCCGAAACAACGAGTAATTCAGGACATCACACAAGATGATCAAGAGAAATAACTTGACCTGCAGGTTGAAAATGAGTGTCAACAATGTGTAGTCAAGAATGGAGTGTAAGAAGAAAGTTAAGTGTATAGTGCATACGGAAACCAGATGCCTCTGTTCATTCTCAAAGGTAGTGAAAAGTGAATCAGATTGAATCATGGGGTGCTTATTTGATACATCATAGGTTGTCCGGCGGTCTTCATATAACTTGTCAATTGTTCTCTCAAGCTTAACTGGAGAACTCTTGTCTAAACATCATAGGTGGATAAAAACTTTGTCAGCAACTTGGTCAGTACAATAAAGATCGATAAAAAAAATGAGGAAATACAAAATGATGTGATTCTCTTCTATAAATAAAATTTCGACCACAGATAACAATAGACAGTTCTACACATCACATCAGCTAATGTAGTGTACAAAGAGCATAGAATTATACATGTTTAGGAAAGAAGCTCATTAGTGAAGCAGCTTTACACTTTTTAAGGCTTAAAAAAAAAGCCAAAGAAGTGGAAACTTATGGGAATAGCTACATCTTAGAAGAGGGAAAATATTCAAAGCTATTAATCAGGTTATTAGAGACCATGTTGGAAGAGTCCAATTCAAAGTTGGTTTCAAAACCTTACCAATTTACCACCAATGGTACTCCTATACAGTGTGAGCAACCGAACTAAAATGTCATTTATGCAAACTTGAACTAACACTTTTAACTATTCATAGACCCAAGAAAGGATACTGTCATGGGGTAGAAAGTTATTCACCTTACACAAATAAAATAGTACGCCTTGTAACTTATGTCTGTGTCCTTTTGAATCTGTCCATTCGATGTCCTCCGTCAAGTTACCATAAATTTTATCTCCTCAAGTTAAGTCCCGTTGGTTCGTAGTTTTTACCTTCAAAATATAACCGGCACAAAGATAGAGTTGCCGTCATATTAACATAGTAAGCAAAATTCAGTATTATAGCAAATATCATACTTGACCATTTTCTAATCGAAACAAGTTCCTAACGCTTATCGAGCAAAACTGAGAGGAATAGCAATAGATGCCGAGCAAAACCAAAAAGAACAGATGCCGGGCATCAGATGTCAAGCAAAACCAAGAAGAACAGATACTAAGAAACAACCAAGAAGAATAGATGCCAAACAATAGATACCGACAATAGATACCGAGTAAAACCAAGAAGAACAAATGGCGAGCAACAGATGTCGAGCAAAACCAAGAAGAATCGATGCTGAGTGAAGCTAAGAAGAACATATGCTGAGCGAAGCCAAGAGAATAGATGTAGATAGATATATGTCGAACGAAGCGAAGAAGACATAAACTGAGCAATGTCAGGAAGACATAATCGAGCGAAATCAAACGAAGTCAAGAAGACATAACCGAGCGAAATCGTGCGAAGTCAAGATGACATAACCGAGTGAAATCGAGCAAAGTCAAGAAGAGTAGGCCACACGAAGTCAACCAAGAGTTGAGTCTAACATAGCCAAGTTCGGTCATCATGACTAAGCTTGGACAATGCAACTAAGCTCGAGCTAAGATCGGACAATACAAACAAGCTTAGACGACAAAACAAGGCTCGGACTATACAACAAGTTCGAAAGATGCAACAAAGCTCGAACTTCATGAAACCAAAGCTCGGACATCAGGAAATCAAAACTCAGACGTCAAAAGAATCTCGTGTATTAGTGTTATGGAAACAACATGCATCTAAGTGCAGCCTGAAAGGGGTTAGAAATCAACTTAATGGACGTATGCGTATGTACAAGACTAGGAGAGGAACAGGTACCAGAACTTATGAGTTAGTTTCAGAGGTCAGTTCAGAACAAACAAAATGAATAACATATGCCAAATAACATATAATAGAGTCATTAGTAAGCACAATCTAGTCACAATTATCGAAAGTTCTGAATTGAATAGAGGACCCAGATATAGTGCCCAAACCACCACTAGAAGGTTGAAAACATATACCAAATCACCTAGGCAATGGTGATGAGGTCTTGGTTAACTACACAGAACCGAGAAAAATTTTCCCCACCTTAACCAGTGGAACTCGTCCACCTCCAGGATTTCACACCCGCGCCCTCGAGGTCAGAAACATATTGAGCCTCCCTACAGGGGCATTTCTACAGTTTGGCTCAAAGCCCTTCTATGGCAGCAATGTCCCTATGGTCCGCAATCCGTCTGGGGTTATCTTTGTTTGTGCCTCCATTTTCACCCCCCCCCCCCCCAAAACACTCCGATCTAGGGGAAATGCTGCCCAATTCTCATCAGAATTTTGGGAATTAAAGGAAAGAGTCAATAATGAAAGGAAATAAATGGAATAAAATAATGCTCAAAGATGTGCATTGAAACAAATAAGCTGACCTGTGCACGCTTGAATGTCATATTCTACTGGTATATCAAACGATGGATCGTGAAAAGTTGGGTCATGCCCAACTGGAAACTCTTACCATGCGTGAGTACATAACTCCGCCTCGTACCGAAGTCATATTGCATAAATACATCATAGAATGCGTGCACGTAATAAAAACCCTCTTCCTTGCATTTCCAAAGGTACGACATCTTTCATAAGTAAAATAATGCATTCATGCATTCTCTAGCATTGCATACCATCTTAAAGATGAAACAGACAAAGAGAGAAGAAGAACAAAGCGAACTTCCATTGACTTAGGTCCCTTGTCAGCCAATCTATGCTTAATAAACAAAGGACATCAATACGCAATGGATAAAACTTAAATAAAAAAATAAACAAATAACAATAAATGCAATAACACCATAAGAAATCAAAGGCATTTAATTCGAGACTCTTTTCCCCCTAGACCTTATGTGAAGGGGACATTAACAAGGCCTATACAGGTCATGCTTGGACCTTGGGGTCACCCCATTATGGCCATGGCCTGATCCTACTCTGGGCCAACATCTCCCGAATCTGACTCGTTCCCATTAGAGTTTAACCCCATTTCGTTAACTCTTAAGTATCAAACTTGCCATATTCCTGGCAGACATTTGTCCCCAATTGGGGCTCCTGCTTAAACGTGAATTGGTCAATAACAAATAGAAGATTAACAGATATGTTGGAAGTTTTTGCATTGAGGTGGTTTCTTCTTTTCATTTGCCAGTAGTTCTTCATTGTGTGGCCAGGTTCTTCACAATGAGAACAACAAATAGAAGATTTCACATTTTTCTTTTTCAATTTACAGCAATTTGACACATTGTGTCCAAGCATTCCACAATGACACTACAAGAAAATTAGCCTTTACCTACGTTTAAAAAATATAGTTGTAGGTCCAAAAAACGTAGGTAAAGCCTTTAGCCACGTTTGCTTGCCACGCTTGCAAAGTGTGGCGCTTGCTCGAGTGACTATAGGTTATACCTACGTTTCTAAAAAGCCTCAGGCCATGGTCTACACATGGAGCGATGAAGATGAAGACCCTGAGAGTGGATCTTCAGGGGAAGAAGAGCAAGGGTTGTGTCTTATGGCTGACAGGGATAATGAGGTAAGCAATCCTTTTGAGAATTATTCAATTGATGAGTGGGAGGATCCTTATGCTGACTTATTAGACAAACTTAACTGTCAAACCAAAGACTACAAGACTATGAAGAGAAAACTAAATAATGTTCTTAGTGATAAAGTTTCTATGGATAAAGAAATTGAAGGCCTTAAGAAACAGATTGAGGAGATGAACTCACTGACAACTGAGAATGAAAACCTCAAAATAGAAAAGGAAGAAATTAGGAACAATCTGGATGAATTTAAGATAACGTTTCAAGAGATTCAGAAAGAGAATGAGTTAATGAAAGAAAAATATGAAGCTATTAAGAATGCAAACTATGAAATCTTGAAATAAGGTGAAAAACTTCAGAAAGATCTAGATGACAAACAATAAATGTTGGAGAAATTTGTCCAAGGAAAGACCAACCTAGATACCATGCTAGGTGCAAAAATGAACTTCAACAAAGATGGTTTAGGCTATGACCCAACGAATAAAAAATCATTTGAGTTCAAAACTATTACATTCTGCCCAAGCAAAGGGAAAGAAAAACTGGGCGTCCCATTAAGTTCAAACAGCAATCAGAACGTCCAGCAACCAAAATTGATGAAATTTGTAAAAGCTACTTCAACAAACTCTGCTAGACAATCAATTAAAACTCAGGGAAACTCAACTGGCCAACCTACCCTGCATCGACCCAGGTTCCTTGATGCATCAAAGCACTCTATCTCAAACAGATCCAAGGTTGGTGGTCAAGATGTAATGCCTCGATGCAACACACCCATGCCTCGATGTAACACACCTTACAGGTCGAGGCAGGTCACCCAAGACAGAAACCCATCAACTAACAGAAACATGAATCAATATAAATCACACTGGCTAAATTCTGTCCATTCTCAAAGACCTTTTAATAATCATGTTTTCTCAAGACAGAATGGGTCTATGAAATTCTCAAGAAATAAACAGTCAACCAATTGGAATAAATTTCCTTTTAATAAAGTGCAAAGTGGATAAAATTTTGTGTATAACTCCACCAAAACTATCAATACAGAATGCAGGAAACAAAATTAGAAAAATACTTTTAGACAGTTTTGGATCCCTATCTTCTTCAGGTGGAGCTGACGCTCCTCAATTGGGTTGCCCCCCCCGCCTTTGCCCGGGGAGCTCGTGACTTGGGCCGCTGCAGGGGACCCTGAGTTGCCGCCGGTATGGCGGGCTTCTTCTTTTTCGCTCCGCCCTCCCGGACTTGCCGGAGGAGTTCTAAGCGATTGGAGGTGGGGATGGTTGGGACATGACGGTTCCGTGGCAAGATCGGCTCGCCTCCATCGAGTCGGATGCGGATATTCCCGACAATCACGGTCTTGCCGGAGCGAGATGTTACCGTTGCAGGCTGTGTACCCTTGCGGCTACGGCGCTGCCCCCATTGAGCAGGAGCGGCGCTGGCGACGCCTGCCATAGGCTTGGCGTCATTGTGGCGGCGACGCTGCCCCCGTTGTACAGGAGCAGCACCTCTGAGGGTGGTCGTCGTAGAGCTTGAGCCGTTGCGGCGGCGGCGTTGCCCCCGTTGTGCAGGAGCAGCGCCTACAGTAATCTGGTTGACCGAGAAAACTCGGCCATTTGTTGAGACGAAGGGCCTGACACCCCTGGTCTGTGGAAAATTGACCAGGCGGACCCGGCCGACTGCTGCAATAGGGGGCCTGACACCCCCAAGAGCTGACTTGTCAGTCGAGTGAACTCGGCCCATTGTTGAAGCCGAGGGCCTGACACCCCTGACAGTTGGCTTGTTGGCCGGGCGAACCTGGTCGGCTACTGGGACCGAGGGCCTAACACCCCTGACAGTTGTCTTCTTGGCCAGGCGGACCTGGCTGGTCACTGAAGCCGAGGGCCTGACACGCCCGATGGCTGGCTTGTTGGCCGAGCAGACTCGGCCAGCTGCTGAAGTGGAGGGCCTGACACCCTCAGTGGTTGTTGCTGCAGATGTGACTGAGGTGGCCTCAGTCACGGGTATAACGCCCAGGAAGAAGGGCGAGTCGATGATCGCAAGGAAGTCGCCGAAGACGATTGGAGTGGCCCTAGAGCATCGAGGGGTGGTGGCTCGCGATGGAGGGGGTGGTGAGTTCGTGAGCCGGCGGAGCTTTTGTGGCGTTTTGTTGGCAGATCGGCGTCCTCGGCGCGCGAAATCTTCAGTGGAGGTAGGGGGATGGTTCCCTAGCTCGTGTAGTTCATTTCCCTGCGATTTGGTAGCCCGAGGCGAGCCGAGAGGGTTTATTTTCTCGCCGGGGTTAAAGCGTGTGATTTTGGGGTGTGAGCCGGATTTCACGTTTTGATCACGTTTTTGGGGTTTGAATGGGTCCTCTCGGTGCTAGAGAGGCTGGGGAATGGTTTCCCCTTGTTTTCCCCTTCACATGGGTGTGAATGGGGCGTGGAATGGATTTTTCCCCTATTTTTGCCGTTTTCGGTCTCGGGTCTAGATCACGGTCGTCAGTGTGGCCGCGTTCTTCAAGAAGGCGACGTATCGCGCCACCGCGTTCATAGGGGAATATGAACAGTAAGGCGGTTAGGGTCGTGGTGGTGAGACCAACTGCGACTGGGTCGCGGTCCCCAGCCCCGCTGCGTTCAACTGTTGTCGCGACCGGGGGACCCGTCGCGTTCCCGAGTATCGCGACACTCTACTCGACCACGTTCAATGGAGTCGTGGTCGTCTTCCCCATCGCGTCCTCATTGCGGTGTGGGTCTGGGTCACGTCAATGCAGGGTCGCGCCCAGGGTGATGGTCACGTTCATGGGTGGTCACGCCCATGGTGGGTGGCGCGTTCATGCCTTGTGGGCCCGGGTGTGTAGAACACGGTTGATCATGTTCCCTTCGGCCCGTAGGCGCCCCAGACACTCCGTGGGTACCGTGACTGTGTTTTTGGGTGTCCGGAGGTACTGTATTATTTCGATTAGCGTGCCCGTGTGTTTAGAGGGTTCGGGTGACCCTGTGTGTTCTGGGTTTCCGTGTTACGCTTGAACGAGTCGCCGTGAGTCGGCACGAGTGCGGCGGGTCTTCCTCGCATGTCGGGGGTTTCTTTGGAAGGTGGTTTCCGAGTGGGCCGTGAGTGTGGCCTGGAGGTTTCCCGTGTGTTCCTTGGATAGGGGATTAACTCGGCGGCAGGTGAGCTGCCTTGAGAATCATGCTACTGTCGTTTCAGACCTAGGGATTAGGCCAGATTGACGGCGCTGTGCCGTCAAGTGCGACGGTCTTGACCCGAGTCTCGTGGCTCAAGGACCGTTGGGGTATTAGGTCTAGTGGGCTGTCTAGAGTCGGGTGGCTCCGACACATCTGTTACTTCGCGTTACTTGTGATGCGAGCGTGGCTTTCGGTGTTCACGTTTAGTGATCCCCCACTAGTTGTGGTTTTCATGCTCACGCGAGTGCGGACCCACTCGGGACTGGTGGTGAGCTTCCCGATGTGACGATTTTTAGGCTGGTTGTCGTAGGGCCCCTCGCTTTTACAGCCTGAGTCTGGGCTGGGGGGAAAACCAGCTAGAGGACCCAACTTAGAGCGCATAGTCTGTGTGTGCACACGTGGTTGAGGGCTACAGACCCGCGCTGACGAGCGCGACTTCAGCCAGTCCTTGTTCCGAGTTCTGGTTATTCTACGGTGTCTCAGTTCCCACTGGGCCGAAGGGAGACACCTGGGGCGCGGATTAAGACGTCAGTGGACGTATCTGGCCTTACTTCTAGTGACAGGTACTCCTGTCACGTGGCGTGAGATTCTCGTGACTCGAGGTTTCGTTTCTCGTCTGCGAGACGTGATTTTGCGTGTAATTTTTAAGTGTTTTTTCGAAGCCGAGGTGTAGGGTTGCCGGTGAGCGTCACCGAGGGTTTTCCCCTGGACGGCGTAGAGTTCACGATAGCGAGGTCGTGACCGTGTTTCCGGACCACGTGGTCTCGGTGTGGGCCTTTGTATGTGAGCACAGGTCTCCACGACAGAGGTGTCGTGGTGTTTTCATAGTAGCGTGACTAGGGTGGTTCGTAATCTGGTGGTCCCCCGACTGAGAGATCGGGGTGTCGGTTTTCGTTCCGGTAGGAGTAGTTGTAGAGCTGTGGTTTCATCGGCTGTCGTGTTTTGGGGATTCGTGTGCGGCCGCGCTTTTTGTCATTGTTGTTATAACTGCTTTTGCTGTTGCTGTTGTTCTTGCTGTAGTTGTTGCTTTCCGCTACGGCCGTTGTTTTCGGTTGGGGTTCCGCGAGACCCCTACTGAGCCAGTGATAAGAGGCTCACCTCTGGTTTTCAGGTGTTGCGGTTCTTCCTCGAGGTTCGAGAGTGCTGCGCGGAGGTTCTTAGCTACCGGCTCGCCGGGACGAGTGTTCACTCGACATTTGGTACGCTTTCCTACCTTAAACTGTACTTCTGTTAGACTGGACTCTGTTGTAGTTAGTTGTTTATTTCTGTTAATTGTTGAATTGTCCTATTTTATTTCTCATTTCCATGTACACCACACCTGCCCTTCAGCCCTTCCAAGCCCTCCGGCTCGTGGGCGGCGGTCCAGGATTCAAATGGTATCGGACCCTTCCTTTTCCTTCTTCTTCTCTTCTTGAACACAGCAGAGAGTCGAGAGGGAGCCAAAGCCTCTTCTTTTTCTTCATAGTAATGCCCTTTTTATAGAATGGCTGGCCTGGGAGCATTCCCACTGCTTCCACCTCGTTCGCAACGAAGCTCGGAGTTGACCTGTTGCGCTGGATGAAGGTGGTTCACACCGTACGCTGCTGTTCGTCCAAGAACAGGATGTTCGCAGGTTGTCGGGGGTTGCTTCGCCACTGTCGCTTCTGTGCTGTCGAACAGAGGCAGAGCGTCGAGCATTGAATATCCTCTGCGCATCACATTTATGCCAAATAGAGTATTGGTCGGCAGATGGGACGGCATGACGTTAAAACGGCGCGGTCGGGAGCATGCCGGATTAAGGCCTCTTGCAAAGGGCCACGTCGTATAAGTGAAATGCAAGGGAATGCTTTCAAAATGGGCAAGTGGGAAATGGGGCACGCCAATTTTAGGGGCACCGTATTAGGATGTTGAAGGTGCAAATGGGCGCACCGTATTAAGGCGTGCCGTGTTAAGGGGCATGCAAAGAAGGGCGCCGTATTAACAAAGGCAAGGGGTGGCGCCATTTCAAGCATCAAAAGGGGGGGCCATTTTAGCAAAGCATAAAGGGGGAGCCCCATATAAGCAAGGAAGCGCGTCGTTTTAAGGCGCGCCGCTTTAAGGCCCTTCCGCTCCATTTTAAGCACCAAACGGATTCTTTTCGAAGTCACGGCTGCTCACACGAATGTTGGCACTCCCGAAATGCTTTAGCTGCAATGCAAGACATCCACGATGTTTCATTTGCGGTCTCTGGGTTTCATTCCAAGACTCTGTGTGCCTTCCGACGCATGTCGAGACTGTGCCAGAGTTCCCGACTTTTCTTTGATTCGGCCCTCGGCACGGCTGGTTGGAGAATTGTAGTCATATCTCCCTCCTGGGGGGTTTCTTTATCGGGTAGCAGACCACCCAGTGAGTTCTCGTCCTGATTGGGTGAGACATGAGGTTTATTCAACATTTTCATCTTCGGATTCCTCTCGAGTCTCGAGACGTGCATGCCGTATGATCATCGTCATCATTTTTTGACGTCCACAAATCCCCACTATCTGCAGCAGGTTAAGATTCATTATTAATGAGGCTGTACTGAACAAACCCGAAGGATTTATTTCTCTGCTGGTCTCTATTATGAGAGTTTGGGTGATCGCCCTTTGCGGCCTGATTGGCTGCGGCTGGGCGGTGACGGCCTGGGCCGGATCGGGCTTCGGGCCGATCCTCTACGACAGCGTCCTGCGCGTGCTGGTGCCGTCGCTGACGGCGGTGGCGGTGGCCGCCCAGCTGTCCGCGACCGCGTTCCTGACCTCGCTGTTGACCATCCGCAGCTAACGCGCTTACTCCCGGTCCCATGCGTCGCATACCGCCGCTTCTGGCCCTGCTGGCGGCCACGCTGCTGCTGATGTCAGTGGCGTTCGCCGACGGCAGGCCGACGGTCTTCTACGACTCGCATGGTTATGACGTGATGGGTCGCAACCTGATCGAGACGGTTCGCGACTGGCCGGCCTCCAACCACAACAAGTACGACGCGGCGCTCAAGCGCGGGGAGACGGTCGAACAGGCGCACAAGGCCATGGGCGACTGGCCGGTGCCGAGCGACCGGCTGACTGACCCGCAGACGGAAGGGGCGCGCTCGCCGTTCTACGGCGTGCTGCTGCACGCGACCTATCTGTTCGGCACGATCTGGCTGCTGGCCGCGCTGCAGAGCTTCCTGGCCGCTTGGGTCTGCTACCTGCTGTGGCGCACCGTGGCGCCCAAGGCGCCGTCCTGGTCCTACCTGGCGGTGATGGCGGCGGCGGCGGCCGGCACCAGCATCTCGTTCTACACGACTTTCGCCATGCCCGACATCTTCGCCGGCATCGGCGGCGCGGCCGTGGTGCTTGTGCTGGCCCAGGCCGACCGCCTGAAGAAGCTGGAGCTCGCCGGCCTGGGGGCGGTGCTCGCCTACAGCATGGCGGTGCACACGTCGCACTGGGCCACCGGCCTGGTGGTCGGCGTCGGCGGCGGGTTGCTGTTGTGGCTGATGGGGCTGAAGACCCAGAGCGTGGTGCGCCGGCTGCTGCTGATCGTTTCGGCGGCGGCGGTGGCCTGGGCCGCCGGGTCGATCTACGGCGCCATCTACTTCAACCGCACAGGCTCGCACCTCACCCATCCGCCGTTCATCATGGCGCGGGTGGTCGCGGACGGCCCGGGCCACGCCTATCTGCGCCACGCCTGCGCGCAGACGGGGCAGGGCGGGGCGGAGGGGGCCTCCCTTTCCAGCACAGGCACCAAGGATTTACATAGGGATAGAGATGGGAGAGAGAAAGAGACGGGTGAGGAGGGGTGGGTACGGGAGGAGGAGAAGGGAGAGAGGTTGTTTGTTCATGCATTTTATTTATTCATCTATGTCCTTAAGGTTAGAATTATTCAGTTCTTTATTTCTTTTTATTAGTTGCATTCCTTACGAAATTTTAGCAACATCTCCCCCGGACCCGAGATGATGGGGGGTTAAGCAGGCACTCATCCATGGAGGTTCGAGATGGTCCCAAAAATAATATGGATGCGCACAGAAGCGATGACATCCGAGACGAGCATATCGGAGCTCATTGCGAAAACCAGACGGGGGAGACTAAAGCATGGACCTCTCAGGGTTTAAAGTGGTAACACTACCTTCGGGGCTTGGAGACCCACCGGAATCTAGGAGCAAATCCTACAGGAGAGACATTGTCAGTTGAAGTAGGAGATCCCACCAGTTAAGGCCACAGGGAGAGGCCTACCGATTAAAGGATCTAAGAGAGGGCTACTAGCCTCACGGAGCAAAGCACAAGCAGAAAGGCCAAAATGCCCGGTTACCTCCTGGGAAGAAGAGTGACCCGCAGGAAGGAGAGCTAACCAATATGCAAGAGAATCTTAAAAAATTGCGGGAAGGTATTCTTCCAAGGGGTTGGCCTGAGAGCCACATCTATAGCATTAGATAAGCCCCGAGCCTCTTCTTATAGAAGCTCACCCAGGTACTCTTATTGTGAGCACCATTTAGCCATTCGAAGGACATGCGGTAGAAACCAAGGAGAAAACATAAGATAACATTCAACGTATACATAGACACAACACACATCAGTAAGAACACTTCGCAAGCTTTTCTTTTATTCCTCGTAGAAAGGTGAACCCAAGAGCTAGTACATCGGAGGTAGGAGAAAGGAGAGACGAAAGGGAGAAAGCAAAATATAGCGGGGGGAACGGAGCATTGGGCCCTTACCCCCCTTGAACCTCACCTCTTCTTCACTCTCCTCCCTCACTCTTTTCCTTCACTCTGCAAATGCAGGTGCAAGGGCTCTTAGCTCACCCCCACTTCTTCCTTCTTTTCCTTTCTCTCTTCCCTTCTACGGTCTCTCTTCTTCTCTTCACACAAATAGAGATCGTCCGAGCAACAGAAGTGCAGAAGCCAGGAGCCAGCTAGAAGTTCAAGAGCCCAGAGGTCCCAGCCAGGAGGGGGGGGCGCCCCCCCCCCCCCCGCGGACGAGGTGTTGGTTGGAGGGGGGAGGGGAGTGTGGGGGTAGGGAAGGAGCAGAGGGAGAAAAATCCCTGCATGATATTTACTGATCTTAGCATATCTTCACCCTGTTATTGAACCTTCTAAGGCCTTTCAATCCTTGACTGAAATAAAGAGGATTTTTTGAAACTTTCATTAGGCTAAGCAGATTAACGATTGGATAATCAAGAGGGTCCTTGATTTTTAAACTCAGTAATGCATGTAACTTTTTTTCACTGAATTACATATTGCTCACTCAACAAGACAATCCACATGCTCATAAGTCTTTTCAGTGACAAAGCCTTCTTTTGAATCTATCAAACCCATTTGTTGTAACATTCCGGGATGCCCCTGAAGGGGTCGACACCTTTACAGAAAGGTGTCGTCACACCCTTTTTGCTTTGTTCCCTTGCTTTACACCCAACCCTGAGAACCGGCCGCCTGCTTTCTCCATCCAAAATGAATCAGAGCGGTTCCACTTAAACGAGGCATCCCCTACCTCACACGCTACATCTCCTTCAAAGCCCTAAACCTTTTTCTCCTTCATCGTCCTCCCCGCTTGAGCCCGACGGAGCACCCTGCGACAACTCCGCGTCCATTCCTTGCCGATCCTCAAGGGCATTCCTTCTCCTGGCCATCGCGTACAAGGCTTCCCCTTTGACGTATGGAGGTTCGTCTGCGACAGGAGCCACCCTGCCACTCAATGATCCAAGGAGAAATAGGAGGATTTGCGATTACCATGTAGGTACGTGTTCCTCTCAAATGGCTCCTAAGAGGAAGACCATTGTTGGACGTTCCAAAGAACTTCCCTCGGAGCACAAAGTACCTCAGACCAAGCAAGAACATTTAGAAGTGAAAAAGCTCTCTCTCCAAACTCCATTCATTCCAAGGAAGGTTCTCTGACCAAGAGCTGTGGATTTCACCGATTTGGAGCAAGTGGTACCAGGTTTGGTTGACATCTTAGCTACTCAACCCAACTGGCTTTCGTTCATGTCCAATCATAGAAAGATTTACCATTCTCTTGTCCAAGAGTTTTACATCAAGTTGTCTATGAAAAATGGCGCATGCTTTACAGTTGTAAAGGGAAAAACTCTTAAGCTTGCTACTGCAGTCCTGAAAAATGTGTTTAATCTTCCCACTGGAACTTGTGCTACATTGAAGAACACTGAAATAGATCCTGTGGAAACTTATGAAATAATGATTAGATCTAAATTAGAAGATGAAGAAGATCTTGACATGTGTGATAATGCAAATGCTGACGATTCAGCACTTCACCGTGTGTTGCGCGACGACTTTGCCGGAGATGTTTTCGGTCGTGATGCCGATTTCGCCGGCCTTGACGCTCGCGATGATGAGGCGCGCGCTTTTCTCCGACGGACCGCCGCCGATGAGCTGCGTGATGGAGACGGGAGGCGCGTCCGGATCGTGCTGCTGCTTCGTCATCGCGCCGGGTGTCAGGTATTCGTAAACGTGCATGTGGCCGCAGATGAG